>JASDDO010000026.1:260658544-261858544 GCA_030015575.1 Agapanthus africanus | reverse complement strand
ATCAATGATCTCCCTGATCAGGTGATACCGCCTTAAGATGTGCCTGGACTTCTGATGGGACCTTGGTTCCTTCGCTAAAGCTATAGCCCCATTGTTATCGCAATACAGAGGTATTGGGTCAACAATGGACGGAACCACCTGAAGTTCATTAATGAACTTCTTTATCCAGACCGCCTCTTTTGCGGCATCGCTTGCAGCAATGTATTCAGCCTCCATCGTCGAGTCTGCGACGGTATCCTTCTTGGAACTCTTCCAACATACCGCCCCTCCGTTGAGGGTAAACACAAAACCCGAGACAGACTTGCTGTCATCTTTGTCACTCTGGAAGCTTGAATCGGTAAAGGACTCGACCCTGAGGTCTCCATTACCGTAAACTAGGAACATCTCCTTAGTCCTTCTCAGGTACTTGAGAATGTTCTTCACTGCTGTCCAGTGGTCCTCCCCTGGGTCTGACTGATACCGGCTTACCGCGCTCAACGCGTAAGCTACATCTGGTCTTGTACATAGCATCGCATACATTATAGATCCTACCGCCGAAGCGTAGGGTATAGTGCTCATGCGAACCCTCTCCTCGTCAGTCTTAGGAGACATCTTCTTGGAGAGGGTAATTCCGTGCAATGCGGGTATGTTACCGCGCTTGGAACCCTCCATACTAAATCTCTTTAGTACGGTCTCTATGTACCTGGACTGCGAAAGTCCCAATAGTCTCTTGGATCTATCTCTATAGATCTTGATCCCCAGAATGTATGAGGCATCTCCCAGGTCCTTCATGGAGAACCTTTGTGACAAAAATAGCTTGACCGATTGTAGCATAGGAATATCATTTCCTATCAAAAGAATGTCGTCCACGTACAAGACTAGGAATACGACAGTTCGTCCTACAATCTTCTTATATACACAGGGTTCATCTTCGTTCTTGATGAAATCAAATTCCTTGATTGCCTCATCAAAACAGATGTTCCAGCTCCGCGATGCCTGCTTTAATCCATAAATGGATTTAAGCAACTTGCACACCTTTCCGCTGCTCCCACTGTCTACGAAACCTTCTGGTTGATCCATGTAAACGCACTCTTCCAAACAACCGTTTAGGAAAGCCGTCTTAACATCCATCTGCCAGATTTCATAGTCATGGAAGGCAGCAATGGCAAGTAGGATCCGAATGGATTTGAGCATAGCCACCGGAGAAAAAGTCTCGTCATAGTCCAAACCAGGTCTTTGACGAAAACCTTTTGCAACGAGTCTAGCTTTATATGTTTCCACCTGCCCATCTACACCAAGTTTCCTTTTGTAGATCCATTTGCATCCAACGGGTTTTATCCCAGGTGGAGCAATATCCAAGGTCCACACTTTATTGGCGTACATGGACTCCATTTCGGATTGCATTGCTTCCTGCCATTTATCAGAGTCCCTACTGATAATGGCCTGCCTGAAACTGGTAGGGTCATCTTCTTCCAAGATGCAATCCTCTCGATCCCCGTCAATGAGAAAACCGTAGTATCTCTCGGGCGGATGAGAAATCCTACCAGATCTGCGGAGTGGCTGTGGTTCGTTTGGGGTTATAGAATCTAGCGGTTCCTCCAAATTTTCAGTTACATTTTGTGGTCGCTGAATTTCTTCCAGTTCTACCGAACTCCCACTAGTTTCTTTTGCAAGAAACTCCCTTTCTAAGAAGGTGGCGTGGCGAGATACAAACACCTTCTGTTCCTCAGTGTGGTAGAACAGATATCCTAGTGAGTCTTTAGGATATCCCACAAATTTACAGAGAACTGACCGTGCCTCTAACTTGTCCGGTTTCTGTGTTTTCACATAGGCCGGACAACCCCATATCTTAATAAACTTCAGACATGGTTTCTTACTGCTCCATATTTCATACGGAGTTTTAGGCACAGATTTGGACGGAACTTGATTCAAAAGGTATGCCGCTGTCTGAAGCGCATGTCCCCAGAATGAAAGAGGTAACTCAGCACTACTCATCATGGAGCGAACCATATCCAATAGGGTACGATTCCTCCGCTCCGATACACCGTTGTGTTGTGGTGTATAAGGAGGAGTAAGCTGAGAGAGAATACCATTCTCTTTTAAGTAATCTAGGAATTCCGTGCTTAAGTACTCCCCTCCCCTGTCAGACCGGAGGATCTTGATACTTTTGCCTGTCTGGTTCTCTACTTCCTTTCTGAATTCCTTGAATTTCTCAAAAGCTTCAGATTTGTGTTTCATCAGATACACATATCCGAACCTAGAGAGATCGTCAGTGAATGTGATGAAGTACGAGAACCCACCCCTTGCATGTATAGACATCGGACCACATACATCACTATGTATGAGTCCCAAGAGCTCTGCTGCTCTTTCTCCATGTCCGGTGAACGGAGATTTGGTCATCTTCCCTTTGAGACAAGACTGACAAGTTTCATAAGATGAAAACTCGAACGCATCCAAGAGTCCATCTTTATGCAACTTACTCAGTCTTTTCTCTCCGACATGACCAAGTCTACAATGCCACAAGTAGGATTCATTCGTATCTGAATTCTTCCTCTTGCGTGTGTTTTGTATATTGAGAACTGTATTCTGATTTAGAACGTAGATACCATTAAACAGTGTACCCTCTGCAACCAGTACCTTATCAAGGTAAATGTTCACGATATTCTTTTCAAGAACAAACTTATATCTATCTTTATCGAGTAAAGAAACTGATATGATGTTGCAAACCATGGAGGGTACATAGTAGCAATCGTTCAAAATCATAGTCTTGGCATTTGGCAATACTAGGTGATATTCACCGACGGCTGCCGCATTAACTTGTGCTCCGTTCGCTACTCTGAGCGACATATCACCCGGTGTAACTTTCCTACTTTTTCTCAGTCCTTGCAATAAATTACAGATATGAGATCCTGATCCGGTATCAAGTACCCAGGAGGTAGGGCTGACCGTAAAACAGTTCTCAATTACAAGAACACCTGAAGTAGATGCAAAACCATGCTTCTTCTTCGACTGGGTATCCTGGAAATCCATACAATCCCCTTTCCCATTCTCATACTCATGACTGTTGTCACAAGTTAGAGCTGAACCAACTTTCCCTAGTCCCGAATAAGAATTCGGATCGGTCAAGCGATACATTTTATTATCTTGATTAGGGCGTGAAAAGGTTGCTGCCTGGAGAGAGAGAAAAGAAACACTCAGCGTATGCTCGTGCAAGATTAGATTGGTTTATTAATTTATCTAACCAGGATGTCTCCCACTGTTTCCTCAAATCCTTCTTAAAACCTTTTAAAAGAAGAACTAGCCGGGTTTTAATTCATACCACAATACTTGCTTAACCTTTCAGCCAGGCTAGTGTCGGTACTTCGAGGGAGGTTTTCCAACGCTTTCGCGAAGTTCCTTAATTAAAGAACCTCTTTTCCCTGGGGGCGTAACCCCGCTAACACCTTTCTTGACACCTACTAGGTTTATAGCATTGATCGTTAAGTGAAATAATCTCCCGAGAGTAAACCAACTCATCAGTGGGATCGGGATCCAACTGTCATTGTGTGATAACCTAGATGGAATCCACTCTAGTCACCACACTCCAGAAGGTATGCTAAATCTGCAAGTTTCAGTTCTTTTGAAACTCCCGATGTGGTTTTTGCCCCTAGGACCCAAGTGACCTTGACGAATAATCAACAAATCAAAAGGTCCTAGTCAAGTTCAACCCGTCGTTATCCAGGATTGCATTAGACCCGCCCGCATGACCCTTGACGAATAATCAACAAAATCATGCGACCGTCCTAACCAATCGCATCTATCAGTGCAACAGAGAATTATTACTCAGCTACCGTTCACTGTGTCTTGACGAATAATCAACAAACGCAGCACGAATACTAAGTATTAATTATCCGAAACGACGGAGGGCTACGGCTGGGTTTTTGGCGAAAAACCCGTTAACGTAATGAACTTGATATCGTTGAAGGAACCTGATAATCTTTTTGAAAATATAGTGGCGAAAACTTTTGCTAAAGAGGTCACTCCCTGCGAAGGGATCTCGGCTCTTTCCTCGTCGAATGAGGTGCAGGATATTCCAAACTGAATACCTCGATTCAAAGCAAGAATAATCGACTATAGTGAAGTTATTACCCTGACGCAAACTTTTGTCCAAGGGATCACTCCCGGTGAAGGGATCTCGGCCCTTGCCTCGTCGACTGAGGTGCTGGGCATTCACAACCGAATACCGCGATGCAAAACAAAAATGAACGTCCTTGTAATAACGGCTTTTTGAAAAATTGTTCCAACAACGTCTTTTAGGTTTATTTTCTTGCATTAGTTCTTTTAATGCGTGATATTCTTGCATTAGTTCTTTTAATGCGTCCCATCATTTAATCCTACCATTGCAGAAAACAACCAAAATATGACGTACGCTTATGCCATTCGCATTCGCCACGGGGTCCCGTCATCACTCGTTAGGTTACTTAACTAACGACAGAGCGGGGGCTGGGCTAGCGCGGCTGTAAAACATAAGCAACGCCTAAATAGTAAAGCAATGATAGAAATTACAGATCACAGATGAATACATTGGATATACTAGCAATCCGCAATCCTTTCGAGCCTGGAACGAAAAAGCGGATAACACGGTCGCGGTGAATAGCCAAATACCCCACCCAAGACCCCTACGGGTGCGGCAAACTACCCGCCAAGTACTCGGCAGTTTGTGCACCCCCTCCATGGGTCTATCCTAGGAGCAAAAACAGTAAAAAGAATTATACAATGACGGCTACAACCCCGACCCGGTTGTGCGGCCAAACAAATAATAATATTACATCAATTTACATTTACAATGAATGAAAGAAAAACAAAAGCTCATCTCACATCCATCCCGGCTATTCACCCGCGACAGTCCAACACATTCATATACACAAACCATCAAGAACAATCACAGATCATAGATATGTATAACCCCAACTAATCGACATATAGCGATTAGCCGACGTTCAATACATAAGAACAACACAGATATAACCTTTGTAGTCAAAGTATATTGAAGTTCGGAAAAATACGGAATTATAGGCCCCCAAAAACAAATTTCTATTCTGGAAAATCTGGGCACATATAATATATCTGAAAAATCCTAAAACCATGTCAGAAACGCACTGCACCAGAAAAAGTTTTAACAGAAACTCAGATTTTTACAACTTGGTTTTTTCGATTTTTCCGTTTCGAACTTCGATACACTTTACTACCAAGCTAGTTTATGTTTAGTTAGGCTCTGATACCACTGTTAGGTCCACGTTACCTCTCCCGGTACTTTCGGGGTTGCGGAAACGGTAAATCAAAATTTTTCTTAACTTTGTAACATGGACCGTAAAAGCCGGATCTTTGCTAAACTAAACTAGCATACTTGCAAAGAAGAATTAACTACTCGGCAAAGTGGTTATACCTCAACTTGAACTCCTTCACTTCTTGTTGTTGTTCTTCTTTGATGTTCTTCTCTTCTTGTTGTTCTTCTCATTGCTTGCTCAATGGTTGATCCGGACTTCGGTCACCTTCGCGGCCTCCTTGAGTCGAAGACGATCCACCCGAGAGATGTACACCGAGCTCCACCTCGAGCCGAGGTAACTAGGGCAAGGAGATTGCCAATCTAGAAGCCCTAGGTTGTGTAGAGAGGATGTATGGATGTGTTTGTCAAGTAGAATCCTTTTTCTCTCAACACATGAGATCAAAGGAGAAATCAAGAGGAGGAAGAAGAAGGAGATTTTCTAGCAACCATGGAGCTTCTCATTTCAAGAGAGAGAAAATGAGAATGAGCAAATGAAAAGCTTAACCAAGAGAAAAGCTAACCATGGTTGCAATAATGCACAAAACATTATCATTACAAATCCAATCAAGATAAAGGTGATGGCTACAAATGACATGACCATTATCATAACTTAATAAAAAGAAAACCAAAGAATACTTTAGATCTTCTAAGAAGGTCCAAGTCAACTTTGGTCAAAAGGTCAACAAAGTCAAGATGGTCAAATGGTCAATGTAATTAGCCATAACAAAATTATTAATGAAAGGATTAGTAAATAATGTCCCCGGCTCATTTATGGTTTTGACCAAACGAACTGTTGAAACCCTAATGAGTCCGCCTCAAAATGGTTTTGACCGAATCAACTGTCAAAACCCTAATGAGCCTGCCACATAGTGGTTTTGGCCGAACCAACTGCCAAAACCCTAATGAGGCACCTCCTCCTTCATCGCTCCAGAAAACTGTGCATACACACCTGCATCCGTATTCCGTAGAATGCGGATGCGCAGAAGACAAAACAGATCCATCCGTGCAATACTAGGATCTGGCTTAAACCAAAGCCCACTAGTACTGCCTGCCCGAACATCATACGCACACAAGTGTACGTAAGTGATCGCAGCCCTGCCGTAAAACCATACGGCCTCTACACGTTTCGCTCAGTGCAGGGAAACTCTCTGTGTGGGACTCTAAAGACTCGACACTACGCTGGCAGTGGGTTTAACCACAGACCGCAAGCGGCACTAGCTGTACGTAACGGTCCCCAGGTAGATGTCGATAAGAAGGCCGATGAGGTAAACCCATCCGAACTCCTACTGAGTCTGCATGTGACAATCACCGTACAGTCCGGTCTGTTCGTCTGATACATCGCATGTCGGGCCTAGGGGGGCGGCAAGCGTCAGACCCCTAATAGCGGTACAAGTCGTGTCAGAGTGAAGCCCAGAACACCCTGAGATAACACTGGAACCTACCAGTATATCTCGCTTGCCCTGGCCAGGGACTACTCGTGTAATGGCTCTCCTAGACACAGCGCGATGTCAACCCCCAATACCGGGAGAGACGAATCCTGTCTAACCATCACTGCCTCCAAGTGCTTCGGGACTGCTCCCAACTACTACCTGTTTGCACGACTCAGTAGAGCCGTGGTAGGGTAGTAATCAAAGAACAGTGGGAACACACTCGAGGCGAAGTGACAGTGTCAAGTCAGCGGACTATGCTGTACTCATGTCACCTGGGAACTGATAACTGACGATAGGTATAATACCAACCATCAGTTCCCGACGAGTCCTGTCCAGTGTACTCGTAACCTAACGAGCACCCGCATACTATCTCAAGTACGACGTACCGACGGCTGTGGGACAGACCGTCTCCCGTGCTGGGATGAGAAGCGCATACGCTAGTCTACTCCGGAGTATCGATGCCCTATCTCGGTACTCCCACGACTAGGGACGTGTATAAGGATGTGCTTGTAGATTACCCAGCCCCCACGAGTGTGATCGCCATCACAACGCCGGTAATCAAGCAAAGATCCTAAGGGCTCTACTAATGCGTATAGGTGATATAATAAATAAACACACATGTACACATTAAAGCAGAGGCAAACCAAGTAGCATACTACTATATTGAGCAAGATTGTCTGTACAACTGTGAATATCCCAAGCTTCCATCAAGTAATATACATACTAGTATGATACAGTAATGGCCTCTAGGGCATATACACCAACAGGAAGAGCCCATCTCTTAAGTCAGTTAAGATTTGGGGTTGTCCAGCCTATGTCTAAAAGCATAATCCGGACAAGCTCGAGGCAAAGTCAGATCCGTGGAAGTTTGTTGGATATCCCAAGCATATGCAAGGGAATATCTTCTACCTAACCGAGGGACAAAAGATGTTTTGTTTCTCAACATACCACCTTAGTGAAAGGGAATTTCTTGTGAAAAAATTAGTGGTCATGAGGTAGAACTGGAAGAAGTTCCAACTATATAAACTACAGCAGTTGATTTGGTAGGACCAAAGGATTTAATAGTAACCAACGAACCTCAGCCTCTCCGCCGATCTAGTAGGGTTCCTCGCCCACCTGAGAGATACTTCGGTTTCTCTATGACAGTGGGAGCGAGGATTGCATCATGAGATGATGACCTAACTAGTTTCGAGCAGGCCATCAGGAGTGGAACTCTGTAAGAATGGCTGGATGCTTAGCGATCTGAGATGGAATCCTTATACACCAACAAAGTATGGACTTTGGTTGCTTTATCTGAAGGGTTAAATCCCCATCAGGAGCAAGTATATCTTGAGAAGATTACTTGGTGTACATCGAAAAGTTGAGACTTTCAAAGCTATGCTCAAGTCCATCCAGATCCTACTTGCCACGGCTACATACCATGACTACGATATCTGGCGGTTGGGTGTCATGACTGCTTTTCTAAATGATGTTTTAGAAGAGAGAGTCTATAAGTACACAGTCAGAGGGCTTCGTAGACAGTGGGAGCAGCGGAAACGTGTGCAAGATATTTTATGTGATAAAGCAGGCATCGCGGAGTTGGAACGTCTGTTTTGATGTGTTAGCCAAAGAGTCTGACATCATCAAAATGGTAGATGAACCTTGTATATACAAAAAGGTAGTAGGGAGTATGGTGGTGATCTTCGTAGAGTACGTGGATGACATACTCTTGATAGGGAAGGAGTTTCCTATGCTACGCTCGGTCAATCTCCGCTTATCACAATGATTCTCCATATAGGATCAAAATGATACCTCCTAAATCCTGGGATTTGGATATATGAGATAAATCTAATTAGATGTTAGGATACTTACTAGTTGTAATGAGATGGTATCAATTGATCCTGGGGAGAATCACTGGAAAGGTTCCAAAGTGATAAGGATGACTGAAAGTCAGTCACAGGCATTGTCTTTACCCTCAGTGGAGGGATGGTATGTTGGAAGAGTTCCAAGCTAGATACCGTGACATACTAGACGATTAAAGGCAAGATACATCATTACCAAGGATGCTACCAAAGAGACAGTCTGGATATATAAGTTCATGAGATGAACTTCGTTCCAACCATTGTATGACAATGGAGTTGTGGCTTTAGCCAAGGAACGACCGTCCAATCAGAAATCCAAATATAATTCTTAGGCAGTATCACCTGATCATGGAGATGGTTGATCTCCAGGGGATTGAGGTCAGGAAAGTAGACACAGAGAACGACAGCGCGGATCCACTAACAAAGGCCTTTTCTCCAGTAGAGACTTTTATGGGATGGTTGAGTATGAGATACTTCAACCACAGCTAATTGTTGGGTATGTGATACCACAACAGAAGACCCTAGTGTTGGAGATAGTGCCCTCAGAGTCAATTATTAGGTCACAGGTACGTGATTGCAATGATTGATGGAGGACCTATCCCGGTAGGACAGTCTTACTCGAGATGATAGTATGCTATCTGGTTTACCTTTATCATCGTGTACTGTTTTAGGTGACCTGACAAGTTGCTATTACACGTTGATAGAGCCCCTAGGATTCTTGCTTGACCACCAGCAGTATGAGGGCGATCATATAAGTGGGAGCTGGGGTCTATAAGCATATCCTTAAATGGTCCCTAGTCGTGTGAGTTTCGAGACAGGGCATCGATACTCCAGAGTAGACTAGTGTATACAGTCGAGACCCCGACGAGGGGCGGTGGCCGGTCTCACAAGCCACTGGTGTCAGTTGGATCACCTAAGATGTATACAGGTGCTCATTGGGTTATGAGTACACCGGACAGGACTCACCGGGAACATGCCAGTTGGTCATATACCAGACGTCAGATGGCAGTTCCCTGGTGACATATGTACAGGTTAGTTCATCGACCTGGGGATCGTCATTTGTCTTGTGTGAGTTCCCACTGTACTTTGATTACTACCCTACCACGGCTCAAAGGAGTCGTGCAAACAGGTTTTAGTTGGGTACAGTCCCGAGCCACATGGAGGCGGTGAGCGTATCTTCAGGGGTTCGTCTCTCCCGGTATTGGGGGTGAGGTCGCGCTGTGTCTAGGAGAGCCATTACACGAAGCCCTCGGCCGAGGCAAGGAGATTTACTGATAGGTATTCCAGTAGTATCTCAGGGTGTTCTGGGCTACACTCCGACACGACTTGTACCGCTTTTGGGGGTCTGACTTTTACCAACCCCCTAGGCCCGCCATGCGATGCTCATAGACGAACGGACCGGACTGTACGGATATTGTCACTGTCAGGATCAGTAGGGTTGTCAGGCTGGGTTCGCTCACAGACGTCCCTTTCAGTCAATACCTGGTAGCCCGTTACGTATTGGCTTATACCTCTGACGTGCTAGTGGTTAAATCCACAACCAAGGTGTTGACGAGTCTTTAGAGCCCCCCACATTCAGTTACTCAGCTTTCGGGCGAAAAGTTGTAGTGTCCGTATGGAGATATGGCAAGGTCCGATCAGATACGTGCGGTATTGTACGGATCAGGATCGGACAGTTTGTACTATAGGCCGTATGGGTATATGGCAGGGTTCGATCAGATACGTGCGGTATTGCACGGATCAGGGTCGAACGGATATTACTAGCCGGCTTTGGTATAAGCCGGATCCTAGTATAGTACAGTGTAGATTTTGTCTCATTGCATTTGTATTTCGGTCGGAATACAAATGCGGGTGTGTATGCACAGTATCGGGGTTTTCCTGTAATTTATTACGGGACCAGTTTTCTGGAGTTGCCAGTTTGCTTTCCGTTTCGGCCGATTTCCTTTGTATCGTTCATTGGCCGAAGATTGGTGGAGGAGGGCTTATTTGCATTGTTGCAAATAAGTATTTGTGGAGGGGGTCTTTGCATTTTTGTTGCATCATGATGAGAGCTTCATACCTTGACTTCTTGACTTCATGATGGTTCATGATGGGTGGACTTTGTTTGTGGTTGAGTGTGGGTTTGGGTTTGTGATGATTTCCTTTCATGATATCCTTTGTTTCTCATCTTGCATGATTGAGATATACACTCCCTCATTCATTTTTTCCCTCATTTAATTTTTATTCATTTCCCTCCTCACCACTTGTTGTGGCTGGCCTTGCTCCTAAGGGGGCTGTCCTATTTTTTCCATGCGGGAGTTGCACCAATTTGGCTTTGGAAAAATCCTACAACTCCATCTCCAAAAACTTGTATCATCCCTCCACCAAAAAGGCAACTCCCTACAACCCCAAAATGAGACTTCTTCACTACACATTCTACAGCAATTCTTGGGCACGTCGACTAGCCAGCTTTGTGCCCGAGTTGCCTCGGCATTGAGGTGGGAGCCCTTAAAAGAAGTAGGCGATGTGGTGCACTTCCGGCGACGAGGAGGAGACGGGACATTCCGCAGGAGATCGGGACGACGACGAGAAGACCGGAGGACTTGGATCAGTCGGTATATCTCTCTTCCCCTTCTTGTTGTTAGCTAGGACTAGTTAGTGGTTCGATCCGGGTAATAGTGCGCGGCGGTTTGCCAGTTCAAGTAAAATTTAAAGTTTATCACCGCTTCCGCATTTGGCCGTCGGATTGACGGCCGGGGCGCCGCCGTGCACTTACACTGGTATCAGAGCCTCACCATTAACTTAGTCTAGCTTGGTTTAATGTGTTTTGCATTTCCGATCGACCAAAATTCCAAAATCTACATTTTTGTTAGCATCAGTTTCTGTTGAAATATTTTGGTCTCCAAAAATTTTTCAGGTTGTAAAAAATTGATGTACTGGAAAATATAAGAACTCTGTAAAAATTCGATGCAGTGACTCCACTGTGGGAGCGCGGAACCGCCGCAAACACCCCTTTCTCGCCGCGGTTCCGCCGCACACTGTGGGGATCCCTGCACCAAATTCTACAGTATCTTTCTGGGGTGAAAATTGGGTTTTTGGAATAATAACATTGGGCCCAGAATTTCCTGATCTGCTACAGTAATGCTTGGGGGCCCACTTGTTAAAATTTGATTGATCGGATATTTTAAACACATTATTTCACAGTATTTACATTATATCTGCGACCGTGAATGTCACTCGATCGGTAAATCCTCTCTAACTACTATAACCCGGTTAGACGGATTTGCGAACGTGACTTTCACGTTGATGTTCTGTTTTTGCTGTGATGTTGCGGATCGGTCGTGGGGGATAGCTTGGATGCAATACTAGTACAGTTTTGTTGTATTATGTACATTTGATATTGCGGGGCAAGCGTCCAACATGTGGACTGCCGTCACTGCCTGTTTGTATTATTATTTTGGGGCACAGCCAGGTTGCGGTCGATGTACCCGTTGTATATATATTTTACTTTCTGTACTAGGATTGCCCCGCGGAGGGGTGCACGGATAGCCGGATTCTAGAGGGCAACAAGCCCGCATCTCATGGCATTGAGACGGAGGGGGCTTCACTCTAGAATTGGCGGGCTATTCGCCGCACTCGTAGGGGGTACAGGTTGACCCAGGAGGGGTGCCCGAGTTACCGGATTCCGTGAAGTGCTGGGTGGTCCATTCACGGTGCTGCCTCGCTTCAGGTTTTGGCGGGTAACTTGCCGCGCCCATAGGGGTCTAGGATTTCATTGCGCAGGCTATCCACACGACCAGGGGAACGTCAGGTTTCAGTAGTGGCTCTGTGAAACCCGGGGATCCCAGATATCTGTATTGTTTCTGTGATGCTGTACATTTATGTGATGTTGCATTTCTTATCACGCCTTGAGCGAATATAATATATTGGTATATATATTAGTAGATGTAGTATATGTTTTGAATCCGCGCTAGTCCAGTCCCCGCTCTGTTGTTAGTTAGCTAACCTAACGGGTAATGACGGGACCCAGTGGCGAATGCGGATGGCATATACGCACATCAGTATATTTTCGTTCTTTTTGGTGTGATCAATTGATGGGACTGCATTGATTCGGATCAATGCAAGTTAAAACAAACCTAATCTGATGTTGTTGGAACACTTTTCAAAAAGCTGTTATTGCAAGGACGTTCACTTTTGTTTTGCATCGTGGTATTCAGTTGGAATATCCTGCTCCTCAGTCGACGAGGCAAGGGCCGAGATCCCTTCACCGGGAGTGACCCCTTGGACAAAAGGTTTGCGTCAGGGCATTAACTTCACTATAGCCGATTACTTTTGCTTTGCACCGTGGTATTCAGTTGGAATATCCTGCACCTCATTCTACGGGGAAAGAGCCGAGATCCCTTCACCGGGAGTGACCTCTTTAGCAAAGGTTTTCGTCACTATATTTTTAAAAGCTATCCGTTCCTTCGACGATATCAAGTTCATTACGTTAAAGGTTTTCGCCAGAAACCATTCGTAGCCCTCCGTCGTTTCAGACGGGTAGCACGTAGTATTCATGCTATGTTTGTTGACCTTCGTCAAGTATGGTAGCTGCTTGTTACCTTTCTGCTGCATAGATAGATGCGTTGGTTTGGGACAGTCGTATAGCCTTGTTGACCTTCGTCAAGGGCTTGTACGAGTGGATTCAAATTAACCTGGATAATGACGGGTAGAACTTGACATGTGACTTATGATTTGTTGACCTTCGCCAAGGTCATAAGAGCATGGGGCAGAAATCACATCGGGAGTTTCAAAAGAACTGAAACTTGCCAGATATGCGCATACCTTCTGGAGTGTGATACCGTGAGCAGATTCCGTCACGTTGTCATGTGATGAGAGTTGGATCCCGATTCCCACTGATGAGTTAGTATACTCCTCGGGTGATCCCGACTAATTCTTCTTTCAGGTTTGGAGGAGAATTTGAGGTACAGTGGGAGGTTTCCAGATTAGATAAAATGGTAACCATTCTGATCTAGGTTAGAGTGCACGCTGAGTGTTTCTTTTTTCTCTCTCTCTTTGGCAGCGACCATTGACCCGACCCTAAGACTATGACTCAGTGACCAAGTTGACCGAACCTTCTTGAACACTGGCTTTTGGATTGTCAGAGTTGCAAACCTCATTGCCACTCCTACTTTTACCCTTTTCTCCAGGACACCCCGTATTGCTACGAACGTCCATTTCCATTGGACAAAACCATCGTATGGTTAGATACGAACTCGAAAGAATTTATTCGAGGATGGTTTCAGGATCTGGAGGAAAACGAATAGGATTATTCAGTTGTCTTTTCCTTTTACCTTCTCTCAGGTTGCGAGTACTCCTTGGTTTAGGAGATAGTACACCTATTACGCAAATTGGATAGTCTTCTTCCAAACCATAGGCAGGTGCCGACCGGTAGGGAATGAAGAAAACCAATTAGCATAACGATGGTGTGCAGAAGGTATTAAGTTAAGACAAAGCAAGGGATTAGTAAGAGGGCAAAGTAAATTGCAACAGATATTCACGACCAAACCAAATATTCCTTCGCCAATCCTAAATCACCTTTGTATTTCTCCAGGACACTCCGTATCACTACGAAGATCCACAGTTTATTGGATACTCCATCGTATGGTTATATACGAACTCGAAAGGAACTTGTTCCAGTTCGGGGATGGATTCTGGTCCAGGAGAAATAGGAATAAGGTTTATTCGGTTGTCTTTTATCTTCACCTTCTCTCACTGCGAGTACTCCTAGGATTAGGACAGTACACCCATTATGCTTATTGGATAGTCTTCTTCCAAACCATAGGCTGGTGCCGAACGGTAGGGAAGGAAGAAAACCATTTGGCCTAAGGGGTGTGCAGAAGGTAAAGACTAAAGACATATTAAGGGATTTGGAGAGGTGGCAAAGAATTATACGGTTACAGTCGTGAATCTGGAAGAGGCATTACTAGGAATACCGGGATACCCCATCGAAACATTTCAATGTTTCAGTTTCACTGTGTACTGTTAAAAGAAAACTGATTTCCCGATCAGATACTTACTCCAGGGTATGTATTTACCAGGTATGATTCTCACATCTGTATGGTTTTACAGATGATGAGTGGGAATAAGTTATTGGGAATTGGGTGATCATCCTCATTATATCGGGATTCGTTGTAATCGGTGATATTTGAGGAAGTCACCTGGGTTGTTTGCCGGACGGCAAATATTTGGTTTTGAATATCCGCTGTCATGCACCAATTTCAAATTGATATATCTGTACGTCTATTTTCATAGAGTGAGATATACCTTTTTGAAATTATGTCTGTGACATTTACCTATATCAGTGGATGGTTAGGTAAGGAGCATTAAACAGCGGTGTAATTCTTCTTAACCATAAGTACAGTTTTCAACCTACGACACACAGTGAATGAGTTATTAGACTCAAGGGACTTATACAGAGTATTGTATCTTGTCCAGGGTCCATCAGGACGGAGGGGTTGGTCTTCGTACTATATTCGGTTTACTTATGACTTCTCTAGTTTTTAGACAGGTGTTTCGTGGAAACACAGGGTCCGAATTTTGAGAAGTTATAGGTATTTGAATACAGTAGAGAACCAGGTAATGCAAGTATCGGCATTCTTCAAAGTGATCGAAGATGTAGATACTTGTGTATGGTATTCAGTTGATAGTAATGATAAAGAGATCTTGCTTCTCTTTCAGGTCACTCATAATTGGAAGCATTCCTAAGTTGAGTAACGCTGATCGGCCTCCTTCCATTTAGTAGACATGCACTGGAGACAGCTGCATGATTTGAATCTGGTTCAATTAAATCAGTGCCTCTGTTTCTATATTGGATATAGAACAGTTCATATCTTAACGTTGTTAAGGTACGGGGAGTTGTCTAGCTTATGATTAAAACCAGACTCTGGATAACTCAAGGCACATTTCTGTAATGGCTGTTTGTGGGTTGACCCAGGCTATGACGAGGGTTGATTTTCTACCATCTGGCAGATCAATAGAAATATTGTTCTAGACTCGCCACAGTTTTAATAAAAATGGATTTTTTTTTCAGAAAACAGTAGTGGGAGTATGGTAGAACTGGAAGTGATTCCAGAACCACAAACGATTACTGAAGATTTGATAAGGAACCTAAAGATTCAATCTAAATTGACATTCCATTGGCCACTCCGTAGATAAGGTGGGTAACTTCAGGCACCCGAGAGGTACTACGGTAGCCTCAAGGACGGTGACAGGGAAGTTCTTGTTTACCCACACTTGCCATTGCTGTTGTTCCAGACTGTGAGACCCGGCAGCAGGATGAGTATAGCGTCGTTCTGAACTCGCTTCAGAAGTGTACGTGTATATGACTCTGCCAGAGGGTTGTCGTAGTCAGTGGGAGCAGCGGAAGCATTGGTGGACAGGTGGCTTATGTCTATTTATAGACTAAAGCACATGTAGCGGAGATAGATCATCTATATCTGATGTGACAGTCATAGGTTTGACTTCATCAGAATAGGGGATGGATCTGTTGAGAAGGTAGTAGGGTGTGATGTCATGGTATTTGGATGACATACACAGAATAGGAAAAGAAACTCCTATACTACGACCGGTTATACTTTGGTCGTCACACAGTGGTTTCTCCACACAGGACTTGGATATTATATCAGACATACTGGTTACTAGATCTATGGTCTTAGATCTGGATTTGGGTGGTTTCCCAATCAGGGTACTTAGACAGCATTCTAAGAGTATTTAGAATGGACGACTCTTGGCACGGTAGTATACCTGCAGGTGATGGAGTCACCCTCTCTAAAGGTGTCTTACAGACTAAAGCGGAGAGGGATGTGCTTGATTGGCAGATCACTTGCTTAGGCAATTGAGTCAATCTTGAGATGTCAAGTACCACACCAGATGTTGTTCTTGCACTAGGTGCAATAAGTTGATATTAATGCAATCCTGGAGAAACAGTCAAAAGCAGTTTTAGAACATAAGTGGATGTTCTAGGGATATGATGACGACAGCTTCATTCGGGAGACAGTTATCATTCCAGGCTTCCAAGGTGACCTGGACGACAGGGAGGTTGTCAGAGTTATATTTTTCCTTCTGATGAGGGGCAGTATTTTAGACAGGTGGTCTAAGGCAATACTGAGGGTGGCATGGCGCAGGATACTGATTAAGTTCAGTTGACGATACAGTCTAAGAAGTTTGGATTTGGAGTTCATTTATGAGCTAGGTCCCATCAGACATCCAGACACATTCTAAGACAGGTATTGCTCATTTCGGGAGATGGGTTTTCTCCGCGAACTTGAGATATAGAGAGACATAGAAAGAAACAACAAAGCGGATCCATTCACTAAGGCTATTCCTCGAACGCAATAGTTTCGCAAACGAGCTTTGTGAGACTGACTAGTAGAGGAGTTGGGTGTTCGGTATCACACGGGCTGTGAGTATGCGACATCGCAATAATTAGCCTTGAGTGCAAGTGGGAGATTGTTGGAGATAGTGCCCTCAGAGTCAATTATTAGGTCACAGGTACGTGATTGCAATGATTGATGGAGGACCTATCCCGGTAGGACAGTCTTACTCGAGATGATAGTATGCTATCTGGTTTACCTTTATCATCGTGTACTGTTTTAGGTGACCTGACAAGTTGCTATTACACGTTGATAGAGCCCCTAGGATTCTTGCTTGACCACCAGCAGTATGAGGGCGATCATATAAGTGGGAGCTGGGGTCTATAAGCATATCCTTAAATGGTCCCTAGTCGTGTGAGTTTTGAGACAGGGCATCGATACTCCAGAGTAGACTAGTGTATACAGTCGAGACCCCGACGAGGGGCGGTGGCCGGTCTCACAAGCCACTGGTGTCAGTTGGATCACCTAAGATGTATACAGGTGCTCATTGGGTTATGAGTACACCGGAAAGGACTCGCCGAGAACATGCCAGTTGGTCATATACCAGACGTCAGATGGCAGTTCCCTGGTGACATGTGTACAGGTTAGTTCATCGACCTGGGGATCGTCATTTGTCTTGTGTGATTTCCCACTGTACTTTGATTACTACCCTACCACGGCTCAAAGGAGTCGTGCAAACAGGTTTTAGTTGGGTACAGTCCCGAGCCACATGGAGGCGGTGAGCGTATCTTCAGGGGTTCGTCTCTCCCGGTATTGGGGGTGAGGTCGCGCTGTGTCTAGGAGAGCCATTACACGAAGCCCTCGGCCGAGGCAAGGAGATTTACTGATAGGTATTCCAGTAGTATCTCAGGGTGTTCTGGGCTACACTCCGACATGACTTGTACCGCTTTTGGGGGTCTGACTTTTACCAACCCCCTAGGCCCGCCATGCGATGCTCATAGACGAACGGACCGGAATGTACGGATATTGTCACTGTCAGGCTCAGTAGGGTTGTCAGGCTGGGTTCGCTCACAGACGTCCCTTTCAGTCAATACCTGGTAGCCCGTTACGTATTGGCTTATACCTCTGACGTGCTAGTGGTTAAATCCACAACCAAGGTGTTGACGAGTCTTTAGTGTCCCCCACATTCAGTTACTCAGCTTTCGGGCGAAAAGTTGTAGTGGCCGTATGGAGATATGGCAAGGTCCGATCAGATACGTGCGGTATTGCACGGATCAGGATCGGACAGTTTGTACTATAGGCCGTATGGGTATATGGCAGGGTTCGATCAGATACGTGCGGTATTGCACGGATCAGGGTCGAACGGATATTACTAGCCGGCTTTGGTATAAGCCGGATCCTAGTATAGTACAGTATAGATTTTGTCTCATTGCATTTGTATTTCGGTCGGAATACAAATACGGGTGTGTATGCACAGTATCGGAGTTTTCCTGTAATTTATTACGGGACCAGTTTTCTGGAGTTGCCAGTTTGCTTTCCGTTTCGGCCGATTTCCTTTGTATCGTTCATTGGCCGAAGATTGGTGGAGGAGGGCTTATTTGCATTGTTGCAAATAAGTATTTGTGGAGGGGGTCTTTGCATTTTTGTTGCATCATGATGAGAGCTCCATACATTGACTTCTTGACTTCATGATGGTTCATGATGGGTGGACTTTGTTTGTGGTTGAGTGTGGGTTTGGGTTTGTGATGATTTCCTTTCATGATATCCTTTGTTTCTCATCTTGCATGATTGAGATATACACTCCCTCATTCATTTTTTCCCTCATTTAATTTTTATTCATTTCCCTCCTCACCACTTGTTGTGGCCGGCCTTGCTCCTAAGGGGGCTGTCCCATTTTTTCCATGAGGGAGTTGCACCAATTTGGCTTTGGAAAAATCCTACAACTCCATCTCCAAAAACTTGTATCATCCCTCCACCAAAAAGGAAACTCCCTACAACCCCAAAATGAGACTTCTTCACTACACATTCTACAGCAATTCTTGGGCACGTCGACTAGCCAGCTTCGTGCCCGAGTTGCCTCGGCATTGAGGTGGGAGCCCGTAAAAGAAGTAGGCGATGTGGTGCACTTCCGGCGACGAGGAGGAGACGGGACATTCCGCAGGAGATCGGGACGACGACGAGAAGACCGGAGGACTTGGATCAGTCGGTATATCTCTCTTCCCCTTCTTGTTGTTAGCTAGGACTAGTTAGTGGTTCGATCCGGGTAATAGTGCGCGGCGGTTTGCCAGTTCAAGTAAAATTTAAAGTTTATCACCGCTTCCGCATTTGGCCGTCGGATTGACGGCCGGGGTGCCGCCGTGCACTTACACCTAGTGCAAGTGGGAGATTGTTAGTTATATGTATGCCCTAGAGGCCATTACTGTACATACGATGTATATTGTAGTGGATGCTGGGACGTATATTGGGAGGACTTTCTTGCTCGACATGATAGTATGCTATTTGGTTGTACTTTATCTTAACATGTACTCTGATTGTCTCTAATACATGTTGATAAAGCCCTTAGGATATGTACTAGACTACTGGGACTATGATGAGATCATACTAGTGGGGCCACGGTAGTCGACGAGTACATCCTATAACTGTTCCTAGTCGAGGGTGTATCGAGACAGGGCATCGATGCACCAGAGTAGACTAGTGTATACGCATCTTGACCCATATGATGGGCGATGGATGATCCCATATCCATCGGTGTTTGACATCAAGGATGGTGTACGGGTGCTCAGTAGAGACTGGGTACACTGGACGGACTCACCGAGAACTCCCAGATGGTATTATACCTCACGTCAGATGGCAGTTCTCCGGTTACACTGGTACAGAGTAGTCTGTTGACCCGAGATCGTCATAGAGTCTTGTGTGATTTCCACTGTTCTTTGATTTCCACCTTACCACGTCCAAGAGGGCATGCAAAACGGTGGTTTTTAGGTACAGTCCCGAATCACATGGAGGCAATGAGCGATAGGAGGGGATTCGTCTCTCCCGGTATAGGGAGTTGATGTTGTGCTGTGTTCGATTCGCTATAACCGGAAATCCCTGGCCAGGGTTGCTGAGATTTACTGGTAAGTGTTACCAGTAGTTTCTCGAACTGTTATAGACCTCATATCGACACGACTTATCGAGCTACTGGGGTCTGACGTTTACCACCCCTAGGCGAGATATGCGACATATCAGACGATGAGACCGAACTGTACGGAAGTGTTACTGATTGGATTCACAGGAGTACTAGCAGGCTTGCTTGTTGATCTTCTGATCGCTCAATACCCGGGTGGCCGTTACGTTTAGCACACCGCTTGCGGCTTGTGGGTGTTTGATATGATCATCACCTACTGCCGTCGTATCGACGAGTCTTTAGAGTCCTACACAGGGGTTTCCTGGCTCAAGCGAAACGGAGTAGGAGCACATATGTGATATGTGCGGGACCGAGATTAATACGATATGAGATACCGTATTCTATTTTCGCGATTCATGACATTGATCGGTTGTATGCGATATAGCCGAGTTATCGGATCAAGTGTTGATTCGATAAGTTGTTACTTTTGATATTAGTCGGTTATAGCCGGATTATTAAATCAAGAGTTGATTTAATAATTTAATGTATAATTATATATTTGATATATTACATTACATTAACTAGTATTAGCTCACTTAAGATTTATTTTCTCACTAGTTTGTGCACATTGTTTATATGTGATATATACAAGTGTACATGTTTGTATCATGCTTGATGATACATCAAAGTTGGGTGTATGAGACGCATACCAAGATTAGGGTAAATATTAGGGTTATTGTTTTATCTTAAGATTTAACAAAAGGGTTTAACTTAGTCAAAGTAATCAAGCTTGAAGAAGCTTGGAGAAGCTTTGACAAAGTCCACTCTTTTGTCATTTCTTTTGATATTCTTTAACCTAACCTTTAAGCTAATGCTTTGGTTAATTCTCTACATGAGTTAAGCATGATAGCTTAACTCACCCATGGTTACATTATTGAGGAAAAGTTTTCATTTGGATGGATTATTCTTTCTTCTTCTTCTTCTTCATCAAGCTCCATCCAAAAGCTTACTAGCTTCAATGGTGCCATGAGAAAAAGTGTGAGAAAATCAATTCTAAAGTGAGCCCACTTCCTACTTCTTCATGCTCTACCACTTGCCATGTAGTAGAGTGTGTTCTCTTCACAAAGTTCATGACCTAGTGAAGGATTAGCTTGAGTTAGTGTCTCCCCGACGTAAATCATCTTCGGCCTCGAAGTCAACGAAGCAAGCACGTTCGTTCTTCTTATGGAGCTTCTCTAGAGTCCGAAGTTCACGATCGCAGTGAAGGGGACATCTACACGGAGCTTTAGAAGTGAAGGACCGGATCTACAAAGGTTTTATTCCCTTTCACTTGTAGTTAAAGTTGTTAACTTGCTAGTTTTCGCCTAAACCCTAGTTTAAAGATCCGTATTAGAGTTGTTCGACACGGCTAAAATTTTAATCGGGCATGGTTGATGCCTCGTAGACCCTTGTGCGCGTGCCTAGCAACCCTTCATCATCAAGCATGATTACTCCAAAAGTCAAGCAATCATGGACTAATGAAGTCAAAGGAAGCAAGGACCATCATGTAGCAACCATATACAAAGACCACCCTCCACAATACTAATTTGCACAATTGCAAATAAGCCCTCCTCCACCAATTTTTAGCCAAGGAAAGAAACAAAGGAAAATGGCCGAAACGGAAAGCAAACTGGCAACTTCATAAAACTGATCCCGTAATAAATTACAGGAAAACCCCGCGACTGTATATACATACCCGCATTTGTATTCCGACCGAATACAAATGCAATGAGACAAAATCTACACTGTATAATACTTGGATCCGGCTTAAACCAAAGACCGCTAGTATTATCCGTCCGATCATGATCCGTGCAATACCGTACGTATATGATCGGACCCTGCCATATCTCGATACGGCCTCTACAGCGTTTCGCCCGAAACTTGAGCAACTGTCTGTGGGGGACTCTAAAGACTCGTCAACACCTTGGTTATGGATTTAACCACTAGCACGTCAGAAGTATTAGCCATACGTAACGGGCTACCAGGTATTGACCAAAAGGGATGTCGATGAGCGAACTCATCCTGACACCCTACTGAGTCTGTCAGTGACAATATCCGTACAGTCCGGTCCGTTCCTCTATGAGCATCGCATGGCGGGCCTAGGGGGTTGGTAAAAGTCAGACACCCAAAAGTGGTACAAGTTGTGTCGGAGTGTAGCCCAGAACACCCTGAGATACTACTGGAATACCTACCAGTAAATCTCCTGCCTTGGTCAAGGACTTCGTGTAAGGGCTCTCCTAGACAGAGCGCGACCTCACCCCCAATACCGGGAGAGACGAACCCCTGAAGATCCGCTCACTGCCTCCATGTGGCTCGGGACTGTAACCAACTAAAACCTGTTTGCACGTCTCCTTTGAGCGTGGTAGGGTAGTAATCAAAGTACAGTGGGAACTCACACGAGACAAATGACGATTCTCAGGTCGATGAACTAACCTGTACACATGTCACCAGGGAACTGCTATCTGACGTTAGGTATATGACTAACTAGCATGTTCCCGGCGAGTCCTGTCCGGTGTACTCATAACCCAATGAGCACCTGTATACATCTTAGGTGAACCAACTGACACCAGTGGCTTGTGAAACAGGCCACCGCCCCTCGTCAGAGTCTCGACTGTATACACTAGTCTACTCTGGAGTATCGATGCCCTGTCTCGAAACTCCCTCGACTAGGGACCTTTTAAGGATGTGCTTATAGACTACCAGCTCCCACGTATATGATCGCCCTCATACTGCTGGCAGTCAAGCAAGAATCCTAGGGGCTCTATCAACGTGTAATAGCGACCTGCAAGGTCACCTAAAGCAGTACACGATGATAAAGATGAACCAGATAGCATACTATCATCTTGAGTAAGACTGTCCTACCGGCATAGGTCCTCCATCAATCATTGCAATCGTGAGCCTGTAATCCAATAATTGACTCTAAGGGCACTATCTCCAACACACTAAACAGCAGTGTAATTCTTTATAACCATAGTATAGTTTTCAACCTACGAAGCACAGGGTTTGAGTCATTCAACTCAGGGACTTATACAAAGTATTGTATGTTGTCTAGTGTCCGAAGGGGTTGGTGCACGTACTATATTCTGTTTACTTGTGACTTTTCTAGTTTTTAGACAAGTGTTTCATAGAAATAGAAGGTCCAAGTTTTGAGAAGTTATAGGTACAAGAATAAAGTTGAGAACCACGCGATGCAAGTATCAGGATTCTTCAAGGTGATCGAAAATGTAGATACTTGTGTTTGGTATTCAGTCGATAGTAATGATTTTGAGAACATGCTTCTCTTTCAGGTTACTCAAAATTGGATGCACTCCTATGTTCAGTAATGCTGATCGGCCTCTCTCCATTTAGTTGACATGCACTGGAGACAGCTGCATGATTTGAATCTGATTCCAATTAAATTAGTGCCTCCGTTTCTATATTATATATAGAATGGATCATATCTTAACGATGTTAAGGTATATGGTGTTGTCCGGCTTATGCTTAAAACCAGACTCTGGATAACTCAAGGCACGTTTCTGTAATGGCAGTTTGTGGGTTAACCCAGGCTATGACGAGGGTTAACTTTCTACCATCTGGAAGATCAATAGTGATATTGTTCTTGACTCACCAAAGTTTTAGCAAAATGGATTTTTCAGAAAACAGTAGTGGGAGTATGGTAGAACTGGAAGAGATTCCAGAACCACAAACGATTACTGAAAATTTAATAGGACTTAGAGATTCAATCAGGTCTGACATTCCATTAGCCACTCCGCAGATATGGTGGGTAACCTCAGGCGCCCGAGAGGTACTTCGGTATCCTCAGGGATGGTGACAGGGAGGTTCTTGTTTACCCAGACTTGCCATTACAGCTGTTCTAGACTATGAGACCCGGCAGGGGGATGAGTATAGCGTCGTTCTAAACTAGTTTTAGAAGTGCATGTGTATATGACTCTGTCAGAGGGGTGTCGTAGTCAGTGGGAGCAGCGGAAGCATAGTTGACAAGTAGCTTGTGTCTATTTATAAACTAAAGCAGATATAGCGGAGATAGATCATCTATTTTTGATGTGACAGTCATATGTTTTTTGACTTCATCAGAATAGGGGATGGATCTATTGAAAAGGTAGTAGGGTGTGATGTCCTGGTATATGGATGACATACACATAATAGGAAGTAAAATTTCTATCCTACAATCGGTTACTGTGATTGTCACACAGTGGTCTTCCCACATAGGATATGGATATAATATTAGACATTCTGGTCACTAGATCTATGGTTTTAGATCTAGATTTGGGAAGTGTTCCAATCTGGGTACTTAGACAGTATTCTAAAGGTATTTTAGAATGGATGACTCCTGGCATGGTGGTAAATCTGCTGGGGATGGAGTCACCCTCTCTAAAGGTGTCTTACTGACTAAAGGGGAGAGGGATGTGCATGATTGGCATATCACTTGCTTAGGCAATTGAGTCAATCATAAGATGTCAAGTACCACACCAGATGTTGTTTTGCACTAGATGCAATAAGTTTATGTTGGGCTTCCCTTGCACCTAGTCTAGGGTTTGGTAGCATCACTCATACCACTTTAAAATTTAAAAAGGTGCAAAGCAAGCAAACCATGAATCTTTACTAGAAAATCTAAGGTAACAAGTTTGTATCACATACAAAGAAGTAAATAGAGTAGGATTACAACCTTTGTAGTCCGTTCCTGCGCTTCATAAGCTCCGTGTTGAGGTCCCTTCGTTGCGATCATCAAGAAGTCCGACTCTCGTGAGGCTGCAAGAGGTGAATGATGCATCTTGCTTGAAGTCTTCTTGATATAAGATGATCTACCTTGAAGAATCTCTAACCCAAGCTTACACTTCACTAATGAACTAATTAGAGAAGTGAACACCCTAATATAAGTGGCCGGAATAGATGGGGATGATGAAGTAGGAATATTGCTCTTTTTTTTTTTTCAATTTCTCACTAATAATCACCACAACTCAAAAAGCTAGAAAACTTTTTTAAGAGGAAGAAGAAGAAGAAATCCTTTTGTGATGAATAATGAATTAATGTTGTGGTTACAATTGCAACCATGAGTTAAGAATGAAGGCTTTTAACTCATGTAGAGAATAAACTATGGTTAAGGGTTTGGGTTGGGTTAACAAATATCTACACAAAATATCAAAGCTAAATTACAAAGTCAAAGCTTCATGAAGCATCCATGAACCTCATCCAAAAGCTAACCCAAAAGCTAACCCTAATCCAAACCCTAACTTGGTTTAAACTCAATAACCATGTTGCATTTGTAACCCTAACATGTTACAATATTATATATAACATATATAATATATTTTGGAACAAAAGAAAATAATACAATTAACATATATCGCATATACATCAATGTATTATCCAGTGAGAAAATGAATCAATAAAGCAAGCTTATATTAGTTAACATAATGTAATATATCACATATATAATTATACATTAAATTATCGAATCAACTCTTGATCCGACAATCCGGCTATATTGCATATAACCGACTAATATAACATGTACCAATTCATCGAATCAACACTTAATCCGATGACCCGGCTATATCACATATACCCGGCAGATATCTCATATTGCGAGAATAGAAAACGGTATCTCATATCGCATTATCCTCGGTCCCGCACATATCACATATGTGCCCCTACTCCGTTTTTCCTGAGCCAGGAAACCTCTGTGTAGGACTCTAAAGAATCGTCAATACGCTGGCAGTAGGTGATGATCATATCAAACACCCAAAAGCTGCAAGCGGTCAGCTAAACATAAAAGCCACCTAGGTATTGAGCATGCTAGTTATATGTAGTCCCTAGAGGTCATTACTATACATAGGATGTATATTTTAGTGGATGCTTGGACATATATAGGGAGGACTTTCTTGCTCGACATGATAGTATGCTATCTGGTTGCTCTTTACCTTAACGTGTACACTGATTGTCTCTCTCTTACATGTTGGTAAAGGCCTTAGGATGTGTACTTGACTACCTGGACTATGATGCGGATCATACTAGTGGGGACATGGTAGTGCATAAGTACATCCTTCAAGGTCCCTAGTCATGGGTATATCGAGACGGGCATCGATATACCAGAGTAGACTAGCGTATACCTTCTCGACCCATGCAGATGGGCGATGGATGATCCCATATCCATTGGTGTTTGACATCAGAGATGATATACGGGTGCTCAGTGGAGACTGGGTACACTGGACGGACTCGCCGAGAACTTTCAGATGGTATTATACCTTACGTCAGATGGCAGTTCTCTAGTGACACTGGTACAGGTTAGTCTGTAGACCCGAGATCGTCATAGAGTCTTGTGTGATTCCCACTGTGCTTTGATTTCCACCTTACCACGTCCAAGAGGGCGTGCAAAACGGTGGTTTTTGGGTACAGTCCCGAATCATATGGAGGCAATGAGCGATAGGAGGGGATTCGTCTCTCTCGGTATAGGGAGTTGATGTTGCGCTGTGTTCGATTGGCTATAACCGGAAATCCCTGGCCAGGGTTGCTGAGATTTACTGGTAAGTGTTACCAGTAGTTTCTCGAACTGTTATAGACCTCATATCGACACGACTTATCGAGCTATTGGGGTCTGACGTTTACCACCCCTAGGCGAGATATGCAACATATCAGACGACCAGACCGGACTGTACGGTAAGTGTTACTGGTTGGATTCACAGGAGTGTGAGCGGGCTTGCTCGTTGATCTTCTGATCGCTCAATACCTGGGTGGCCGTTACGTTTAGCAGACCGCTTGCGGCTTGTGGGTGTTTGATATGATCATCACCTGCTGCCGGCGTATTGACGAGTCTTCAGAGTCCTACACAGAGGTTTCCTGGCTCAAGCGAAATGAAATAGGAGCGCATATGAGATATGTGCGGGACCGAGAATAATTCGTGTATGTGATACCGTATTCTATTCTCGCGATGAATGTATCGATTGGTTGTATGCGATATAACCTAGTTATCCAATCGAGGATTGATTCGATAAGTCGATAAATTGGATATTAGTCGGTCATATGCGATATGACCGGATCGTTAAATCAAGTGTTGATTTAATGATTTAATGTATAATTATATATTTGATATATTACTTTACATTAACTAGTATTGGTTCACTTAAGTTGGATTTTCTCACTTGATGTGCACTTTGTATATATGATATAGTTTTGTGCACTAGTTTGTATCATGTTTGATGATACATGCAAACTTGGGTGTGTATGATTAAACCATGATTAGGTTAATGGTTAGGGTTTTGATTTACTTATTTATTTATTCTTTTCATTTATTTTTAGGCAAGAAAATAAAATGGTGGCTTTTTGTTTTATACTTGAAGCTTCATGAAGCTTTGAAAAAGCTTCGACCATTTTGTTTCTTTCCTTAACCCTAACCATTTACTTTAACCCTAGTTTATTCTCTACACTTGTTAACTCACCCATGGTTGCTAAATGATAACCATCACTTCATTTTCATTTTGGAATTAATTCATTCTTATTTCTTCTTCTTCTTCTTCTTCAAGTAAAGAAAAGAAAAAGCTTTCTAGAAAAATGTCAAGTGATGAAATCAAGTGAGAAATCCAAATCCAAAGTGAACCTACTTCCTATTTCTTCATCCTCTACCACTTGCCATGTAGTATAGGGTGTTTTCTTCATAAGTTTCATGACTTGGTGAAGATGGAGCTCGAGTTAGAGTCGCCTCGACGTAGATCATCTTCAGCATCGAAGTCAATGACCTAGCCCGACCATTTCTCCGATGAAATCAACGCTAGAGTCCGGAATCCGATGTTTGGAGCGAAGGGACACCGTCACGGAGCTATGGAGGTGGAGGACCGGATCTACAAAGGTTGTATTTTCGGTTTACTCTTAGTTAAGTTGTTAACTTATATCGTTGTTTCGCCTAATATCTAGTTAGCGATCTATATTAGGGTTTCTCGGCACCTAAATTTTTGAATTTGGCATGGTTGATACCTTGTGGGACCTCTTGAGTGTTCCTAGGAACCCTACAGTGGTATCAGAGCCTAGCTAGAGCTTTAAGCGAAGTGTAGACGAAGTTAGAAGTCCGATCGAACCCGTAAACCCTGACAAAACCCTTCTCTGTACATTTTTCAAAACAGTGGATTTTTGTGAATTAAAAATTCTCAGAAAAACAAGCATGAAAAACTAAGAATTACTGTGAAGTACGGTCCACTAAGTCAATAATCTGGCCGCGTAACCGCGGCGAAACCATGGGTTTCGCGGCGGTTCCGCTGCCAAAATTTGGACTTAGTCCCTGAAATTTCATATATTTATTCTTAGGTCCTTTCTTGGCAATTTTTTATGGGAATTTTTTAATTCCACTCAAGTGTTGAGTTTTCTAGGGTTTTATTGGGGACTCGTTAATTTGATCGGATAATTTAACTTCGTTTGTGTTTTTCCGGATATCTTTAGAACATGTTAAAAGGTTTGAATGGATATAAATACCCACTTTTTCCCCTGCCTGGAAATTTCCAAGTGTTGAATTTTTCCGTAGTTTGAAAACGTTCTAAGTAGTGCAAGTAACGCGATGGACCCTTTAGAATACAACAAACCTTAACTCGATTATGTGACCGTCTTGAACTGCCCTTTGAACCTTAGAGTTTGGGGCAGTACGGCGTGCCATATGTGAGGCGTTGGCTTGACCCGTCTACGGTTGGACCGTTGGTACTGAGGCATGAAGTGAATGTTTTTAAACTTATTTCATGTGTTGAGCTGTTCCGAGAAAACTTGGGTGTTTGATTGTTCGATCGGAAAGTTTAACATTTTCTATTTATCTGGAATGTGATACAATATTTGGAATCCACAAGTAGCTATGAGATAACTGAATGAATGTTATAAACATAGCAGTTTAGTCTCACATGATCGGTTTCCACGGAATTTTGATGCGATCAAAAGTCCGTCGCAATCACGTAGCGTACGCGGATACTCGCCGGTAAACTTAATAGATAGCCACGCCCCAAAGCCGCGACCAAGTGACTGTAGGAGAACCCCGTCGCCGAAAGCATCCGTTCGGGTGCTCGCGGAAGCGGTGTTCCGCCTTGGTGCACTTCGTCGACGGTATCAGGGGTGCGGCCGTCTACTGAAGTTTGCGACGAGCATTCGATCAGGATGTCGGGAATCTTATTGAATTGCCCGACTTAATATTGAAAAGTGTTTTCGATAATGAGACTGAAATACGGGGTTTATAATTGTTAGGCATGTGATGTCTAAGGAATTCATTTGGTTAGGCATGCGATGTCTAAAGAGTTTGCGGATTCCAACTGTTGTAGTTTTACACTTTCTTTTCTGTGACCGTAAGTGTAATATGTGATATCGCCGGTTTCGTTGCTATATGTCAACGACAATTGGGATACGCATGTTTACTTACGTTGATGACATGTAATGTTATGTGTTGCTGGATATGTTATATTGGATCGTCGCGTTTGAATAGCCGGGGTTTTTTTTTATGTGAGATGAGTGTTTTTCATTTTCATTCATGTAAAAAACTTGTATGTAATATTCTTTTATTGGGGCACTTCCAGGTTGCGGAAGATGTCACCTTTTGTATATTATTTACTTTTCCGCACTAGGATAGACCCAAGGAGGAGAGCACAAGTAACCGGGTTCTAGGGTCCAGTGGGAGACCATCTCGAGGTGTCGAGTCCGGGTCTCCTATCTCTAGAATTGGTAGGGTTGCTTGCCGCTCTCGCAGGGGTCTAGGGGTGTGGATTTGGCTATTCATCGCGACCGTGGAATCCGTGTTTTATACTGGCTCATATTGAAAACACGGACGTCCTAGTATATCCAATGTTTCATATGATTCTTCTGCTGCGATATCTGTGATGTGATCATTTGATATGTTATGATAGATACTGTATATAGTATATATGATATATTATATAGACGTTACTTATGTTTTACACCCGCGCTAGCCCTGCCCCGCTCTGCCGTTAGTTACCTAACCTAACGGTGCATGAGGGGACATCGAGGCGAATGCGGATGGCATAAATGTACGTCGTATTTATCTGTGATGTTTAGGTACTTGAATGATGGGACTTCATTAATATGATTAATGAAAGTAAAAGAAACCTAAAGATGTTGTAGAATCGAATTTCAAAAATAAAACAGGTAGCTACAGTTCTTGCTTTGCACAGCGGTATATATGATATATACTGCACCTTATTCGATGAGGAAAGGGCCGACGATCCCTTCACCGGGAGTGACCCCTTTAGCAATAACTGGCAGATGCTACATCCCTCGGTTTGTCTTTTGATAGCTTCTATAGTTTTTGCTTTGCACAGTGATATATATGATATATCCCGCACCTCATTCGACGAGGAAAGGGACGACGATCCCTTCACCGGGAGTGACCCCTTTAGCAAAACTAGAAAAGCCTAAAAAACACTCCATTTCAAAATTTATTCGATCCTACAACGATATCAAGTTCATTACGCAATAGGTTTTCAGAAAAACCTGCCGTAGCCCTCCATCATTTCAGATAAGTACTAGTTAGTATTCGTGCTGCGGTAGTTTGGCCTCCGTCAAGGCGTAGTGTACGATAGCTAACTAGTGCTTATCTGCTAGCATATGATGCGATTGGATTAGGGTATTCGTACGGCGTTGTTTGGCCTCCGTCAAGGGTCGTGCGGGTGGGTTTAATTCAATCAGGAAATGACGGGTTGAACTTGACTAGCGGACTATGGGTAGTTTGGCCTCCGTCAAGGTCATAGGACGCTAGGGGCAAAATTATCGGGAATTTCAAGTGTTGAAATTTGCAATGAGATTGCATACCTTCTATGAGATAGTTGGATCCCGATACCCACTGTGAGTAAGAGTTACTCCTGGGAGAGTTTTACACATTACAATTAGCCAATCAAGTAGGTGTCTAGAAAGGTGTTAACGAGGTTACGCCTCTGGGAAAATGAGGTTTACATTAATTAAGTTCGTACGAAAGCACTGGGGACCTCCCTCAAAGTACCGACACTGGCCTGGCTGAAAGATTGGCGAACTTGTAGTGTATAATTAATCCCGGCTAGTCTTTCCTTTTAGGGTTTGAAGGAAGATTTGATAAAAACAGTAGGAGCCATCCTGATTAGATAAAATAATAACCAATCTGATCTTACAAGATCGCACGCAGAGTGTTTTCTTCTCTCTCTCTCCTGGTAGCGACCATGTCACGCCTTAATCAAGATAATAATATGGATGTATTGACCGAACCCGCTTGCTATACTGAGCTGGGGAACGTTGGTCCCGCTCCAACTTATAATTGTTATAAGACCGAGCAGGAAATTGGGGAATACCAGATTTCCCGTGACGCCCTAACGAAGAAAGTGCATATGATGCAACTTCTTCGGGTGTGTTAATTACAAAGAACTGTTTCTCTTTATCCTCTACGTCCTCGGTATATGATACCGGATCAGGATCCCAGATATGTAATCTGTTATATAGGGCTACAGAAAGGTAGAGAACTGAGAACGGATGATAAGTTTCATGAGACAGAAAACGGTGCAAGTGTTGCAGCCAAGTCTGTTGGTCACTGTCACCCTGTATTCCAAATACATTGATTCTGAACGAATGTTATTAGATACCGAACCTGATATACAAAATCATATCAGTCTCTTTATTAGTAAAGAAATGATAAAATTTTGTATTGTTGGATAATGTTTTGAACATTTCCTATATCAAAAGTTGATCGGTTCAGGCACGTTATCTAAAAGCATTGATGTTCTAAATCAAACTACAGTTCTTAGTATACGGAACACACACAAGGGGAAGAGTTCAGACTTGAACGATTCCTTCTTGAGATATTGTAGACTAGGTCATATCAATGCGACCCGACTAGCTAAAGTTACATTGAAGATGCATATTTAAATCAGTTTGAATTTACATCTTGTGAAACTTTCCAGTCATGTCACAGAGATAAGATGACCATAGCTCTGTTTATTGGAAACAGAGAAAGAGTTAGTGAACTCTTGGGATGATACATGTTGATGTATGAAGTTCCCCTGTCTACACATGCCAAGACCGGTTCTTTGTACTTCATTACATTCTCTGATGATCTCTCAAGATTCAGTCATATGTTCTTGTTGAAACACAAGTCCGAACCTTTTGAGATATTCACAGAATATAAGTTAGAAGTAGAGAACCAAAATACGGGTATAAGTATTATGTCCTTTGATGTGATCAGGGAGGAGAATACTTAAGCACGAAAATCCTGGACTATTGTAAAGGAGAATGAGATTCTCTCTCAGCATTACTCCTCCGAATACACCATAGCACGATGGTATATCGGGGCGGAGCAATAACACCCTATATGATATGGTGTGCTCTATGATGAGTACTACTGAGTTTCCTATTTCCTTTTGGGAGTTATGCACTTGAGAAGCTGCATACCTATTGAATTAGGTTCGAATCAAATCGGTGTCTACCACTCCATATAAGATATGGTATAGGAAGAGCCTATCTCTTAAGCAAGTTAAGATTTGGGGTTGTCCGGACTATGTCTAAAAGCAAAATGCGGACAAGCTCGAGGCAAGGTCTGTTATGTAGAACTGGAAAGGTTCCAGCTATACAAACTACAGCAGATGATTTGGTAGAACCAAAGGATTCAGTAGATTCCAACGAACCTCAGCCTCTTCGCCGATCTAGTAGGGTTCCTCACCCACCTGAGAGATACTTTGGTTTCTCTATGACAGTGAGAGCAAGGACTGCATCATGAGATGATAACCCAACTAGTTTTGTGCTGGCCATCAGGAGTGGGACTCTGTAAGAATGGATGGATGCTTAGCCATCTGAGATGGAATCCATGTACACCAGCAAAGTAAGGACTTTGGCTGCTTTATCTGAAGGGTTAAATCCTCATTAGGAGCAAGTATATCTTGAGAAGATTACTTGGTGCACATGGAAAAGTTGAGACTTTCAAAGCTAGACTTGTTAAAGGTTTGCATCATTGACCAGGTATGGATTATGTTGAAACCTTTTCTAAGGATCTATGCTTAAGTCCATCCGGATCCTACTTGCCACGGCTACATACCATGACTACGATATCTGGTGGTTGGGTGTCATGACTGCTTTTCTAAAATGATGTTTTAGAAAAGAGCGTTTGTAAATACACAGCCAGAGGGCTTCGTGGACAGTGAGAGCAGCGGAAACATGTACAAGATGCTTTATAGGATAAAGCAGGCATCGCGGAGTTGGAACGTCTGTTTCGATGTAGTAGTCAAAGAGTTTGACATCATCAAAATGGTAGATGAACCTTGTATAAACAAAAAGGTAGTAGGGAGTATGGTGACGATCCTCGTAGAGTACGTGGATGACATACTCTTGATAGGGAAGGAGTTTCCTATGCTACGCTCGATCAATCTCCGCTTATCACAATGATTCTCCACATAGGATCAAAATGATACCTACTAAATCCTGGGTTTTGGATCTATGAGATAGATCTAAATGGATGCTAGGATTCTCACTAGTTGTAGTGAGATGGTATCAATCGATCCTAGGGAGAATCATTGGAAAGGTTCCAAGGTGATAAGGACGACTGAATGTCAGTCACAGACATTGTCTTTACCCTCAGTATAGGGACGGTATGTTGGAAGAGTTCCAAGCTAGATACCGTGGCAAACTAGACGATAAAGGCTGGATACATCGCTACTTAAGATGCTACCAAAGAGGCTGTTTGGGTGTATATTGGTTCATGAGATGAACTAGGTTCCTACCATTGTGTGACAATGGAAGTGTGGCTTTAGTCTGGGAACCCCAGTCCCATCAGTGACCCAGACGTATTCTAAGGCAGCATCACCTGATCATGGAGATAGTTGATCTCCAGGGTGATCGAGGTTAGTAGAGTAGACTCAGAGGACAACACGGCGGATCCACTCACAAAGGCCTTTTCCAAGAGAGAGACTTTTATGGGATGGTTGAGTATGAGATACTACAACCACTGCTATCAGATGGCCCTAATGCAAGTGGGAGATTGTTAGTTATATGTATGCCCTAGAGGCCATTACTATACATAGGATTTATATTGTAGTGGATGCTTGGACATATATAGGGAGGACTTTCTTGCTTGACATGATAGTATGCTATCTGGTTGCTCTTTACCTTAACGTGTACACTGATTGTCACTCTGTTACATGTTGGTAAAGCCCTTAGGATGTGTACTTAACTACTGGACTATGATGCGGATCATACTAGTAGGGACATGGTAGTCCATAAGTACATCCTTCAAGGTCCTTAGTCGTAGGTATATCGAGACGGGGCATCGATATACCAGAGTAGACTAGCGTATACCTTCTCGACCCATGCAGATGGGCGATGGATGATCCTATATCTATTGGTGTTTGACATCAGAGATGATATACGGGTGCTCAGTGGAGACTGGGTACACTGGACGGACTCGCCGAGAACTCCCAGATGGTATTATACCTTACGTCAGATGGCAGTTCTCTGGTGACACTGGTACAGGTTAGTCTGTAGACCCGAGATCGTCATAGAGTCTTGTGTGATTCCCACTGTGCTTTGATTTCCACCTTACCACGTCCAAGAGGGCGTGCAAAACGGTTGTTTTTGGGTACAGTCCCGAATCACATGGAGGCAATGAGCGATAGGAGGGGATTCGTCTCTCCTGGTATAGGGAGTTGATGTTGTGCTGTGTTCGATTGGCTATAACCGGAAATCCCTAGTCAGGGTTGGTGAGATTTACTGGTAAGTGTTACCAGTAGTTTCTTGAACTGTTATAGACCTCATATCGACACGACTTATCGAGCTATTGGGGTCTGACGTTTACCACCCCTAGGCGAGATATGCGACATATCAGACGACGAGACCGGACTGTACGGTAAGTGTTACTGGTTGGATTCACAGGAGTGTGAGTGGGCTTGCTCGTTGATCTTCTGATCGCTCAATACCCGGGTGGCCGTTACGTTTAGCATACCGCTTGCGGCTTGTGGGTGTTTGATATGATCATCACGTGCTGCTGGCGTATTGACGAGTCTTTAGAGTCCTACACAGAGGTTTCCTGGATCAAGCGAAATGAAATAGGAGCGCATATGAGATATGTGCGGGACCGAGAATAATACGTGTATATGATACCGTATTCTATTCTCGAGATGATTGTGTCGATTGGTTGTATGCGATATAACCTAGTTATCGAATCGAGGATTGATTCGATAAGTCGATACATTGGATATTAGTCGGTCATATGCGATATGACCGGATCGTTAAATCAAGTGTTGATTTAATGATTTAATGTATAATTATATATTTGATATATTACTTTATATTAACTAGTATTGGTTCACTTAAGATGGATTTTCTCACTTGATGTGCACTTTGTATATATGATATAGTTTTGTGCACTAGTTTGTATCATGTTTGATGATACATGCAAACTTGGGTGTGTATGATTAAACCATGATTAGGTTAATGGTTAGGGTTTTGATTTACTTATTTATTTATTCTTTTCATTTATTTTTAGGCAAGAAAATAAAATGGTGGCTTTTTGTTTTATACTTGAAGCTTCATGAAGCTTTGAAAAAGCTTTGACCATTTTGTTTCTTTCCTTAACCCTAACCATTTACTTTAACCCTAGTTTATTCTCTACACTTGTTAACTCACCCATAGTTGCTAAATGATAACCATCACTTCATTTTCTTTTTGGAATTAATTCATTCTTATTTCTTCTTCTTCTTCTTCTTCAAGTAAAGAAAAGAAAAAGCTTTCTAGAAAAATGTCAAGTGATGAAATCAAGTGAGAACACTAGTAAAATAGGGGGTTGCCCCTACGGATATTGGAATCCGTAGGGGCAGATTTAACTTGGCCCTACGGATTAATCCGTAGGGCTAAAAGGTTGCCCCTACGGGCCCAGACGTCCAAGAATAAAAATATTAATTCTTAATTTGGTGTTTGCCCCTACGGAGCCGTAAACAAAGAACCTACGGGTATATCCGTAGGGGCAACTAAATATCAAATTACTAAAGCTCAGATATCGATCGCCTACGCTCACAATTTCTTTCTCTCTCGATCTCGATCACGCGCGAAAACAACTCCTCGTCGCCACCGTCGTCCTCCTCGTCGCCACCGCCGTCCTCCTTGTCGCCACCGGCGTTCAGGTCGTCGCCAGCGCCGTTCAGGTCGTCGCCAGCGCCGGTCTGGTGAGTAAATCTTGAGGTAAATTAAAGAATTTTTTGATTAACATACGTGCAGGGTCTGGGGTCGGGGGGTTACGCGCGCGCGAGTTGAGGTTCGGCAGGGGTCGCGGTCGGGGTCGGGGTCGGGGTTGGGGTTAGGGTTAGGGTTGGGGTTCGCTGCTGCTGGGGCTGGGGCTGGGGTTAGGGTTTGCCTTAGGGTTGGTGTTGGGGTTTAGCTGGCCGCGCTGGGGTTAGGGTTAGGGTTAGGTTGGGGCTGGGCTGGGCTGGGCTGGGGCTGGGGGCTGGGGGCTGAGGCTGGGGCGGGGCTGGGCTGGGGCTGGGGGCTGCCCCTAGGGCTAGGTGGGGCTGGGGCTAGGGTTAGGTTGGGGTTAGGGTTAGGTGGATTGATGACAACAAAATACATGGATGGATCGATGAATTTAGTGATGTTATGTGTCCCGCCAACATAGGAAATTCAAACGTATACTCCGTTTTCTCATCTTAAAACTAGCAACCAAAATGTGACTAAAAAATCTTTCTAAATATATTTGAAACACATTTATTAGTTGGGTTGAATATTTGTGATTCCATTATATTATATTGTAAGATGCAGAAATTGTATCCTAAAACTACTTGATCCAATCATCCAACAAATACATTCATAAGATACTTATTAATTTTCCTGTATCTTGTATTGAATCGTAAGATTGATTTGCATGTCGTAAGATATTTGACAACACTAGGATGTCTTTCATAAAACAGAAAGTAAATTGGTGTAGGGAGAAAGCTGCTTGATGGGTGGTGACTGGGTCCATTCTTTCTTCATAATCCCCTTCAACTCTATGCCTTTCAATTATTGTGGGAAAATTAGATATTACTTGAGTGATCATGATATCATTTTTTTTGAATATTTCTTCCGAGAATTTATGCATGGTCTTGACATTGAACTTTATCATACTCCTTAATATTACTTTAGTGATTGATAGTATTCAATAAGCTTATGTTGTTGACCCAAATTAAGTAAGGGGGTTAGTCAATTAGAATTGGTGTTTGGAACTTTGAAGTATATCTTTAATGGGATAGGTTTATTTGGTTCCAGTCAAATAAAATGAGAAGTAGAACCTTTTATTGTTAGTTATGAATGAATCTAATATTGGAAGTTGATGGTTTCAGTTAGAACTTTTTTGGTATAAGATAGATTTCCGCCTACCAAAATCGTTCCATCCAAAAAGTGAATACAGTGGAACTTCTGTTCTCCTTGCCCATCCACTTTTTCTCTCTGGAAATTTGTAGTCTATATAACTATCTAAAATGTATTTGCTAATACAATTATTTTAACCTGACATACTAAAATATTATTATATTGTTTATGTTATCAATAAGTTATTAGTAGTATTCTCTTGATTGGTAAAAGGGGCATGGGCGTTCGCTCTATACATTCTTAATGGGATAGAAGCCTACCCCCCACAGCCGGAACACACACATACAACAAGAATACACAACAAACGCATAATTAGAGAGCGATTCGAGATGTTCGGGTTAAAACCAATATATGATACTCGATGATAATATGAAACCTTCATATCCCCATCGAAACTCATATATGAAACTAAAAGCGCCACTTAGTCCCCGTCTATCGGTTAACATACGTGCGATGCTCGTCGTGACCTAGAACTATACGAAGGTTGTTAAATATCGGACAGTATAGCTCGATACTAACAACCGTCGTATAGTCTACGCGACGAGAAAATTCAATCGTATGGTAACCCATAGATTTGTCCCGTGTGGACAAGTTAAGAATGTATAAAGCAAACGCCTTCATTCACTTGTGTTTTCATCCGTTTCGAGATATTTCGTCGGTACCTTTCCGCTGGTTCTCCGTGTACAAAGATAGATTAGATGTTCATTTCAACGTTGTTTCACAGCTTTGAAATGATTATTTATTCTATTACAGTGTACTCGGAGAACAGCGGGGAGGTGCTGCCGAAATTTACTCGAAACGGTTGAAAGCACAAGTGATGGGCGTTCGCTCTATACATTCTTAATGGGATAGAAGCCTACCCCCGACAGTCGGAACACACACATACAAATGCATAACTAGAGAGCGATTCGAGATGTTCGGGTTAAAACCAATATATGATACTCGATGATAATATGAAACCTTCATATCCCCATCGAAACTCATATATGAAACTAAAAGCGCCACTTAGTCCCCGTCTATCGGTTAATATACGTGCGATGCTCGTCGTGACCTAGAACTATACGAAGGTTGTTAAATATCGGACAGTATAGCTCGATACTAACAACCGTCGTATAGTCTACGCGACGAGAAAATTCAATCGTATGGTAACCCATAGATTTGTCCCGTGTGGACAAGTTAAGAATGTATAAAGCAAACGCCTTCATTCACTTGTGTTTTCATCCGTTTCGAGATATTTCGTCGGTACCTTTCCGCTGGTTCTCCGTGTACAAAGATAGATTAGATGTTTATTTCAACGTTGTTTCACAGCTTTGAAATGATTATCTATTCTATTACAGTGTACTCGGAGAACAGCGGGGAGGTGCTGCCGAAATTTACTCGAAACGGTTGAAAGCACAAGTGATGGGCGTTTGCTCTATACATTCTTAATTGGATAGAAGCCTACCCCCGACAGCCGGAACACACACATACAAATGCATAACTAGAGAGCGATTCGAGATGTTCGGGTTAAAACCAATATATGATAATATGAAACCTTCATATTCCCATCGATACCCATATATGAAACTAAAAGCGCCACTTAGTCCCCGTCTATCGGTTAACATAACGTGCGATAATTTATTCTTTTCAACGACAAACGCACACACAAAGCATATACACGGATTTTCTACTTTGTCAGTAACTATCCCGTTCTTATATTTCTCAATATTGTCAGCATAACCTATAATTTATATGTTATTCAGTCTAACATGGCCCATGAGTACGTCAGAGTTAAGGACTGGATGTATGTGGATTGGAAACAACGTATGCAACCTAAGTTTGTCGCAGGAGTTGCTGCTTTCCTTGAATTTGCACGAGCACATAATAAGATCATAATAGAGAAGATTCTCTGTCCGTGCGATAGATGTGGCAATAAGTACTGGCAGAAGGTAGAATTGGCAGAGCTTCATATTGTAAAACATGGGTTTACTAGACTTTATTCAACTTGGAAATATCACGGGGAAGGAGAAGAATGCAGTACTGCGGTAGAAGAAGAAGGAGAACACGATAATGCGGCAGGAGAAGAAGAAGAATTCGGTAATACGGCAGGATACGGAAATTTATTTCCATCAGAAGAAATGGAGGATATGGTAGAGGCTGCCCTAGGTGAATCTATTCGTACCGAAGATGACATTCCTTCCGGTCAGGGACCGCGTGCGGATAAATATGAAAATTTCATGAATGATGCTAGGAAACCAATTTATGAGAATGCGAAGTATTCGACCCTCTCATGGTTCGTCCAACTTTTCCAGATTAAGTGCCTAAATGGATGGAGCAACAAGTCATTCACAATGCTTCTTTCATTCTTGAAAGATTTTATGCCTCCGGGAAATAATGTGCCTGAAACCTGGTACGAAGCCCAGAAGATGATGTCTGATTTGGGTCTAAAGTGCGAGAAGATTCAAGCATGTCCTAAAAATTGCGTGTTGTACCGGAAAGAGAATTCAGATTTGAAAGAGTGTCCAACATGCGGAGAGGCCAGGTATAAGCCGAAAGATTCTGATAAGAAGCCTGATATACCTGTGAAGATAGCACGATACTTTCCCATAACACAGAGGCTACAGAGGCTATTCAGGTGCAAGAAAACAGCCGAGGCAATGATTTGGCATCACCGTGCTCCTCCAAGCGAAAATGGAAAAATGAGCCATCCAAGAGATTCACCGGCATGGAAGGATTTCGATAGGAGGCACGCAATATTCAGTAGCGATCCTCGCAATGTCCGGCTCGGACTGACTGCCGATGGCTTCTGCCCATTCAACTATATGGCTGGAAGTCACAGTACATGGCCCGTTGTAATGATAATTTATAATCTGTCGCCTTGGTTGGCTATGGACCAATCATACTTTATGATGCCTCTTCTTATCGACGGACCAAACTCACCGGGGAACAATATCGACGTCTATCTCCGACCTCTGATCGAGGAGCTGAAAACTTTGTTCATTGATGGTGTAGAGACATATGATTCAAACACAAATACAACCTTCATACTGCGTGCGGCTTTAATGTGGACAATTAATGACTTTCCTGCGTATGGAATGCTATCAGGTTGGTCCGTACATGGTCACAAAGCATGTCCTCATTGCCATGAACACACAACATCAAAATTTTTGAATTTTAGCAGGAAGGTTTGTTATTGCGGCCATCGACGTTTTCTGCCTCCAGACCACCCCTATAGGTTAGACACGGTTCACTTTGATGGTCATCAGGAGCTTCTTGGGCCTCCATCCCCATTGTCCGGAGAGGACGTGACTGCTAAATGGGATGGTTACAATAACGTGACCTTCGGGATGAATCCGACGAGACAGGTCAAACCACAATATTGGAACAAGTTAAGCATTTTCTTCAAGCTTCCGTACTGGTCTACAAATTCAGTGCGTCATTGTCTGGACGTCATGCATATAGAGAAGGGAGTATCAGAGCACATACTTAACTTGCTTTTGTGTAAAGACGGGAAATCGAAAGACAACATGAATGCCCGGATGGATCTACAAGAGTGGGGAATAAGAAGTGAACTGCACCCTAAACCGGTAGCGGGTAAACCGGGCAAGTTTGTACTTCCCAATGCCGCTTATCATATGTCACAACCGGAGAAGAAAAGATTCCTGCAGGTGTTGCATGATTTGAAAGTCCCCACAGGTTTCTCAGGATCATTCAGAAAGAAAATAAAAATTGTGAAGGGCAAGATCGATGGGCTGAAAAGTCATGATCACCATGTTATCGTGGAGCACCTTCTTCCATTAGCCCTCAGGACTTCTCTCCCCGACTCGATTGGTCTAGTAATCAACGACCTATGTTGTTTTTTCAGGGAGTTGTGTGCTAAAACACTGGAGGTTGCGACGCTGGATAAACTAGAAAATTCTATTGCATTGATACTTTGCAAGTTTGAGCGTATTTTCCCACCGTCATTCTTCGATATCATAATACACTTGACGGTTCATCTTGCAACTGAGGCGAAGTTAGCCGAACCGGTACAATATCGATGGATGTATCCTGTCGAGAGGTACGTGTAATTTTTCATTTCGCGCAATTTATAAATTTATTGTTGTCCTGTATGCCCGTGTTTATTTATTCAACATATTCTCATTAGGTACCTTTACACTCTTAAGAAGTATATACGCAATAAAAATCGACCAGAGGGTTCTATCATGCAAGGTTATCTTCTTGATGAAGCAACCACATTTTGTTCCCGCTATCTGGACGAGAACATTGAGACAAGGCTTAACCGACCACGAAGAATTCAAGACGGGCCATATGGTAAAGCCGAGTATAAGAGGGTAGACACTATGTTTATCAACAAGATATACCGGTTTATTTTGCTTAATTGCGCATGTCTTGAACAAATTAGAGAGTAAGTTCTTTTGGATTAATTGTTATATCTGTGTTTGTGTGTGTATGAAATGACATAATATTAATGTCACAATTATTTGTCGAAAACAGAACTCATTTTAACGAGGTACGTGAGGGGCATCCTGATTGGAACGAAGAGCGTTTGGAAAAATACCATCAGGATAATTTTTGTGATTGGGTCACAGAGCATGTAAGTTATTCGAATTACATTTTATTGCTATCAGTTTTAATCTAAACTTGTATCGTTATGTATTTATCGTAAAATTTGTTTTGTTAGATCCACGATCCGAACTTGTCTGCATCATTTGAGAGTGATTCAAGATGTTTAGCTCAATTTCCTAGTATGGAGGTTCCATATTACAAAGGATTTGGTGTCCTTGGATACAAATTCAAAGTTAAGGACATAGAAACATCTAGAACCACTCAGAATAGTGGGATTGCGACGGTAGGATCGGACGGTGTGATTTACTATGGGTACTTAAATTGTATACTCGGTATCCACTATCCCGGACGATCAGAACCCTTTTATATATTCCACTGTACTTGGTACGATCCGCGAACCGATGCAGACAGGTGGAGAAGCAGTCTTGGGACTTGGAAAGATGTATATGGATTGACCAGTGTGAACACACTTCGATTTTATGGTCAGGACGATCCGTTTATCTTTCCGAACCAAGCGTTCCAAGTATACTACTCACAGTGTTTGAAGCATCCGGGGTGGAGTGTTGTATGCCGATGGAAACCTAGAGATGTCTACGATGTCCCAGAATACGAGGACAGTGATGAGGACGAAGAAGAGAGAAGGCTTAAAGTGCTCCGACCGTCTGTTTCGAAGGACGGGTTGTCTTCGACCGATCATGAAGTTACGTGGGTTAGAAATGACATCGACGATGAAATCCAAGTAGATATGTATGATGCGCCCACGAAACGAAAAAGGTTATCAGTAATGTTATATTATTACTTCACATTTTACGCTCTAGATCATATATAGTCAATACTTTTAATGATTGTCTAATGCGTCCACGAACCGTTTATCGAGATTTGATGACGATGTCGGGAGCAGCGAGGGGCGGCAGGAGCTCCGGCCGCGGCAGAGGCAGAGGCAGAGGCAGAGCGGTTCTGCCGCCCGGAGAGCTCCGTAGGGAGCTTCAGAGGGCCGGTCTTGCACCCAGATCGGAGACCCCTTCGGATGCCTCCTTCCGTGTTGATTTGGCCAGACCTCCAGGTATACTGCACATAATATTACAGATATTGATGCATGTTTATGTCAAAATTACTTATATTGTCAATGTTTGATTGTCTAGTTGTTGGTGATGCGTCCACATCTGGGACAGAGGCCACCCCCGCTCCTCCAGGTATGTTTATATATCATATAGTGTATGTATATTGATTTAGAATGCTATATCATAAATATACACATTCCTTTTGCTCTTACTTAGCAATTTTTATTATTGTCTAGCTGTAGGTGGTGACACCACCGCACCTGCGGGTATGTTTATATGTCCTATAGTGCATGCATATTGATTTAGAACGTTATATTATTGATCTACACATTCTTTTTGCAATTACTTATATAATCTATTTTTAATTGTCTAATTATAGGTGGTGCGTCCACACCTTCCACAAGGGCCACTCCTGCCGCTTCCATACCCTCCGCATCGTCTGCAGGTTAGTATGAATAAATTTAAAATATTTATTTATTTTACATATGCTCTATAGAATAAATATGAACTTCATGGAAATTTAGCGTCGATGTTTATTTTATAGTTGGAGGGGATGCGTCCGGGTCCGGGACCCCGGTTGTTCCTCACCGGAGGAACTATCGTCCCGCTCCTGCTGCTGCTAGGGCCCAGGCTCGTGCGCTAGTCACCGGAGGTATATATCACACTTGAATTTTTGTTTAACCTTGATTTCTTAATACAACTTTGTAGAAATCAAGGTTAAACAAAAATTCAAGTGTGATATATACCTCCGGTGACTAGCTCACGAGCCTGGGCCCTAGCAGCAGCACAAGCGAATAAGTCCTATTATACAACTTTGTCTTATTATTGATTGTCTTGATATTTCGTGCAGACGCAGGGCCTCTCCATCCCCAGAGGGGGACTCGAGGCCCGAATCAGTCCCATAGGCTGAGGCCTGATAGAGCTAGGGGGGAGGCAGCATCCCCCCTATTTTTTACCCTTGACTATCCCTATACCGGTCCTCATGCCGAGAGGTTCGGCCGGTATTTGGGGGACGAGAGCCGGATCGTGAAGAACTATCCACTTCACGTTGAGTGGGGCGAGCAGCACCAGCGCTCATTCGCCCTCTTCTTTGATCAGGCTCGGGTATGTATTAATATATATTTTCATTTGATCTATCCAATATATTTATTATTAACACTTTCAATCTAATAACAATGTTTTTTTTTTGTATTTTCAGTTGGATTACGATTTTCAGCCTGTAGTCGACCCTGATCACCCGGGGAGGGTGCTCGACCTTCATGCTCTGTACAATGGCCTGATGAAGAACATGCAGGCCAAGGTCCGATACAACAGGAATGAGCTGAAGGCCGACTGCTACTCCCTGTGGATAGCGACCCTCGAGGCAGAGAGAGCGGCCCTCCTATCTACTCCGGCGTTTGCGAGAGTCGACGTAGAGACATGGCCTCTATTGTGCGCTTATTTCGACTCCGAACGCAAACAAGTATGTATTTTAAATTTAATTCATTATTTATGATATAATTTATTTCTTTGTGTTTCTTAATTAGAAAACTAAATGTTAATGCGTTGTGCAGAAACAGGCCGCTCAGAATACAGAGAACAGGAAGTCGGCGAAGAGGGGTCGCCCCACTTACACAGGTGGCTTGAGGAACATTACTCGAGCCATGGAGTTATCGGTAAATTAAGAGTCATTCTCTAATATTCTGCAATATTAAGAGTTATTCTCTAATATTTCTAATATTAAGAGTTACTTTCTAATATTGCAGACATCTCGGACCATGGCGTCAGGTGGTACACCGAGCGTGCTGTCCGCATATCTTGCCGTCCACGGCACCTCGACAGATCCCGCCACGGGCGAGCTTCGACGTCCCGACGTCGCTACCCAGGAGTACAGCGTAAGTGTTAATATTTTTTCTACCCAAATTTGAAATTTTAGTTTTGGAAGGTTCAAGTTTAAATTTTATACTTATACTTTACTGCTTAATGTGGGTGTAGGAGCGGGTGGTTGAGCAGGCCCAGGCCTCGGGGATCGATTTTACCGGACAGAACGATCCGAGGCTGCTGACCCCAGTTCTGGACGCCGCACACGGAGGGCACCACGGAGGTTGGGAGAGAGGCCGGGGATTGGGCCCCAGCAGGGCCCATATGAGGTTGGACTCCACCCCGGCGGTTACTTCCTCCGTCTCCAGTGACCGGCATGTCCATCAGGAACTGGATAGCTTGAGGGCCACCATTCAGGAGTTGAAGGAGATGCTGGTATGTATACTACTTTATAGTAAAATATCATTTCATATTATATACATATCAACATATCCATAATTAGTACGTAGCTTGAGCTTATTTGGTTTTAGACTTAAGTTTGATTAATCATACATACATATGTAATTAAAATAAACAACGCTTTTCCAAACTAGATATCCAAACAGGGTTTCGAAATAACTTAATAATGAAACGAATTCGAATAATACACAGTTCTTACACGCTTCTTACACACGTTATGTCCAGACGCGACAGGGTAGATCGGCCGAGCCTCCACATGCATCTCCTTCGGCTGCAGCTCCGCAAGCCACTACATCGGCTGCGGTTCTGCAGACAGCTCCTGTAGCTCCACCGCCCACTCAGACTCCCGCAGCCGCGGCTCCGCAAGCAACTACCTCGACGGCGGCTGCGCAGACCACATCGCCATCTCCATATGCCGCTCAGACTCCCTTATTTGTAGCATTGCAGAGTGTATTGACCGAGGAGCAGGCGCGCGTTATTCTAACGTTATTCAGAGATGGAGCTGGACCGAAGTAGGGTAGCTTTTTGGTTCTTATTTTTTGAAACATGTATTTATATCACATTGTACTGCATTTTGAAACGATATTGATATTGGTTTGTATTTATATCATATTCAGTTTTTGGGTTTCTTTTGTATATTATATATATGCGTGAGATGTGATTATGAATACTACAATATATGATTTGATTGATGTATATAGTATTGTGCACAGGGCGGGAAAAAATCTAGCAGCCCATTTTTAAAAAAAAAATACAGACAATATGTACCTACGGATTAAGCCGTAGGTACATACGTTGCCCCTACGGAGTTATCCGTAGGGGCAAACTATCAGGAAACCTGATATTTTCCCACCTGATCTCAGTGCAGGGTGTTGTGGGTTGCCCCTACGGATAAATCCGTAGGGGCCACTGTCTATCCCCTACGGATTTATTCGTAGGGGCAAAATATCAGGTTTCCTGACATTTTCCCCCCTGATCTCAGTGCAGGGTGTTGGGAGTGCCCCTACGGATATGTCCGTAGGGGCCACTGCATATCCCCTATGGAGTTATCCGTAGGGGTAGTACAAGGACCTACGGATGTATCCGTAGGTATATACAATATATTCAAAAAAAAATACATATATGATTTGATTACCCCTACGGAGTACTCCGTAGGGGCAATAACACCTACATATATATCCGTAGGGGCAAGAATTCTCCCGTAGGGGCAAGTTCAGGGCCTCAACTTGCACCTGCGGCCTTTGCACCTACGGGGTATTTTTTCGCCCCTGCGCAGATATCCGTAGGGGCAGTGGGTTGCCCCTACGGATAAATCCGTAGGGGCAACCATTATTCGTAGTAGTGGAAATCCAAATCCAAAGTGAACCCACTTCCTATTTCTTCATCCTCTACAACTTGCCATGTAGTATAGGGTGTTTTCTTCACAAGTTTCATGACTTGGTGAAGATGGAGCTCGAGTTAGAGTCGCCTCGACGTAGATCATCTTCGGCATCGAAGCCAATGACCTAGCCCGACCATTTCTCCGATGAAATCAACGCTAGAGTCCGGGTTCTGATGATCGCAGCGAAGGGACACCGTCACGGAGCTATGGAGGTGGAGGACCGGATCTACAAAGGTTGTATTTTCGGTTTACTCTTAGTTAAGTTGTTAACTTATATCGTTGTTTCACCTAATATCTAGTTAACGATCTATATTAGGGTTTCTCGGCACCTAAATTTTTGAATTTGGCATGGTTGATGCCTTGTGGGACCTCTTGAGTGTGCCTAGGAACCCTACAGAGCAATCAGAAGATCAACAAGCAAGCCTGTACATTCTCCTGTGAATCCAACCAGTAACGCTACCGTACAGTCTGGTCTCTTCGTCTGATATGTCGCATATCCAGTCTAGGGGTGGTAAAAGTCACACCCCAGTAACCGATAAGTCGTGTCGATGTGAGGCTCATAACAGGTCGAGAAACTACTGATAACTCTTACCAGCAGCACTCCATATCAGCCCTGGCCAGGGACTTCTAGTTATAGCCAATCGAACATAGCACAACATCAACTCCCTATACCGGGAGAGACGAAACCCCTCCTATCGCTCATTGCCTCCATATGATTCGGCACTGTACCCAAAAGCCACCGTTTTGCACCCCCTCTTGGACATGGTAAGGTGGAAATCAAAGCACAGTGGGAATCACACAAGACTCTATGACGATCTCGGGTCTACAGACTAACCTGTACCAGTGTCACCGGAGAACTGCTATCTGACGATAGGTATAATACCATCTAGGAGTTCTCGGCGAGTCCATTCAGTGTATCCAATCTCCACTGAGCACCCGTACACCATCTTTGATGTCAAACACCGATGGATATGGGATCATCCATCGCCCATCATATGGGTCAAGTTGCATATACGCTAGTCTACTCTGGTGTATCGATGCTCTGTCTTTAAACATCCTCGACTAGGAACAGTTATAGGATGTACTCGTTGACTGCCCTGGCCCCACTAGTATGATCTCATCATAGTCCTAGTAGTCAAGTACATATCCTAAGGGCTTTATCAACATGTGAGAGCAAGACAGTAAACCAACACAAGTCAACATGTTAAGACAAAGTGAAACCAGATAACATACTATCATATCGAGCAAGAAAGTCCTCACTATATATATCCAAGCATCCACTATAATATTCATCATATGTACAACAATGGCCTTTAGGGCATATATACAACTAACAGTTTATATATTGATCCAATCCTGGAGAAACGTTCGGAAGCAGTTTATGAACATAAGTGGATGTTCTAGGGATATGATAATGACAGCCTCCTTCGGGAGACGGTTATCATTCCAGGCTTCCAGGGTAACCTGGATGACAGAGTGACTGTCAGAGTTACAGTTTTCTCTCTGATGAGGGGCAGTAGTTTGGACAGGTGCTCCATGAGGATATTGAGGGAGGCATGGCGCAAGATACTGATTAAATTCAGTTGATGATACAGTCTAAGAAGTTTTCTGGATTTGGAGTTCATTTATGAACTAGATCCCATCAGATATCCAGACATATTCTAAAACATGTATTGCTCATTTCGGGAGATGGTTTTCTCCGCAAACTTAAGATTAAGAGAGACATAGAAAGAAACATCAGAGCGGATCCACTCACTGAGGCTATTTCTCAAACGCAATAGTTTCATAAACGAGCTTTGTGAAACTGATTAGTAGAGGAGTTGGGTGTTCGGTATCACACGGGCTGTGAGTATGCGACATTGCAATAATTAGCCTTAAGTGCAAGTGGGAGATTGTTGGTTATAGTGCCTTCAAGTCAATTTTGGATCACAGGCACGTGATTGCAATGATTGAGGGAGGACCTATACCGGTAGAACAATCTTACTCGAGATGATGGTATGCTATCTGGTTTGTCATTATCATCGTTTACATACTTCAGGTGACATTACAGATCACTATTACACGTTGATAGAGCCCATAGGATTCTCGCTTGACTACCAACAGTATGATGACGATCATATACATGAGAGTTGGGTAGTCTATAAGAACATCCTTAAAGTGACCTTAGTCATGGGAGTTTTGAGACTAGGCATCGATACTCCGAGAGTAGACTAGTGTATACGGATCGAGACCCCGACGAGGGGCAATGGCCGGTCTCACAAGCCATTGGTGTCATTTGGTTCACCTAAGATAGTATACAGGTGCTCACTGGGTTATGAGTACACCGGACGGACTCGCAGGGGCACTGCGGATTGGTATTATACCTATCATCAGGAGCAGTTCCCAGGTGACATGAGTACAGCTTAGTCCGTTGATTTGACACTGCTACTTTGCCTCAAGTGTGTTCCAACCGTTCTTTGATTGCTACCCTACCACGGCTTAAAGGATTCGTGCAAACTGGTAGTAGTTGGGTGCAGTCCCAAAGTACTTAGAGGTAGTGTCGGTTAGACTGGATTCATCTCTCCCGGTATTGGGGGTTGATATCGCGCTGTGTCTGGAGAGCCATTACACAAAGTCCTTGGCCAAGGCAAGTGAGATTTACTGGTAGGTATTCCAGTAGTTTCTCAAGGTGTTCTGGGATACACTCCGACACAACTTATACCGCTATTAGAGGTCTGACGTTTACCATCCCCCTAAGCCCAATATGCGATACTCATAGACGAACACACCGGACTGTACAGAGATTGTCACAGATAGGCTCAGTAGGATTTCAGGATGAGTTCGCTCGTCAGCTTCCCTTTCGCTCAATAGATGGGCAGCCGTTACGTACAGCTAGTGCCACTGACGTGCTTATGGTTAAACCCACTGCCAGCGTATTTACGAGTCATTAGAGTCCCCCATAAAAAGTTTCCCAAGTTCGGGCGAAACGTTCTAGAGACCGTATGGTTTTATGGACGGGTTCGATCATATACGTGCACTCGTGCACGGATCATGATCGAACGGATCATACTAGTGGGCTTTGATTTAAGTCGGATCCTAGTATTAGATTGGTTGGATTATTTTCGTCTCGAAATATTCGTATTCAGTCGGAATACGAATGCGAGTATGTATATATAGGTGAGGGGTATTCTTGTGATCCGTCACGAATTTACTTTAGAAGACGCCATTTTATTTATTGTTTTAAAGATTTGGATTAATGTTTATTAAGTGGAAATTGTGAGTGCAAGTCTTAATCAAGAGCATTAAATATGGCATGTGCATTTGTGGTGACTCATTGTGTTATTTTTTGTGACATGTCTAATCTCTTGATTAATTATTGTGTGGGATTGATATATGAAGAGAGAGAGGGCAGCCATGTGATGGCTTGGTTTTTTTTTATTTATCTAGAGCTCTCACAATTTATCCTATATAAAGAGCAAGCTTTTCTTCTTCACTAGTTTTTCTTGAGCTCACAACTTCCATTAATGGCTTCTTCTTCACCTCCACTCTATCCCTCTCATGTGTTGAGAATCCTAGACTGTCATGAGACAAACTAATCACACCTATCTCTACTTCACCTTGGACATGTCGGTTAGCAAACTTTATGTTCGAGTTGCTTTGGTTAGAAGCAACTGCCCGTATAATGATTCCTCGATGTGGTGCCACTTCGACGAGCGAGATCGGAGAGCGAACTTCGTTGGGGCAGCCGCGACAAGCATGGGACGGAGATTGAAGACCGAAGGACACGGATCGATTGGTATAATCTCTAAACTCTTTACAGTAGTTGCTAGTTAACGGTTAATGGCATGATCCGGGTATTTGGTTGTGGTAGCGCCAAGTTTGAAAAGTTTTTGTTCTGCATTTGGCCTCGGATTAACGGCCAGGGCGCTGCCGTATCCTAAGAGGCCACCGAGCAGCTTCCCTGTGTTAGTGTATATGCCCTAGGGGCCATTATTGTATCATACTAGGTTGTATATTACTTAATGGAAGCTTGGGATATTCACAGTTGTAAATACAGTCTTGCTAAACATGGTAGTATGCTACTTGGTTTGAGCCTACTTTAATATGTGCATATGTTTCTTATTACGTATCACTTATACATATTAGTAGAGCCCATAGGATCTTTGCTTGATTACCAGCGTTGTGATGGCAGTCACACTAGTGGGGGCTGGGTAGTCTGTAAGCAACATCCTATACAGGTCCCTGGTCGTTGGATTATCGAGATAGGGCATCGATATTCCGGAGTAGACTAAGTTTGTATGCTTCTCATCCCAGTTGGGGAGATGGTCTGTCCCACAGCCATCAGTACGTCGTACTGGAGATAGTATACAGGTGCTCGTTAGGTTACGGGTACACCGGACAGGACTCGCAGGGGAACTGATTTATTTGGTATTATACCCATCGCCAGTTAACAGTTCCCAGGTGACATGAGTACAGCATAGTCCGCAGACTTGATACTGCTACTTCGCCTCAAGTGTGTCCCACTGTTCTTAGATTGCTACCCTACCACGGCTCAAAGGAGTCATGCAAACAGGTAGCAGTTGGGTGCAGTCCCGAGCACTTGGAGGCAGTAGGTGTAATGGGCTTCGCTCCGACACGACTTATACAGCTATTAGGGGACTGATGCTTGCCGCTCCCTAGGCTTGATATGCGATAGTCTTAGACGAACAGACCGGACTGTACGGAGATTGTCACATCAGGCTCAGTGGGAGTTCGGATGAGTTTCCTCATCGGCCTTCTTATCGACATCTACCTGGGGACCGTTACGTACAGCTAGTGCCGCTTGCGGTCTGTGGTTAAACCCACTGCCAGCGTAGTGTCGAGTCTTTAGAGTCCCACACAGAGAGTTTCCCTGCTCCAGGAGAAACGATATAGAGGTCGTATAGTTTTACGACAAGGGTTCGGACGCATACGTGTGTTTACGCACATACGACTTTTCGGACAGTTTTTACTAGCCGGCTTTGGTTTAAGCCAGATTCTAGTATCGGGTTATTGAATTTATACAGTCTAAAGTTTTTCTGTGTTTTCACGGATTGGAGGAGCGTTCTCGTAATTTGTCGGGAAGCTTCTAGAAGAGTGGTGACTAAGGGGTTAAGGTGGCATGAGCATTAAATGCTTAATGACTCATTTGTCTGATTCATCCTTTGTATTAAATGATGCATTAATTAGTTGGTGATTCATTTGATGAATCACACTAGGTGAGTGAATCTAACCATGATGATTAATCATTTATATTATTTATTTGATAAATTTTTATGGTTGTTAAATTCACATGAGCTCATTATTCATTCTCATTCTTATGTTCACCTTCTCTCTCCTCAAGCTCTCTCATTCTTCAAACCCTAACCCTAACCTCTCATGAGTTGAGATCAAGGGTTAGTTAGACTAATACATCCATAACCTCACTCTATATCCCATAGGTAGCTTAGATTAGCACTTTAAGCAACCTAGTTATCTCAAGTTTGAGATTAAGTTTGGCGTAGGAGCTTTCGGGTGGATCGTCTTTGATTCGAGGAGGCCGTTGAGGTGCCGATGTTCTTAGGAGCCTATGAGGAGTGGAGGACAGCGATGAAGACCCGAAGGACATGTAACGTGAGGTATAACTTCGAATCCGAGTAGTTAAACCTCTAGTAGATAGTTAGCATTGGTTTAGATAAGGATTCATGCGCTCAAGTCCGTGTTACGAAGCTTTGATAATCGTTTTTCATATAATCCGCCTCCCCGCAAGTTCGTGGGGTGCGTGACATGGACTTAAAGTGGTATCAGAGCCAACTAAACCATTACTAGCTTGTTAGCAACTGATTAGAAGCTCGATCGACAGAAAAACATGAAAACAAAATTCGAAACCCTAAGTTTCTGTTAATTTTAAACGTGTCTGAAAAAATATTTGGCATACCTTAAAATTCACAGCAGGGAAATATAAGAATACTGGGAAAATACGAGGACACAACTAGACTAGACCACCGTGGAACCGCGGCCAAATGGTGCTTTTGGCCGCGGATCCGCGGCCGAGTCAACCCCGAGTTGACTCGGATTTGCGCAGTAATTCTTATTTTAAAGTTTTTTGTTTTCCTGTATGTTTTGTTTCTACCCAGGTTACTTCAGTGCAGGTTTGCTTTTGGGGTAGACACAGAAAAGGGAATTCGATCGATATTCTAAGTTATTTGCTAATTGGGTTTTTATCTGTAATGTTTAATTTGTTCGTAAACCTCCCCTAACTGCTAGTATGTCGGTTGGCAGAGGGTTGCACATTTCTGAAATGTTTACTGTTTGTGTATATGAACTGTATTGGACTGTTGTGATGATTAGCCGGGGTTTGAGATGTGTTTAATATTCATTCATTCAATGTAAATGTAATTTGATATAATATTCTTTTCCGGGGCACATCCAGGTTGCGGTTGTAGCCACCGTTGTATTATTATTTCTTTTTACCGTTTTTGCTCCTAGGATAGACCCAAGATGGGGTACACAAACTACCGGGTACGTTGAAGTGTTCAGTGGCCTACTCACGTTGTTGAGGGAGACCGCTTCACTTCGGGTACTTGGCGGGTAGTTTGCCGTACCCGTAGGGGTCTAGGGTGGGGTAATGGCTATTCATCATAACTGTGTAATCCGTCTTTTATTGCAGGCTCAAAGCAAATGCGGATTGCTAGTAAATCCAATAAAGTTTATCTGTGATCTGGAATGCTTATTATTGTGTCTGACGAATGTACAATATCTATATATGATACCTATTAGACGTCGCTTATGTTTTACACCCACGCTAGCCCAGCCCGCGCTCTGTCGTTAGTTAAGTAACCTAACGGGTGATGACGGGACCCAGTGGCGAATGCGGATGGCATAAGAGGACGTGGTATTTTCGTTGTTTTCTGCAATGATAGGATAAATGATGGGACGCATTATTATAATGCAAAGAAAATAAACCAAAGTTTAAACGTTGGAACAAATTTAAAAGAAACCACTCGGTTATTTTAAAAGATCAGAATTTTGAATTGCGGAGCTTTAACCACTCATTTTAAAAAGTATCAGGTTCCTTCGATTATATCAAGTTCACTACGTTCACGGTTTTGCCAAAACCAGTCGTAGCCCTCCGTCATTTCAGTTAAATATTTAGTAGTATTCAAGTTATGTATTTTGACCTTCTCCAAGGCATAGTGATCGGTAGCTGCTGGATATTTATCTGTAGCATAGATAGATGCGTTAGTTTGGGACAGTCGTACTACTATTTTGGCCTTCGTCAAGGGTATGTACGGGTGGGTTCAAATTAACCTGGACAATGACGGGTAGAACATGACATGTGACTTATGATATGTTGGCCTTCGTCAAGGTTATAAGAGCATGGGGCAAAAATTTATATTGGGAATTTCTAAAGAAAACTGAAATTTGCAGTGAGAGCATACCATTTTGGAGTTTGATGAATGCTGGTAGGATTCCTTCAACATTATCATACGATGATATTTTGGATCCCGATCCTACTGTGAGTATATACTACTTATCAGGAGATTCGTCACTTAACGATTAATGCTATAAATCAAGTAGGTGCCTAGAAAGGTGTCAGCGGGGTTACGCCCCCAGAGAAAAGAGCTTATTTAATTAAGAAACTTCGCGAAAGCGTTGGAAAACCTCCCTCGAAGTATCGACACTGACCTGGCTGAACGGTTAAGTAAGAATTGTACGGTGAGAATAGTCCTGGCTAATTCTTCTTTTATGGTTTGAGGAGGGATTCGAGAAACAGTGGGAGCATCCTGTTTAGATAAATTAAAAACCATTCTAAACTTGCAAGAGCATCATGCTAAAATGTTTTCTTCTCTCTCTCTCTCTTAATTGCAGCGACCTTATGACCACGACTAGGTTACATCTAGATAATAAATTGACTGAATCTTACTTATATGAGTGGCAAAAGTCTGTCCAGATGTCCGTTGTCTATGACAAGCTGGACCACCCTATTACTACTCAAGATCCCGCCGTCCCAGGTCCAGTTTCCACTGTCGCGGATATGGATATCCGTCAGACATGGGAAAAGGATAAAACGATAGCTAAGTGTCTCGTGTTAGCTTCAGTTGTTGGTGTATACCAGAAGCAGCACGAGAAGATGGACTTAGTTTCCATCTTTCTCCATAACAAAGATTTATATGGAGAGCAATCTCATATCGCAAGATATGAGACCTCGAACGAATTAATTCAAGCGAGGTTGGCTGACGGGTCATCTATAGGGGACAACGTCCTTATAATGACTAGCTGTATTGATGAGCTCCAGGTCCTGGAGACCGCGTTGGGAAACAAGTCAGATACTGACTTGATTCTACAGTCTCTACCTTCTACCCTGAAGGAAACCAGGAAAATAGAAGGAAAGAGAAGGGCAAAAGTTTCAGGACTGAAAGTAGTAAAAGAGGGAAATTCCTATTGTTATGGGATTAACCATTGGCAGAAGGATTGCAGGGCTAACAAAGCCAGTAGCCAGGATTCGAAGCATGTTGTGGCTTCGGCTTCGGGTGTGTTTGTAATAGAGAACTGTATGTCAGTTAACCCTACTTCTTGGGTATTGGGTACCGGGTCAGGAACTCATATCTGTAATTCATTACAGGCTCTGAAAAACCGTAGAGTTATCAGGATAGGTGATATGACCCTCACGGTTGCTAACGGAATGAGCATGAACGCTGAATCCGTAGGGGAATATCATCTTGGACTGACAACTGGGCAGATATTGACTCTGCGTAACTATTTTTATGTACCAGGTACGACTTGTAATATTATATCTGTACCCTTACTATCTAAGGAAGGATATGATTTTACTTTTACAAGAGATGTGGTTCACATCCACCTAAATCAAGTTATGATTGGGTCAGGTACATTAGAAAACGGAATATACGTATTAAATCAAGCTCAGATTTTCAGTGTCCAGAACACACTTAAAAGAAAGTCTCCGGAAACAAATCAGGCTTTCTTATGGCATTGTAGACTAGGTCACATCAATGAAAGAAGGTTAACTAAGTTACATAGAGAAGGATATTTGAATCCGTTCGAATATCAATCTTATGCTACTTGTGAATCTTGTCTCATAGGAAAGATGACAAAGACTCCGTTTACTGGACACAGAGTAAGAGCAAGCGAGCTCTTGGGACTCATACACACGTGTGCGGTCCAATGTCTACACATGCGAGAGGTGGTTATTCCTACTTCATTACTTTTACGGATGATTTCTCTAGGTATAGACATGTTTCCTTGATGAAACATAAATCCGAGGCCTTTGAGAAATTCCAGGAATACAAGAATGAAGTGGAAAACCAAAAAGGCAAAAGTATTAAGACACTGAGATCTGATCGAGGTGGTGAATACTTAAGTGCCGAGTTCCTGGATTACTTAAAAGAGAATGGAATTCTCTCTCAGCTTACTCCTCCATACACACCACAACACAATGGTGTATCAGAAAGGAGGAATCGAACCCTATTGGATATGGTTCGTTCCATGATGAGTAATGCTGAGTTACCGCGATCTTTTTGGGGATATGCGCTAGAAACAGCTGCTTATCTTTTGAACAAAGTTCCAACCAAGACTGTGCCTACAACACCATATCAGATGTGGAGTGGGAAGAAACCCTATCTTCAGTACCTGAAGACATGGGGATGTCCAGCTTTTGTAAAAAGGCAGCATACGGACAAACTCGAGGCACGCTCAGTACAGTGTAAGTTTGTGGGATACCCAAAGAACTCCAAGGGGTATTTTTTCTATTACGCAGAGGAACAAAAGGTTTTTGTTTCTCGTCATGCCCACTTTTTGGAACATCAGTTTTTAGAAAAAGGAACAAGTAGGAGCGAAATAGAACTGGAAGAAATTCCAGAAGCACAAACTACTGCTGAATGTTTGGTAGAACCAGAAGTTCAAGAAGAACAGGACATCCCGATACCACTCCGCAGAAGTAGTAGGCAATCTCATCCGTCCGAGAGATACTACGGTTTTCTCATAGACGGGGATAGAGAGGATTGCACTATTGACTATGATGAGCCTACTAGCTTCCAGCAAGCCATTCAGAGCGGTGACTCGGTAAAATGGCTGGATGCAATGCGGACCGAAATGGAGTCCATGTACACTAACAAAGTATGGACTTTGGACGTTGCTCCAGATAGGGTAAAACCCGTAGGATGCAAATGGATCTTCAAAAAGAAGATTGGTGTAGATAGACAGGTTGAAACCTATAAGGCTAGACTTGTTGCAAAGGGTTTCCGTCAAAGACCTGGTTTGGACTATGACGAAACCTTTTCTCCAGTGGCTATGCTTAAATCTATTCGGGTCCTTCTTGCTATTGCTGGCTTCCACGATTATGAAATCTGGCAGATGGACGTAAAGACGGCCTTTCTAAATGGTAATTTGGAAGAGAGCGTCTATATGGATCAGCCAGAGGGATTCATTCAGAGTGGGAGCAGCGGTAAAGTATGCAAGCTGCGTAAGTCCATTTATGGACTAAAGCAGGCATCGCGGAGTTGGAACATCTGTTTTGATGATGTTGTCAAAGAATTTGACTTTATCAAAAATCCAGATGAACCATGCATATACAGTAAGATTGTAGGGAGAGCTGTAGTATTCCTCGTCTTGTACGTGGATGACATTCTCCTAATAGGAAATGATATTCCTATGTTACAGTCAGTCAAAGGATTCTTATCACAGAAATTCTCCATGAATGACCTGGGTGATTCCACCTACATTCTGGGGATCCGGATCTATCGTGATAGATCAAAAAGGATGTTGGGACATTCACAGTCCAGGTACATAGACACCATAGTGAAGAGATTCAGTATGGATGATTCTAAGCGCGGTAACCTACTGGCTTGTCACGGAATCACCCTATCCAAAGAGATGTCTCCCAAGACTGATTTTGAAAGGGATCGCATGTCGATTATACCCTACGCTTCTGCGGTAGGCTCTATAATGTATGCAATGTTATGTACCAGACCAGATGTAGCATACGCTTTGAGCGTAGTAAGCCGGTATCAAGAAAACCCAGGGGAGAAACACTGGATAGCAGTAAAGAACATTCTCAAGTACCTGAGGAGGACTAAGGAGATGTTCTTGGTATATGGCGGAAAAGACCTCCAGATGGAGGCCTTTGCCGACTCCGGCTTCCAGATGATAAGGATGACTCCAAATCCATGTCGGGTTATGTCTTTACCCTCAATGGAGGGGTGGTCTGTTGGAAGAGTTCAAGCAGGAGACCGTTGCTGACTCAACAATGGAAGCGGAGTACATAGCTGCTTGCGATGCCGCAAAAGAAGCAGTCTGGATGAAGAAGTTCCTCACAGAACTTTAGGTGGTTCCTACCAGTGTTGATCCAATACCTCTGTATTGTGACAACAACGGCGCTATAGCTTTGGCGAAGGAACCCAGGTCCCATCAGAAGTCCAGACACATCTTAAGGCGGTATCACCTGATCAGGGAGATCGTAGATCGCCGGGAGATCGAGGTGAAGAGAGTAGAGACGGAGAATAACATTGCTGATCCAATCACAAAGGCCCTTCCTTAGACGCAGTTCGAGAGGCTATTCGAGATGATAGGTCTACGATATGCCAGCTCATGGCCCTAGTGCAAGTGGGAGATTGTTAGTGTATATGCCCTAGGGGCCATTATTGTATCATACTAGGTTGTATATTACTTAATGGAAGCTTGGGATATTCACAGTTGTAAATACAGTCTTGCTAAACATGGTAGTATGCTACTTGGTTTGAGTCTACTTTAATATGTGCATATGTTTCTTATTACGTATCACTTATACATATTAGTAGAGCCCATAGGATCTTTGCTTGATTACCAGCGTTGTGATGGCAGTCACACTAGTGGGGGCTGGGTAGTCTGTAAGCAACATCCTATACAGGTCCCTGGTCATTGGATTATCGAGATAGGGCATCGATATTCCGGAGTAGACTTAGTGTGTACGCTTCTCATCCCAGTTGGGGACATGGTCTGTCCCACAGCCATTAGTACGTCTTACTGGAGATAGTATACAGGTGCTCGTTAGGTTACGGGTACACCGGACAGGACTCGCAGGGGAACTGATTGGTTGGTATTATACCCATCGTCAGTTAACGGTTCCTAGGTGACATGAGTACAGCATAGTCCGCAGACTTGACACTGCTACTTCGCCTCAAGTGTGTCCCCGCTGTTCTTAGATTGCTACCCTACCACGGCTCAAAGGAGTCGTGCAAACAGGTAGCAGTTGGGTGCAGTCCCGAGCACTTGGAGGCAGTAGTGGTTAGACAGGATTCGTCTCTCCTGGTATTGGGAGATGATATTGCGCTGTGTCAGAGAGACATTACGCAAAGTCCCTGGCCAGGGCAAGCGAGATTTACTGGTAGGTACCAGTAGTTTCTCAGGGTGTAATGGGCTTCGCTCCGACACGACTTATACAGCTATTAGTAGACTGACGCTTGCCGCCCCCTAGGATTGATATGCGATAGTCTTAGACGAACAGACCAGACTATACGGAGATTGTCACATCAGGCTCAGTGGGAGTTCGGATGAGTTTCCTCATCGGCCTTCTTATCGACATCTACCTGGGGACCGTTACGTACAGCTAGTGCCGCTTGCGGTCTGTGGTTAAACCCACTGCCAGCGTAGTGTCGAGTCTTTAGAGTCCCAAACAGAGAGTTTCCCGGCTCCAGGAGAAACGATATAGAGATCATATGGTTTTACGACAAGGGTTTGGACGCATACGTGTGTTTACGCACGTACGACTTTTCGGACAGTTTTTACTAGCCGGCTTTGGTTTAAACCAGATTCTAGTATCGGGTTATTGGATTTATACAGTCTAAAGTTTTTCCGTGTTTTCACGGATTGGAGGGGCGTTCTCATAATTTGTCGGGAAGCTTCTAGAAGAGTGGTGACTAAGGGGTTAAGGTGGCATGAGCATTAAATGCTTAATGACTCATTTGTGTGATTCATCCTTTGTATTAAATGATGCATTAATTAGTTGGTGAGTCATTTAATGAATCACACTAGGTGAATGAATCTAACCATGATGATTAATCATTTATATTATTTATTTGATAAATTGTTATGGTTGTTAAATTCACTTGAGCTCATTATTCATTCTCATTCTTATCTTCACCTTCTCTCTCCTCAAGCTCTCTCATTCTTCAAACCCTAACCCTAACCTCTTATGAGTTTAGATCAAGGGTTAGTTAGACTAATACATCCATAACCTCACTCTATATCCCCTAGGTAGCTTAGATTAGCACTTTAAGCAACCTAGTTATCTTAAGTTTGAGATTAAGCTTGGCGTAGGAGCTTTCGGGTGGATCGTTTTTGATTCGAGGAGGCCGTTGAGGTGCCGATGTTCAAAGGAGCCTACGAGGAGTGGAGGACAGCGATGAAGACCCGAAGAACATGTAACATGAGGTATAACTTCGAATCCGAGTAGTTAAACCTCTAGTAGATAGTTAGCAATGGTTTAGATAAGGATTCATGCGCTCAAGTCCGTGTTACGAAGCTTTGATAATCGTTTTTCATATATTCCGCCTCCCCGCAAGTTCGTAGGGTGCGTGACATGGACTTACACCCTGCTCGGTCAATCCCTGGCGGGTACCTCCTACCCATCTACACCAAGGATCAAAAGCCCTCACCAAGAGGCGACCGAACAGCTTCCCTGATCGGTCAATCCTTAGCGGGTAGCTCCTACCGATTACGCCACGGATCGAAAGCCCTCACCAAGAGGCCACTGAGCAGCTTTCTTGCTCAGTCAATCCTTAGCGGGTAGCTCCTACGCATTACGCCAAGGATCAAATGCCCTCACCAAGAGGTCATCGAGCAGCTTCCCTGCTCGGTCAATCCTTAGCGGTTAGCTCCTACCCATCTATGCTAAGGATCAAAAGCCCTCATCAAGAGGCCACTGAGCAGCTTCCCTGCTCGGTCAGTCCATAGCGGGTAACTTTCTACCCATCTACGCTAAGGATCAAAGCCTTCATGAAGAGGCCACCAAGAATCTTCACTGCTCGGTCAATGCCAACCAATTCTAACTTGGCTATTATTTAACTTACACTGATGGAAGTGGTCGCCGGTCCGACTCGGAATGGGCGAATCTCGACTTACATTGAAGGATCTTTAAATGTATTCTAAATGAACGATCGCCACCTCGACTCCGGGGGAGGGAGGGGACCGACCTTTCTGCACTTGGCGATTAATTGGTTTACACTCGACCGTAGATCGCCATCTAAAGACCAGTCATCGACCTACGACCTGACACCTGGGACGAGAAAAACACCAACAAGCTCAAGTGCTCGCACAAGAAAACATTGCCACGAAGAAAAACTAAAACAGTTTTATTGACGATCTGAGAGTCTTTACAAGGTACTGTGTGCTCCTCAGCCATACAAAAAATGCTCGAAGGCTTACAAAACTTATAAAAAGAGAAAAAGGCAGGAAATCTCAGGCCTTAGGACCGGGGAGGATCTCGATCTGCTCTACGCCGGCGTCGGGAATCAGGGTCGCGGCAGACGGTGCTCCCATTATGAGCCTTATCCCCAGCACTCCCACCGGCAGCCTCTCCCCTGGCGGCACTCCCGATGGTCTCCCTCTACGGCTCATCCTTGGAGAGGGGGTACTGGTGCCAAAGCTCGCCGTCAGCAAACCCCGGCATCAACGCCTTGACGACGTCGAGAGCCTGGTGCCAAACAATGGCTGAGGCGTCAGCAAGGTCGGTGTAGAACTATTCTGACGTCTTGTACCTCTCAACCGACTTCGCAGCCCAAAGGTCGAGGAGCTTCACCGCATCCTTCGCCGCCTCGGTCTCCCTCTTGCAGGAGTCCCGCGACTTCTTCATCATGGCGTTAAGCACCATAGCCTCCTCCAACTTGGTCCGGATGACCTTGTTGGATTCACTCAGAAGTCGAATGGACTCCTTGCATTTGGAGTTCGTCACCTCCTCGGAGGCCACCTGGGTTTCGAGGGCGGTGATACCCTCCTTCGCCTGCTGCAAATACAGGAGCAGGTGCTCCTCCCGCGAGGACGACTCGCCCGCCTTCCGCATCGCAGGGGCAATCTCCTCAGACTCCATGTTGACGATGACGGCGCAGTGCTGGAGGACCTGAGGAAAGTAAAGGAAGGGGTTAGAAGCGTCAGATCCGAGAAAAAAATACTTGACAAAAACTTCAACGGAATGCAGATACTGACCTGTACAGCCTCCTGGGTGATGGTGACCACTTGGGCCTTAAGGGTCCCCCGGGGAATTGTGCACCCGGCCGATCATTCCATCTCTGAAAGCAAGCTATCGGCAACAGAAAGCCCCGAGGGCACCTCGAAACAGACGTCCCCTTCCTGCACGAGTATCGAAGAGGCCGGAGATTGAGATATCGTCCTCTTGTACCTCTTAAGGGGGACCTCAGGGGGGTCGGCTTCATCCTCCACCACCCTCACCCGGGGCTCCGGTTCCCAAGCGTGCTTATGGCTCTCCCAACAGCTGGTTTCTGGAGCTCGGGGCGCAGCGGAAGGATTAGCCGGTGCGGCTGCCTTCGGGGCCAAGCTCGAACCGGGGCGGGACGAGCTAGCGCCCCCGGTCTTCCTCTCCTTCTTTGCGGCTATGGCAGCCAAGAATTTGGATTGGTCCATTTGCTCTGCATAAAGGAAAATACATAAAGGGAGTTAGTGACACTGAAAAGAGCAAAAGAAAAATATTCAAGTCTAGACAGATCGTCCAAGATCCTAACTTACCTACGAATCGAGCGGGGCTGAGCACGGCCCAGCTAAGGGCCTGCTCGGAAAGCAAAACGTCGGCCCGCTGGATTGTTGGATATAGTGCCCTCAAAGTCAATTATTGGATCGCAGGTACATGATTGCAATGATTGAGGGAGGACCTATATGGATAGGACAATCTTGCTCGAGATGATAATATTCTATCCGGTTTGTCTTTATCATCGTGTACATGCTTTAGTTCACTATTGCATGTTGATAGAGCCTATAGGATTCTAGCTTGACTGCCAGCAGTATGATAGCGATCATATACATGGGAGCTGGGGTCTATAAGCACATCCTTAAAGTGTCCCTAGTCGTGGGAGTTTCGAGACAGGGCATCGATACTCCAGTGTAGACTAGTGTATACAGTCGAGACCCCGACGAGGGGCGGTGGCCGTTCTCACAAGCCATTGGTGTCAGTTGGTTCACCTAAGATGTATACAGGTGCTCATTGGATTATGAGCACACCGGACAGGACTCTCCGGGAACATGCTAGTTGGTATTATACCCATCGTCAGATAGTAGTTCCCAGGTAACATGTGTACAGGTTAGTCTGTCAACCCGAGATCGTCATTTTTCTCGTGTAAGTTCCCATTGTGCTTTGATTACTACCGTACCATGGCTCAAAGGAGTCATGCAAACAAGTTTTAGTTGGGTACAGTCCCGAGCTACATGGAGGCAGTGAGCGGATCGTTGGGGATTCTTCTCTCCCGGTATTGGGGGTGAGATCGCGCTGTGTTTAGGAGAGCCATTACACGAAATCCCTGGCCAAGTTAATCAAGATTTACTGGTAGGTATTCCAGTAGTATCTCAGGGTGTTCTGGGCAACTCTTCGACACGACTTATACAGCTATTGGGGGTCTGACGTTTACCAGCCCCCTAGGCCTTATATGCGATACTCATAGACGAACGGACCGGACTGTACGGATATTGTCACTGTCAGGCTCAGTAGGGTTTCTGGATGATTTCACTCGTCAGCTTCCCTTCCGATCAATACATGGGCAACCGTTACGTACAGCTAGTACCTCTGACGTGCTAGTGGTTATACCGAGTGCCAGTGTATTGATGAGTCATTAGAGTCCTCCATAGACAGTTTCCCAAGTTCGGGTGAAACGTTGTAGAGGCCGTATGGATTTATGGCAGGGTTTGAACATACTCGTGCACTCGTGCACGTGTCATGGTTCGGACGGATAATACTAGTGGGCTTTGGTTTAAGCCGGATCCTAGTATTATAAAGTGTAGGAATATTTTTGTCTCATTGCATTTGTATTCGATCGGAATACAAATGCAGGTATGTATTTACAGTTGAGGTGTAATCTCGTAATTCGTTACGGGATTATTTTGGGAGTTGCCAGTTTCCTTTTCTGTCTTAAACATCTTGATATATGTTTAACAGTTGTGAGCTATATCTTTGACCTTGACTTTGCCAAATCCGTAGCCATCCCTTGCACTGAATTTCTGGCAGTGGGGGGGCTGCCTATTTTGAGAGCCTGTTTGGGCTTGCCTCATTAATGAGGCATGGTCATTTTCATTTATGAGGGATGGGCATGCTTCCTTGTTTTCATGGGGTGATGGCTGTTTTTTTGGCAAGGGGGTTCTCTGCAACCTTGTCTGACCTCTTTATGTGCAGGGGGTTTTTTGTGGTGGAAAAATGAGAGAAACTCAGTTGATGAAATTCCGCCAACTCACTCCGTTTTAGAAATCCTCAGAGAGCATTCTTGTGTGTGGCCGAGCTCATTTCTTTTGCTTGAAAATTTTGTTCTCATTGCAAAATCCTTGCTCACTTCACTTCACATAAAAGGCAACTTCATTTTTCCTCCGCCCAATCGCTTGGGTGTCTTGAGACAAATTATTCTACACTATCTCTACATCAATCTTGGACATGTCGTCTAGCAAACTTCATGTCCGAGTTGCCTCGGTTCGAGGCGGGAGCCCGTATAAAGATTCAATGATGTAGTGCCACATTGACGAGCGAGATCGGGAAGCGGACTTCGTCGGCATAGCAGCGGGGAGCTTGGTGCGGAGATTAAAGACCGAAGGACACGGATCGATTGGTATAATCTTTACAAACTCCTTTTACACATTGCTGGTTTACGGTTAATGGAACGATCCGGGAATCGGTTTGACGGCCGGGGCACCACCGCATCCCAACATGGTATCAGAGCCACGCCATTAACCGATACTAGCTTGTTCTAACTTGTTTAAAAGTTCGATCGGACAAAATTTCCAAAACCACAATTTCAGTTCTAAAGTTTCTGTCGAATTTTTTTCGTCGAAAAATTATTTTGAGTGTTTCGGAAAAACAGGCAGGCTTTTCTAAGACATCTGTAGAAATTTAGGAAGGTGATTCCACTATAAGGCCGCGGAACCGCGGCCATACCCACGTTTTGGCCTCAGTTCCGCCGCGGTTAAGTGGCTTTAGTGCACCATATATCTTAAGGTGGTCTTCTGTGTGGAATTGTGGTTTCTGGAACATTTATTTTTGGCCCAGATTATTTTGAGTGCTGGATTTGTGCTTGGGACCTACTTCAGGAAGTTTTGTCGATCGGAATTTTAAATATGTTAGTTTACAGTGCTTTACATTATTATCTGTGACCGTGAATGTCATTCGATCGGTAAATCTTGTCTAATTGCTATAGCTCTCTTAGACAGGATTTACGAATGTGACATTCACGTTGATGTTCTGTGTTGTGCTATGATGTTGCGGATTTATCGTGGTGGATAGTTCATGTGCAATGGTAGTGCTGTTTGGATTTATTTGTACATTTGATATTGCGGGGCGAGCATCCGACATGTGGACTGCCGTCACTGCTTGTTTGTATATTATTCTTTTGGGACACGACCGGGCTGAGGTTGATGTACCCGTTGTATATATTTTCTATTCTGTACTAGGATTACCCCACGGTGGGATGCACAGATAGCCGGGTTCTAGAGGGCAACGGGCCCGCATCTCATGGCGTTGAGACAGAGGGGGCTTCACTTTAAAATTGGCAGGCTATTTGCCGCACTCGTAGGGGGTATAGGTTAACCTATGGAGGGGTGCTCAAGTTACCGGATTCCGTGAAGTGCTTGGTGGTCCATTCACTTTGCTGAAGGGGGCTGCCTCGCTTCTGGCTTTGGCGGGTGACTTGCCGCACTCGTAGGGGTCTAGGTTTTCATTGCACAGGCTATCCACACGACCAGGGGAACGTCGGTTTTCAATTGCGGCTCTATGAAACCCGAGTATCCCAGATTATATGTATTATTCTGTGATGCTTATTACTTTTCTGTGATGTCGCATTTATCATATCTGGAGCGATTATTATATATTGATATATGTACTAGTAGATGTTGTATATGTTTTGCACCCGCGCTAGCCCAGTCCCCGCTCTGTCGTTAGTTAAGTAACCTAACGGGTGATGACGGGACCTAGTGGTGAATGCGGATGGCATATATGTACATCATATTTTCGTTCTTTTCTGGTGTGATCAATTGATGGGACTGCGTTGATTCTTATCAATGCAAGAAAAACAAACCTATATATGATGTTGTTGGAACAATTTTTTTCAAAAAAGGGTTGTTATTACTAGGGCGTTTTCTTTTGTTTTGCATAGTGATATTCGGTTATGAATATCCAGCACCTCATTCGACGAGGCAAGGGCCGAGATCCCTTCATCGGGAGTGACCCCTTGGACAAAGGTTTGTGTCAGGGTAATAACTTCACTATAGTCGATTACTTTTTGCTTTGCATTGTGGTATTCAGTTTGGAATATCCTGCACCTCATTCGACGAAGAAAGAGCCGAGATCCCTTCACCGGGAGTGACCTCTTTAGCAAAGGTTTTCGCTACTATATTTTTATAAAAAGTTATCCGGTTCCTTCAAAGATATCAAGTTCATTACGTTAATGGTTTTTCGCCAAAAACCAGCCGTAGCCCTCCGTCATTTCAGATTAGTATTACTTAGTATTCATGCTACGTATATTGACTGTGTCAAGGAGTAGTGTGCGGTAGCTCTGTAATGCTTTTCTGTCGCATGGATATGTAGATTGGTTAGGACAGTCGTGCGGTCATGTTGACTGTGTCAAGGACTCATACGGGTGGGTTTAATGCAATCAAGATAATGACGGGTTGAACTTGACTAGGATCCTCTGATATGTTGACTATGTCAAGGTCACTTGGGTCCTAGGGGTAAAAACACATATCAGGAATTTCAAACATACAGGAAACTTGCCAGACATGCGCATACCTTCTGGAGTGTGGTAACTTGAGTGGTTTTTATCAAGTTATCATGCGATAATAGTTGGATCCCGATTCCCACTGATGAGTTAGTTTACTCCTCGGGTGATTCCGACTAATTCTTCTTTCAGATTTAGAGGAGAATTTGACGATACAGTGGGAGGTTTCCTGATTAGATAAAGTGATTAACTATTCTGATTCAGGTTAGAGTGCACGCAGAGTGTTTCTTCTCTCTCTCTCTTTGACTGCGACCATGACCCGACCCTAGATAATAACTCAGTGACCAAGTTAACCGAACTTTCTTTTAACACTGGCTTTTGGATTGTCTGGGTTGTATACATCATTGCCACTCCTTCTCTTACCCTTTGTATTTCTCCAGAACATCCCGTATTATTACAAACATCCACTTCCATTGGATAAATCCATCGTATGGTTATATACGAACTCGGAGGAATTTTTTCGAGGATGGATTCTAGTTCAGGAGAAATAAGAATAAGGTTTATTCAGTTGTCTTTTATCATTACCTTCTCTCAGGTTGCGAGTGCTCCTAGGATTAGGAGAGTACACCTATTATGCTTATTGGATAGTCTTTTCCTAAACCATAGGCTGGTGCCGAACGGTAGGGAAGGAAGAAAACCATTAAGCCTAACGATGGTGTACAGAAGCTAACGACTAAAGACAAATAAAGGGAATTAGAGAGACGTCGAGGAAATATATGGTTACAGTCATGAATCTGATAATGGAAGAGGCATTACTATGATACCCGGATACCCTTTCGAAACATATTCATGTTTCAGTTTCGCTGTGTGTTGTTAATAGAAAACTGATTTCCCAATTAACCCTTGCTCCAGGGTATGTATTTACTAGGTATGATTCTCACATCTGTATGGTTTTACAGATGATGAGTGGGAGTAAATTATTGGGAATTAGGTGATCATCCTCATTATATCGGAATTCATTGTAATTGGTGATATTTGAGAAAATCGCCAAGGTACAGTTTTCAACCTATGATGCATAAGGTTTGTGTTGTTCAACTCACGGGACTTATACAAAGTATTGTATATTGTCCAGTGTCTATTAGGACAGAGGGGTTGGTCCTCATACTTTATTCCGTTTACTTGTTACTTCTCAAGTTTTAGACATGTGTTTAGTAGAGATACAAGGTCCAAGTTTGAGAAGTTATAAGTAAAAGAATAAAGTTGAGAACCAGGTGTTGCAAGTATCGGGATTCTTCAAGGTGATCGAAGATGTAGATATTTTTGTTTGGTATTCAGTTAATAGTAATGATTTTGAGAACTTGCTTCTCTTTCATGTTACTCATAATTGGATGCACTCCTAAGTTGAGTAATGCTGATCGGGCTCTCACCATTTAGTTGACATGCACTGGAGACAGCTGCATGATTTGAATCTGGTTCCAATTAAATCTGTGCCTCTATTTCTATATTGTATATAGAATGGTTCATATCTTAACGTTGTTAAGGTACGGGGAGGTGTCCGGCTTATGCTTAAAGCCAGAATCCGGATAAACACAAGGAACGTTTCTGTAATGGCAGTTTGTGGGTTAACCCGGGCTTTGACGAGGGTTAATTTTCTACCATGTGGAAGATCAATAGTGATATTGTTCTTAACTCGCCACAGTTTTGGTAAAATGGATTTTTTTTCAGAAAACAGCAGTGGGAGTATGGTAGAACTGGAAGAGATTCCAGAACCGCAAACGGTTACGGAAAATTTAATAGGACCTAAAGATTCAATCAGGATTGACATTCCATTAGCCACTCCGCAGATATGGTGGGTAATCTCATGCGCCCGAGAGGTACTCCGGTAACCTCAAAGACGGTGACAGGGAGGTTCTTGTTTACCCAGACTTGATACTACTGTTGTTTCAGACTATGAGACCCGGCATGAGGATGAGTATAACGTCGTTCTAAACTAGCTTTTGAAGTGCACGTATATATTATTCTGCTAGAGGGTTGTTGTGGTCAGTGGGAGCAGCGGAAGCATAGTGGACAAGTAGCTTATGTCTATTTATAGGCTAAAGAAGATATAGCGGAGATAGATCATCTATTTTTGATGTGACAGTCATGGGCTTTGACTTCATCAGAATAGGAAATGGATCTGTTAAGAAGGTACTAGGGTGTGATGTCCTGGTTTTTTGGATGACATACACAGAATAGGAAGTGAAATTCCTATACTATGATCGGTTATACTGTGATTGTCACACAGTAGTTTCTTCACATAGGATATGGATATAATATCAGGCATTCTGGTTACTAGATCTATGGTTTTAGATCTAGATTTGGGTAGTTTCCCAATCTGGGTACTTAGAAAGTATTCTAAAGATATTTTAGAATGAACGACTCCTGGCATGGTGGTGTACCTGCAGGTGATGGAGTCACCCTCTCTAAAGGTGTCTTACAGACTGAAGGGAAGAGGGATGTGCATGATTGGCAGATCACTTGCTTAGGTAATTGAGTTGATCATGAGATGTCAAGTAATACACCAGATGTTGATTTTGCACTAGATGAAATAAGTTGATATTAATCCAATCCTGGAGAAACGTTCGGAAGCAGTTTTAGAACATAAGTGGTTGTTCTAGGGATTTGTTAACGACAGCCTCCTTCGGGAGACAGTTATCATTCCAGGCTTCCAAGGTGACAAGGATGACAGAGTGACTCTCAGAGTTATAGTTTTCCCTCTGACGAGGGGCAATAGTTTGGACAGGTAGTCCAGGCGGATACTGAGGAAGGCATGGCGCAGGATACTGATTAATTTCAGTTGACGATACAGTCTAAGAAGTTTGCTGGATTTGGAGTTCACTTGTGAGTTAGGTCCCATCAGATATCCAGACATATTCTAAGACAGGTATTACTCAATTCGGGAGATGGCTTTCTCCGCAAACTTGAGAAAAAGAGAGACATGGAAAGAAATATCAGGGCGGATCCACTCACTGAGGCTATTTCTCGAACACAATAGTTTTACAAACGAGCTTTGTGAAACTGATTAGTAGAGGAGTTGGATGTTCGGTATCATACGAGCTGTGAGTACGCAACATCGCAATAATTAGCCTTAAGTGCAAGTGGGAGATTGTTGGATATAGTGCCCTTAAAGTCATTTATTGGATCGCAGGTACGTGATTGCAATGATTGAGGGAGGACCTATACCGATAGGACAGTCTTGCTCGAGATGATAGTATGCTATCTGGTTTGTCTTTATCATCGTGTACATGTTTTAGTTCACTATTGCATGTTGATAGAGCCCATAGGATTCTTGCTTGACTGCCAGCAGTATGATGGCGATCATATACGTGGGAGCAGGGGTCTATAAGCACATCCTTAAAGTGTCCCTTGTCGTGGGAGTTTTGAGACAGGGCATCGATACTCCAGAGTAGACTAGTGTATACAGTCGAGACCCCGACGAGGGTCGGTGGCCGGTCTCACAAGCCATTGGTGTCAGTTGGTTCACCTAAGATGTATGCAGGTGCTCATTGGATTATGAGTACACCGGACAGGACTCGCCGGGAACATGCTAGTTGGTATTATACCCATCGTCAGATAGCAGTTCCCAGGTGACATGTGTACAGGTTAGTCTGTCGACCTGAGATCGTCATTTGTCTCGTGTGAGTTCCCACTGTGCTTTGATTACTACCCTTCCACGGCTCAAAGGAGTCATGCAAACAGGTTTTAGTTGGGTACAGTCCCGAGCCACATGGAGGCAGTGAGCGGATCGTCGGGGATTCGTCTCTCCCGGTATTAGGGGTGAGATCGCGCTGTGTTTAGGAGAGCCATTACACGAAATCCCTGGCCAGGGTAATCGAGATTTACTGGTAGGTATTCTAGTAGTATCTCAGGGTGTTCCAGGCTACTCTTCGATATGACTTATACAGCTATTGGGGGTCTGACGTTTACCAGCCCCTAGGCCTTATATGCGATACTCATAGATGAACGGACCGGACTGTATGGATATTTTCACTGTCAGGCTCAGTAAGGTTTCTGGATGAGTTCACTCATCAGCTTCCCTTCCGATCAATACATGGGCAACCGTTACATACAGCTAGTACCTCTGACGTGCTAGTGGTTATACCGAGTGTCAGTGTATTGATGAGTCATTAGAGTCCCCCATAGACAGTTTCCCAAGTTCGGGTGAAACGTTGTAGAGGCCGTATGGATTTATGGCAGGGTTCGAACATACTCGTGCACTCGTGCACGTGTCATGGTTCGGACGGATAATACTAGTGGGCTATGGTTTAAGCCGGATCCTAGTATTATAAAGTGTAGGAATATTTTTGTCTCATTGCATTTGTATTCGGTCGGAATACAAATGCGGGTATGTGTTTACAGTTGAGGTGTAATCTCGTAATTCGTTATGGGATTATTTTGGGAGTTGCCAGTTTCCTTTTCCGTCTTAAATATCTTGATATATGTTTAACTGTTGTGAGCTATATCTTTGATCTTGACTTTGCCAAATCCTTAGCCATCCCTTGCACTGAATTTCTGGCAGTGGGGGGCTGCCCATTTCGAGAGCATGTTTGGGCTTGCCTCATTAATGAGGCATGGTCATTTTCATTTATGAGGGATGGGCATGCTTCCTTGTTTTCATGGGGTGATGGCTATTTTTTTGGCAAGGGGGTTCTCTGCAACTTTGGCTGACCTCTTTACGTGCAGGGGTTTTTTGTGGTGGAAAAATGAGAGACACTCAGTTGAATTCCACCATCTCACCGCATTTTAGAAATCCCCAAAGAGCATTCTTGTGTGTGGTCGAGCTCATTTCTTTTACTTGAAAAATTTGTTCTCATTGCAAAATCCTTGCTCACTTCACTTCACATAAAAGGCAACTTCATTTTTCCTCCGCCCAATCGCTTGGGTGTCTTGAGACAAATTATTCTACACTATCTCTACATCAATCTTGGACATGTCGGCTAGCAAACTTCATGTCCGAGTTGCCTCGGTTCGAGGCGGGAGCCCGTATAAAGATTCAATGATGTGGTGCCACATCGACGAGCGAGATCGGGGAGCGGACTTCGTCGGCGTAGCAGCGGGGAGCTTGGTGAGGAGATTAAAGACCGATGGACACGGATCGATCGGTATAATCGTTACAAACTCCTTTTACATATTGCTGGTTTACGGTTAATGGAACGATCCGGGAATTGGGTTGCGGTGCCGCCGGTTTCGTAAAAAGTTTTTGTTCCGTATTTGGCGTCGGTTTAACGGCCGGGGCGCCGCCGCATCCCAACATGGATCGGCTCCCACACGGACACCGCCCTCGCCTCGGGAGTGGACGACCGCTTCACCCACGGGCAGTCGACCCTATGCCACTGTACGAGGATAGGCCAATCCTCCCCCTCGGATGGCCCGACGAATACAAACTTCTCCTTCCATTCATGAATGAAAGAAGGAATGACTATTACCTCAACCCGGCCACTCCTCCCTTGCCTTTTTTGAAGGAAATGTACACCTAGCTCGGCTCGTCCTTACGGGTGCCGGGATGATTTTTGTAACAAAGAAAGGAATTGAGAAGGGTCAAGCTGAAAGGGATTTCTTTAAGTCTCAACCGGACCAGGAACCCGAGGATAATTCTGCATAAGTTTGGAACTAGCTAGCCTGGGGCAAGTTGGAAGCAAAGTAGTACCCCGCACACTTCGAGAGGAAAGGGCAGATGCATCCCAGCCTAGAATGCATCCACGTACAAAGCAATCTCCTTGCCCTGCACCTGATCCACCCTTTCGTCCTCCCTAGCTAAACAAACCGAATAGTTAGAGCAATGTAGAAACGAGCCCAAATTTCAGTGAGCTCATTCAAGTTTCTTAGGAGGGAGGGCGCATCGCGAGCGTTCCCGATGCGCGCATTGGGGACCCTTACCGTCGCCTGACGTTGAACAGCGCGGGTGGCGCAAACTCTATGAAGGGAATCCGACTCGAATGGGGCAGAGAAAGAAGCAGTAGAAGACTCCCTAGACTCCATCCTAACTATCTCAACAGACTCCTCAGTGGAAGACATCTAACCTGATTCAAAATAATGAGTACTCTGAGAAAAGAGCACGAGGGATCCGCTCTAAAAGACAGAGCGCCGAGCTATCTCTCGCAGCGGAAGGAAAATGATGGCGAAAGTTTCGACCCTGGGGGATCCCACCCCTATTTATACTACTTGGGCGATGCATCCAGCTGCTCAGATCGTTTCCCGCCTAAACGAAACTTCGCGCCCGCCAGCTGTCGACGCCCCACGTGTCAAACGACCATTGGAGACATCCTTTCGGGCACAGGCGCCAGCGACCGCCCGTCACGTCCGCCAATCTGCGTCGGATACGTGGCCAGCGCTTCAACGGACGTACAAGCGAATCGGCGTTCTCTCTTTAATGCACAATCTCCCCCTAATCCGCTGACGTCATCGAAGATATACCTAACCGCCTCGGAGATCCATGCTGATAGGTACTTGACTACAAGCTGAGCCCGTGTGACCGATCAGACCACTCTCGACCAGACCCATAAATAGGCCGGGAAGAGAGTGGGGGGGGCTAATGATGATACTCATAAGTGGGAACTCCCCGGGTCATGACACGTGGTAAATGACGTGTCCCGGGACTCATGGAAATAGGGCAAGCATCATACATTAGAGGCGCCTCCCAGGCTATCGTCCCGAGGCAAGACCCGACTTCCGAGGGGTCCCTGAACACTCCTTTGCTCGCCATGTAACTAAACATTGGCTCCGCTCCAAGCCCTCCTACACGCCGAGCTTCCTCGGCCTCCCGCTCGCCTCCGAGCTATCACGGAACCGAGTTTCCCGGCCTCCCTCTCGCCTTCTGTCATGACACAAACTTAGGCACGTGACCGGCACTTAAACCACATGACGTCAACTGACGTAACGTAATTTAAGTAAGCCAAAAACCCAGAAATCTAAACCATAAAAAGAAGTAAGTGATAAAACATTATTAAAAACATTTGGAAATCTCAAGTAAAAATCTTAAAGCTTAAGTTTGTTTTCTTAAAAATTTCGGTAGCACCTCCTTTGTAAAAACAAGCCCCGAAACGGGTACAAACACAGGATATAAATAAAGCATCCCCAAACCGGAGTAAATCATGCCCAAAGGCGGAAACAACCACCACAAGCATATATAAGACGCCGTATCGAAGAAATAGATAATAAAACTGAAAGACAGCATAAAGAGATAAAACTACATAATAAAGGCCGGCTCACATGAGCACGACACCCAGAGTCACAAAATATATAATATTGATCACAAACTCGTCTCTAAGTCAATACATGAAAGTGGTAGATGGAGAGTACTAGATACAATGAGATATACAATGGATATAATCGGATAACCGCAAACCCGCCTACAGCAAAAAGGCCTCACGGCCAACCGTAGCGGTATCCGCTGAAACAGATACAATAAGGAACCCTGTCATGACTATTCTGAGGGTCAAGCCTGCAAAACATTGTGGCACAACGGGGGTGAGTTGCAAACTCATGAATACTAAGTAACATCATACAGATAATTGCAGGTATGCACGAACAACGATAATCTAAAACATACAATCTGATAGCATATCTATAGCAATATGGATATGCAACAATCATGATCAAGGTACACCATCAGAGTACTACAACTACATGAAACAATGCATATCTAATAAATCCTGAGTGTGGGATAAAACATAACATCATCAATGAATCATCATCGTGGAAAATCCCGGTGTCCATCAACGATACCCCAAATCCCAATATCTCAGGCACCGTCACTCTGATTGGCCCTCATATCTATAAATCTCATGGAACCTGAGTGCCCAATATCGACACTCGAAACATCATGAAAATCCGTGTCCAACATCGACACGTAAATCCATATAACTCGGGCTCCGTCAGTCCGGATCATCCCACGGGCTCCGTCAGTTCGGATCGGCCCATATCCATTTCACGACTCCGGTCGGTATCCTCTGGATAACCGCCAGGTCTAAACTATCACCGGTAGGTAGTAGTCCCTCTGCCAGGCTCATCATCTACTGCACAACATACCTTTCTTGCCCTGGGGTACCATACCGGGTCCACCATGAACCCACAAATGGATCATCCATCTCCTCGAATCGAGTTTCTAACACAAATCTCAGAACCGAGAAAACTCATGGTGGACGCATCAAAATATCATCTCAAGAGAAACCGGGTTTACAAAACAATGCATACTTTCTTGAAATATCACCACGGTTCTCAAATCCATAAATCACATGAAATCCATATCTCAATGCGTAAATCTATGAAATATGATGTATGCAACATAGAACGGTAATATGAGCATATCAAGGGAAAACCGCTCTTTTAAATGAATCAAGTTTTTAATAATATCTTGCGGTTCCCACATTCTCCAAAATCAAATACAACATCATATAAAGGTGTATATGTAGCTATAGCATGGTATGTGTATATACATGTAGGTATGTATGCATGATGCATTTCATATGCGTAATAGAACAAGAATCAACGTCTAACTGATGATAATAGTGAAGGCAGAACAATACATATTCCCTTACTAGGTGGTACAAGAACACTGCCTCAATGTCAATAACTAATGCAGTACCACGTATGTGTATATGTTGTGCGTGTCATGGAAATTACCAACGGTGTGTGTGTAGCATACAATTTAGTGCTCGTGCAATATGAACCGTCAGTAATGGTGCAGTGTCCAATAGTTACTAAGTCAAGGTACAACAAGTAATAGTATGCAATGATGCTCATGCACAATCAACTCATATGCATATAACATGTGGCTATAACATCATATCTAGCCATCGAAGCTTAACGTCATACGGGTGATTTCCCCGTAGATGTTAAATCTACTCACCGATGATCTCGAGCTAAGAGAATCCAACCATCCGTTTTCCCTTCTTTGTAGCGTCTGAAGTCCTCGCAATTGCTCCTAATATCACACAAAACATAATAAGTGCAACTTAGAAATCGACCAATAATACATACAAACTACGTTTAGATCGATGCACCGACTCCAACAAACTCTCAAATGTTCGCTTAGTGGCTAATGTGTGTAGCGACATTCTAAATCACACCTAAGTGCAGCAAGCTACACCAAGAACGCGAACCGTGTCAGATATCGTAACACGTGTAGTCGAAACCTAGAATTTAGCAAAGTGTTCCTAGATTTTGACTACGGTAAACACAGAAAAATCAAGCAGTACCAGACACCCCAAAATACCTACAGACAAGCTACCCTCAAAAGACCAACTCCCCAGTCCCCTAAAAAACCGACGACATCGGAATTTACCCATGTCTCGCCAGTTTTAGTCGGTCGGGTGGGGTTCATGCTTCAGGTGAACACTCAGGGCCTCTAACACAACACTATTACATTGCTAGATTTTACAGTAACTATCGTGGTGATAGCAGATCACAGACACTCCAATATAGCACTAAAAATACGATATTACACAAAAACTATAACTTTAGTGTTCTAAACAGCAACTACTAGGCAACACAACATTATAAAGACCTAATTAATAGTTAAAGATCACTACCTTTCCACACTTGCTCAAAAACCCTAGCTTTCCATACTCCAAATCATCTTTAGCGTCATAACTAGGCTTGTGAAGTGTTTTAGTGAGGTTTAGTAAAGATTTTGCTTGGTTTTGTGATGAATTAGGTAGGATTTCAGTTTGAGGGGATGAGGAAAATGAGAAGGAGAAGAAGAAATGAGAGGGTATGAATGTTAAGGGAAAATGAGAAGGTGAGAGTGGTGATGGAAAAATGAGGGGGTGAGGTTAGGATGAGCCATACCCATTCTCTCTCCTCATTAAATGCTCCCCATGCCCCATCATTCCCATTGTCAACTCTCTCTCTCTCCCTCTCTCTCTCTCAAGTCAACCTTAATTCAAACCCTTACTAAAAATATTAAGTGCAAGGTTAACATGGCATGAAATTATTTTAGGGTGACATGGCTACTTAAACATAGTTAACACAAATTAACCATAGCTTAACATGCACAAGTGTGTGAAATCCCAAAACAAATAATAATAAAATATTAATTAATTTTTATAAAATATGTGAAAACTATTTTGGTTAAATTTTTACTAAAAACCCGCATTATCGCTTAATTAACACTAATCGCATTCTAAGCTGTTACATTCTTTCCCCCTTAAAGAAATTCGGTCCCCGAATTTAAAAATCTTATTATGCGTACCTTCAAGGAGATGAGGGAATTTCTTCCGCATCTCGCTCTCGGCTTCCCATGTGACCTCTTCGCTATTCGGGTGTCACGACCTGAAATATTAGCTTGTGACCAGCACTTAAATCATGCAACGTCTAAAGGCGTAACATAATTCAAGTAAGCTGAAACCCAGAAATCTAAACCTTTTTAAGAAAATAAATGAGGTGAAGTTTTGAAATAAAGGTATAATGAAATCAAGTTTTCTTAATGCATAGAAAAGGAACAAGAAAATGCAACTGGATTATGCAAGTTTAAAAACATGTTTCGTCTTTTTGAAAATTTGGGCAACACCTATTTTGTATATTTTGATCCAAAACCACATATACAAGATAATGATAAAGGCGTCCCCAAGCGGGACCTAGCTCTTCGCCAAACGGCGGATCACAACCACTCAAGACAGTATAAATAAGTATACAATGCCCAACGACGAAGTTCACCACGAAAGATAAATAAATAAGCAGGACATCAAACCACAAGTAGCGAAAAATCCCTCGCTCTAAGTCTCGCAACCACAATCTCATTAAGTCTCATTGCTTACACAATTTACTAATTTTGATTGATGGAGTTGACTAGATACAATATAAAATATAATACAAGAGTGGGTATGATACAAATGTCCCACCTACCAATGCAAAACACCCAAAAGCAACTGTGTGCCAGCGAAACCACTACTATCCATGTGGTCTACCTGCAAGAACTGTGGCACAACAGGGCTGAGTTGCCAACTCGTGAGTAGAAAAACATCTAAAAGTAGAAATTGAGTAAACAACGACTCCTACGTCAACTATATCATAAAAGTAATGTAGGTTCCTAGGCACTCTCAAGAGGTCTCACAAGGCATCAACCATGCCAATTTTAAAAATACGGTGCCGAGAAACCCTAATACGGATGGTTGGCTAGAAGTTTAGGCGATAACAATAACTAGTAAACAACTTTACTAATAAAGAACGGAAATACAACCTTTGTAGATCCGGTCCTCCACCTCCACGGCTCCGTGATGAAGTCCTCTCCGCTGTCCAAATGGAATCCCGGGCTCTAGCGTCGGCTTCATCGGAGAAATGGGCGGGCAAGGTCGTCGGCTTCGTGCCGAAGATGATCTACGTCGAAGCATCACAAGATCAAGCTCACACTTCACCAAGTCATGAAACTTGTGAAGAAAACACACTCTACTACTTGGCAAGAGGTAGAGGATGAAGAAATAGGAAGTGGGTTCACTTTAGAATTGGATTTCCCACTCTTTTTCATCAATCACCATTGATGGTTCAAGCTTTTTCTTCTTGTGAAAAAGAAGAAGAAGAAGATGATCATGATATGATAAGTTAATTAAAAATAGAAAAGAAATGAATACTTATCATATTACAACCATGGTTAAGTGTAGAGAATGAATCATGGTTAAGTGGAATGGTTAGGGTTAAGCATGAGACAAAATGGTCACTTAGTCAAACCTTCATGAATCTTCATGAAAGAACAAAGAAAGCCACCATTTTTCTCTTTTGCTTTTCCAAAATAAAATAAATGAAATAAATAAATAAATGAATAAGAAAATGAAAACCCTAACCATTACACAACCATGGTTTAATCTTTACACAAACCATAGTGAGCATGTATCATCAAACATGATACAAACTTGTGTACAATAGTATATCACATATACAATGTGCACAATTCAAGTGAGAAAATCCATTTAAAGTGAACCAATACTAGTTAATGCAAAGTAATATATCAAATATATAATTATGCATTACATCATTAAATCAACATTTGATTTAACGATCCGGTCATATCACATATAACCGACTAGTATCCAATGTATCGGCTTATCGAATCAATCCTTGATTCGATAACTAGGTTATATCACATACAACCAAATCGATACATTCATCGCGAGAATAGAATACGGTATCACATACACGCATTATTCTCGGTCCCGCACATATCTCATATGCGCTCCTATTTCGTTTCGCTTGAGCCAGGAAACCTCTGTGTAGGACTCTAAAGACTCGTCAATACGCCGGCAGCAGGTGATGATCATATCAAACACCCACAAGCCACAAGCGGTCTGCTAAACGTAACGGCCACCCGGGTATTGAGCGATCAGAAGATCGACGAGCAAGCCCGCTCACACACCTGTGAATCCAACCAGTAACACTTACCATACAGTCCGGTCTGTTCGTCTGATATGTCGCATATCTCGCCTAGGGGTGGTAAACGTCAGACCCCAATAGCTCGATAAGTCGTGTCGATATGAGGTCTATAACAGTTCGAGAAACTACTGATAACACTTACCAGTAAATCTCAGCAACCCTGGCCAGGGATTTCCGGTTATAGCCAATCGAACACAGCGCAACATCAACTCCCTATACCGGGAGAGACGAATCCCCTCCTATTGCTCATTGCCTCCATATGATTCGGGACTGTACCCAAAAGCCACCGTTTTGCACGCCCTCTTGGACGTGGTAAGGTGGAAATTAAAGCACAGTGGGAACCACACAAGACTCTATGACGATCTCGGGTCAACAGACTACTCTGTACCAGTGTCACCAGAGAACTGCCATCTGACGTATGGTATAATACCATCTGGGAGTTCTCGGCGAGTCCGTCCAGTGTACCCAGTCTCTACTGAGCACCTGTATATCATCTCTGATGTCAAACACCAATGGATATGGGATCATCCATCGCCCATCTGTATGGGTCGAGAAGGTATACGCTAGTCTACTCTGGTATATCGATGCCCCGTCTCGATACACCCACGACTAGGAACTTTGAAGGATGTACTTATGGACTACCATATCCCCACTAGTATGATCCGCATCATAGTCCAGGTAGTCAAGTACACATCCTAAGGGCTTTACCAACATGTAGCAGAGAGACAATCAGTATACACGTTAAGGTAAAGAGTAACCAGATAGCATACTATCATGTCGAGCAAGAAAGTCCTCCCTATATATGTCCCAGCATCCACTACAATATACATCCAATGTACAGTAATGGCCTCTAGGGCATACATATAACTAACAATCTCCCACTTGCACTAGGGCTATCTGATAGCAGTGGTTGCAGTATCTCATACTCAACCATCCCATAAAAGTCTCTTTCTGGGAAAAGGCCTTTGTGAGTGGATCCGCCGTGTTGTCCTCTGAGTCTACTCTCCTAACCTCGATCACCCTGGAGATCAACTATCTCCATGATCAGGTGATGCTGCCTCAGAATATGTCTGGATCACTGATGGGATGGACGTACCTTGGCATAAGCCACAACTCCATTGTCATACAATGGGAGGAACTAAGTTCATCTCATGAACAAATATACATCCATACTGCCTCTTTGGTAGCATCTTAAGTAGCGATGTATCGAGCCTTTATCGTCTAGTATGCCACGGTATCTAGCTTGGAACTCTTCCAACATACCTTCCCTTTACTGAGGGTAAAGACAATGCCTGCGACTGACTTTCAGTCGTCCTTATCACCCTGGAACCCTTCCAGTGATTCTCCCCAGGATCAACTGATACCATCTCACTATAGCTAGTGAGTATTCTAACACCCAAATAACATCTATCTCATAGATGAAAACTCAGGATTTAGGAGGTATCATCTTGATCCTATGTGGAGAATCATTGTGATAAGCGGAGATTGATCGAGCGTAGCATAAGAAACTCCTTCCCTATCAAGAGTATGTCATCCACGTACTCTACGAGGATCGTCACCATACTCCCTACTACCTTTTTGTTTATACAAGGTTCATCTACCATTTTGATGATGTCAAACTCTTTGACTACCACATCAAAACAGATGTTCCAACTCCGCGATGCCTGCTTTATCCTATAAAGCATCTTGTACACGTTTCCGCTGCTCCCACTGTCTACGAGGCCCTCTGGCTGTGTACTTACAGACGTTCTCTTCTAAAACATCATCTAGAAAAACAGTCATGACACCCAACCGCCAGATTTCGTAGTCATAGTATGTAGCCGTGGCAAGTAGGATCTGGATGGACTTAAGCATAGCCACTGAAAAGGTTTCATCATTATCCACGCCTGGTTGATGACAAAAACCTTTAACAAGTCTAGCTTTGAAAGTCTCAACTTTTCCATCTACACCATGTAATCTTCTCAAGATATACTTGTTCCTGATGGGGATTTAACCCTTCAGATATAGCAACCAAAGTCCATACTTTGCTGGTGTACATGGATTCCATCTCAGATCGCTAAGCATCCAGCCATTCTTACAGAGTCTCACTCCTGATGGCTAGGTCGAAACTAGTTGGGTCATCATCTCATGATGCAATCCTCGCTCCCACTGTCACAGAGTAACCGATGTATCTCTCAAGCGGGTGAGGAACCTCACTAGATCGGCGGAGAGGCTGAGGTTCGTTGGTAACTATTGAATCCTTTGGTTCTTTCAAATCATCAGCTGCAGTTTGTATAGCTGGAACATTTCCAGTTCTACATAACAGACCTTGGCTCGAGCTTGTCCCGATTTTGCTTTTAGACATAGGCCGGACAACCCCAAATCTTAACTGACTTAAGACATGGGCTCTTCCCTTTCCATATCACATATGAAGTGGTAGGCAACTGATTTGATTCGAATCCAATTCAATAGGTATGCAGCTTCTTAAGTGCATAACTCCCAAAAAGGAAATAGGAAACTCAGTAGTACTCATCATAGAGCACACCATATCATATAGGGTGCATCTGCTCCGCCCCGATATACCATCGTGCTATGGTGTATACGGAGGAGTAATGCTGAGAGAGAATCTCATTCTCCTTTAGAATAGTCCAGGATTTCCGTACTCAAGTATTCTCCTCCTTGATCACATCAAAGGACATAATACTTATACCCGTTTTGGTTCTCTACTTCTAACTTATATTCTATGAATATCTCAAAAGGTTCGGACTTGTGTTTCAACAGGAACATAGGTCTGAATCTCGAAAGATCATCAGAGAATGTAATGAAGTACAAGGAACCGGTCTTGGCATATGTAGACAGGGGACCTTACATACATCAACATGTATCAATCCCAAGAGTTCACTAACTCTTTCTCTGTTTCCAATAAACAGAGCTGGTGTCATTATATCTTAGTGACATGACTGGCAAGTTTCAGAAGATGTAGATTCAAACTGATTTAAATATGCATCTAAAATGTAACTTCAGCCAGTCGGATCGCATTGATATGACCTAGTCTACAATGCCTCAAGAAGGATTCGTTCATTTCCGAACTCTTCCTCTTGTGTGTGTTCTGTATACTAAGAACTGTAGTTTGATTTAGAACATCAATGCTTTTAGATAACGTGCCTGAACCGATCAACTTTTGATATAGGAAATGTTCAAAACATTATCCAACAATACAAAATTATATCCTTTCTTTACTAATAAAGAGACTGATATGATTTTGTATATCAGGTTCGGTATCAAATAACATTCGTTCAGAATCAATGTATTTGTAATACAGGGTGACAGTGACCAACAGACTTGGCTGCAACACTTGCCCCGTTTTCTGCCTAATGAAACTTATCACCCGTTCTCAGTTCTCTACCTAGCTGTAGCCCTATGTAACAGATTACATATCTGGGATCCTGATCTGGTATTACATACCCAGGACGTAGAGGATACAGAGAAACAGTTCTTTGTAACGAACACACCCGAAGATGATGCATCATATGCACTTTCTTCGTTTGGGCGGCATAGGAATTCTGGTATTCCCCAATTTCCTGCTCTGTCTTATAACAATTATAAGTTGGAGCGGGACCAACGTTCCCCGGCTCAGTATAACAAGCGGGTTCGGTAAATAATCCGTATTATTATCTTGATTAAGGCGTGATATGGTCGCTACCAGGAGAGAGAGAGAAGAAAACACTCAGCGTGCGCTCTTGCAAGAATAGATTGGTTATTATTTTATCTAATCAGGATGGCTCCCACTTCTTTTTATCAAATCTTTCTTCAAACCCTAAAAGGAAAGACTAGCCGGGATTAATTACACACTACAAGTTCGCCAATCTTTCAGCCAGGCCAGTGTCGGTACTTTGAGGGAGGTCCCCCGTGCTTTCGCACGAACCTAATTAATGTAAACCTCGTTTTCCTAGAGGCGTAACCTCGTTGACACCTTTCTAGACACCTACTTGATTGGCTAATTGTAATGTGTAAAACTCTCCCAGGAGTAACTCTTACTCGCAGCGGGTATCGGGATCCAACTATCTCATAGAAGGTATGCAATCTCATTGCAAATTTCAACACTTGAAATTCCCGATAATTTTGCCCCGAACGATCTATGACCTTGACAAGGTCAACAAACCATAGACCGCAAGTCAAGTTCAACCCGTCATTTCTTGATTGAATCAAACCCACCCGCACGACCCTTGACAAGGTCAATAAGGCCGCACGTCTACCCTAACCCAATCTGCATCATATGCATAAGCAGATAAATACTGGTTAGCTACCGCACACTGCGCCTTGACAAGGTCAACAAACGCAGCACGAATACTAAACAGGACTTATCTGAAATGACGGAGGGCTACGACAGGTTTTTCTGAAAACCTATTGCGTAATGAACTTGATATCGTTGTAGGGTCGAATGAATTTTGAAATGGAGTGCTTTTGAGGCTTTTCTAGTTTTGCTAAAGGAGTCACTCCCGGTGAAGGGATCGTCGGTCCTTTCCTCGTCGAATGAGGTGCGGGATATATCATATATATCACTGTGCAAAGCAAAAACTCTTAAAAGCAATCAAAAGGCAAACCGAGTGTGTAGCATCAGCCAGTTATTGCTAAAGGAGTCACTCCCGGTGAAGGGATCTCGGTCCTTTCCTTATCGAATAAGGTGCAGGATATATCACATATATCGCTGTGCAAAGCAAGAACTGTAGCTACCTGTTTTATTTTGAAATTCGATTCTACAACATCTTAGGTTTCTTTTACTTTCATTAATCACATTAATGAAGTCCCATCATTTAAGTACCTAAACATCACAGATAAATACGACGTACACTTATGCCATCCGCATTCGCCTCGATGTCCCCTCGTGCACCGTTAGGTTAGGTAACTAACGGCAGAGCAGGGCAGGGCTAGCGTGGGTGTAAAACATAAGTAACGCTTATATAATATATCATATATACTATATAAAGTATCCATCACAGAACATCACATGATCACATCACAGATATCGCAGCAGAAGAATCATATGAAATATTGGATATACTAGGACGTCCGTGTTTTCAATACGAGCCAGTATAAAACACGGATTCCACGGTCGTGATGGATAGCCAAACCCACACCCCTAGACCCCTACGAGAGCGGCAAGCAACCCTACCAATTCTGGAGTTAGGAGACCCGGACTCGACTCCTCGAGTTGGTCTCCCACTGGACTCCAAAACCCGGTTACTTGTGCTCCCCTCCTTGGGTCTATCCTAGTGCGGAAAAGTAAATAATATACAAAAGGTGACACTTTTGCAACCTGGAAGTGTCCCAATAAAAGAATATTACATACTAGTTTTTACATGAATGAAAATGAAAAACACTCATCTCACATAAAAAACCCCTGCTATTCAAACACGACGATCCAATATAACATATCCAGCAACACATAACATCACATGTCATCAACGTAAGTAAATATATCCATCCCAATTGTCGTTGACATATAGCAACGAAACCGGCGATATCACATATTACACTTACGGTCACAGAAAAGAAAGTGTAAAACTACAACAGTTGGAATCCGCAACCTGCATAGACATCGCATGCCTAATCAAATGAATTCCTTAGACATCACATGCCTAACAATTATAAACCCCGCATTTTAGTCTCATTATCGAAAACTCTTTTCAATTTCAAGTCGGGCAATTCAACAAGATTCCCGACATCCTGATCGAATGCTCGTCGCAAACTTTAGTAGGCGGCCGCACCCCCGACGCCGTCGACGAAGTGCACCAAGGCGGAACACCGCTGCCGCGAGCACCCGAACGGATGCTTTCGGCGACGGGGTTCTCCTACAGTCACTTGGTCGGGGCTATGGAGCGAGGCTGTCTATTAAGTTTACCCGGCGAGTATCCGCGTACGCTACGTGATTGCGATGGACTTTTGATCACATCAAAATTCCGTGGCAACCGATCAAGTGAGACTAAACTGCTATGTTTATAACATTCATTCAGTTATCTCATAACTGTTTGCGAATTCCAAATGTTGTATCACATTCCGGATAAATAGAAAATGTTAAACTTTCCGATCGAACAATCGAACACCCAAGTTTTCCCGTAACATATCAACACATGAAATAAGTTTAAAAACATTCACTTCGTGCCTCAGTACCAACGGTCCAGCCGTAGAAGGGTCAAGCCAACGCCTCACATGTGGCACGCCGTACTGCCCCAAACCCGAAGGTTCAAAGGGCAGTTGAAGACGGTCACATAATCGAGTTAAGGTTTGTGGTCTTCTGGAGGGACCATCACATTACTTGCACTACTTAGAACGTTATTAAACTACGGAAAAATCCAACACTTGGAAATTTCCCGGAAGGGGAAAAAGTGGGTATTTATATCCAGTCGAACTTTTTAACAGTTTCTAAAATATCCGGAAAAACATAAACGAAGTTAAATTATCCGATCAAATTAACGAATCCCCAATAAAACCCTAGAAAACTCAACACTTGAGTGGAATTAAAAAATTCACATAAAAAATTAACAAGAAAGGACGTAAGAATAATTACATGAAATTTCAGGGACTAAGTCACAATTTTGGCCACGGAACCGCCGCAAAACCCCTGGTTTCGCCGCGGTTCCGCGGTCAAATTGTTGAATTAGACGTCCAAACTTCACCGTAATTCTTAGTTTTTCCTGCATAATTTTCTGAGAATTTTTAATTTGGAAAAAGCCACAGTTTGAAAAAATGTACAGAGAAGGGTATAATCGGGGGATTCCGGCTTCGATCGGACTTCTAACTTCGTATACACTTCGCCTAAAGCTCTAGCTAGGCTCTGATACCACTGTAGCTTCCTAGGCAGTCTCAAGAGGTCTCACAAGGCATCAATCATGCCAATTTTAAAAATACGGTGCCGAGAAACCCTAATACGGATCGTTGGCTAGAAGTTTAGGCGATAACAATAACTAGTAAACAACTTTACTAATAAAGAACGGAAATACAACCTTTGTAGATCCGGTCCTCCACCTCCACGGCTCCGTGATGAAGTCATCTCCGCTGTCCAAATGGAATCCCGGGCTCTAGCGTCGGCTTCATCGGAGAAATGGGCGGGCAAGATCGTCGGCTTCGTGCCGAAGATGATCTACGTCGAAGCATCACAAGATCAAGCTCCCACTTCACCAAGTCATGAAACTTGTGAAGAAAACACACTCTACTACTTGGCAAGAGGTAGAGGATGAAGAAATAGGAAGTGGGTTCACTTTAGAATTGGATTTCTCACTCTTTTTCATCAATCACCATTGATGGTTCAAGCTTTTTCTTCTTGTGAAAAAGAAGAAGAAGAAGATGATCATGATATGATAAGTTAATTAAAAATAGAAAAGAAATGGATACTTATCATATTACAACCATGGTTAAGTGTAGAGAATGAATCATGGTTAAGTGGAATGGTTAGGGTTAAGCATGAGACAAAATGGTCACTTAGTCAAACCTTCATGAATCTTCATGAAAGAACAAAGAAAGCCACCATTTTTCTCTTTTGCTTTTCCAAAATAAAATAAATGAAATAAATAAATAAATGAATAAGAAAATGAAAACCTAACCATTACACGGCCATGGTTTAATCTTTACACAAACCATAGTGAGCATGTATCATCAAACATGATACAAACTTGTATACAAAAGTATATCACATATACAATGTGCACAATCCAAGTGAGAAAATCCATTTAAAGTGAACCAATACTAGTTAATGCAAAGTAATATATCAAATATATAATTATGCATTAAATCATTAAATCAACATTTGATTTAACGATGCGGTCATATCACATATAACCGACTAGTATCCAATGTATCGGCTTATCGAATCAATCCTTGATTCAATAACTAGGTTATATCACATACAACCAAACCGATACATTCATCGTGAGAATAGAATACGGTATCACATACATGCATTATTCTCGGTCCCGCACAAATCTCATATGCGCTCCTATTTCATTTCGCTTGAGCCAGGAAACCTCTGTGTAGGACTCTAAAGACTCGTCAATACGCCGGCAGCAGGTGATGATCATATCAAACACCCACAAGCCGCAAGCGGTCTGCTAAACGTAACGGCCACCCGGGTATTGAGCGATCAGAAGATCGACGAGCAAGCCCGCTCACACTCCTGTGAATCCAACCAGTAACACTTATCATACAAGTAATACTATGATATCTAGGGCGACCGGGTCATCATATGTGCCAACAATGTAATCAATACCTATATGCATGCTGATATCGTCCGACCATATAATCAATGTAGGCATGCTTGTGGATCTCGTCCAACCATATAATCAATGTCTGTATGCATGTAAATATCATAAAGAGTGTGCATGAAAGTATGAGGATATAAATCAACGGTGTCCCTCGCGACACATCAAAATCATAGAACCTGGGTGTCCAACATCGACACCCGAAAACATCATCAAACGCGTGTCCAGTATCGACACGTAAATCCTAATATCTCGGGCTCCACCAGTCCGGATCGGCCCATGGGCTTCGGCAGTCTGGATCGGCCCATATCATCTCTCGACTCCGGTCGGTATCCTCCGGATATCCGCCGAGCCCAAATACTATCACCGGTAGGTAGTAGTCCCTCTGCCGGGCTCACCGTCTGTATACACAGCATCCCTTTCTTGCCCCAGGGTACCATACTGGGTTCACCATGTACCCGCAATCGGTCTCATCCAGCTCCTCGAATCGGGTTTCACATGTCACACGTCTCAGAACCGAGAAAACGCATGGTGGACGCACCGAAATATCATATCAAGAGAAACCGGGTTTTTAAACAATGCATACTTTGTTTTAAAATGACCACGGTTCTCAAATCCAGAAATCTCATGAAAACGGCATATCTCAATGCGTAAAATCATAAAGCATGATGTATGCGACATATGATAGAAATGTAAGCATATCCGTATATCATGCAACATGGAACAGTGATGTATCATATTAAGAGAAACCCGCTCCTTTAAATGATTCCAGTTTTGAAAATATGTCCTGCGGTTCCCAATAGCTCCAAAATCAAATGCAACATCGTATAAAGGTGCATAGATAACTATAGCAAGTAAATTATGCAAAGAGTCATATCATGATGCAGCAATCCTACTGTGTAGTGACATGGCAATTATCGATGCTGAAGTGTGTGAGCCGGCAATCTGTGTGCGTGTAACATACGCATCATCGATAATGGTGTAAGTGTACTAGCACATGTATAAGTAATGCAATGCGAATAACATGAATGCAGCATAAGGTAAATCACATGCAAATGCTGACAGCTACACGTATCTAATATGACCGAGTCGGCGAATCTATCAATCGGCATCCAACCTCACAACATCTTAATCCATCGTACGGCATCCTCAAGTCAAGGGTATGGATCAATCATCAAGTCAAATTCATCACGCACGGAAAAATCACCGTACGGCGGCATTAAAACATTTAGGATCCTATCATCCTATACGACAATGAAGGGTACGAACCTAACGTCTCGTACGTCATATCACACATGATTCACGACATTCTATATATATCTATATATATATGTCCGAAGTCACATCCATAACAATCTCATATCAAGGGACCGGCAAGGTATTAATCATCTCAATCGACTCGCATCCGTATACCAACATATCATCATATCACATGTCAATTCGTATTCTCTTTTCATTGCATTTATATCTTACAAAGGTCAATTTTACAATACATTCTACTTTTATTATAAGCATATGTATCTAATTTAACATACACACCCGAACCATATAATCAGTTTTTGAAAGATGCGAATCGTAGTTTTGAAAGTAGGAGCTACGGTGTTTTTAAAGAAAAGATATCATTTGAAAATCCATAACGTCCATCAAGGTATCTGTTTAAAAGATGCATACGATTCTTAAGTTTGGAAATAGGTATGGTTCGGATGACACATCTACGTCGACTATCTAGTCCTATAGTACCCTAAACGGCAATATCATCAAATATCATCCTCAAATCCCGTCATCACATATTAGCCGTATCATATCACTTCTAACTATCAATTAGTTTCTAATATAATTTCTCTAACTATCTTTTAAGTCTATTTATAGTTTTCTATTAAAGGTTTCCTTAACCATTTAGTATGAATCGGTTTCCATCAAAAACTTGCGGGGGTGCTATACGCCATCCACCCGACTTCCCCCGTGGATATAGATCCACTCACCTTGGTCTTCGCTTACCGAAGTCGATGACGCCACGCTCCGTCGCCTCGGAATCCACGCGAAGGTACCTACAATAACAACACATATCGCAACGCTATTAAAATCAAGTTCTAAAATCCAAAACGGCACGTGCATTGCTCATGGGTTAGAGCCTATAGCTTACGTGTATAAAATCAACCAAACAACCCTTGTTGTGTTGCGCCACGGCAGCGCCCCGGCCTCTTACTCGAGGCCAAAATGCGGAATCAAAAATTTTCCTTACTCGGAAACCGGCGCTACCGCGGACAATTACCCGGATCGTTAACCATTAACCTAATGCTAGCAATCAAGAGATAGGGAAGAGATGTATACCGAGTGATCCGAGTCCTCCGGTCTTCTCTTCATCATCCCGATCTCCCGCGGAAAGTCTTGGCTCCACATCGTCGCCTCCTCGCCGGAAAGGGCACCACATCGCCTTCGTCTTTTACGGGCTCCCGCCTCAATACCGAGGCAACTCGAGCATGAAGCCGGCAACTCGACATGCTCAAGATTTGCTGTAGAAAGTGTAGTGTAGAATACGCTTTGTCTCAATGGGGTTTTTGTTGCCATGATGGAGGAATCAAGGTGATATGAACTTGGGGATTTTTGAGGCAATGAAAAATGATATGAAACAATAATTTTCCCACACCCTCACCAAAAATGAAATGATCCATCATCTCCAAATGAAGTGGCCGGCCAAGACATTTTATGGTGGAGGAAAATCCAAAAGCAAAACAAGAAGGGAGGTTATTGTAGGATAAAGTAAGGAGGTGACCATATCAAAAACATACACCATGCTTTTTCTTACAAACCCATACCCTTTCTCATCTCACATAAATGCAAGCATGGATGAAAGAAAAGATGCTTATCATAATCAATACTTTTACAAGAAACCCCCCACAAAGTGTAATTTGCAAAACTGCAAATTACCCCCTCCATCGGAAAAGTCCGACCGGGAAAGAACAAAGGAAAACCGGCCGGAACGGAATGCAAACTGGCAACTCCAGAAAACTGGTCCCGTAATAAATTACAGGAAAACCCCGACACTGTGCATACACACCCGCATCTGTATTCCGACCGGATACAAATGCAAAGAGACAAAATCTACACTGTACTAAACTAGGACCGGCTTAAACCAAAGCCGGCTAGTAAAAACCGTTCGATCCTGATCCGTGCAATACCGCACGTATCTGATCGAACCCTGCCATATATCCATACGGCTACTAGTACAAACCGTCTGATCCTGATCCATGCAATACCGCACGTATCTGATCGGACCCTGCCATATCTCCATACGGCCTCTACAGCGTTTCGCCCGAAAGCTGAGTAACTGAAAGTGTGGTGGACTCTAAAGACTCGTCAATACTATGGCTGTGGATTTAACCACTGGCACGTCAGAGGTATAAGCCAATACATGACGGGCCACCAGCTATTGACTAAAAAGGGACGTCGATGAGCGAACTCATCCTGACACCCTACTGAGCCTGTCAGTGACAATATCCGTACAGTCCGGTCCGTTCGTCTATGAGCATCGCATGGCGGGCCTAGGGGGTTGGTAAAAGTCAGACCCCCAAAAGCGGTACAAGTCGTGTCGGAGCGTAGCCCAGAACGCCCTGAGATACTACTGGAATACCTACCAGTAAATCTCCTGCCTCGGCCGAGGGCTTTGCGTAATGGCTCTCCTAGACACAGCGCGACCTCACCCCCAATACCGGGAGAGACGAACCCCTGCAGATCCGCTCACTGCCTCCATGTGGCTCGGGACTGTACCCAACTAAAACCTGTTTGCACGACTCCTTTGAGCCGTGGTAGGGTAGTAATCAAAGCACAGTGGGAACTCACACGAGACAAATGACGATCTCAGGTCGATGAACTAACCTGTACACATGTCACCTGGGAACTGCTATCTGACGTCTGGTATAAGACCAACTAGCAGGTTCCCGGCGAGTCCTGTCCGGTGTACTCATAACCCAATGAGCACCTGTATACATCTTAGGTGAACCAACTGACACCAGTGGCTTGTGAGACCGGCCACCGCCCCTCGTCGGGGTCTCGACTGTATACACTAGTCTACTAATGGAGTATCGATACCCTGTCTCGAAACTCCTACGACTAGGGACCTTTTAAGGATGTGCTTATAGACCCCAGCTCCCACGTATATGATCGCCATCATACTGCTGGTCGTCAAGCAAGAATCCCAGGGGCTCTATCAACGTGCAATAGCGACATGTCAGGTCACCTAAAGCAGTACACGATGATAAAGATAAACCAGATAGCATACTATCATCTCGAGCAAGACTGTCCTACCGGGATAGGTCCTCCCTCAATCATTGCAATCACGTGCCTGTGATCCAATAATTGACTCTGAGGGCACTATCTCCAACATGTTTTTGATGTACGAACATCCAACAACCAAATACAAATCCAATATCAAGAATTTTCTTTTCAAAATACGGAAAACATAGCTAAAAACACGCAAAAGTGCTCCCAGATTCCCTCTCAGGTAAAATTGGCCAATTCTGCACATATAGGGGTCTAATTATCAGATAATTGAACCATATACCAAGAACCAACACAAAATTCCCTAATGTGGCCGCAATTTGGGGCCACAATGAATAAATCTGCGGCCCAGCAGTTGAGTTGGGGTCTCGGGTCTTGGGGTTAGCTTCCTGGGTGCCTGCATGTGTCACTGTGTTTGCTAAATAATTTCTAGTGTCTCCGGGTTATTCCATATTTCCATATATCCTCACAAATCAACACAAAACCAACATAATGAATTCCTAAATCCATATTTTGGTTTCTATACTAAATTCCAGGTCTTAAACATCTACTCAACAGCCATTCAATCATCACCAATCCACAATTTCGCTCAAACCCTCACTAGGATTTTCCAAGTTCACAAATCCACATCTTAAACCCATTTCTAACTAACTAGAATATAAAGAAACTTAAAACTATCTAAATGGTAGAAATTATATCTCATGGATGCAACTCAAGAAAAACCCTAGTTTGCCAATGTTGCCAAAATCCCACTTTTCTTGGTCCAATGTGTAGAGGAGAAGGAGGGGATCAACTTTTGTGTGGAGGGTTTAGGGTTTTGGTGAATATTTGGAGATGGATCTAGGGTTGAAGGTGGAGGGAAGTGATGAAGAGAAGAAGGAGAAGAAAAATAATGGGGTGGGGAAAGAATGGCTGCCCTCTCTCTCTCTCCTACTCTCACTCTCTCTTATTCTCACCCTCCTTTTCTCTCTCCAATCACTCTCTCTTTTTAACCCTTTTCTTTTTCTTTTAAAACCCAATCACATAATACCCAAAATAACACAAGAACACAACATGAAATCAAAATATAACATGACATGGTGCACTAGCCATGAAAAACTGTAGAAACGCGGATTTGGCTTAATCGTGATTAGCAGTGCACTAATCGGGCTTTTCTCCAAACTGCATATAATAAATTTTAAAAATGCCAAATCCTTTAAATATATTTTTAAATGAATAAATTATTTTAATTTCCATTTATTTCACAATTATCGGTATATATTTATACCCTTTTTCGAAAACCCCAATTTCGCAAATCAGGCAGTTTTCGGGAAATATATTATTTTAATATTAAATTCCAAAAATAATATTTTATATTTTCTGAAATGTTACATCGGGCCACGCCAAAGAACCTTCACAGATGGTAAGACCTTTGACCGAAGTTTCTTCACCTGCCGATCCAATATAACTACCGGCTGCTCGGTAAACGAAAGATCGCGCTCTAGCTGAACGGTCTGGTGTTGAATCATGTGAGAAGGGTTATGAAGGTACTTGCCAAGTATCGATACATGGAATACGGGGTGAACATCCGGAAAAATGGACGGAAGTGCCAAACGATAGGCAACGGTACCAATTCGCTCAAGGATCTCAAAAGGACCCACAAATCGGGACTAAGCTTCCCTTTCTTCCCAAATCTCATCACGCCCTTCATTGGAGAAATCCGTAGGAATACACCCACTGCGAACTCGAGCCTGCGACGACGACGGTCGGCATAAGACTTCTGTCTGCACTGGGCTGCTCTCATCCTATCCTGAATCAACTGAATTTTCTCCGTAGTCTCTTGAACTAGCTGGGGTCCCAAAATCCTGCTCTCGCTGAGTTCGGTCCAACAGACTGGTGATCGACACTTTCTACCATACAAAGCCTCAAAAGGTGCCATCTTAATCGTCTCCTAATAACTGTTATTGTAGGAGAACTCTATCAACGGAAAGTGATGCCACCAAAATCAAGCACGCACGCACGAAGCATATCCTCTAGAGTCTGTATAGTCCGCTCTGACTGAGCATCAGTCTGCGGGTGGAAAGTGGTGCTTAAACTCAATCGGGTACCTAAAGCTTCCTAAAGCTTCTGCCAAAGACGGCTAGTGAACTTGGTTCCCCTGTCGGATATGATGCATGTGGGAACGTCATGCAAACGCACAATCTCATCAATGTACAACTGAGCATGCTGAGCATAACCGAAAGTGTTCTTCACTGGAAGGAAGTGAGCCGCTTTCGTCAACCGGTCAACAATCACCCAAATGGAGTCATACCCTCGACTGGACCTGGGTAGACCTACAACGAAATCCATGGAGATCTGTTCCCATTTCCACTCCAGAACGGGTAAAGGCTGCAACTCTCCTGCCGGTCTCTGATGCTCAGCCTTGACTTGCTGACAAGTCAGGCATCTCGAAACAAAATCCGCAACATCACTCTTCATCCCTGTCCACCAGTAGATATCTCTCAAGTCACGATACATCTTGGTGGAACCTGGGTGAACACTATAAGCTGACTGATGTGCCTTCTCTAGGATCTTGTGTCTCAACCCATCGGTATCAGGTACACACAAACGAGTCCCGAAACATAGCATACCCTTGTCATCAATCACAAACTCCGAATCTCTACCCTGCCGAACATACTCAAGAATCTCAGACAAACGGGCATCGTCGGGCTGTGCCTCATGAATACGATCAAGTAGAAGTGGACGGGTGCGGACGTGAGCAAGTTGTCCCCCAGTGGAAGTGAACTCAAACTGTACTCTACTGTCGCACAAGATCTGCCAATCTGCAAAAGACTATTTCTGAACTGCGCTCAATTGGGAAAAGCTACCCCCGGGCCTACGACTCAAAGTATCAGCTACCACATTCGCCTTTCCCGGGTGATAAAGGATCTCATAATCATAATCCTTCATAAGCTCCATCTAATGGCGCTGTCTTAAATTTAGATCCCACTGCTGGAAGATGTACATTAAGCTCTGGTGGTCTGTGAAAATCTGACACGACTTCCCGTACAAGTAGTGTCTCCAAATCTTAAGTACAAAGACCACCGCGGCCATCTCAAGATCATGAGTGGGATAATTCTGCCCGTGCTTCTTCAACTGTCGGGAAGCATAAGCGATAACTCTATCATGCTGCATCAATACACAACAGAGCCCCACTCGAAAAGCATCACAGTAAACGATAAAATCGCCCGATCCAGAAGGCAAAGATAAAATTGGTGCAGTCGTCAACCGAGTCTTCAACTGCTAAAAGCTCAGCTCGTATGCCTCAGTCCAAAGAAAAGGAACTCCCTTCCTGGTCAGTCCGGTCAGCGGTGCAGCGATACTCGAGAAGTCCTGCAAGAAATGGCGGTAGTAACCGGCTAAGCCCAAAAAGCTGCGGACCTCTGTCACTGATACAGGTCTGGGCCAAAGCTGTACGGCCTCTATCTTTCTCGGGTCCACATGAATACCATCTCCCGTAACTACATGACCCAGGAAGTCAACACTATCAAGACAGATGGCACACTTCGAGAATTTAGCAAACAACTGGTGCTCTCTCAATGTCTGCAAACCAATCCTCAAGTGCTACTCATGCTCCTCTCGACTCTTGGAATAAACCAGAATGTCATCGATAAACATTATAATGAACTGGCCGAGGAACGGCCTGAAAATCCAGTTCATCAAATCCATGAACGTTGCTGGGGCATTGGTGAGTCCGAACGACATCACCAAAAACTCATAATGCCCGTAGCGCGTACGAAAAGCAGTCTTCGGAATGTCATCATTTCGAACCCGCAACTGATGATAACTCGATCTCAAATCAATCTTAGAAAAATTTCCCGCACCCTGGAGCTGATCAAACAAATTGTCAATGCGAGGTAAAGGATACCTATTCCACACCGTAACTCGGTTCAATTGAAGATAATCAATGCACAACCTCAAACTGCCGTCCTTCTTCTTGACGAACGGAATAGGAGCTCCCCAAGACGAAACACTCGGACGCACAAGTCCCCTATCAAGCAACTCTTGCAGCTGATCCTTAAGCTCCGCCGGGGCCTTTCGGTAAGGTAGTATAGAAATAGGCCCCGTGTCGGGGATCAAATCAATGCAAAACTCAATCTCACGCTCTGGCGGCAATCCAGGCAACTCATCGGGAAAAACGTCGGGAAACTCTCTCACAATAGGAACCTAGTCCAACAAATCTACCGTGGCTCTGGTATCACGAATGAAAGCAAAAAATCCCCGACATCCCCTCCTCAAAAGCCGACTAGCGTAAAGGGCAAATATCAAATTGTGAGGGGCGGCACCACGGTCCCCCTGCACAACAAGAACTGACTCACTCGGAAAACAAAACCTGACTGTCTTCTCGCGGCAGTCCATAGACGTGTAGCAAGTAGCTAACCAGTCTATGCCCAGGAGAACGTCGAAGTCCAACATCTCAAGAAGGATCATTTCGACGGACGAATCTCTATCTCCAATACGAACGGTACACGACCGAAACTCATATCGCGCAACAAAAGACTCACCAACAGGAGTAGTCACGACAAGCGGCTGATCTAGCAAACATGACTCTCGGCCCAACCTCAGCACGAAGTGTGTAGAAACATACAAGTGCATAGATCCCAGATCAAACAAAACGCGTGCATCGAAGGAACATACTGAAAGAGTACCTGAAACTACTGCATTGGATGCCCGCGCGTCCTGATGAGTCAAAGCAAATACTCGAGCCTGCCCTTTACCAGCGACTGGCTGTCCTCCGCCTCTGCCACCCCGTCCTCTCTGAACAAAACCTCCGCGACCACGACCTCTCTGAGCATAAGTCTGACGCGGAGCAACAACAGGCGTAAGGGGCAACGCTCTCTGAGGTGGAGAAGGTGGCAAGGTAACGTGTGATACGGCTGTCTCATCCTCACGTGGATTTGTACAATCTCTGACGCGATGATAAAAACTCCTGCACCAGAAACATCCAGACGATGACTGCTGACCCTCCTAAGGATAAGAGCTAAATAACTGGCCTCGTCCCAAGCCTCTGCTACTCCCATGACCTGAACGAAATCTGTCGCGGCGTCTATACATCTGTCTTCGAGCTGATACACCAGTACGAACCCTCTTCGGTTCCGGAATGACCGAAGTCTTGGAAAGACGCAACTCAACCAGTAGGGATGCGTCCACTGCGGCTGCATATGTGTCAAAATGCTGGGCACTGATAGCGAGGAATAACTGGGTAATCAGGCCTCACACAAATCTCTTGAACCGCATGTCCTTAGTGTCCACCAAATATGGAGCATACACAGATAGCTGGGTAAACTGAACATCGTACTCTGCCACCGTCATACCCGGAGTCTGGCGTAATGACTCAAAACTATGAGATCGAGCATCCTTGACGCTCTGTGGAAGAAAACGGGCAAGAAAAACTGTCACGAACTCAGCCCAGGTCATAGGAGAAAGACTTGCGGCTCTGCCCCTCTCTAAAGACTCGCACCAGGTCTGGGAAAGACCCTCCAGATGAAAACTCACGAACTCTACCCATCTCGTGTCGGAGCATCTCAGCGAACGACAGATCATGGCCATCCGATCGATAAACAACTGACGATCCTCAGATGTATCGGTGCTGGTGAAAACCGGACAATGATATGGTGATAACCTCCGTAGTTGTAGGTACGACTGACTGAACAGTAGGCACCATCGCGGTCCCCCCGTTTCGGTTAGGCGGAGATCAAGGGATGCGGGGAGCTCAATCCTTTCTGTTAAGGTTCGGGAATCCTATCCTGCTCTTCTGTCTAAGAGATTCATTACATATTCTCCCTCATTCTCTGGATAAATTAGGTCAGGCTTTATGTCCGGAATTAGGTTCTTTCTTCAAACTTTTTTTCAGAGAGCACTTCTGAAAGCGATTGATAAAGACATCTGTCAGATGCTTGACTGATACCATACCACCAATGGAAAGCGACGCAAGACTTCTTACATTATCTTGCTGGATTTCTCTTTCGTTAAGTAAACTCAAATTCAGCTATGGTTGCGAGAAATAGATCAAGCTAGGCGAGCCCGGAAAGCCAGATATGAGTTTGAGTTCTTTTTCCATAACACCTGGTCAGCGGGGGATTCAGTATAGCAGCTCACGTTCGTTTGTGCTGCGCGTTCCCGCTGGACTGGACACGTGTTAGCTGTAGGAAGTATGGTTGCAAAAGTGACTTCGGTTCGCCAGTTCAGGCTCAGCTCCTTCTCTGTGCCTAGTGTCAGTTTAAGCCGGATAAGCATGAAGTTACCTTTCCACTATAAACAAAATCAAAGGCGCGACCATCCCCCTATTTCTGCATTTCATTCTCTATTTGGCCCGCCTCATGAAAAATGAAGGGCCTCTTGATTCGAAATAACTACGAAAGGGTCGGTCAATAGCATAGCTCTCTCTTTCCCAGGTCTCCTTTCGAAGTAAACCCCATACGATCATCGAAAGTCGATTTGCCTTTGAAAAGTCAAAGTCAAAGTCAACGTTTTAAGAGGGGCGGTGATTGGTCCCATTCAGCCTTCCGATGCAGAGATTGAGTTTGTGTTGGAGATAGTGCCCTCAGAGTCAATTATTAGGTCACAGGTACGTGATTGCAATGATTGATGGAGGACCTATCCCGGTAAGACAGTCTTACTCGAGATGATAGTATGCTATCTGGTTCATCTTTATCATCATGTACTGCTTAGGTGACCTGACAGGTCGCTATTACACGTTGGTAGAGCCCTTAGGATTCTTGCTTGACCACCAGCAGTATGAGGGCGATCGTATACGTGGGAGCTGGCAGTCTATAAGCATATCCTTAAAATGGTCCCTAGTCGTGAGAGTTTCGAGACAGGGCATCGATTCTCTAGAGTAGACTAGTGTATACAGTCGAGACCCCGACGAGGGGCGGTGGCCGGTCTCACAAGCCACTGGTGTCAGTTGGATCACCTAAGATGTATACAGGTGCTCATTGGGTTATGAGTACACCGGACAGGACTCGCCGGGAACATGCTAGTTGGTCATATACCAGACGTCAGATGGCAGTTCCCTGGTGACATGTGTACAGGTTAGTTCATCGACCTGGGGATCGTCATTTATCTCGTGTGAGTTCCCACTGTACTTTGATTACTACCCTACCACGGCACAAAGGAGTCGTGCAAACAGGTTTTAGTTGGGTGCAGTCCCGAGCCACATGGAGGCAGTGAGCGTATCTTCAGGGGTTCGTCTCTCCCGGTATTGGGGGTGAGGTCGCGCTGTGTCTAGGAGAGCCATTACACAAAGCCCTCGGCCGAGGCAAGGAGATTTACTGGTAGGTATTCCAGTAGTATCTCAGGGTGTTCTGGGCTACACTCCGACACGACTTGTACCGCTTTTGGGGGTCTGACTTTTACCAACCCCCTAGGCCCGCCATGCGATGCTCATAGACGAACGGACCGGACTGTACGGATATTGTCACTGACAGGCTCAGTAGGGTTGTCAGGCTGAGTTCGCTCACAGACGTCCCTTTTAGTCAATACCTGGTAGCCCGTTACGTATTGGCTTATACCTCTGACGTGCTAGTGGTTAAATCCACAACCAAGGTGTTGACGAGTCTTTAGAGTCCCCCACATTCAGTTACTCAAGCTTTCGGGCGAAAGGTTGTAGAGGCCGTATGGAGATATGGCAAGGTCCGATCAGATACGTGCGGTATTGCACGGATCCGGATCGGACAGTTTGTACTACAGGCCGTATGATTATATGGCAGGGTTCGATCAGATACGTGCGGCATTGCACGGATCAGGATCGAACAGATATTACTAGCCGGTTTTGGTATAAGCCGGATCCTAGTATAGTACAGTGGAGATTTTGTCTCATTGCATTTGTATTTCGGTCGGAATACAAATGCGGGTGTGTATGCACAGTATCGGGGTTTTCCTGTAATTTATTACGGGACCAGTTTTCTGGAGTTGCCAGTTTGCTTTCCGTTTCGGCCAATTTCCTTCGTATCGTTCATTGGCCGAAGTTTGGTGGAGGAGGGCTTATTTGCATTGTTGCAAATAGGCATTTGTTGAGGGTGTTCTTTGCATATATTTGCATCATGATGGTTTCATGATGGAGCCCATCCCTTGACCTTTCTTGCTTGACTTTGTGAGGTGATGATGGTGGTGTTGGAGTGTTGTTTTATTTGCTATCATGGTTGTTGGTTGAGTGTTGGAATTATTGGAATGATGATTCTTTGCATGATAGCCTTCTCTTTCTCTCCCTTAGATTATTGCATATCTCTCTCATGCTTTGCCATTCCCTCCACTCTCTCTCATTCACTCCCTCTCACAAGTGTCATGGCCGGCCACCCCCTTGAGTGGGCTGTCCAAAATTTTGAGGGTGTGTATTTGGTTCATTTCATGTTCCCAAATATCCACAAGATCAATCCAAAAAGCTCCAAGTTCAATCCCTCTACCAAAAGGCAATTCCTACAACCCCAAATGAGACTTCTTCTCTAGATATTCTACAGCAAATCTTGGGCACGTCGACTAGCCAGCTTCGTGCCCGAGTTGCCTCAGCATTGAGGTGGGAGCCCGTAAAAGAAGTAGGCGATGTGGTGCACTTCCGGCGACGAGGTGGAGACCGGAGCTTCCGCAGGAGATCGGGACGTCGACGAGAAGACCGGAGGACTCGGATCTGTCGGTATATCTCTCTTCCCCATCTTGTAGATAGCTAGGACTAGTTAGTGGTTCGATCCGGGTATTAGTGCGCGGCGGTTTGCCAGTTCAAGAAAATTTAAAGTTTATCACCGCTTCCGCATTTGGCCGTCGGATTGACGGCCGGGGCGCCGCCGTGCACTTACAGTGGTATCAGAGCCTCGCCATTAACTTAGTCTAGCTTGGTTTAATGTGTTTTTCAGTTCCGATCGATCAAATGTTCCAAAACCCGTTTTTCCTTCGCATCAGTTTCTGTTGAAAATTTTTGGTCTCGAAAAAATTTTCAGGTTGTAAAACATTGATGTACTGGAAAATCTAAGAGCTCTGTAAAAATTCGATGAAGTGACTCCACTGTGGGAGCGCGGAACCGCCGCAAACACCCCCTTCTCGCCGCGGTTCCGCCGCGAATTTCAGTGATCACTGTGTCAAATTTCTGCAGTTGCCTCCTGAGTGGAATTTAGAGTTTTTGGAATATTAATATTGGGCCCAGAATTTCTTGATGTGCTACAGTATTGCTTGGGGGCCCACTTGTTAATTTTTTATCAATCGGATATTTTAAACACATTTTTCACAGTATTTACATTATATCTGCGACCGTGAATGTCACTCGATCGGTAAATTCGGTCTAACTGCTATAGCCCGGTTAGACGGATTTGCGAACGTGACCTTCACGTTGATGTTCTGTTTTTGCTGTGATGTTGCGGATCGGTCGTGGGGGATAGCCTGGTTGCAATGCTAGTACAGTTTTGTTGTATTATGTACATTTGATATTGCGGGGCGAGCGTCCGACATATGGACTTCCGTCACTGCCTGTTTGTATTATTATTTTGGGACACGGCCAGGTTGCGGTCGATGTACCCGGTGTATGTATATTTTTACTTTCTGTACTAGGATTGCCCCGTGGAGGGGTGCACGGATAGACGGGTTCTGGAAGGCAACAAGCCCGCATCTCATGGCATTGAGACGGAGGGGGCTTCACTCTAGGATTGGCGGGATATTCGCCGCACTCGTAGGGGGTACAGGTTGACCCAGGAGGGGTGCCCAAGTTACCGGATTCCGTGAAGTGCTGGGTGGTCCATTCACGGCGCTGAAGGGGGCTGCCTCGCTTCAGGTTTTGGCGGGTAACTTGCCGCGCCCGTAGGGGTCTAGGATTTCACTGCACAGGCTATCCACACGACCAGGGGAACGTCGGGTTTCAGCAGTGGCTCTGTGAAACCCGGGGATCCCAAATATCTGTATTGTTTCTGTGATGCTGTACATTTCTGTGATGTTGCATTTTATTCACGCCTTGAGCGAAATATAATATATTGGTATATATATTAGTAGATGTTGTATATGTTTTGCATCCGCGCTAGTCCAGTCCCCGCTCTGTCGTTAGTTAGCTAACCTAATGGGTAATGACGGGACCCAGTGGCGAATGCGGATGGCATATACGTACATCAGTATATTTTCGTTCTTTGTGGTGTGATCAATTGATGGGACTGCGTTGATTCGGATCAATGCAAGTTAAAAACAAACCTAATCTGATGTTGTTGGAACACTTTTCAAAAGGCTGTTATTGCAAGGACGTTCACTTTTGTTTTGCATCGTGGTATTCAGTTGGAATATCCTGCTCCTCAGTCGACGAGGCAAGGGCCGAGATCCCTTCACCGGGAGTGACCCCTTGGACAAAAAGTTTGCGTCAGGGCATTAACTTCACTATAGCCGATTACTTTTGCTTTGCACCGTGGTATTCAGTTGGAATATCCTGCACCTCATTCTACGGGGAAAGAGCCGAGATCCCTTCACCGGGAGTGACCTCTTTAGCAATGGTTTTCGTCACTATATTTTCAAAAAGCTATCCGTTCCTTCAACGATATCAAGTTCATTACGTTAAAGGTTTTCGCCAGAAACCATTCGTAGCCCTCCGTCGTTTCATATGGGTAGTCAATAGTATTCAAGCTGTGTTTGTTGGCCAAAGTCAAGGCACAGTGTTTGGTAGCTGTTGGTTATTCATATGCAGCATAGATAGATGCGTTGGTTTGGAACAGTCGTATAGCCTTGTTGGCCAAAGTCAAGGGCTTGTGCGGGTGGGTTCGAATCAACCTGGAGAATGACGGGTAGAACTTGACATGTGACTTATGATTTGTTAGCCAAAGTCAAGGTCATAAGAGCATGGGGCAGAAATCACATCGGGAGTTTCAAAAGAACTGAAACTTGCCAGATATGCGCATACCATCTGGAGTGTGATGATGTGAGCGGATTCCGTCACGTTGTCATGCGATGAGAGTTGGATCCCGATTCCCACTGATGAGTTAGTTTACTCCTCGGGTGACCCCGACTAATTCTTCTTTCAGGTTTGGAGGAGAATTTGAGGTACAGTGGGAGGATTCCAGATTAGATAAATTGGTAACCATTCTGATCTAGGTTAGAGTGCACGCTGAGTGTTTCTTTTCTCTCTCTCTTCGGCAGCGACCATTGACCCGACCCTAAGACTATGACTCAGTGACCAAGTTGACCGAACCTTCATGACACCGGCTTTTGGATTGTCAAAGTTGCAGACCTCATTGCCACTCCTACTTTTACCCTTTTCTCCAGGACACCCCGTATTACTACGAACGTCCACTTCCATTGGACAAAACCATCGTATGGTTAGATACGAACTCGAAAGAATTTATTCGAGGATGGTTTCCGGTTCTGGAGAAAACGGATAGGATTATTCAGTTGTCTTTTCCTTTTACCTTCTCTCAAGTTGTGAGTACTCCTTAGTTTAGGGGATAGTACACCTATTACGCAAATTGGATAGTCTTCTTCCAAACCTTAGGCTGGTGCCGACCGGTGGGGAATGAAGAAAACCAATTAGCATAACGATGGTGTGCAGAAGGTATTAAGTTAAGAGAAAGCAAGGGATTAGTAAGAGGGCAAAGTAAATTGCAACAGATATTCATGACCAAACCAGGTATTTCTTCGCCAATCCTAAAATCACCTTTGAATTTCTCCTGGACACTCCGTATCACTACGAAGATCCACAGTTTATTGGATACTCCATCGTATGGTTATTTACGAACTCGAAAGGAACTTGTTCCAGTTCGGGGATGGATTATGGTTCAGGAGAAATAGGAATTAAGTTCATTCGGTTGTCTTTTATCCTCACCTTCTCTCGCACTGCGAGTGCTCCTAGGATTAGGACAGTACACCCATTATGCGTATTGGATAGTCTTCTTCCAAACCATAGGCTGGTGCCGAACGGTAGGGAAGGAAGAAAACCATTTGGCCTGAGGGGTGTGCAGAAGGTAATGAATAAAGACATATGAAGGGATTTGGAGAGGTGGCAAAGAATTATACGGTTACAGTCGTGAATCTGGAAGAGGCATTACTAGGAATACCGGGATACCCCATCGAAACATTTCAATGTTTCAGTTTCACTGTGTAATGTTAAACGAAAACTGATTTCCCGATTAGATACTTACTCCAGGGTATGTATTTACCAGGTACGATTCTCACATCTGTATGGTTTTACAGATGATGAGTGGGAGTAAGTTATTGGGAATAGGGTGATCATCCTCATTATATCGGGATTCGTTGTAATCGGTGATATTTGAGGAGATCACCAGGGCTGTTTGCCGGTCGGCAAATGTTTGGTTTTGAATATCCGCTGTTGTGCACCAATTTCAAATTGATATATCTGTACGTCTATTTTCATAGAGTGAGATATACCTTTTGATATTATGTCGACGACATTTACCTATATCAGTGGATGGTTAGGTAAGGAGCATTAAACAGCGGTGTAATTCTTCTTAACCATAAGTACAGTTTTCAACCTACGACACACAGTGAATGAGTTATCAGACTCAAGGGACTTGTACAGAGTATTGTATGATGTCCAGGGTCCATCAGGACAGAGGGGTTGGTCCTCGTACTATATTCGGTTTACTTATGACTTCTCTAGTTTTTAGACAGGTGTTTCGTGGAAACACAGGGTCCGAATTTGGAGAAGTTATAGGTATTTGAATAGAGTAGAGAACCAGGTGTAGCAAGTATCGGGATTCTTCAAAGTGATCGAAGATGTAGATACTTGTATATGGTATTCAGTTGATAGTAGTGATTAAGAGAAATTGCTTCTCTTTCAGGTTACTCATAATTGGAAGCATTCCTAAGTTGAGTAACGCTGATCGGCCTCCTTCCATTTAGTTGACATGCACTGGAGACAGCTGCATGATTTGAATCTGGTTCAATTAAATCAGTGCCTCTGGTCCTATATTGGATATAGAACAGTTCGTATCTTAACGATGTTAAGGTACGGGGAGTTGTCCGGCTTATGATTAAAACCAGACACTGGACAACTCAAGGCACGTTTCTGTAATGGCTGTTTGTGGGTTGACCCAGGCTATGACGAGGGTTGACTTTCTACCATCTGGATGAACAATAGAGATATTGTTCTAGACTCGCCACAGTTTTATTAAAAATGGATTTTTTCAGAAAACAGTAGTGGGAGTATGGTAGAACTGGAAGTGATTCCAGAACCACAAACGATTACTGAAGATTTGACAAGGAACCTAAAGATTCAATCTGGATTGACATTCCATTGGCCACTCCGCAGATATGGTGGGTAACCTCAGGCACCCGAGAGGTACTACGGTAGCCTAAAGGACGGTGGCAGGGAGGTTCTTGTTTACCCAGACTTACCATTGTTGTTGTTCCAGACTGTGAGACCCGGCAGGAGGATGAGTATAGCGTCGTTCTAAACTTGCTTCAGAAGTGTACGTCTATATGACTCTGCCAGAGGGTTGTCGTAGTCAGTGGGAGCAGCGGAAGCATTGGTGGACAGGTAGCTTATGTCTATTTATAGACTAAAGCAGATGTAGCGGAGATAGATCATCTATTTCTGACGTGACAGTCATGGGTTTGACTTCATCAGAATAGGGGATGGATCTGTTAAGAAGGTAGTAAGGTGTGATGTCCTGGTATTTGGATGACATACACAGAGTAGGAAGTGAAATTCCTATACTACGGTCGGTTATACTTTGGTCGTCACACAGTGTTTTCTCCACATGGGACTTGGACATTATATCAGACATACTGGTTACTAGATCTATGGTTTTAGATCTAGATTTGGGTGGTTTCCCAATCAGGGTACTTTGACGGCATTCTAATAGTATTTAGAATGGACGACTCCTGGCACGGTAGTGTACCTGCAGTAGATGGAGTCACCCTCTCTAAAGGTGTCTTACAGACTAAAGGGGAGAGGGATGTGCATGATTGGCAGATCACTTGCTCAGGCAATTGAGTCAATCATGAGATGTCAAGTACCACACCAGACATTGTTCTTGCACTAGATGCAATAAGCTGACATTAATCCAATCCTGGAGAAACGGTCGGAAGCAGTTTTAGAACATAAGTGGATGTTCTAGGGATATGATAACGACAGCCTCATTCGGGAAACAGTTATCATTCCAGGCTTCCAAGGTGACATGGACGACAAGGAGGTTTTCAGAGCTATAGTTTTCCTTCTGATGAGGGGCAGTATTTTGGACAGGTGGTCCAAGGCAATACTGAGAGAGGCATGGCGCTGGATACTGATTAAGTTCAGTTAACGATACAGTCTAAGAAGTTTTGGATTTGGAGTTCATTTATGAGCTAGGTCCCATCAGACATCCAGACATATTCTAAGACAGGTATTGCTCTTTTCGGGAGATGGGTTTCTCCGCGAACTTGAGATATAGAGAGACATGGACAGAGACAACAAAGCGGATCCACTCACTGAGGCTATTCCTTGAACGCAATAGTTTCGCAAACGAGCTTTGTGAGACTGACTAGTAGAGGAGTTGGGTGTTCGGTATCACACAGGCTGTGAGTATGCGACATCGCAATAATTAGCCTTGAGTGCAAGTGGGAGATTGTTGGAGATAGTGCCCTCAGAGTCAATTATTAGGTCACAGGTATGTGATTGCAATGATTGATGGAGGACCTATCCCGGTAGGACAGTCTTACTCGAGATGATAGTATGCTATCTGGTTCATCTTTATCATCGTATACTGCTTAGGTGACCTGACAGGTCGCTATTACACGTTGGTAGAGCCCCTAGGATTCTTGCTTGACCACCAGCAGTATGAGGGCGATCGTATACGTGGGAGCTGGCAATCTATAAGCATATCCTTAAAATGGTCCCTAGTCGTGAGAGTTTCGAGACAGGGCATCGATTCTCTAGAGTAGACTAGTGTATACAGTCGAGACCCCGACGAGGGGCGGTGGCCGGTCTCACAAGCCACTGGTGTCAGTTGGATCACCTAAGATGTATACAGGTGCTCATTGGGTTATGAGTACACCGGACAGGACTCGCCGGGAACATGCTAGTTGGTCATATACCAGACGTCAGATGGCAGTTCCCTGGTGACATGTGTACAGGTTAGTTCATCGACCTGGGGATCGTCATTTGTCTCGTGTGAGTTCCCACTGTACTTTGATTACTACCCTACCACGGCTCAAAGGAGTCGTACAAACAGGTTTTAGTTGGGTGCAGTCCCGAGCCACATGGAGGCAGTGAGCGTATCTTCAGGGGTTCGTCTCTCCCGGTATTGGGGGTGAGGTCGCGCTGTGTCTAGGAGAGCCATTACACAAAGCCCTCGGCCGAGGCAAGGAGATTTACTGGTAGGTATTCCAGTAGTATCTCAGGGTGTTCTGGGCTACACTCCGACACGACTTGTACCGCTTTTGGGGGTCTGACTTTTACCAACCCCCTAGGCCCGCCATGCGATGCTCATAGACGAACGGACCGGACTGTACGGATATTGTCACTGACAGGCTCAGTAGGGTTGTCAGGCTGAGTTCGCTCACAGACGTCCCTTTTAGTCAATACCTGGTAGCCCGTTACGTATTGGCTTATACCTCTGACGTGCTAGTGGTTAAATCCACAACCAAGGTGTTGACGAGTCTTTAGAGTCCCCCACATTCAGTTACTCAAGCTTTCGGGCGAAAGGTTGTAGAGGCCGTATGGAGATATGGCAAGGTTCGATCAGATACGTGCGGTATTGCACGGATCCGGATCGGACAGTTTGTACTACAGGCCGTATGATTATATGGCAGGGTTCGATCAGATACGTGCGGCATTGCACGGATCAGGATCGAACAGATATTACTAGCCGGTTTTGGTATAAGCCGGATCCTAGTATAGTACAGTGGATATTTTGTCTCATTGCATTTGTATTTCGGTCGGAATACAAATGCGGGTGTGTATGCACAGTATCGGGGTTTTCCTGTAATTTATTACGGGACCAGTTTTCTGGAGTTGCCAGTTTGCTTTCCGTTTCGGCCAATTTCCTTCGTATCGTTCATTGGCCGAAGTTTGGTGGAGGAGGGCTTATTTGCATTGTTGCAAATAGGCATTTGTTGAGGGTGTTCTTTGCATATATTTGCATCATGATGGTTTCATGATGGAGCCCATCCCTTGACCTTTCTTGCTTGACTTTGTGAGGTGATGATGGTGGTGTTGGAGTGTTGTTTTATTTGCTATCATGGTTGTTGGTTGAGTGTTGGAATTATTGGAATGATGATTCTTTGCATGATAGCCTTCTCTTTCTCTCCCTTAGATTATTGCATATCTCTCTCATGCTTTGCCATTCCCTCCACTCTCTCTCATTCACTCCCTCTCACAAGTGTCATGGCCGGCCACCCCCTTGAGTGGGCTGTCCAAAATTTTGAGGGTGTGTATTTGGTTCATTTCATGTTCCCAAATATCCACAAGATCAATCCAAAAAGCTCCAAGTTCAATCCCTCCACCAAAAGGCAATTCCTACAACCCTAAATGAGACTTCTTCTCTAGATATTCTACAGCAAATCTTGGACACGTCGACTAGCCAGCTTCGTGCCCGAGTTGCCTCGGCATTGAGGTGGAAGCCCGTAAAAGAAGTAGGCGATGTGGTGCACTTCCGGCGACGAGGTGGAGACCGGAGCTTCCGCAGGAGATCGGGACGTCGACGAGAAGACCGGAGGACTCGCATCTGTCGGTATATCTCTCTTCCCCATCTTGTAGATAGCTAGGACTAGTTAGTGGTTCGATCTGGGTATTAGTGCGCGGCGGTTTGCCAGTTCAAGAAAATTTAAAGTTTATCACCGCTTCCGCATTTGGCCGTCGGATTGACGGCCGGGGCGCCGCCGTGCACTTACAGTTTGGGATCGTCGGGGCAAGCAAGAGCCTTAAGTAGGTTCGGACTCAAAAGTCGGGTGTGACTTGCTGACTGACGATTATGATTACCTACTCTGATGTGCTATCCGTATCAAATATGACGAGAGCTCGGACCTCAACGAAGGGAAGTGCAGAAAGCGATTCATGCTCCGTTCCGTTCGGAAATGAACTACGCACTGCAGTTAAGAACCTGTATGGCCTCTCTTTCTTGGCATGCTTGCTCTTTTCACCGATGTCTTTGATCCGGTCTGGGTTAATAGAGGCTTAGACCTTCACTAGTCCAACTCGGAACCCATCGCCATGAGACAGCAGACCTCTAGCATGCTCGCCAGCTATGATCGCCTGAAGGTGATGATGAAGAAAGGGATGGTTCATGGCCTACTCTGAAACTCGCTTATTCTTCTCTAACACTTTCTCGTGGAAGCCACTCTTTCTCAACTGAGGAACTCCCGTGCGTCAATCGATGCCGTTCACGTCCGCTAAAGCTCTTCATAGTCTAGGGGGAGGTAGTAAGGAGTTAAAAGAGGAAGACACTACTACTCAAATAGGAGCGAATCCTTGCCTCAGGGAATCCTATTAGAAGTACCAGACTATGGAATATCTCTTTTTTATGGATTCACAAACCCAGAGATTTCAGCCTACAAACGTTCTTCCAAGCAATCAGGATCATCTTCGAATCCCCCCAAAGGAATTTGCGACATCAAGCAAGCAAGGGATGAGCGCGACTGAATATAGCAGGCTCAATTGGTTTGAAACATTCTTTTCGCTAAGCGTATATAATAAAATATAGTGAAAGGGTCCACCCCGAAACCAAAGGGGGTACTAACTAACAGCTGAGTCCTCTCCGAACCGCAGGAGATAGTTGCCCATCATACAGCTCACCAACTTCACTTGCCTCTAAGGGAAAACTGATATGCTGCCTTGATCTTTCTTGGTCTTGAACCCAATACCCCTATAATAATGGTAGAGTATGGGGTGGCCCCAAAGCGGAATTGACCGGTGGTGGTGGTTGGTCGAAGCTCCAGGTGAGAAAGCTAGATCCTAAGGTTGTAAAGAGAGAGCACACTTCCGCTATCTCGTCAGAAAGAAAGACGCACATAAGAAGAAGAAGCATGCTATCTGAGAGAATTGGAATAATACAGATAGGTAAATGGGAGACTTGATCTTCCTCAGGACCGAGTCACTTTCACTCACCGTCTCGTTATCACGCTAGCTTGAATAGCCAGGCATTTACCTTAGAATGGCGGACTGAACACCAAACCTTCATTACATTACAAAGGGGCTCCCCTGTTTGCTTTCGCTTATCCTTATCTTATAAGCCTTGCTAGGATAATTCATAAAACCTTGCTTACGGCTCTATCTCGATCCGGCACCCGATCCGTTTATGCTTCAGCCGCTGCTTAAACTGGTTCTGGGTAAAATACACGAAATCACGAAGCGCTCTTTATCCGATTCCGATGCCGCTGATGACAGCATCCCCTAGTAGAAAACTTTGTGAAGAATCTTTTTTCTCTTTTAGCGTAGTTTCATCGAGGGAGTTATGAGTTGGGCTAAGTATGAAGCTGGACTGGGCCATCTTAGGAAGCGATTTCAAAAGGTTGGAGTCTCATTCTGACTTAAACAAGGGGTGGGTCTTCACCAACTTAAAAATCCGACGATGACGGGAAGAAGGTCAGGGCACTCTTCATTCTTCATTCGAAACTCATGAATGTCGGGTCGGGGGTTTGAAAAACTGTTCAAAGAATGACTAGATTACTTATTCTATATATTTTCGAAAAGAGGAGATGAGTCTTTGGCTGGATGGGAATGATTCAAACATGGAATTCGATTCCATCATGGTGTTGGATAACCTCTTGTCTCTGCGCTCTACTGGCCTCAACTAATGACCCCATCATCTGGCGCATATCCTGCATACCGGCCTCCAGCCTAATAATACGATCTAGCGAAGGTGGATCAATCCGCTCCTGTGGAATAGGCGTACCACCCTGGTCAGTCCTCGTCTCTGACGAGCCTACCCGGACCTCGGCTCTCGTGGCCGCTCTCTGCGCCCTTGTAAGCTTCGGCGGCATAATAGCTGGGAATGAAAACAGGATTCGATAAGAACATAGAAATCGAATCATAGTGATACATGGAATCAAGGAAGGAATTACAATCAAAATGTCCAAAGGTCACTTAGGTGGAGTACCGTGTCGTATGTTTGCCGCGGAACATACACACGCTACGTCACTCTGTTTAAGCTACCTACTCCATCATACCAAGACCATCCTACACTTCGAAAGGTAAAACCTAGCGCTCTGATACCAAGTTTGTCATGACCCAAAGTTTGGCACGTGACCGGCACTTAAACCACGTGACGTCAACAAGCGTAACGCAATTTAAGTAAGCCGAAAACCGAGAAATCTAAACCATAAAAAGAAGTAAGTGATAAAAGATTGTTAAAAACATTTAGAAATCTCAAGTAAAAATCTTAAAGCTTAAGTTTATTTTCTTAAAAATTTCGGCAGCACCTCCTTTGTAGAAACTAGCCCCGAAACGGGTACAAACACAGGATATAAATAAAACATCCCCAAACGGGAGTAAATCACACCCAAAAGTGAAAACAACCACCACAAGCATATATACGACGCCGTATCGAAGAAATAGACTTAAAAACTGAAAGACAACATAAAGAGATAAAACTACATAAGAAAGGCCTGATCACACGAGCACGACACCCAGAGTCATAAAATATACAATATCGGTCCTCACAAACTCGTCTCTAAGTCAATACATGAAAGTGGTAGATGGAGAGTGCTAGATACAATGAGATATATAATGGATATAATCGGATAACCGCAAACCCACCAACAGCAAAAAGGCCTCACAGCCAACCATAGCGGTATCCGCTGAAATAGATACAATAAGGAGCTCTGCCGCGACTACTCTGAGGGTCAAGCCTGCAAAACACTGTAGCAAAACGCAGGTGAGTTGCCAACTCATGAATAGTAAATAACATCATACAGATAATCGCAGGTATGCATGAACAACGATAATCTAAAACATACAATCTGATAGCATAAGTATGGCAATATGGATATGCAACAATCATGATCAAGGTACACCATCAGGGTACTACAACTACATGAAACAATGCATATCTAATAAATACTGAGTGTGGGATAAAACATAACATCATCAATGACTCATCATCGTGAAAAATCTCGGTGTCTATCAACGACACCCCAAATCCCAATACCTTAGGCGCCGTCACTCTGATCGGCCCTCATATCCGTAAATCTCATGGAACATGAGTGCCTAACATCGACACTCGAAACATCATGAAAACCCATGTCCAATATCGACACGTAAATCCACATAACTCGGGCTCCGTCGGTCCAAATCGGCCCATATCCATCTCACGACTCCGGTCGGTATCCTCCAGATAACCGCCGGGTCCAAACTATCACCGGTAGGTAGTAGTCCATCTGCCAGGCTCATCGTCTACTGCACAACATACCTTTCTTGCCCCGGAGTACCATACCGAGTCCACCATGAACCCACAAACGGATCATCCATCTCTTCGAAACGGGTTTCTAACATAAATCTCAGAACTGATAAAACTCATGGTGGACGCATCGAAATATCATATAAAGAGAAACCGGGTTTTCAAAACAATGCATAGTTTCTTGAAATATCACTACGGTTCTCAAATCCATAAATCACATGAAATCCATATCTCAATGCGTAAATCCATGAAATATGATTTATGCAATATAGAATAGTAATATGAGCATATCAAGGGAAAACCGCTCTTTTAAATGAATCAAGTTTTTAATAATATCTTGCGGTTCCCACATTCTCCAAAATCAAATGCAACATCATATAAAGGTGTATATGTGGCTATAGTATGGTATGTGTATATACATGTAGGTATGTATGCATGATGCATTTCATATGCGCAATAGAACAAGAATCAACGTCTAACTGATGATAATAGTGAAGGCGGAATAATACATATTCCTTTAGTAGGTGGTACAAGAACACTGCCTCAATGTCAATAACTAATGCAGTACCACGTATGTGTATATGTTGTGCGTGTCATGGCAATTACCAACGGTGTGTGTAGCATAAAATTTAGTGCTCGTGCAATATGAACCATCAGTAATGGTGCAGTGTCCAATAGTTACTAAGTTAAGGTACAACAAGTAATAGTATGCAATGATGCTCATACACAATCAACTCATATGCATATAACATGTGGCTATAACATCATACCTAGCCCTCGACGCTTATTTCCATACGGGCGATTTCCCCGTAGATGTTAAATCCACTCACCGATGATCTCGAGCTAGGTGAATCCAACCACCTGCTTTCCCTTCTTTGTAGCGTTTGAAGTCCCCACACTCGCTCCTAATATCACACAAAATATAACAAGTGCAACTTAGAAATCGACCAATAATACATATAAACTACGTTTAGATCGACGCACCGACTCCAACAAACTTTCAAGTGTTCGCTTAATGGCTAATGTGTGTAGCGACATTCTAAATCACACCTAAGTGCAGCAAGATACACCAAGAACGCGAACCGTGTCGGATATCATAACGCACGTAGTCGAAACACTAGAATTTAGCAAAGTGTTCCCAGATTTTGACTACGGTCAACACAAAAAAATCAAGCAGTACCATGTTAGTTGTATGTATGCCCTAGAGGCCAGTATTGTACATATGATGTATATTATATTGGATTCTTGGACATATATCGAGAGGACTTTCTTGCTCGATATGATAGTATGCTATCTGGTTGCTCTTTATCTTAACATGTATACTTGTCTCTTGATACTGCCTTATGGTTACATGTTGGTAAAGCCCTTAAGATGTGTACTTGACTACCAGGACTATGATGCAGATCATACTAATAGGGCCATGGTAGTCCATAAGTTCATCCTTTAACGTTCCTAGTCGTGGGTGTATCGAGACAGGGCATCGATATACCAGAGTAGACTAGCATATACACTTCTCAACCCGTGAGATGGGCGATGGAAGATCCCATATCCATTGGTGTTTGATATCAGAGATAGTATACGGGAGCTCGGTGGAGACTGGGTACATTGGATGGACTCACCGAGAACTCCCAGATGGTACTATACCTCACGTCAGATGGCAGCTCTCTGGTGACACTTGTACAGGTTAGTCTGTAGACCCGAGATCGTTATAGAGTCTTGTGTGATTCCCACTGTGCTTTGATTTCCACCTAACCACGTCCAAGAGGGCGTGCAAAACGGTGGTTTTTGGGTACAGTCCCGAGTCACATGGAGGCAATGAGTGATAGGAGGGGTTTTGTCTCACCCAGTATTAGGGGTTGATGTTGCGTTGTGCTCGATTGGCCATAACAGGGAAGTCCCTGGCCAGGGCTGTTTTAAAGATTTACTGGTAAGTGTTACCATTAGTTTCTCGACCCGTTATGAGGCTTACATCGGCATGACTTATCGGTTATTGAGGTCTGACGTTTACCACCCCGACACTTGATATGTGACATATCAGACGAGGAGACCGGACTGTACGGCAAGTTTTACCGTCAGGCTTTTGAAGGGTTGAGCGGGCTTGCTTGATGATCTTCTGATCGCTCAATACTCGGGTAGCCGTTACGTCCAGCTAGTACCGCTGACGGCTTGTGAGTGTTTGATGTGATCATCACCTACTGCCGGCGTATTGACGAGTCTTTAGAGTCCTACATAGAGGTTTTACTGGTTCAGGCAAAACGAAATAGGAGCACATATGTGATATGTACAGGACCGAGAATAATGCGTGTATGTGATACCGTATTCTATTCTCGCGACTTTTTTTTGTATCGGTCGGTTATATGTGATATAGCCGGGTCATCGAATCAAGAGTTGATTCGATAAGTCGATACATTGGATGTTAGTTGGTTATATGTGATATAGCCGGATTATTAAGTCAAGTGTTGATTTGATAATTTAGTGTATAATTGTATATGTGATATACTAATTTGCATTAACTAACATTGGCCCACTTAAGCATTTGTTTTTCTCACATGTGCACAACTTTAATATATATGTGATATATATTAAAATGTGTTCTCATTTTGTATCATGGTTGTTGATACATAAAACATGGGTGTGTAAGACATACACCATTCTATTTGTGATAATGTGTTTTATTATTTAACGTGAAAACAAAATTAGTGGAATATTAGTTTAAAGCATGAAGCTAGTGGACGCTTGTGGATGCTTTGACTAAGTCCATTGGTTTTGTTTTACTTAAGATATTTAGTAACCTAACCATGACAATTAGCCATGGTTATGTCTCTACATGAGTTAGTATATGATACTCACTCACCATGGTTCACTCTCCGACTTTATTTGTTATTTTCATTTTCATTTGTTCATCTTCTTCTTCCTTGAGCAAAAGAAAAGCTTGCTAGGGTTTTCAAAAGAGAGTGAAATATTGTGAGAAAAGAAATTCTAAAGTGAGCCCACTTCCTATTTCTCCATCCTATACTAGATTAGCACTTTAGTATAGGGTGTTTTCTTCACCAATCCTTTAGTTAGTGAAGTAGTACCTTGAGTTGGCATCCCCTCGTTGTAGATCTTCTTCAGCCTCGAAGACTTCGAGCAAGGTCGCTCTTTTCGCCTCGTGAAGCCATGCAAGAGTCCGGGAGAACCACGATCGCAGCGAAGGGACTATAACAAGGAGCTATTGAAGCGAAAGACCGATCTACAAAGGTTGTATTTCTATTTCACTTAGATGGTAAAAGGTTTACTATTTGTTTCCGTTTTGTATTCTAGCTAACGACTCTAGTTTAGAGTTCTTTTTAACGGCAGTTTTTTTAAAATGGCATGGACGATACCTCCCGAAACCTCGCTGCTGTCGATAGGAACCTAATAGTAGTATCAGAGCCTAGCTAGGAAATTATACGGATAATGTTAGATTACAAATACGAAACAAACTTCGAAACTTGAAACCCTAATTCCATGTTTCTGTCAATTTTAAAACGAGCTCCAAAAATTTTTCAAACAAGTGCAGAATCATATTTGAGCAAATATAGGAGCATGGAAGAAATTTGGGACCCAGTGCTCGGATTTGGACCGAGCACATGGGGGGTAAAACCGGGGTGGCCGGCCCTGCCATGTTCTCTGGCTCCCAAATTTTTTCCGTGCTCTGTGCTATATGATTTGGGGTTTCAGGAGTTGTTTATTTTTGCTACTTTTTCATGTGATGATTAACTCAATGCAAAGGCAACTCAAAGTGTTTCGTAGTCGTAATTTTAACTGTTTTCGGGTTACTTTAGACGTTGTTAAAAAGTTCAATCGGATGTCAAATACCCGCTTTAACCCTTGCCGGGAAAATTTCCAAGTGTTGGATTTTTCCCATAGTTAAAATGTTTTCAAAGATCATCCAAGTTATTCGATGGACCCTTTAGAAGAACAAAACCTTAACTCAATTATGTGACCGTCAGAACCGCCATTGAACCCTCGGGTTTGTGGTGGTTCAGCGGTGCCACATGTGAGGCTTTGGTTTGGCCCTTCTACGGCTGGTTCATTGGTGCTGTGGCGTGTGCCGAATAACTTTAAAACTACGCTCAAGTGTTGAGATTTCTGGGTAATCTTGGGTGTTCGATGATTCGATTGGAATGTTTAACATCATCTAGTTTTTCTGTGCTGTGATGACATGTGATGTTATGTACTGCTGGATATGTTATACTGGATCGTCGTATTTTTTAATAGCCGGGGGTTTTATGTGAGATAAGAGTTTTTATTTTCATTCATGTAAAATTAAATGTAAGTAATATTCTTTTATTGGGGCACTTCCGGGTTGAGTTTGATATCACCATTGATGTATATTATTTACTTTTCCGCATTAGGATAGACCCAAGGAGGAGAGAACAAGTAACCGGGTTCTAGAGTCCAGTGGGAGACCAACTCGATGAGTCGAGTCCGGGTCTCCAAACTCTAGAATTGGTTGGGTTGCTTGCCGCTCTCGTAGGGGTCTAGAGGTATGGGTTTGGCTATTCATCGCGACCGTGGAATCCGTGTTTTACAGAGGCTCAAGATAAAACACGAACCTCCTAGTATATCCAATATTTCATATGTTATTTCTGCTGCGATATCTGTGATGTGATCATTTGATATGTTGAGATGGATACTGTATATAGTATATATGATATATTATATAGACGTTACTTATGTTTTACACCCGCGCTAGCCCTGTCCCGCTCTGCTGTTAGTCACCTAACCTAACGGTGCATGAGGAGACATCGAGGCGAATGCGGATGGAATAAGTGTACATCGTATTTATCTGTGATATTTAGGTGACTTAAATGATGGGACTTTATTAAGATGGTTAATGAAAGAAAAGAAACCTAAAAGATGTTGTAGAATCAAATTTTCAAAAAGGGTAGCTAAAGTTTTTGCTTTGCATTGTGATATATATGATATATCCCGCACCTTATTCGATGAGCAAAGAGCCGAGATCCCTTCACCGGGAGTGACCTCTTTAGCAAAACTGGCAGAGGCTACAACACTCGGTTTGTCCTTTGATTGCTTTTGGAGTTTTGCTTTGCAAAGTGATATATATGATATATCCCGCACCTTATTCGATGAGGAAAGAGCCGAGATCCCTTTACAGGGAATGACCACTTTAGCAAAACTAATGAAAGCCTCAAAAACACTCCTTTTCAAAATTCACTTGTTTCTACAACGATATCAAGTTCATTACGCAATAGGTTTTCAGAAAAACCTGTCTCAGCCCTCCGTCATTTCAGATAAATCCTACTTAGTATTCGTGCTACGTTTGTTGGCCTGCGTCAAGGCGTAGTGTGCGGTAGCTAACTAGTATTTATCTGCTTATGCATATGATGCAGATTGGATTAGGGTAGTCGTACGACTTTGTTGGCCTGCGTCAAGGGTCGTGCGGGTGGGTTTAATTCAATCAAGAAATGACAGGATGAACTTGACTAGCGCACTATGGTTTGTTGGCCTGCGTCAAGGTCATGGGACGCTAGGGGAAAAATATTATCGGGAATTTCAAGTGTTGAAATTTGCAATGAGATTGCATACCTTTTATGAGATAATTGGATCCCGATACCCACTGCGAGTAATTGTTACTCCTGGGAGAGTTTTACACAGGACAATTAGCCGATCAAGTAGGTGTCTAGAAAGGTGTCAACAGGGTTATGCCTCTGGGAAAACGAGGTTTATTTTAATTAGGTCCGTGCGAAAGCACGGGGAACCTCCGTCAAGGTACCGACACTGGCCTAGCTGAAAGATTGGTGAAATTGTAGGGTGTAATTAATCTCGGCTAGTCTTTCCTTTTAGGGTTTGAAGGAAGATTTGATAAAAACAGTGGGAGCCATCCTGATTAGATAAAATAATAACCAATCTAATCTTGCAAGAGCAAACACTAAAGTGTTTTCTTCTCTCTCTCTCCAGGTAGCGACCATATAATGCCTTAATCAAGATAATAATATGGATGTATTGACCGGACCCGTATGTTATACTGTGCAGGGGAACGTTGGTTCCATTCTTTCTTATAAAATTTATAAGACTGAACAGGATATAGGGGAATACCAGGATTCCGATGCCACCCGAATGAAGAAAGTACATGATGATGCATTTTCTTCGGGTGTGTTCATTACAGAGAACTATTTCTCCATTTCCTCTACGTCCTGGGTATTAGACACCGGGTCAGGATCCCATATATGTAATCAGTTACATAGGCTGAGAAAAGGTAGATAACTTGGAGAAGGTTATAAAGACATAAGGGTTGGAAATGGTGCAATTGTTGCACCTAAAACCGTCAGGGAATATCACCTTCTATTACCAACTGGTAATACATTAATTCTGAACGAATGCTATTACATGCCGAACCTGATATGCAACATTATATCGGTTTCTTTATTAAGTAAAGAGGGATATAATTTTGCATTCCAGGATAATGTTATGAACATTTTCCTGAACCAAAAGTTGGTTGGATCAGGCACGTTTTGTAATGGCATTTATGTTCTAAATCAATCAACAGTTCTGAGCATAACAAACACAAAAAAGAGGAAGAGTTCAGAAATGAACGAATCATTCTTGTGGAATTGTAGACTTGGTCACATCAATGTGACACGGCTAGCTAAGTTGCATAAGGATGGATATTTGAATCCTTTCGAATTTTCATCTTATGACACTTGCCAGTAATGTCTCAAAGACAAGATGACCAAAACTCCGTTTACGAGACATGGAGAAAGAGTTACCGAACTCTTGGGACTGGTACATAGTGATGTATGCGGTCTCATATCTACACATGCCAGGAATGGTTCTTCATACTTCATAACATTCACTGACGATCTCTCCAAATTCGGATATGTGTTCCTAATGAAACACAAATCAGAAACTTTTGAGAAATTAAAAGAATATAAACAAGAAGTCGATAACCAAACCGGGAAAAATATTAAAATCCTTCGATCTGATCGAGGAGGTGAATTCTTGAGCAATGAATTCCTGGACTTCCTAAAAGAGAATGGGATTCTCTCTCAGCTGACTCCTCCATATACACCACAGCACAACGGTGTATCGGAATGGAGGAACCGCACCCTATTAGATATGGTGCGCTCTATGATGAGCACAGCTGAGTTACCTATTTCCTTCTCGGGGTATGCACTGGAAACAGCTGCAGACCTGTTGAATATGGTTCCCACCAAATCTGTGCCAACCACTCCATATGAGATATGGAAAAGAAAGAGACCATATCTTAATTATGTTAAGATATGCGGTTGTCCGGCATATGTAAAAATGCAAAATCCGGACGAACTCGGGGCAAGGTCCATTCTGTGTAAGTTTATTGGATATCCCAAACATTCGCGCGGGTATATCTTCTACCACACCGAGGAACAAAAGGTGTTTGTTTCTCGACATGCCACCTTTTTAGAAAAGGAATTTCTTGAAAAAGAGATTACTGGTAAGGAGGTAGAACTGGAAGAGGTTCCAGCAATACAAAATACGACAGAAGATTTGGTGGAACCGAAGGATTCGGTGGTTCCCGATGAACCCCAGCTGTTAGTTATATGTATGCCCTAGAGGCCATTGCTATACATAGGATGTATATTGTAGTGGATGCTGGGACATATATAGTGAGGACTTTCTTGCTCGACATGATAGTATGCTATCTGGTTACTACCTTAACGTGTATACTGATTGTCTCTCTGTTACATGTTGGTAAAGCCCTTAGGATGTGTACTTGACTACCTGGACTATGATGCGGATCATACTAGTGGGGACATGGTAGTCCATAAGTACATCCTTCAAAGTCCCTAGTCGTGGGTGTATCGAGACGGGGCATCGATATACCAGAGTAGACTAGCGTATACCTTCTCGACCAATACAGATGGGCGATAGATGATCCCATATCCATTGGTGTTTGACATCAGAGATGATATACGGGTGCTCAGTGGAGACTGGGTACACTGGACGGACTCGCCGAGAACTCCCAGATGGTATTATACCTTACGTCAGATGGCAGTTCTCTGGTGACACTGGTACAGAGTAGTCTGTTGACCCAAGATCGTCATAGAGTCTTGTGTTGATCCCACTGTGCTTTGATTTCCATCTTACCACGTCCAAGAGGGCATGCAAAACGGTGGTTTTTGGGTACAGTCCCGAATCGCATGGAGGCAATGAGCGATAGGAGGGAATTCCTCTCTCCCGGTATAGGGAGTTGATCTTGCGCTGTGTTCGATTGGCTATAACCGGAAATCCCTGGCCAGGGTTGCTGAGATTTACTGGTAAGTGTTACCAGTAGTTTCTCGAACTGTTATAGACCTTATATCGACACGACTTATCGAGCTATTAGGGTCTGATGTTTACCACCCCTAGGCAAGATATGCGACATATCAGACGATCAGACCGGACTGTACGGTAAGTGTTACTGGTTGGATTCACAGGAGTATGAGCGGGCTTGCTCGTCGATCTTCTAATCGCTCAATACCCGGGTGGCCGTTACGTTTAGCAGACCGCTTGCGGCTTGTGGGTGTTTGATATGATCATCACCTGCTGCCGGCGTATTGACGAGTCTTTAGAGTCCTACACAGAGGTTTCCTGGCTCAAGCGAAACGAAATAGGAGCACATATGAGATATGTGCGGGACCGAGAATAATGCGTGTATGTGATACCGTATTCTATTCTCGTGATGAATGTATCGATTGGTTGTATGCGATATAACCTAGTTATCGAATCAAGGATTGATTCGATAAGTCGATACATTGGATATTAGTCGGTCATATGCGATATGACCGGATCGTTAAATCAAGCGTTGATTTAATGATTTAATGCATTATTATATATTTGATATATTACTTTACATTAACTAGTATTGGTTCACTTAAAATGGATTTTCTCACTTGAAGTGCACATTGTATATGTGATATATTTTTTGTGCACTTGATTGTATCATATTTGATGATACATGCATTTTTGGGTGTATGTTTAATTTAAACCTTGGTTAAGTAAATGGTTAGGGTTTTTATTTATTTATTCATTTATTTATTTATTTATTTTGGCAAAAAGAGAAATGGTGGCTTGCTTTGTTTTACATTGAAGCTTCATGAAGCTTTGAAAAAGTCTACCATTTTTGTTTCATGCCTAACCTAACCATTCACCTAACCTTAGTTTACTCTCTACACATAACCATGGTTGCTAATATGATAAGAATCACTTATTTTCTATTATTGATCAATGCTTATCATATTATCTTCTTCTTCTTCTTCTTCTTCTTCAAGAAGAAAGAAGCTTGCTAGCTTCAATGGTGAAATGAGAAAAAGAGTGAGAAATCCAATTCTAAAGTGAACCCACTTCCTATTTCTTCATCCTCTACCAATTGCCAAGTAGTATAGGGTGTTTTCTTCACAAGTTTCATGACTTGGTGAAGTTGGAGCTTGATCTTGTGTTTCCTCGACGTAGATCATCTTCGGCATCGAAATCGATGACCTAGCCCGATCATTTCTTCGACGATACCATCGCTAGAGTCCGGGATCCGATGATCGCAGTGGAGGGACGTCAACACGGAGCTATGGAGGTGGAGGACCGTATCTACAAAGGTTGTATTTCCGTTCACTTAGTTAAGTTGTTAACTAGTTGCATGTTTCGCCTAATCTCTAGTCAACGATCGCATTAGGGTTTCTCGGCACCGGAAAATTTTGATTTTGGCATGGTTGATGCCTTGTGAGACCTCATTAGCGTGCCCAGGAACCCTATAGTGGTATCAGAGCCTAGCTAGAGCCTTAGGCGATGTGTAGACGAAGTTAGAAACCCGAACGAAACACGAAACCCTAATTCATACCCCTCTCTGTCCAATTTTTTAAAATGTGGATTTTTCTATATTAAAAATATGCAGAAAAATAAGCAGGGTTTTATAAGAATTACTATGAAAAACGAGGTCGTAATTCCATCAAACCGCCGCGGAACCGCGGCCTAAGCCCACATGGCGCGGCGGTTCCGCGGCCATTCTGTTGCATCGTTGACCAAAATTTGCACAGTAATGTTTATATTTGACTGCTGTATTTTCTGGGATATTTTAACTTTTACTCAAGAGTTGAGTTTTCTGGGGTTGTTTTAGGAACTCGTGGATTCGATCGGATTGTCTAATCTTGTCTATATGTTTTCCGGATAATTATTGAATATGTTAAAAAGTTCGACCGGATATAAATACCCACCTTTTCCCCTGTCGGGAAATTTCCAAGTGTTGGATCTTTCCGTAGTTTAATGACGTTCAAAGTAGTGCAAGTAACGCGATGGTCCCTCTAGAAGACAACAAACCTTAACTCGATTATGTGACCGTCTTGAACTGCCCTTTGAACCTTAGGGTTTGGGGCAGTACGGCGTGCCACATATGAGGCGTTGGCTTGACCCTTCTACGGCTGGACCATTGGTACTGAGGCATGAAGTGAATATTTTAAAACTTGTTTCATGTGTTAAGCTATTTCGGGAAAACTTGGGTGTTCGACTGTTCGATCGGAAAGTTTAACATTTTCTGTTTATCTGTATTGTGATACAATATTTGGAATCCACATGTAGTTATGAGATAACTGATTTGAATGTTATTAACATAGCAGTTTAGTCTCACTTGATCGGTTGCCACGGAATTTTGATGTGATCAAAAGTCCGTCGCAATCACGTAGCGTATGCGGATATTCGCCGATAAACTTAATAGACAGCTACACCCCTTAGCCCCGACCAAGTGACTGTAGGAGAATCCCGTCGCCGAAAGCATCCGTTCGGATGCTCGCGGCAGCGGTGTTCTGCCTTGGTGCATTTCGTCGACGGCATCGGGGGTGCGGCCGTCTACTGAAGTTTGCGACGAGCATTCGATCAAAATGTCGGGGATCTTGTTGAATTGCCCGACTTGATATTAAAAAGTGTTTTCGATAATGAGACTAAAATGCGGGGTTTATAATTGTTAGGCATGCGATGTCTAAGGAATTCATTTGATTAGGCATGCGATGTCTATGCAGGTTGCGGATTCCAACTGTTGTAGTTTTACACTTTCTTTTCTGTGACCGTAAGTGTAATATGTGATATCGCCAGTTTCGTTGCTATATGTCAACGACAATTGGGATGCGCATATTTACTTACGTTGATGACATGTGATGTTATGTGTTGCTGGATATGTTATATTGGATCGTCGTGTTTGAATAGCCGGGGGGTTTTATGTGAGATGGGTGTTTTTCATTTCCATTCATGTAAAAACTTGTATGTAATATTCTTTTATTGGGGCACTTCCAGGTTGCGGAAGATGTCACCTTTTGTATATTATTTACTTTTCCGCACTAGGATAGACCCAAGGAGGAGGGCACAAGTAACCGGGTTCTGGAGTCCAGTGGGAGACCAACTCGAGGAGTCGAGTCCGGGTCTCCTAACTCTAGAATTGGTAGGGTTGCTTGCCGCTCCCATAGGGGTCTAGGGGTGTGGGTTTGGCTATTCATCGCGACCGTGGAATCCGTGTTTTATACTGGCTCGTATTGAAAACACGGACGTCCTAGTATATCCAATGTTTCATGTGATTCTTCTGCTGTGATATCTGTGATGTGATCATGTGATATGTTCTGTGATGGATACTGTATATGGTATATATGATATATTATATAGACGTTACTTATGTTTTACACCCGTGCTAGCCCTGCCTCGCTCTGCCGTTAGTTACCTAACCTAACGGTGCACGAGGGGACATCGAGGCGAATGCGGATGGCATAAGTGTACGTCGTACTTATCTGTGATGTTTAGGTACTTAAATGATGGGACTTCATTAATGTGATTAATGAAAGAAAAGAAACCTAAGATGTTGTGGAATCGAATTTCAAAAATAAAAAACAGGTAGCTACAGTTCTTGCTTTGCACAGCGGTATATATGATATATCCTGCACCTTATTCGATGAGGAAAGGGCCGACGATCCCTTCACCGGGAGTGACCCCTTTAGCAATAACTGGCAGATGCTACACACTCGGTTTGTCTTTTGATAGCTTCTATAGTTTCTGATTTGCACAGCGATATATATGATATATCCCGCACCTCATTAGACGAGGAAAGGGCCGACGATCCCTTCACCGGGAATGACCCCTTTAACAAAACTAGAAAAGCCTCAAAAACACTCCATTTCAAAATCATTTGATTCTAAAACGATATCAAGTTCATTACGCAATAGGTGTTCAGAAAAACCTGTCGTAGCCCTCCGTCATTTCAGATAAGTCCTGTTTAGTATTCGTGCTGCGTTTGTTGACCTTGTCAAGGCGCAGTGTGCGGTAGCTAACCAGTATTTATCTTCTTATGCATATGATGCAGAATGGGTTAGGGTAGTCGTACGGCCTTGTTGACCTTGTCAAGGATCGTGCGGGTGGGTTTGATTCAATCAAGAAATGACGGGTTGAACTTGACTTACGGTCTATGGTTTGTTGACCTTGTCAAGGTCATAGATCGTTTGGGGCAAAATATTATCGGGAATTTCAAGTATTGAAATTTGCAATGAGATTGCATACCTTCTATGAGATAGTTGGATCCCGATACCCGCTGCGAGTAAGAGTTACTCCTGGGAGAGTTTTACACATTACAATTAGCTGATCAAGTAGGTGTCTAGAAAGGTGTTAACGATGTTACGCCTCTGAAAAAATGAGGTTTACATTAATTAGGTTCGTGCGAAAGCACGGGGGACCTCCCTCAAAGTACCGACACTGGCCTAGCTGAAAGATTGGCGAACTTGTAGCGTGTAATTAATCCCGGCTAGTCTTTCCTTTTAGGGTTTGAAGGAAGATTTGATAAAAACAGTGGGAGCCATCCTGATTAGATAAAATAATAACCAATCTATTCTTGCAAGAGCACACGCAGAGTGTTTTCTTCTCTCTCTCTCCAGGTAGCGACCATATCACGCCTTAATCAAGATAATAAAACGGATATATTGACCGAACCCGCTTGTTATACTGAGCTGGGGAACTTTGGTCCCGCTCCAACTTATAATAAGACAGAGCAGGAAATTGGGGATTACCAGAATTCCCGTGCCGCCCAAACGAAGAAAGTGCATACTGATGCATCATCTTCGGGTGTGTTCATTACAAAGAACTGTTTCTCTATATCCTCTACGTCCTGGGTATTTGATACCGGATCAGGATCCCAGATATGTAATCTGTTACATAGGGCTACAGAAAGGTAGAGAACTAAGAACGGGTGATAATTTTCAAGAGACAGAAAACGGTGCAAGTGTTGCAGCCAAGTCTGTTGGTCACTGTCACCCTGTATTCCAAATACATTGATTCTGAACGAATGTTATTAGATACCGAACCTGATATACAAAATCATATCAGTCTCTTTATTAGTAAAGAAATGATAAAATTTTTTATTGTTGGATAATGTTTTGAACATTTCCTATATCAAAAGTTGATCGGTTCAGGCACGTTATCTAAAAGCATTGATGTTCTAAATCGAACTACAGTTCTTAGTATACGGAACACACACAAGAGGAACAGTTCAGGAATGAACGGATCCTTCTTGAGGTATTGTAGACTAAGTCATATCAATGCTACCCGACTAGCTAAGTTGCACATAGATGCATATTTAAATCAGTTTGAATCTACATCTTGTGAAAACTTGCCGGTCATGTCATAAAGATAAGATGACCACAGCTCTGTTTATTGGAAACAGAGAAAGAGTTAGTGAACTCTTGGTATTGATACATGCTGATGTATGTAAGGTCCCCTGTCTACATATGCCAGGACCGGTTCTTTATACTTCATTACATTCTCTGATAACCTCTTAAGATTCAGACATATGTTCCTGTTGAGACACAAGTCCGAACCTTTTGAGATATTCACAGAATATAAGTTAGAAGTAGAGAACCAAAACGGGTATAAGTATTATGTCCTTTGATGAGATCAAAGAGGAGAATACTTGTGCATAGAATTCCTGAACTATTCTAAAGGAGAATGAGATTCTCTCTCAGCATTACTCCTCCGTATACACCATAGCACGATGGTATATCGGGGCGGAGCAATAGCACCCTATGTGATATGGTATGCTCTATGATCAGTACTACTGAGTTTCCTATTTCCTTTTTGGGAGTTATGCACTTATGAAGTTGCATGCCTATTGAATAGGGTTCCAATCAAATCAGTTGCCTACCACTTCATATGTGATATGGAAAGGGAAGAGCCCATATCTTAAGTTAGTTAAGATTTGGGGTTGTCCGGCCTATGTCTAAAAGTAAAATCCGGACAAGCTCGAGGCAAGGTCTGATATGTAGAACTGGAAATGTTCCAGCTATACAAACTGCAGCTGATGATTTGAAAGAACCAAAGGATTCAATAGTTACCAACGAACCTCAGCCTCTCCGCCGATCTAGTAAGGTTCCTCACCCGCCTGACAGATACTTCGGTTACTCTATGACAGTGGGAGCGAGGATTGCATCATGAGATGATGACCCAACTAGTTTCGAGCTGGCCATCAGGAGTGGGACTCTGTAAGAATGGCTGGATGCTTAGTGATCTGAGATGGAATCCTTATACACCAACAAAGTATGGACTTTAGTTGCTATATCTAAAGGGTTAAATTCCCATCAGGAGCAAGTATATCTTGAGAAGATTACTTGGTGTAGATGGAAAAGTTGAGACTTTCAAAGCTAGACTTGTTAAAGGTTTTCGTCATTGACCAGGCGTGGATAATGATGATACCTTTTTCCAGTGGCTATGGTTAAGTCCATCCGGATCCTACTTGCCACGGCTACATACCATGACTACGATATCTGGCAGTTGGGTGTCATGACTGCTTTTCCAAAATGATGTTTTAGAAGAGAGCGTCTGTAAGTACACAGCCAGAGGGCTTCGTAGACAGTGGGAGCAGCGGAAACGTGTACAAGATGCTTTATAGGATAAAGCAGGCATCGCGGAGTTAGAACGTCTGTTTTGATGAAGTAGTCAAAGAGTTTGACATCATCAAAATGGTAAATGAACCTTGTATAAACAAAAAGGTAGTAGGGAGTATGGTGACGATCCTCGTAGAGTACGTGGATGACATACTCTTGATAGGGAAGGAGTTTCCTATGCTACGCTCGATCAATCTCCGCTTATCACAATGATTCTCCACATAGGATCAAAGTGATACCTACTAAATCCTGGGTTTTGGATCTATGAGATAGATCTAAATGGATGTTAGGATTCTCACTAGTTGAAGTGAGATGGTATCAATTGATCCTGGGGAGAATCACTGGAAGTGTTCCAGGGTGATAAGGACGACTGAATGTCAGTCACAGGCATTGTCTTTACCCTCAGTGGAGGGACGGTATGTTGGAAGAGTTCCAAGATAAATATCGTGGCTTACTAGACGATAAAGGCTAGATACATCGCTACTTAAGATACTACCAAAGAGGCAGTCTGGATGTAGATTTGTTCATGAGATGAACTTAGTTCCTCCCATTGTGTGACAATGGAGTTGTGGCTTATGCCAAGGAACGTCCGTCCTATCAGTGATCCAGACATATTCTGAGGCAGCATCACCTGATCATGGAGATGGTTGATCTCCAAGGAGATCGAGGTTAGGAAAGTAGACTCAGAGGACAATACGGCGAATCCACTCACAAAGGCCTTTTCCCAGAGAGATACTTTTATGGGATGGTTGAGTATGAGATACTACAACCACTGCTATCAGATGGCCCGAGTGCAAGTGGGAGATTATTAGTTATATGTATGCCCTAGAGGCCATTGCTATACATAGGATGTATATTGTAGTGGATGTTGGGACATATATAGTGAGGACTTTCTTGCTCGACATGATAGTATGCTATCTGGTTACTCTTTACCTTAACGTGTATACTGATTGTCTCTCTGTTACATGTTGGTAAAGCCCTTAGGATGTGTACTTGACTACCTGGATTATGATGCGGATCATACTAGTGGGGACATGGTAGTCCATAAATACATCCTTCAAAGTCCCTAGTCGTGGGTGTATCGAGACGGGGCATCGATATACCAGAGTAGACTAGCGTATACCTTCTCGACCCATACAGATGGGCGATGGATGATCCCATATCCATTGGTGTTTGACATCAGAGATGATATACGGGTGCTCAGTGGAGACTGGGTACACTGGACGGACTCGCCGAGAACTCCCAGATGGTATTATACCTTAAGTCAGATGGCAGTTCTCTGGTGACACTGGTACAGAGTAGTCTGTTGACCCGAGATCGTCATAGAGTCTTGTGTGATTCCCACTGTGCTTTGATTTCCATCTTACCACGTCCAAGAGGGCGTGCAAAACGGTGGTTTTTGGGTACAGTCCCGAATCACATGGAGGCAATGAGCGATAGGAGGGGATTCGTCTCTCCCGGTATAGGGAGTTGATGTTGCGCTGTGTTCGATTGGCTATAACCGGAAATCCCTGGCCAGGGTTGCTGAGATTTACTGGTAAGTGTTACCAGTAGTTTCTCGAACTGTTATAGACCTCATATCGACACGACTTATCGAGCTATTGGGGTCTGACGTTTACCACCCCTAGGCAAGATATGCGACATATCAGATGATCAGACCGGACTGTACGGTAAGTGTTACTGGTTGGATTCACAGGAGTATGAGCGGGCTTGCTCGTCGATCTTCTGATCGCTCAATACCCGGGTGGCCGTTACGTTTAGCAAACCGCTTGCGGCTTGTGGGTGTTTGATATGATCATCACCTACTGTCGGCGTATTGACGAGTCTTTAGAGTCCTATACAGAGGTTTCCTGGCTCAAGCGAAACGAAATAGGAGCACATATGAGATATGTGCGGGACCGAGAATAATGCGTGTATGTGATACCGTATTCTATTCTCGCGATGAATGTATCGATTGGTTTTATTCGATATAACCTAGTTATCGAATCAAGGATTGATTCGATAAGTCGATACATTGGATATTAGTCGGTCATATGCGATATGACCGGATCGTTAAATCAAGCGTTGATTTAATGATTTAATGCATAATTATATATTTGATATATTACTTTGCATTAACTAGTATTGGTTCACTTAAAATGGATTTTCTCACTTGAAGTGCACATTGTATATGTGATATATTTTTTGTGCACTTGATTGTATCATGTTTGATGATACATGCATTTTCGGGTGTATGTTTAGTTTAAACCTTGGTTAAGTAAATGGTTAGGGTTTTTATTTATTTATTCATTTATTTATTTTGGCAAAAAGAGAAATGGTGGCTTGCTTTGTTTTACATTGAAGCTTCATGAAGCTTTGAAAAAGTCTACCATTTTTGTTTCATGCCTAACCTAACCATTCACCTAACCTTAGTTTACTCTCTACACATAACCATGGTTGCTAATATGATAAGAATCACTTATTTTCTATTATTGATCAATGCTTATCATATTATCTTCTTCTTCTTCTTTAAGAAGAAAGAAGCTTGCTAGCTTCAATGGTGAAATGAGAAAAAGAGTGAGAAATCCAATTCTAAAGTGAACCCACTTCCTATTTCTTCATCCTCTACCACTTGCCAAGTAGTATAGGGTGTTTTCTTCACAAGTTTCATGACTTGGTGAAGTTGGAGCTTGATCTTGTGTTGCCTCGACGTAGATCATCTTCGGCATCGAAGTCGACGACCTAGCCCGATCATTTCTTCGAAGATACCATCGCTAGAGTCCGGGATCCGATGATCGCAGCGGAGGGACGTCAACGCGGAGCTATGGAGGTGGAGGACCGGATCTACAAAGGTTGTATTTCCGTTCACTTAGTTAAGTTGTTAACTAGTTGCATGTTTCGCCAAATCTCTAGTCAACGATCGCACTAAGGTTTCTCGGCACCGGAAAATTTTGATTTTGGCATGGTTGATGCTTTGTGGGACCTCATTAGCGTGCCTAGGAACCCTACACCAGCCACTCCGCCGATCTAGTAGGATTCCTCACCCACCTGAGAGATACTACAGTTTTCTCATAGATGGTGGGAGCAAGGATTGCATCATGGAAGATGATGACCCAACTAGCTTCGAGCAGGCCATCACGAGTGGGGACTCAGTGAAATGGCTGGATGTAATGCGGTCCGAGATGGAATCCATGTACACCAACAAAGTGTGGACTTTGGAAGATGCTCCTGAAAGGGTAAAACCCATTGGGAGCAAGTGGATCTTCAAGAAAAAACTTGGTGTAGATGGGAATGTGGAGACTTTCAAAGCTAGACTTGTTACAAAGGGTTTTCGTCAACGACCAGGTGTGGATTATGACGAAACTTTTTCTCCAGTGGCTATGCTTAAACCCATCCGGATCATGCTTGCCATCGCTGCATATCATGACTATGAAATCTAGCAAATGGATATTAAGACCGCCTTTCTAAACGGTGATTTAGAATAGAGCGTGTACACGACTTAGCCAAAGGGCTTCGTAGCTAGTGGGAGCAGCGGGAAGGTGTGCAAGCTGCTTAAATTCATTTATGAATTAAAGCAAGTATCGCGGAGTTGGAACATCTGCTTTGATGTCATTATCAAAGAGTTTGATTTCGTCAAAAATGTAGATGAACCTTGTATATACAAGAAGGTGGCAGGGAGTAAGGTTGTTTTCCTCGTATTGTACATGGACGACATACTCTTGATAGGAAATGACATTTCTATGCTGCAATCGGTTAAGCTCTTCTTATCACAAAGATTCTCAATGAAAGATCTAGAGGATGCCTCCTACATCTTGGGGATTAAGATCTATAGAGATAGATCTAAACGGATACTGGGATTGTCCCTATCCAGGTACATTGAAACCATACTAAAGCGGTTTAGTATGGAAGAATCCAAGCTTAATTTTTTACCCACGATCTCTGGGCTCACTCTCTCCAAGGAGATGTCTCCCAAGACTGATTTGGAGAGAGCTCGCATGCAAGGGATACCCTATGCTTCAGCAGTAGGCTCTATCATCTACGTGATGCTATGTACCAGACCCGATGTAGCACACTCACTAAGTGTAGTGAGTAGGTATCAAGCAGATCCTGGAGAGAGTTACTAGACAGCTGTGAATAGCATTCTCAAGTACTTACGAAGGACTAAAGAGATGCTCTTGGTGTATAGTAACGGAGAACTCCAAGTGGAGTCCTTTACCGATTCGAGCTTCCAGAGTGATAAGGATGACTCTAAGTCGCACTCGGGATTTGTCTTTACCCTCTACGGAGGAGCGGTATGCTGGAAGAGTTCCCAGCAGGAAACCGTGGCAGAGTCGATGATGGAGGCTGAATACATCGCTGCCAACGATGCTGCCAAAGAGTCTGTCTGGATCAAGAAGTTCATAACTGAACTTGTAGTGGTTCCATCCATTAAGGATCCAATACCTTTGTATTGTGATAACAATGGAGCAGTGGCATTGGCTAAGGAATCCAGGTCACATCAGCGATCCAGGCATATTCTGAGGCGGTATCACCTGATCCGGGAGATAGTTGATCGCTGGGAGATCGAGGTCAGGAGGGTTGACAAGAAGAACAACATAGCGGATCCACTCATGAAAGCCATTCCCCAGATACAGTTTGAGAGACTCTTCGGGATGCTTGGTATGCGATACTACAGCAGCTGGCCCTAGTGCAAGTGGGGGATTGTTAGTTGTATGTATGCCCTAGAGGCCAGTATTTGTTGGGTTTGGAAGCATCACATGTACCAAAGATGGAATTTTTAAGGTGCTAAGCAAGCATACAAAGGATCGATCCTAGAAAATTAGGGTTTCAAAAACTTTAACTAACATCATATGTAAGAAAAGCTAAGGTTTTGAGAGTACAACCTTTGTAGCTCCCTACGCTAGACTCCTTGGCCACTTGAGGGTTGGAGGAGGGTTCGCTTGAGGTCTCCTAGTGTCCACGACGATCCACCCGAAGCTCCTAGTCCAAGCTTGCAACTTCACTTTTCAAAAGAAGAAATGAAGATAACACTCTAAACAAGTGGGCTAAACTTGTGTAGAATGATGTTGTGGTTCTTATTCTCACTTCAAAATCCAATCTTGTTATGTAATTTGCTCACTACAAAAGTCTAGAGAGCAAGTGAGAGAGGAAGAAGAAGATGGTGGCTGTATTTTTTTCAAGAGTGAAAAGAATAACTCTTGTTGAGAAAAATGAAAATATATGTATATATATTTTCTTGTTCTCATCTCAAACCATGGTTAAACAATGAATATCTTATTGAACTTGAGTTAAAACACAAAAGGAAAGTTTACCCAAGGTTAAAAGGTGGGTGAGAATGGTTAGGTCAAAAGAAGAGTGTAGAAACAAATCAATGATAACCATCTTCCTTTTTCCTTTTTGTTTTAAATCAAATGCAATAAAATCCATATATAATACCATGGTGTGAGTCTTATATTGCCACCATTTTCATGTATGTACAACCATGAAGGATGTATGTATGTATGTATGTGTGTAAGTACATCCATATGTGCATGAATCTATAAAGAAAGCATACATGCATGCATGCATCCATCAAACTCAAGAAAGGATTTCAAGTGAGAAGCTAATGGTTAAATGATAAATCAACACTTGATTTATCAATCCGGTCATATCACATACGACCCCACCAATAACAAGCTGCCCGATCAATATACGGTATCCTATACGCGCATTTTAACCGGGTCCATGCGCCTATCGCATACGCGCACCACAACGTTTCGCCTGGACTAGGAAACTCCATTGTAGGACTCTAAAACTCGTCAATACGCCGGCATTGGGTGATGATCATATCAAGCACCCCCAAGCCGCAAGCGGTCAGCTAAACATAACGGCTACCCGGGTATTGAGCGATCAGAAGAAAACAAGCGAACCTGCTACAACTCCCGTCGAGCCAATCGGCAACACTTCCCGTACAGTCCGGTCTCCTCGTCTAATATGTCGCATATCAAGTCTACGGGTGGTAAACGTCAGACCCCAATAACTGATAAGTCATGCCGATGTGAGGCTCATAACGGGTCGAGAAACTACTGGTAACACTTACCAGCAAATCTCTGAATCAGCCCTGGCCAGGGACTTCCCTGTTACGGCCAATGGAGCACAGCGCAACATCAACCCCTAATACCGGGAGAGACAAAACCCCTCCTATCGCTCATTGCGTCCATGTGACTCGGGACTGTACCCAAAAACCACCGTTTTGCACGCCCTTTTGGACGTGGTAAGGTGGAAATCAAAGTACTGTGGGAATCACACAAGACTCTATGACGATCTCGGGTCTACAGACTAACCTGTACAAGTGTCACCAGAGAACTGCCATCTGACGTGAGGTATAATACCATCTGGGAGTTCTCGGCGAGTCCGTCCAGTGTACCCAGTCTCCACTGAGCACCCGTATACCATCTCTGATGTCAAACACCAATGGATATGGGATCATCCATTGCCCATCTCATGGGTCGAGAAGCGTATACGCTAGTCTACACTGGTATATCGATGCCCCGTCTCGATACACCCACGACTAGGGACCTTGAAGGATGTACTTATGGACTACCATGTCCCCACTAGTATGATCCTCATCATAGTCCAGGTAGTCAAGTACACATCCTAAGGGCTTTACCAACATGTAACTATAAGACAGTATAAAGAGACTAGTATACATGTTAAGATAAAGAGCAACCAGATAGCATACTATCATATCGAGCAAGAAAGTCATCTCTATATATGTCCAAGCATCCAATATAATATACATCATCTGTACAATACTGGCCTCTAGGGCATACATACAACTAACAATCTCCCACTTGCACTAGAGCCAGCTGCTGTAGTATCGCATACTGAGCATCCCGAAGAGTCTCTCAAACTGTATCTGGGGAATGGCCTTTGTGAGTGGATCCACTGTGTTGTTCTTCGTGTCAACCCTCCTGACCCCGATCTCCCCGCGATCAACTATCTCCCGGATCAGGTGATACCGCCTCAGAATATGCCTGGATCGCTGATGGGACCCGGGCTCCTTGGCCAAAGCCACCACTCCATTGTTATCGCAATACAAAGGTATTGGATTCTCAATGGATGGAACCACTCCAAGTTCAGTAATGAACTTCTTGATCCAGACAGCCTCTTTGGCAGCATCGTTGGCAGCGATGTATTCAGCCTCCATCGTCGAGTCTGCCACGGTTTCCTGCTTGGAACTCTTCCAGCTAACCGCCCCTCCGTAAAGGGTAAAGACAAATCCCGACTGCAACTTAGAGTCGTCCTTATCACTCTGGAAGCTCGAATCGGTAAATGACTCCACTTGGAGTTCTCCGTTACCATACACCAAGAGCATCTCCTTAGTCCTTCGTAAGTACTTGAGAATGCTCTTCACAGCTGTCCAGTGACTCTCTTGTTAGTGTTTATGCCCTAGAAGGCCATTACTGTATCATACTAGTTTGTATATTACTTAATGGAAGCTTGGGATATTCACATGTATATAACAGTCTTGCTAAACATGGTAGTATGCTACTTGGTTTTTCTATCTTAATATGTGAGTGTACGTATTGATAGAGCTCTTAGGATCTTGCTTGTCTACCAGCGTTGTGATGGCAGTCACACTAGTGGGGGCTGGGTAGTCTACAAGCACATCCTTATTCAGGTCCCTGGTCGTTGGATTATCGAGACAGAGCATCGATATCCGGAGTAGACTAGTGTGTACGCTTCTCATCCCAGTTGGGGAGATGGTCTGTCCCACAGCCGTTAGTACGTCGTACTGGAGATAGTATGCAGGTGCTCGTTAGGTTACGGGTACACCGGACAGGACTCACAGGGAACTGTTGGTTGGTTTGATACCAGTCGTCAATGAACAATTCCCAGGTGACATGAGTACAGCGTAGTCCGTAGACTTGACACTGCTACTTCGCCTCGAGTGTGTCCCACTGTTCTTAGATTGCTACCCTACCACGGCTCAAAGGAGTCATGCAAACAGGTAGCAGTTGGGTGCAGTCCCGAGCACTTGGAGGCAGTGGCGGTTAGACAGGATTCGTCCCTCCCGGTATTGGGAGTAGATATCGTGCTGTGTCAGAGAGCCATTACGCAAAGTCCCTGGCCAGGGCAAGCGAGATTTGCTGGTAGGTTCCAGTAGTTTCTCAGGGTGTAATGGGCTTCACTCCGACACGACTTATACCGCTATTAGGGGACTGACGCTTGCCGCCCCCCTAGGCCCGATATGCGATAGTCTTGGACGAACGGACCGGACTGTATGGAGATTGTCACATCAGACTCAGTAGGAGTTCGGATGGGTTTCCTCATCGGCCTTCTTATCGACAACTACCTGGGGACCGTTACGTACAGCTAGTGCCGCTTGCGGTCTGTGGTTAAACCCACTGCCAGCGTAGTAGTCGAGTCTCTAGAGTCCCACACAGAAAGTTTCCTACTCCAGGCAAAACGATATAGAGGTCGCATGGTTTTGCGACAAAGGGTTCGGACGCATACGTGCGTTTACGCACGTACGACTTTCGGACAGTTTTTACCAGTCGGCTTTGGTTTAAGCCAGTTACTGGTATCCGGTTATTGGATTTTTTACAGTCTAAAGTTTTTCCGTATTTTTGCGGATTGGAGGGGCGTTCTCGTAATTGTACGAGAAGCTTCTAGAAGATGTGACTAAGGAGGTTAAGGTGACATAAGCTTTGGATAAGATTAGTGATGTCATGAGGGTGATTCATCATGATCATTAATGCACCATAAATGCTTAATGACTCATGTTAATGAATCACCTCTTTTCATTTATGAAGCATGCTTATTCATTTCTTTTATTCATTATTCTAAAATAAGAATGCTTCATAATATATTATGATACACTCTCTCTCATCTCATTATCTCATCTCACATTCTCTCTCCTCAAGCTCTCATCTTCAAGAGACTAATCCTTAATCCTCATGTGTTGAGATCAAAGGTTTAGTTAGACTTAAACATCCATTACCTTCACTCTATATCATCCTTTCTTCTTTGATTAGCAATCAAAGTAGATTAGTTGCCTCAAGTTAGAGGTGTAGCTTGGAGTTTTGCTCTCGGGTGGATCGTCTACTACCTAGAGAAGGCCGAGGAGAACAAGGAGATCGTAAAGACGAAGGACTAGTTTCATTTGGTATAATCCCTAAACACAATAGTTAAGAAACACTTTGTGTACGGTTATTTATAGTTTAGCTTCGAGTCAAGCGGTTAGTCGATGTTCGTTCTTTAAACTTGATCGTTTTTGAAAATTCCGCCTCCCCACAAGTACTGGGGTGTACTACATCGACTTACAGTGGTATCAGAGCCTCGCTAAACACTAAATAACTTGATTGCAAATTTGTACGAATTTCGAACGGAAAAACGAAGCCGGAAAACCCTAAATCTGTTCAGTTTCTGTCGAACTTAAAATGATGTCCTAAAATTTTTCAGGTAAGTTCAGAGAGCTTGAAAAGACACCAGAAGAACACCCAAGAAAAACAGTCGCCTGAATCGTCTAACTCGCCGCGGAACCGCGGCCTCAGCCTACTGAGTCGCCGTGCTTCCGCCGCCGAGTTGGCGAGTCAGGAGCCGATTTTTCTTCTGTTGCTTCTGTATATTATTTGGGGTTTTCTGGAATATTTAATATTTGCTCAGGTTACTGTTTAACAGAGCAGATTTTGGAGCAATATTGATGTTGTTTAATCGATCGAAATTGTACAGTATTTGCATGTTGGATTATATCTGTGATTGTTTAATGTGTTCGTAAACCTCCTCTAACTGCTAGTATGTCGGTTGGCAGGGGGTTGCACATTTCTGTAATGGTTATATCTGTTTGTGCATATAAACTATATTGGACTGTTGTGGTGTATAGCCGGGGTTTAGCAATGGGTTATTGTTTAATTCATTTGTTGTAAATGTAATTTGTTGTAATATTATTTTGCGGGGCACATCCAGGTTGCGGTTGTAGCCACCGTTGTATTATTTCATTTTACTGTTTTTGCTCCTAGGACTGACCCAAGGTGGGGTACACAAACTGTCGGGCGGGTAGTTTGCCGTACCCGTAGGGGTCGAGGGTGGGGTATCGGCTATTCATCATAACTGTGTAATCTGTCTTTTCTTGCAGGCTCAAAAGAAATACAGATTGCTTGCAAATCCAATATTGTTTATCTGTGTTCTGGAATGTATATCATTGCGTCAGACGAATGTAAAATATCTATATTTATGATAGCTATTTAGACGTCATTTATGTTTTACACCCGCGCTAGCCCAGCCCCCGCTCTGTCGTTAGTTAAGTAACCTAACGGGTGATGACGGGACCCAGTGGCGAATGCGGATGGCATAAGAGGACGTTGTATTTTCGTTGTTTTCTGCAATGATAGGTTAATGATGGGACGCATTATCTGTAATGCAAAGAAAAAAAACCAAAGTTTAAATCGTTGGAACAATTTAAAAGAAACCACTCGGTTAATTTTAAAACAGATATTTTTAAATGCGGAGCTTTAACCACTCCTTTTAAAAACTATCAGGTTCCTTTGGTTATATCAAGTTCACTACGTTCACGGTTTCGCCAAAACCATTCGTAGCCCTCCGTCATTTCATTTGGGTATTCAGTAGTATTCAAGCTATGCATTTTGGCCAAAGTCAAGGCATAGTGTTTGGTAGCTGCTGGGTTTTCATTTGTTGCATAAGATAGATGAGTTGGTTTGGGACAGTCGTATTACCATTTGACCAAAGTCAGGGGTATATACGGATGGGTTCAAATTGACAAGATAATGACGGGTAGAACTTGACATGTGACTTATGACATTTTGACCAAAGCCAAGGTCATAAGAGCATGGGGCAAAAACTTATATCGGGAATTTCTAAAGAAACTGAAATTTGCAAAGAGATGCATACCATTTGGAGTTTGATGAATGTTGGTAGGATTCCTTCAACATTATCATACGATGATATTTGGATCCCGATCCTACTGTGAGTATATGCTACTTATCAGGATATTCGTCACTTAACGATCAATGCTATAAACCTAGTAGGTGTCCAGAAAGGTGTCAGCGGGGTTACGCCCCCAGAGAAAAGAGGTTATTTAATTAAGGAACTTCGCGAAAGCGTTGGAAAACCTCCCTCGAAGTATCGACACTGGCCTGGCTGAACGGTTAAGCAAGTATTGTACGGTGAGAATAGTCCTGGCTAATTCTTCTTTTATGGTTTGAGGAAGGATTCGAGAAACAGTGGGAGCCATCCAGTTTAGATAAACTAAAAACCACTCTAAATTTGCAAGAGCATCATGCTAATGAGTTTTCTTCTCTCTCTCTCCTAATTGCAGCGACCCTGAAAATGACTGGACTTAAGTTACTTTTAGAAAAAAATATACTGACGGGGCCAAACTATAAAGATTGGCTGCGGAATGTCAAAATGGCTTTGACCTATGACAAACTGTGGTACGTCCTCACCGCTACGGCACCTGCTGTCCCTGATCCCAAATCCAGCAATGCGGATAAGGAAATCCGCAAAACCTGGGATTTAGATTGCGCGAGAGCCAAGTGCGTCGTGCTTGCCTCTATGGACAATGAACATCAGAGGAGGCACGAGGATATGTCCCTGGATGGCATATTTCTCCATACAAAGGAACTTTATGGAGAGCAATCTCGTATAGCAAGATACGAGACCTCTAAGAACTTGTTTCGAGCGAGGTTGGCTGTCGGGTCATCGGTAGGTGAACATGTCCTACAGATGATCGGCTATATTGAAGAGCTCGCAGACCTTGGGACGACTTTGGATAATGAGCTGTATACAGACCTTATTCTCCAGTCCCTTCCTCCCACCTACGCCCAGTTTATCCTCAACTTCAATCTTCAAGGAAAAGAAGTTGAACTTGCGGAACTCCTGAACATGTTAAGGAGTGCAGAGGGCACCTTGCAGAAGGCAAGGGAAACACCCGCTATGTTTGTTGGCGGTGCATCTTCTTCCGGGTCCAAGGCTAGGGCCAAAGGAAGGAAGAAGAAGGCCGCACCCAAACCTAGAGGAGGTGTTAGTAAGGTGGGAAAGAAGGGAAAGAAAAAGATAGCAGCACCGGTAGTTGGCCAGGATGAGTGCTTCCATTGTCACAGGAAAGGGCACTGGAAGAAGGATTGCAAGGCGTGGAACGCCAAGAACCAGGAACCGAAGCAAGCTGTGGCTTCGACTTCAGGTGTGTTTGTAATTGAGAATTATCTGTCGATCAACTCTACTTCCTGGGTATTGGATACCGGATCAGGATCTCATATTTGCAATTCATTGCAGGCACTGAGAAACCGTAGAGTGCTGAAGGAAGGTGATATGATCCTCAGGGTTGCTAACGGAGCTAGCGTGGGAGTTGCGTCCGTCGGGGATTATCACCTAGGATTGACGAGGGGACATATTTTGGTTTTGCATAACTGTTATTTTGTATCAAGCTTAACGTGTAATATCATATCAGTTTCCTTGTTATCAAATAAAGGTTATGATTTCACGTTTGTAAGAGATGTTGTTAACATCCACCTTAATCATGGTTTGATTGGGTCCGGTACATTAAATAACGGCATATATGTTTTATGTAAGTGCACGGCGGTGCCCCGGCCGTCAATCCGGCGGCCAATTGCGGAAGCGGTGATAAACTTAAATTTTGCGGACTTAGCAAACCGGCACCACCGCGCACTAAACACCCGGATCGTAACCATTAACAAGTCTAAGCTAACTAGAAGATGGGTTAGAGATATACCGACGATCCAAGTCCTCCGGTCTTCTCGTCATGGTCCCGATCTCCTGCGGAAAAGTCCCGTCTCCTCCTCGTCGCCGGAAGTGCACCACATCGCCTACTTTGTTTACGGGCTCCCACCTCAATGCCGAGGCAACTCGGGCACGAAGCCGGCTACTCGACGTGCCCAAGATTTGCTGTAGAATGTAGTGTGGATTACATGTCTCATTTTTGGAATTATGGAGTTGCCATTTGTGGAGGAATAGAAGTGAACTTTTTGGAGAGGGAGTTGTAGGGATTTCTCAAAGCTCAAGATACAAAATTTCCCACCTTATCAAAAATGAAAATCCCCTCTCACCCATGGAATGGCCGGCCCCCCCAAAAATGATGGTGTGATTGGAGAGAGAGAGAGAATGGCTTGAACAATAATGCAAAGAAGATGATGGCTTGAAAAGTCCAACACTCAACAACCATCTCTTCTCCCATCATCACAACCAAAGTCAAGAAATCATGAAAACAAAGTCAAGAAGTCAAGGTAAGGTGCAACCATGATGAAGTCAAAAAAGTCAAGCAAGGTCAAGGTATGGTGAGCCATCATGACACAAGGAAATATGCAAAGACCCCCTCCACAAATGCCTATTTGCAACAATGCAAATAAACCCTCCTCCACCAAACTTCGGCCAATGAACGGAACAAAGGAAATTGGCCGAAACGGAAAGCAAACTGGCAACTCCAAAAAAACTGGTCCCGTAATAAATCACAGGAAAACCCCGATACTGTGCATACACACCCGCATTTGTATTCCGACCGAAATACAAATGCAATGAGACAAAATCTCCACTGTACTATACTAGGATCCGGCTTATACCAAAACCGGCTAGTAATATCTGTTCGATCCTGATCCGTGCAATACCGCACGTATCTGATCGAACCCTGCCATATATCCATACGGCCTATAGTACAAACTGTCCGATCCTGATCCGTGCAATACCGCACGTCTCTGATCGGACCTTGCCATATCTCCATACGGCCTCTACAACCTTTCGCCCGAAAGCTGAGTAACTGAAATGTGGGGGACTCTAAAGACTCGTCAACACCTCGGTTGTGGATTTAACCACTAGCACGTCATAGGTATAAGCCAATACGTAACGGGCTACCAAGTATTGACTAAAAGGGATGTCTGTGAGTGAACTCAGCCTGACAACCCTACTGAGCCTGTCAGTGACAATATCCGTGCAGTCCGGTCCGTTCGTCTATGAGTATCGCATGGCGGGCCTAGGGGGTTGGTAAAAGTCAGACCCCCAAAAGCGGTACAAGTCGTGTCGGAGTGTAGCCCAGAACACCCTGAGATACTACTGGAATACCTACCAGTAAATCTCCTTGCCTTGGCCAAGGACTTTGTGTAATGGCTCTCCTAGACACAGCACGACCTCACCCCCAATACCGGGAGAGACGAACCCCTGAAGATACGCTCACTGCCTCCATGTGGCTCGGGACTGTACCCAACTAAAACCTGTTTGCACGACTCCTTTGAGCCGTGGTAGGGTAGTAATCAAAGTACAGTGGGAACTCACACGAGACAAATGACGATCCCCAGGTCGATGAACTAACCTGCACACATGTCACCAGGGAACTGCCATCTGACGTCTGGTATATGACCAACTAGCATGTTCCCGGCGAGTCCTGTCCGGTGTACTCATAACCCAATGAGCACCTGTATACATCTTAGGTGATCCAACAGACACCAGTGGCTTGTGAGACCGGCCACCGCCCCTCGTCGGGGTCTCGACTGTATACACTAGTCTACTAATGGAGTATCGATGCCCAGTCTCGAAACTCCCACGACTAGGGACCTTTTAAGGATAAGCTTATAGACCCCCAGCTCCCACTTATATGATCGCCCTCATACTGCTGGTGGTCAAGCAAGAATCCTAGGGGCTCTATCAACGTGTAATAGCGACGTGTCAGGTCACCTCAAGCAGTACACGATGATAAAGGTAAACCAGATAGCATACTATCATCTCGAGTAAGACTGTCCTACCGGGATAGGTACTCCCTCAATCATTACAATCACGTACCTGTGACCTAATAATTGACTCTGAGGGCACTATCTCCAACAATCTCCCACTTGCACTCAAGGCTAATTATTGCGATGTCGCATACTCACAACCCATGTGATACCGAACACCCAACTCCTCTACTAGTCAATCTCACAAAGCTCGTTTGCGAAACTATTGCGTTCGAGGAATAGCCTCAGTGAGTGGATCCGCTTAGTTGTTTCTTTCTATGTCTCTCTATATCTCAAGTTCGCGGAGAAAACCATCTCCCGAAAAGAGCAATACCTGTCTCAGAATATGTCTGGATGTCTGATGGGACCTAGCTCATAAATGAACTCCAAATCCAAACTTCTTAGACTGTATCGTCAACTGAACTTAATCAGTATCCTGCGCGCCATGCCTCCCTCAGTATTGCCTTGGACCACCTGTCCAAAATACTGCCCCTCATCAGAAGGAAAACTATAACTCTGACAACCTCCTTGTCGTCCATGTCACCTTGGAAGCCTGGAATGATAACTGTCTCCTGAATGAGGCTGTCGTTATCATCTCCCTAGAACATCCACTTATGTTCTAAAACTGCTTCCGACTGTTTCTCCAGAATTGGATTAATGTCAACTTATTGCATCTAGTGCAAGAACAACATCTGGTGTGGTACTTGACATCTCACGATTGACTCAATTGCCTGAGCAAGTGATCTGCCAATCATGCCCGTCCCTCTCCCCTTTAGTCTGTAAGACACCTTTGGAGAGGGTGACTCCATTACCTGCAGGTACACTACCGTGCCAGGAGTCGTCCATCCTAAATACTCTTAGAATGCTGTCAAGTACCCTGATTGGGAAACCACTCAAATCTAGATCTAAGACCATAGATCTAGTAACCAGTATGTCTGATATAAAATCCATTTCCTTTGTGGAGAAACAACTGTGTGACGACCAAAGTATAACCGATCGTAGTGTAGGAGTTTCTTTTCCTACTCTGTGTATATCATCCAAATACCAGGATATCACACCCTACTACCTTCTCAACAGATCCATCCCCTATTCTGATGAAGTCAAACCCATGACTGTCACGTCAGAAATAGATGATCTATCTCCGCTACATCTGCTCTAGTCTATAAATAGACATAAGCAACCTGTCCACCAATGCTTCCGCTGCTCCCACTGACTACGACAACCCTCTGGCAGAGTCATATAGACGTGCACTTCTAAAACTGGTTTAGAACGACGCTATACTCATCCTCCCGCTGGGTCTCGTAACCTGGAACAACAGCAATGGCAATTGTGGGTAAACAAGAACTTCCCTGTCACCGTCCTTGAGGCTACCGTAGTGCCTCTCGGGTGCCTGAAGTTACCCATCTTATCTGCGGAGTGGCCAATGGAATGTCAATTCAGATTGAATCTTTAGGTTCCTTATCAAATCTTCAGTAATCGTTTGTGGTTCTGGAATCACTTCCAGTTCTACCATACTCCCACTACTGTTTTTCTGAAAAAATCCATTTTTAATAAAACTGTGGCGAGTCTAGAACAATATCGCTATTGTTCATCCAGATGGTAGAAAATCAACCCTCGTCATAGCCTGGGTCAACCCACAAACAGCCATTACAGAAACGTGCCTTGAGTTGTCCAGTGTCTGGTTTTAATCATAAACCGGACAACTCCCCGTACCTTAACATCGTTAAGATATGAACTGTTCTATATCCAATATAGAAACAGAGGCACTGATTTAATTGAACCAGATTCAAATCATGCAGCTGTCCCCAGCGCATGTCAACTAAATGGAAGGAGGCCGATCAGCGTTACTCAACTTAGGAATACTTCCAATTATGAGTAACCTGAAAGAGAAGCAAGATCTCTTTATCATTACTATCAACTGAATACCATACACAAGTATCTACATCTTCGATCACTTTGAGGAATCCCGATACTTGCTACACCTGGTTCTCTACTCTATTCAAATACCTATAACTCCTCAAAACTTAGACCCTGTGTTTCTACGAAACACATGTCTAAGAACTAGAGAAGTTAAAAGTAAACAGAATATAGTATGAGGACCAACCCCTCTGTCCTAATGGATACTGGACAACATACAATACTCTGTATAAGTCCCTTGAGTCTGATAACTCTTTCACTGTGTGTCGTAGGTTGAAAACTGTACTTATGGTTAAGAAGAATTACACCGCTGTTTAATGCTCCTTACCTAACCATCCACTGATATAGGTAAATGTCGTAGACATAATTTCAGAAAGGTATATCTCACTCTATGAAAATAGACGTACAGATATATCAATTTGAAATTGGTGCATAACAGCGGATATTCAAAACCAAATATTTGCCGACCGGCAAACAGCCCAGGTGATTTCCTTAAATATCACCGATTACAACGAATCCCGATATAATGAGGATAATCACCCAATTCCCAATAACTTACTCCCACTCATCATCTGTAAAACCATACAGATGTGAGAATCGTACCTGGTAAATACATACCCTGGAGCAAGTGTCTAATCGGGAAATCAGTTTTCCTTTAACTGTACACAGTGAAACTGAAACATTGAAATGTTTCGTTGGGGTATCCTGGTATTCCTAGTAATGCCTCTTCCAGATTCACGACTGTAACCGTATAGTTCTTTGCCACCTCTCCAAATCCCTTCATATGTCTTTAGTCTTTACCTTCTGTACACCCTTTTAGGCCAAATGGTTTTCTTCATTCCCTACCGTTCGGCACCAGCCTATGGTTTGGAAGAAGACTATCCAATAAGCATAATGGGTGTAATGTCCCAATCCTAGGAACACTCGCAATGCGAGAGAAGGTGAAGATAAAAGACACCCGAATAAACCTTATTCTTATTTCTCCTGAACCAGAATCCATCCCCGAACTGGAACCAGTTCCATTCGTGTTCGTATATAACCATACGATGGAGTATCCAAATAAACTGTGGATCTTCGTAGTGACACGGAGTGTCCTGGAGAAATACAAAGGTGATTTAGGATTGGCGAATGAATACTTGGTTTGTTCGTGAATATCTGTTGCAATTTACTTTGCCCTCTTACTAATCCCTTGCTTTGTCTGAACTTAATACCTTCTGCACACCATCGTTATGCTAATTGGTTTTCTTCATTCCCTACCGGTCGGCACCAGCCTAAGGTTTGGAAGAAGACTATCCAATTTGCGTAATAGGTGTACTATCTCCTAAACCAAGGAGTACTCACAACTTGAGAGAAGGTAAAAGGAAAAGACAACTGAATAATCCTATCCGTTTTCTCCAGAACCGGAAACCATCCTCGAATACATCCCTTCGAGTTCGTATCTAACCATACGATGGTTTTGTCCAATGGAAGTGGACGTTCGTAGCAATACGGGGTGTCCTGGAGAAAAGGGTAAAAGTAGGAGTGGCAATGAGGTTTGCAACTCTGACAATCCAAAAGCCAGTGTTAAGAAGGTTCGGTCAACTTGGTCACTGAGTCATAGTCTTAGGGTCAGGTCAATGGTCGCTGCCAAAGAGAGAGAGAAAAGAAACACTCAGCGTGCACTCTAACCTAGATCAGAATGGTTACCAATTTATCTAATCTGGAATCCTCCCACTGTACCGTCAAATTCTCCTCCAAACCTGAAAGAAGAATTAGTCGGGGTTACCCGAGGAGTAAACTAACTCATCAGTGGGAATCGGGATCCAACTCTCATCGCATGACAACGTGACGGAATCCGCTCACGGTATCACACTCCAGAAGGTATGCGCATATCTGGCAAGTTTCAGTTCTTTTGAAACTCCCGATGTGTTTTCTGCCCCATGCTCTTATGACCTTGGCGTGAGGTCAAAATATCATAAGTCACATGTCAAGTTCTACCCATCATTATCCAGGTTAATTTGAATCCACCCGTACATACCCTTGACGTAGGCCAAAATAGTAGTACGACTGTCCCAAACCAACGCATCTATCTATGCAACAGATAAATACCCGGCAGCTACCAATCACTATGCCTTGGCGTGAGGTCAAAATACATAGCTTGAATACTACCGAATATTTAACTGAAATGATGGAGGGCTACGAATGGTTTCTGGCGAAAACCTTTAACGTAAAGAACTTGATATCGTCGAAGGAACGGATAGCTTTTAAAAATATAGTGACGAAAACCGTTGCTAAAGAGGTCACTCCCGGTGAAGGGATCTCGGCTCTTTCCCCGTAGAATGGGGTGCAGGATATTCCAAATGAATACCGCGATGCAAAGCGAAAGTAATCGGCTATAGTGAAGTTAATGCCCTGACGCAAACTTTTGTCCAAGGGGTCACTCCCGGTGAAGGGATCTCGGCCCTTGCCTCGTCGACTGAGGAGCAGGATATTCTAAATGAATACCGCGATGCAAAACAAAAGTAATCGTCCTTGCAATAACAGCTTTTTGAAAAGTGTTCCAACAACATCAGATTAGGTTTGTTTAACTTGCATTGATCCGAATCAACGCAGTCCCATCAATTGATCACACCACAAAGAACGAAAATATACTGATGTACGTATATGCCATCCGCATTCGCCACTGGGTCCCGTCATTACCCGTTAGGTTAGCTAACTAACGACAGAGCGGGGACTGGACTAGCGCGGATGCAAAACATATACAACATCTACTAATATATATACCAATATATAGTATTTCGCTCAAGGCGTGAATAAAATGCAACATCTCAGAAATGTACAGCATCACAGAAACAATACAGATATCTGGGATCCCCGGGTTTCACAGAGCCACTGCTGAAACCCGACGTTCCCCTGGTCGTGTGGATAGCCTGTGCAATGAAATCCTAGACCCCTACGGGCGCGGCAAGTTACCCGCCAAAACCTGAAGCGAGGCAGCCCCCTTCAGCGCCGTGAATGGACCACCTAGCACTTCACGGAATTCGGTAACTTGGGCACCCCTCCTGGGTCAACCTGTACCCCCTACGAGTGCGGCGAATAGTCCGCCAATCCTAGAGTGAAGCCCCTTCCGTCTCAATGCCATGAGATGCGGGCTTGTTGCCCTCTAGAACCCGGTTACCCGTGCACCCCTCCGCGGAGTAATCCTAGTACAGAAAGTAAAATATACATACACCGGGTACATCGACCGCAACCAGGTCGTGCCCCAAAATAATAATACAATCAGGCAGTGACGGCAGTCCACATGTCGGACGCTCGCCCCGCAATATTAAATGTACATAATACAACAAAACTGTACTAGCATTGCATCCAGGCTATCCCCACGACCGATCCGCAACATCACAGCAAAAGCAAAACATCAACGTGAAAGTCACGTTCGCAAATCCGTCTAACCGGGCTATAGCAGTTAGACCGGATTTACCGATCAAGTGACATTCACGGTCGCAGATATAATGTAAATACTGTGAAAAATGTGTTTAAAATTTTCCGATTGACCAAAAATTAACAAGTGGGCCCCCAATCAAAACTGTAGCACTCACAGAAAACCTGGGCCCAATTTTAATATTCCAAAACCCATATTTTAAGCCCAGAAGGCCTCTGTAAAAAATTGGTGAAGTGATCTCCACAGTGCGCGGCGGAAGGGCGGCGGGAAGGTGGTTTTCACGGCGGTTCCGCGCTTCCACTGTGGAGTTACTTCGTCGAATTTTTACAGAACTCTTAGATTTTCCAGTACATCAATATTTTACATCCTGAAAAATTTTTCGAGACCAAAAATTTTCAACAGAAACTGATGCGAAGGTAAAATGCAGTTTTGGAACTTTTTTATCGATCGGAAATGCAAACACATTAAACCAAGCTAGACTAAGTTAATGGCGAGGCTCTGATACCACTGTAAGTGCACGGCGGCGCCCCGGCCGTCAATCCGGCGGCCAATTGCGGAAGCGGTGATAAACTTAAATTTTGCGGACTTAGCAAACCGGCACCACCGCGCACTAAACACCCGGATCGTAACCATTAACAAGTCTAAGCTAACTAGAAGATGGGTTAGAGATATACCGACGATCCAAGTCCTCCGGTCTTCTCGTCATGGTCCCGATCTCCTGCGGAAAAGTCCCGTCTCCTCCTCGTCGCCGGAAGTGCACCACATCGCCTACTTTGTTTACGGGCTCCCACCTCAATGCCGAGGCAACTCGGGCACGAAGCCGGCTACTCGACGTGCCCAAGATTTGCTGTAGAATGTAGTGTGGATTACATGTCTCATATTTGGAATTATGGAGTTGCCATTTGTGGAGGAATAGAAGTGAACTTTTTGGAGAGGGAGTTGTAGGGATTTCTCAAAGCTCAAGATACAAAATTTCCCACCTTATCAAAAATGAAAATCCCCTCTCACCCATGGAATGGCCGGCCCCCCCAAAAATGATGGTGTGATTGGAGAGAGAGAGAGAATGGCTTGAACAATAATGCAAAGAAGATGATGGCTTGAAAAGTCCAACACTCAACAACCATCTCTTCTCCCATCATCACAACCAAAGTCAAGAAATCATGAAAACAAAGTCAAGAAGTCAAGGTAAGGTGCAACCATGATGAAGTCAAAAAAGTCAAGCAAGGTCAAGGTATGGTGAGCCATCATGACACAAGGAAATATGCAAAGACCCCCTCCACAAATGCCTATTTGCAACAATGCAAATAAACCCTCCTCCACCAAACTTCGGCCAATGAACGGAACAAAGGAAATTGGCCGAAACGGAAAGCAAACTGGCAACTCCAAAAAAACTGGTCCCGTAATAAATCACAGGAAAACCCCGATACTGTGCATACACACCCGCATTTGTATTCCGACCGAAATACAAATGCAATGAGACAAAATCTCCACTGTACTATACTAGGATCCGGCTTATACCAAAACCGGCTAGTAATATCTGTTCGATCCTGATCCGTGCAATACCGCACGTATCTGATCGAACCCTGCCATATATCCATACGGCCTATAGTACAAACTGTCCGATCCTGATCCGTGCAATACCGCACGTCTCTGATCGGACCTTGCCATATCTCCATACGGCCTCTACAACCTTTCGCCCGAAAGCTGAGTAACTGAAATGTGGGGGACTCTAAAGACTCGTCAACACCTCGGTTGTGGATTTAACCACTAGCACGTCAGAGGTATAAGCCAATACGTAACGGGCTACCAAGTATTGACTAAAAGGGATGTCTGTGAGTGAACTCAGCCTGACAACCCTACTGAGCCTGTCAGTGACAATATCCGTGCAGTCCGGTCCGTTCGTCTATGAGTATCGCATGGCGGGCCTAGGGGGTTGGTAAAAGTCAGACCCCCAAAAGCGGTACAAGTCGTGTCGGAGTGTAGCCCAGAACACCCTGAGATACTACTGGAATACCTACCAGTAAATCTCCTTGCCTTGGCCAAGGACTTTGTGTAATGGCTCTCCTAGACACAGCACGACCTTACCCCCAATATCGGGAGAGACGAACCCCTGAAGATACGCTCACTGCCTCCATGTGGCTCGGGACTGTACCCAACTAAAACCTGTTTGCACGACTCATTTGAGCCGTAGTAGGGTAGTAATCAAAGTACAGTGGGAACTCACACGAGACAAATGACGATCCCCAGGTCGATGAACTAACCTGCACACATGTCACCAGGGAACTGCCATCTGACGTCTGGTATATGACCAACTAGCATGTTCCCGGCGAGTCCTGTCCGGTGTACTCATAACCCAATGAGCACCTGTATACATCTTAGGTGATCCAACAGACACCAGTGGCTTGTGAGACCGGCCACCGCCCCTCGTCGGGGTCTCGACTGTATACACTAGTCTACTAATGGAGTATCGATGCCCAGTCTCGAAACTCCCACGACTAGGGACCTTTTAAGGATAAGCTTATAGACCCCCAGCTCCCACTTATATGATCGCCCTCATACTGCTGGTGGTCAAGCAAGAATCTTAGGGGCTCTATCAACGTGTAATAGCGACGTGTCAGGTCACCTCAAGCAGTACACGATGATAAAGGTAAACCAGATAGCATACTATCATCTCGAGTAAGACTGTCCTACCGGGATAGGTCCTCCCTCAATCATTACAATCACGTACCTGTGACCTAATAATTGACTCTGAGGGCACTATCTCCAACATTTTAAACCAACTCCAAATTTTCAATGTCCAGAACACACTAAAAAGAAAGTCTCCAGATTTAAATAAAGCTTTCTTATGGCATTGTAGACTGGGTCACATCAATGAGAGAAGGTTGACTAAGTTGCATAGAGAAGGATATTTGGACACGTTCGAATATCAATCTTATGACACTTGTCAATCCTGTCTCAAAGGAAAGATGACAAAGACTCCATTTACTGGACAAGGAGTAAGAGCGAGCGAGCTCTTAGGACTCATACACAGCGATGTATGCGGTCCAATGTCTACACATGCGAGAGGTGGTTTTTCCTATTTCATTACTTTCACGGATGATTACTCAAGATACGGATTCATTTATCTGATGAAACATAAATCCGAGGCTTTTGAGAAATTCCAAGAGTATAAGAATGAAGTAGAAAACCAAACCGGCAAAAGTATTAAGACACTAAGATCTGATCGAGGTGGAGAATACTTAAATGCCGAGTTCCTAGGTTACCTAAAAGAGAAAGGAATTCTCTCTCAGCTTACTCCTCCATACACTCCACAGCATAACGGTGTATCGGAGAGACGGAATCGAACCCTATTGGATATGGTACGATCCATGATGAGTAATGCTGAGTTACCGCGATCTTTCTGGGGTTATGCGCTAGAATCAGCGGCATATCTTCTGAACAGGGCTCCTACCAAGACTGTGCCTACCACTCCATATCAGATGTGGACTGGGAAGAAACCCCATCTTCAGCATATGAAGATTTGGGGATGTCCAGCTTTTGTTAAAAAGCAGCATGTGGACAAGCTCGAGGCACGATCAGTAAAATGTTTGTTTGTGGGATATCCAAAGAACTCCAAGGGATATTATTTCTATTACGCAGAGGAACAAAAGGTTTTTGTTTCTCGTAATGACCATTTTCTGGAAAATCAGTTTTTAGAAAAGGAAATAAGTGGGAGCGAAATAGAACTGGAAGAAATTCCAGAACCACAAACTAATACTGAAAGTTTGGTAGAACAGGAAGTTCAAGAAGAACAGAACATTCCCGCACCACTCCGCAGGAGTAGTAGGCCGTCTCATCCGCCTGAGAGATACTACGGTTTTCTCATAGATGGGGATAGAGAGGATTGCATCATAGATGATGATGAACCTACTGACTTCCAGCAGGCCATCCAGAGCGGCGACTCGGTACGATGGCTAGATGCAATGCGGACCGAAATGGAGTCCATGTACACCAACAAAGTATGGACTTTGGACTTTGCTCCAGATGGGGTAAAACCCATAGGATGCAAATGGATCTTCAAGAAAAAGATTGGTGTAGATGGACAGGTAGAAACCTATAAGGCTAGACTTGTTGCAAAGGGTTTTCGTCAAAGACCTGGTTTGGACTATGACGAAACTTTTTCTCCAGTGGCTATGCTCAAATCCATTCGGGTCCTTCTTGCTATTGCTGCCTTCCATGATTATGAAATCTGGCAGATGGACGTAAAGACGGCTTTTCTGAATGGAAATTTAGAAGAGAGCGTCTATATGGATCAGCCAGAGGGTTTCAATCAGAGTGGGAGCAGCGGGAGAGTATGCAAGCTGCTTAAGTCCATTTATGGACTAAAGCAGGCATCGCGGAGTTGGAACATCTGTTTTGATGAGACAGTCAAAGAATATGACTTTATCAAAAATCCAGATGAACAGTGCATATATAGTAAAGTTGTGGCCAGAAGTATCGTATTCCTCGTCTTGTACGTGGATGACATTCTATTGATAGGAAATGACGTTCCTATGCTACAATCTGTCAAAGGATTCTTATCACACAGGTTCTCCATGAAAGACCTGGGTGATGCCTCGTACATTCTGGGGATCCGGATCTATCGTGATAGATCCAAGAGGATGTTGGGACTTTCGCAGTCCAGGTATATCGACACTGTACTGAAAAGATTCAGTATGGAAGATTCTAAGCGCGGTAATCTACCGGCTTGTCACGGAATCACCCTCTCCAAAGAGATGTCTCCCAAGACTGATTTGGAAAGGGAACGCATGTCTATTATACCCTACGCTTCTGCGGTAGGCTCTATAATGTATGCGATGTTGTGTACCAGACCAGATGTAGCTTACGCACTGAGCGTGGTAAGCCGGTATCAGTCAGACCCAGGGGAGAAACACTGGATAGCAGTAAAGAACATTCTCAAGTACCTGAGGAGGACTAAGGAGATGTTCTTGGTTTACGGCGGAAAAGACCTCAGGTTGGAGGCCTTTGCTGATTCCGGCTTCCAGAGTGATAAGGACGATTCCAAGTCCATGTCGGGTTATGTCTTTACCCTCAATGGAGGGGCGGTGTGCTGGAAGAGCTCCAAGCAGGACACCGTTGCCGACTCGACGATGGAAGCGGAGTATATTGCTGCTTGCGATGCCGCAAAAGAAGCAGTCTGGATGAAGAAGTTCCTAACAGAACTTCAGGTTGTTCCTACCATAGTTGATCCAATACCTCTGTATTGCGACAACAACGGAGCTATAGCTTTAGCGAAGGAACCAAGGTCCCATCATAAGTCCAGACACATCTTGAGGCGGTATCACCTGATCAGGGAGATCATTGATCGTCAGGAGATCGAGGTTCGGAGAGTTGCTTCTGAAGAGAACATTGCTGATCCATTCACGAAGGCCCTTCCTCAGATTCAGTTCGAGAGGCTACTCGAGATCATTGGTCTACGATATGCCAGTACATGGCCCTAGTGCAAGTGGGAGATTGTTAGTGTTTATGCCCTAGAAGGCCATTACTGTATCATACTAGTTTGTATATTACTTAATGGAAGCTTGGGATATTCACATGTATATAACAGTCTTGCTAAACATGGTAGTATGCTACTTGGTTTTTCTATCTTAATATGTGAGTGTACGTATTGATAGAGCTCTTAGGATCTTGCTTGTCTACCAGCGTTGTGATGGCAGTCACACTAGTGGGGGCTGGGTAGTCTACAAGCACATCCTTATTCAGGTCCCTGGTCGTTGGATTATCGAGACAGAGCATCGATATCCGGAGTAGACTAGTGTGTACGCTTCTCATCCCAGTTGGGGAGATGGTCTGTCCCACAGCCGTCAGTACGTCGTACTGGAGATAGTATGCAGGTGCTCGTTAGGTTACGGGTACACCGGACAGGACTCACAGGGAACTGTTGGATGGTTTGATACCAGTCGTCAGTGAACAGTTCCCAGGTGACATGAGTACAGCGTAGTCCGTAGACTTGACACTGCTACTTCGCCTCGAGTGTGTCCCACTGTTCTTAGATTGCTACCCTACCACGGCTCAAAGGAGTCGTGCAAACAGGTAGCAGTTGGGTGCAGTCCCGAGCACTTGGAGGCAGTGGCGGTTAGACAGGATTCGTCCCTCCCGGTATTGGGAGTAGATATCGTGCTGTGTCAGAGAGCCATTACGCAAAGTCCCTGGCCAGGGCAAGCGAGATTTGCTGGTAGGTTCCAGTAGTTTCTCAGGGTGTAATGGGCTTCACTCCGACACGACTTATACCGCTATTAGGGGACTGACGCTTGCCGCCCCCTAGGCCCGATATGCGATAGTCTTGGACGAACGGACCGGACTGTATGGAGATTGTCACATCAGACTCAGTAGGAGTTCGGATGGGTTTCCTCATCGGCCTTCTTATCGACAACTACCTGGGGACCGTTACGTACAGCTAGTGCCGCTTGCGGTCTGTGGTTAAACCCACTGCCAGCGTAGTAGTCGAGTCTCTAGAGTCCCACACAGAGAGTTTCCTACTCCAGGCAAAACGATATAGAGGTCGCATGGTTTTGCGACAAAGGGTTCGGACGCATACGTGCGTTTACGCACGTACGACTTTCGGACAGTTTTTACCAGTCGGCTTTGGTTTAAGCCAGTTACTGGTATCCGGTTATTGGATTTTTTACAGTCTAAAGTTTTTCCGTATTTTTGCGGATTGGAGGGGCGTTCTCGTAATTGTACGAGAAGCTTCTAGAAGATGTGACTAAAGAGGTTAAGGTGACATAAGCTTTGGATAAGATTAGTGATGTCATGAGGGTGATTCATCATGATCATTAATGCACCATAAATGCTTAATGACTCATGTTAATGAATCACCTCTTTTCATTTATGAAGCATGCTTATTCATTTCTTTTATTCATTATTCTAAAATAAGAATGCTTCATAATATATTATGATACACTCTCTCTCATATCATTATCTCATCTCACATTCTCTCTCCTCAAGCTCTCATCTTCAAGAGACTAATCCTTAATCCTCATGTGTTGAGATCAAAGGTTTAGTTAGACTTAAACATCCATTACCTTCACTCTATATCATCCTTTCTTCTTTGATTAGCAATCAAAGTAGATTAGTTGCCTCAAGTTAGAGGTGTAGCTTGGAGTTTTGCTCTCGGGTGGATCGTCTACTACCTAGAGAAGGCCGAGGAGAACAAGGAGATCGTAAAGACGAAGGACTAGTTTCATTTGGTATAATCCCTAAACACAATAGTTAAGAAACACTTTGTGTACGGTTATTTATAGTTTAGCTTCGATTCAAGCGGTTAGTCGATGTTCGTTCTTTAAACTTGATCGTTTTTCAAAATTCCGCCTCCTCACAAGTACTGGGGTGTACTACATCGACTTACATCTCTCCAGGATCAGCTTGATACCTACTCACCATACTTAGTGAGTATGCTACATCGGGTCTGGTACATAGCATCGCGTACATGATAGAGCCTACAGCCGAAGCATAGGGTATCCCTTGCATGCGAGCTCTCTCCAAATCAGTCTTGGGAGACATCTCTTTGGAGAGAGTGACTCCAGAGATCGTGGGTAAGTTCCCACGCTTGGATTCTTCCATACTAAACCTCTTTAGTATGGTGTCAATGTACCTGGATTGGGACAATGCCAATATCCGTTTGGATCTATCTCTATAGATCCTAATTCCCAATATGCAGGAGGCATCACCAAGTGTCATGTCCCGAAGTACGGAACATGACCGGCACTTAAACTACGGACGTCTCGAGGCGTACGTAATCTAAGTAAGCCGAAAACCCAGAAAACCAAACTAAGAAAAGTAGTAGAGTGAAGGAAAACCAATTTAAATCAAGTAGTTTTAATAGCATAAGCCGAATTATGCGTTTTAAAAAAAACATCAAATATTTCCTGAAAATTTCGGCAGAGTCTCCTTTGTAAATACCGGCCCCCAAACGGGATACAACATGAATAGTATACGAAATCAAAAAAGGGCATCCCCAAGTGGGAGCTAGCTCTTCGTCAATCGACGGTCACAACCACACAAGCAAAATAATATACAACGCCAACGGCGAGGATCAAAAACTCAAAAGGAAACTCAAAAACCACAAGAAGTATAACGCGCGACTCTAAGGTCGAAAGAATAACATCACTGGTCTCTATCTCAAAATAATTACATGTTTGGTTGATGGAACTTCTAGATACAACAGAATAATGATATACAAGATATATAATGGGGGTACGATACAAGTAAACCCACCTACTAGCAAATCACCCGAAGGAAACTATGCCCGCAAAGCCGTAAAGAAACCTGTACGGCAAACCTGCAAGAAACTGGGGCACCACGGGGGTGAGTTGCCAACTCGTGAATAGAAAAACATCTACGGAAAGAAATCGCATAAATAACGCAACCTGGGTCAATGATCATAATATAACCTCAAATATATGTAAAACATGCAGCCTATAACAATGGCTAGGGTAATATCTAACCGAGTGTGATCTCATGTGCCCATGTCAGTGCCTCAGGTAGCAATATATCATATGGATGATGTATGAATGCATGAAACAGAATGCATGTACTGAATAAAACTGGTTTCATAAATCAGTGAGATTTCTGTATTTTAAAAGAAATGAGGTACCATATATGAAATCAACATAAAACAGTACCCAGCATCGACACAAAACAAGTGTCCAAATACCTCGATATCTCTGTGTCACAATCTATGTACCTCAAGTCTCAATCTCAATGTCTCAATCACAATATCTAGGGCGCCGTCAGTTCAGACCGGCCCCTACCATCCATCTCAAGACCACGACGGTATCCTCCGGATATCCGACGCGTCGGGTAATATCACCGGTAGGTAGTGCTCCCCTGCCAGGCTCACATCGTCATCATCACGCGCTTCTTTCCCCGGGGTACCTTACCGGGTCCACCATGTACCCGAAACGGTTCATCCGTCTCCTCGAATCGGGTCTCGAAATCCATCAGCAAACTCATGGTGGACGACTCATACATCATGGGAAAACCGCACTTTTTATTTTAAAAGAGAGAAAATGTTTATTTATGTTTTTGCGGTTTTCCTTCAAATCCAGAAAATCTCATGGAAATCCGAATCCGAAACCTCAATAACACGTAAAATAGTGAATATATGCATGAGAATCCATGAATGCGGCATAACAATGAATAACAGTATGCATGAAGTAGCAGGTAATAACTACAATGTCTAAACTATTAGTTAACATGCTATGTCAAGCAATAATATTTTCTAAGGTGTACGTTACATGGCAATTACCGATGAAGATGTGTGTGAGCCGGCAAGTAAGTGTACGTGGTACATACGCATCATCGGTAATGGTGCTGGTGTCCTAACAGCATGATATCAATAATGGAGTATGAAACATAATATAAGCATGCGATGCGAAGCGAACCACAATAAGGAGCGGGAGCTGAATACTAGACGCAACTATAACTAATCTGCATTAATCTAATATAAGTCCTACAAATGGTGCCTTTTGAAATAACACGAATCATGGGGTTTTGAAAATAGGGGCCACGGTGTTTTTATGAAAAGATATGTCTTTTGAAATATCCATAGGATCCCTTGGGCTGTCTTTTAAAATACCCACGATTCGTTAGTTTTGAAATAGGTAAGAATCGAATCTAATCTAACAACTAAACTAAACTAAGGGCTAAGCTAACAAGCTGGACTACAGGTAAGGAAACCGCCTATCATCTGAGTCGATACATATACATACCTGTATATGTATAGTCGGTGATCCCGCCTCAATAATATCATATCCATAACCAGACATCCCAAGTCAAGAGTGAGGATCAATCATCAAAATATAGCTCGTACATAAATCCGTCGTACGGCATCCCCAAATCTGGGTACGGGTCAATATCACATTCATCATACTATTCACCTGGTATCCTCTTTATCAAATATCATGATCGGGGTACTGATCTACGTCTAGTACAATACTGATACCGCCTAAATATGCATGGACGTGTGTGAAACACTACGTCAAGGACCCGCTACAACGTCATGTCGTATCTCAAATACGAATCCTGCCATATCACCGAAGTCACAACCTCAATACAAATCTTATCGACTCATCTCAAACCCAAGCCTCAAATTCGTATGAGAACCCATAGTCCCATACCCATGTGAACACATAACTATATATCCCGTATAAGCATAAATGAAAGAAGAAAGTATGCAAGTATGGGTTGGTGTGTGCATGTGTAGTGCGACCACTACTCTAGGGTTTCGGGACACTAAATCATCCAAGAACACCAAATATCCATATTATCATCAATATACTGAAACAATATATAAACAATATATATATGTGTGTATACGTATTCGTATACATCACCACGAACTGCGGGGGTGCTATACGCCATCCACCCGACTTCTCCCCGTAGATATAAATCTACTCACCTGGTCCTCGCTTGCCGGTGCCGACGCCGCCACGCGCTTGCTTGTCGTCTCGAAGTCCACATGGGGTACCTACATATCATAACGCACCGTATCGCATTAAAATCCGACTCATGACCAAAACGACGCACGAATCCCACATAGGTCAAAACCTATGGTTGCTTCACAAATCGACCCAAAAACCCTCGATGTCGGCGTACAAACGCCAAACCATCGAGAAAGCTCCCAATACACTCATTTGTACAATTAAAAGCACTAATTATAATATAAAATAGCTTAAAATTCACAAAAACCCCAATTTCACTTAAAAAGTCATTTTTCCGAAAATCTAGCAAGCACAAATCACCGTTTTTGTGCAAAACTCGATATATAGACGAATCTAGAGGCCACAATATTCACTAAATATCTTAAATATGTCAAAAAAATGATTCCCATAATTTAATCTCATTAAATTCCATAAACCCCAAAAACCTAGTTTACAAATTATCCAATTTTAACAATTTTCAAGCAAAAATTCTGGATTTAAGAATTAAGCTTAGATTTGCATAACCTAAGGTATTAAACCACTCATTATAATGTTAATAATGCTATGAAACCATAATTAGATTTTTAAACCTAATTATTAGACTAATTATAAAAACCCAGTTAGCAATTAGCAAAGTTATCACAATTTTAAATTAACAAATTAGCAAATAGCAACTAACTTAGATTTTGCATACAACTACATGTTAATCTCCTCATTACAACCATAAACAAATGATAAAAAGCTCACTTGATCACAAACCCTAATCATTAATTCAAAACTCTTCTCTTGAATTTTAATTCAAGCACCTAGAACTAATTAAAAAAACCTAATTAAGCTAACATGAAACAATTAGCACAATTTAAGAAAAGGTTAGAATTATACCTCATGATCAAGAGATCAAATATGAAAATCAAGCCTCTAAAATGCCAACTTGCTCTCTAGATCCATGCAAGAATAGCAAATGAAAAATGGGTAAGAGTTGGATTTTGATTTTGCTTTGATTTTGTAGGGATTTTGATGCATTTTGAGTGGATTTTTGATTAGAAATGAGATGAAGAATTGAAGGGGCTGAAGAAAGGGGGAGGCTCGGCCATTGTGCAGGTGGGGAAAGTGTGGGAGAGAGTGAGGTGTTGATTAGAGAAAGAGAAAGTCAAAAACCCATACCTCAAGTCAACACACTCATTCTTTATTCTTTCTTTTCTTTTCTTTTGTTTTCTTCTCTTTTCTTTTTGAAGTGGGGAAAAGAGTGGGAGTGGGGCAGCAAGGGTTCAGCCATCATGATGGGGAAATGGGGGTTTGGGTGTGTGTAGGTGAGGAAAAAGATAAATACAATACCCCAATTTCCATTTACACTAATTTCACCAAATAAGCCTCTTTTCTTCAATAATTTCTAAACCGTTTTGGCAAACGATTTCATTTCAAAAACCATATGATAAAATTTTATTTAATGTGTGATGATGTACAAAATTTGTTTCAACTCATTCCAGTTTGTAATTTTCCCTAATTAAATGTATTAGTGACGGCTTAAAATAATAATAAAATAATTTTTTTTTTCAGAAAATTTGAAATTTCACCAGTGGCTTAATAAACACCAAATACTAGCAGTTACATTGCTAGAATATGTATATTTAATTTTTATAATAATATATTTGTATTTTGACTTTTTACAGAAAACCCCCTTATTTTACCGATTTTTCGAAATTTCACCGAAACGATTTTCAAAACGTTACACCAAGATCTTTCATTGAGAATCTTTGTGATAAGAAGAGCATGACCGATTGCAGCATAGGAATGTCATTTCCTATCAAGAGTATGTCGTCCACGTACAATACGAGGAAGACAACCTTACTCTCTGCCACCTTCTTGTAGATACAAGGTTCATCTACGTTTTTGACGAAATCAAACTCTTTGATAACGACGTCAAAGCAGATGTTCCAACTCCGCGATACTTTCTTTAATCCATAAATGGATTTAAGCAGCTTGCACACCTTCCCGCTGCTCCCACTATCTACAAAGCCCTCTGGCTGAGTCATGTACACACACTCTTCTAAATCACCGTTTAGAAAGGCGGTCTTAACATCCATTTGCCAGATTTCGTAGTCATGATATGCAGCGATGGCAAGCATGATCCGGATGGATTTAAGCATAGCCACTGGAGAAAAGGTTTCGTCATAGTCCACACCTGGTCTTTGACGAAAACCCTTTGCAACAAGTCTAGCTTTGAAAGTCTCCACTTTCCTATCTACACCAAGTTTTTTCTTGATGATCCACTTGCTCCCAATGGGTTTTACCCCTTCAGGAGCAACTTCCAAAGTCCATACTTTGTTGGTGTACATGGATTCCATCTCGGACCGCATTGCATCCAGCCATTTCACTGAGTCTCTACTTGTGATAGCCTGCTCGAAACTAGTTGGGTCATCATCCTCCATGATGCAATTCTCGCTCCCACCGTCAATGGGAAAACCGTAGTATCTCTCAGGTGGACGAGAAACCCTACTAGATCGGCGGAGAGGCTGGGGTTCGTCGGGTACTACTGAATCCTCTGGTTCTACTAAATCATCAGTTGTAGTTTGTGGTGCTGGAACCTCTTCCAGATCTACCTCTTTGCCACTAATTTCTTTTGCAAGAAATTCCCTTTCCAAAAAGGTGGCATGTTGAGCAACAAACACTTTTTGTTCCTCAGCTTGGTAGAAAATATACCCTTGTGAATTTTTGGAATATCCTATAAACTTACATAAGACTGATCTTGCCTCGAGTTTGTCCGGATTTTGTCTTTTGACATAGGCGGGACAACCCCATATCTTAATGTAATTAAGATGTGGTCTCTTCCCTTTCCATATCTCATATGGAGTGGTAGGCACTGATTTGGTAGGAACTCTATTCAATAGGTCCATGGCTGTCTCAAGCGCATATCCCCAGAAGGAAATAGGTAACTCAGCTGTACTCATCATTGAGCGCACCATATCTAATAGGGTGCGGTTTCTCCATTCCGATACACCGTTGTGCTGTGGTGTATAAGGAGGAGTGAGCTGAGAGAGAATCCCATTCTCTTTTAAATAATCCAGAAAATCATTGCTCAAGTATTCTCCTCCTCGATCAGATCGAAGGATCTTAATACTTTTACCCGTTTGGTTCTCTACTTCGTGCTTATATTCTCTGAATTTCTCAAAAGCTTCAGACTTGTGTTTTATCAGGAACACATGTCCGTATCTAGAGAGATCGTCAGTAAATGTAATGAAGTAGGAAGAACCGTTCCTGGCATGTGTAGATATGAGACCGCATACATCACTATGTATCAGCCCTAAGAGTTCCGTAACTCTTTCTCCGTGTCCCGTAAACGGAGTTTTAGTCATTTTGCCTTTGAGACATGACTGGCAAGTGTCATAAGATGAAAATTCAAACGGATTCAAATATCCATCCTTATGCAACTTAGCTAGTCGTGTCGCATTAATGTGACCAAGTCTACAATGCTACAAGAAGGATTCGTTCATTTCTGAACTTTTCCTCTTGTGTGTGTTTTGTATATTGAGGACTGTATTTTGATTTAGAATGAATATGCCATTATGTAACAAGCCTGATGCAATCAACTTTTGATCTAGGAATATGTTCATAACATTATCCTTTACTACAAAATTATATCCTTCTTTACTTAATAAAGAAACTGATATAATGTTGCACATCATGTTTGGTATATAATAGCATTCATTTAGAATCATTATATTATCACTTGGTAATACTAGGTGATATTCGCCAACTGCTTTGGCTACAACATTTGCCCCATTCCCTACTTGAACGGAATGATCACCTTTTCCCAGTTCTCTACCTTTCTTAAGCCCATGTAACTGATTACATATATGTGATCCTGACCCGGTATCTAATACCCAGGACGTAGGGCAAATGGAGAAACAGTTCTCTGTAACGAACACACCCGAAGAAAATGCATCATCATGTACTTTCTTCATTCGGGTGGCATGGGAATCCTGGTATTCCCCTATGTCCTGTTCAGTCCTATAACTCTTATAAGTTAGAACGGAACCAACGTTCCCCAGCACAATATAACATGCGGATTCAGTCAATACATCCATATTATTATCTTGATTAAGGCATGACATGGTCGCTACCTGGAGAGAGAGAGAGAAGAAAACACTTTAGCGTATGCTCTTGCAAGATCAAATTGGTTATTATTTTATCTAATCAGGATGGCTCCCACTATTTTTATCAAATCTTCCTTCAAACCCTAAAAGAAAAGACTAGCCGGGATTAATTACACCCTACAACTTCGCCGATCTTTCAGCCAGGCCAGTGTCGGTACTTTGAGGGAGGTTCCCCGTGCTTTCGCACGGACCTAATTAAAGTAAACCTCGTTTTCCCAGAGGCGTAACCCCGTTGACACCTTTCTAGACACCTACTTGATCGGCTAATTGTCTTGTGTAAAACTCTCCCGGGAGTAACAATTACTCGCAGTGGGTATCGGGATCCAACTATCTCATAGAAGGTATGCAATCTCATTGCAAATTTCAACACTTGAAATTCCCGATAATATTTTGCCCCTAACCCCTATGACCTTGACAACGGCCAACAAATCATAGGATGTTAGTCAAGTTCAACCCGTCATTTCTTGATTGAATCAAACCCACCCGCACGACCCTTGACAAAGGCCAACAAGGTCGTACGACTACCCCAAAACAATCTGCATCATATGCATAAGCAGATAAGCACCATTTAGCTACCGTACACTACGCCTTGACAAAGGCCAACAAACGCAGCACGAATACTAAACAGTTCTTATCTGAAATGACGGAAGGCTACGACAGGTTTTTCTCAAAACTTATTGCGTAATGAAATTGATATCGTCGTAGAATCTGTGAATTTTGAAATGGAGTGATTTTGAGGCTTTTATTAGTTTTGCTAAAGAGGTCACTCCCGGTGAAGAGATCTCGGCTCTTTCCTTATGGAATAAGGTGCAGGATATATCATATACATCACTGTGCAAAGCAAAACTCCAAAAACAATCAAAAAACAAACCGAGTTTTATAGCATCTGCCAGTTTTGCTAAAGAGGTCACTCCTGCTGAAGGGATCTCGACTCTTTCCTCATCGAATAAGGTGCAGGGTATATCATATATACCGCTATGCAAAGCAAAACTGTAGCTACCCTTTTTATTAAAATTTGATTCTACAACATCTTTTAGGTTTCTTTTCTTTCATTAATCACATTAATGAAGTCCCATCATTTAAGTCACCTAAACATCACAAATAAATACGACGTACACTTATGCCATCCGCATTCGCCTCGATGTCCCCTCTTGCACTGTTAGGTTAGGTAACTAACGACAGAGCAGGACAGGGCTAGTGTGGGTGTAAAACATAAGTAACGTCTATATAATATATCATATATACTATATACTGTATCTATCACAGCACATCTCAAGATCACATCACAGATATCGCAGCAGAAACATAGATATAATGTGGGATATACTAGGACGTCCGTATTTAGTATTTAGCCAACAATAGAAAATACGGATTCCACAGTCACGATGAATAACCATGCCCACACCCTGGACCCCTACGAGAGCGGCAAGCGACCCTACCAATTCTGGAGTTTAGGAGACCCGGTCTCGACTCCTCGAGATGGCCTCCCACTGAACCCCAGAACCCGGTCACCCGTGCTCCCCTCCTTGGGTCCATCCTAATGCGGAAAAGTAAATAATATACAACACCGGTGGCATCAACCTCAACCCGGAAGTGCCCCAAATAAAAGAATATTACATTACATTTGAATTTACATGAATGAAAATATAAAACTCTCATCTCATATAAACCCCCCCGGCTATTCAATCGCGACAATCCTGCACATCATATCTCAGCAACACATAATATCTCATATCATCAACGTAAGTAAGTATGCATACCCCAATTGTCGTTGATGTATAGCAACGAAACCGGCGATATCGACATACTACACTTACGGTCACAGAAAAGAATGTGTAAAACTGCAATATCTGGAATCCACATTCTCTTTAGACATCGTAAATGCGAAATATCACATACTTCGTATTTCATGTCTAGTAATATGAATTCCACACATTGCATCACATTCCAGATAATTAGACAGTATTAAAGTTTTCGAACGAACGATCAAATACCCAAGATTCACTAAAGCTCAACACTTGAGCGGAGTTCAAAAACCCGGAGTGTGACACAGTAGTAGCGGTCCAGCCGTAGAAGGGTCAAGCCAACGCCTCACATATGGCACGCCGTACTGCCCCAAACCCTAAGGTTCAAAGGGCAGTTCAAGACGGTCACATAATCGAGTTAAGGTTTGTTTTCTTCTAGAGGGTCCACCACAAAACTTGCATGTATCTCCAAAGGATTTAAACCCCGTGAAAAGTGAGCAAATGACACTCGTTCGAACAATTCAATACTTTCTAATTTACCCGAAATAGCAAAACAAAATTAAATTCTCTGATCAAATCGACAATTACAAAATGAACCCCTGAATACTCAACACTTGAGTCAGTTTAAAAATACACATAAAATAACACATTCAGATACAAGAATTACTGTGCAAACCTACTGCCAAGATCTCACTGTACGGCCGCGGTTCCACGGCACAAGCAGGGTATTGCCGCGGAACCGCGGCGTTCCGTACAGATCATGTCATAATTTTTGCTCCGTAATTCTTAGAAATCCCTGCTGTATTTTTTAAGTATTTTTAATTCCCAAAAATCCCAGATTTTAAAAATTGTCCAGAGAGGGGTTGATTTTGTCGATACCGGGTTCGATCGAGGTTTTAAGTTCGTTAAAGTGTCGCCTAATGTTCTAGGTCGGCTCTGATACCAATGTTGGGTTAGCCTAGCACCTCATGTACCAAAGATGGAATTTTTAAGGTGCTAAGCAAGCATACAAAGGATCGATCCTAGAAAATTAGGGTTTCAACAACTTTAACCAACATCATATGTAAGAAAAGCTAGGGTTTTGAGAGTACAACCTTTGTAGCTCCCTACGCTAGACTCGTTGGCCACTTGAGGGTTGGAGGAGGGTTCGCTTGAGGTCTCCTAGTGTCCACGACGATCCATCCGAAGCTTCTAGTCCAAGCTTGCAACTTCACTTTTCAAAAGAAGAAATGAAGATAACACTCTAAACAAGTGGGCTAAACTTGTGTAGAATGATGTTGTGGTTCTTATTCTCACTTCAAAATCCAATCTTGTTATGTAATTTGCTCACTACAAAAGTCTAGAGAGCAAGTGAGAGAGGAAGAAGAAGATGATGGCTGTATTTTTTTCAAGAGTGAAAAGAATAACTCTTGTTGAGAAAAATGAAAATATATGTATATATATTTTCTTGTTCTCATCTCAAACCATGGTTAAACAATGAATATCTTATTGAACTTGAGTTAAAACACAAAAGGAAAGTTTACCCAAGGTTAAAAGGTGGGTGAGAATGGTTAGGTCAAAAGAAGAGTGTAGAAACAAATCAATGATAACCATCTTCCTTTTTCCTTTTTGTTTTAAATCAAATGCAATAAAATCCATATATAAAACCATGGTGTGAGTCTTATATTGCCACCATTTTCATGTATGTACAACCATGAAGGATGTAGTGTATGTATGTATGTGTGTATGTACATCCATATGTGCATGAATCTATAAAGAAAGCATACATGCATGCATACATCCATCAAACTCAAGAAAGGATTGTAAGTCCACGTTGCGACCCCCGGTTCTTACGGGGAGGCGGAAACGGTATAAAAATCAAATTTTTAGCGCATGGGGCAACATGGACTAACAAAGTCGGGATATTTTCCTAAACTAAAACTAGCAAACAAGCTAAAGAGAGTTAGCTACTCGGAAAGATGGTTATACCTAAACTTGAACTCCTTCTTCTTCAAACTTTTGTAGAGGTTGATGGTGCTTTCCTCGTTGCCTTCTTCCGTCAAAGATGGATCCACCTGAGGGTTCAACCTTCGGGCTCTTTCTCGAACTTTGAGAGAACTAGAATCTTCGGCTTGCTAAACCTTTGATCCTAGAGTGAGTAGAGAGTGTCTAAGGGGTGTTTTTATCTCAAAGAGAGGGATTCTTAACTCATGAGAAGGATTCTCCTTGAACTAGAGGAGGAAGAAGAACAAGTGAGGAGAGAGAATGGTTATGATAGAATGAGCTCTTTTTCTTCTAGCAACCATAACAAAAGAAAAAGAATTATCTAATTAATAATAATAATTCAAATGAAATAGTTGATGGTTGTATTTGGAATGACCATTATCATCACTTCATTAAATGAATGTAAGCTAGAATCAAGGAGTATCCTTGCAAAGCAATGATGATGGTCAAACATTCAACCATGGTCAACAAGTCAACCATGGTCAACAAGTCAACAAAATCAACCATGACACAATTTCATTTAATTACTATTATTAATTGATATTTCATAATTCCATTAGGGTTTGGAAAAAGATGACTGTCAACTGTGTACACGCACCCGTTCCGAAACCCTAATGAAAAACCTCTTCCTCCGCCTCAAACAACTGTGCATACACACCTGCATTCTCGTTCCGAGGAACAAGAATACTGAGAGATAAAAGCAACCCCAAAACATATACCAGTATCTGGCTCAAACCAGAGCCTGCTAGTATAATCCGTCCGGACTCCAAAAGTGCACAAGTGCACGGATGAGAACGAACCCTGCCGCAAAAACCATGCGACCTCTACTCTGTTTTGCCCAGAGGCGAATACCTTCTGTGTGGGACTCTAAAGACTCGACACTACGCTGGCAGTGGGTTTAACCACAGACCGCAAGCGGCACTAGCTGTGCGTAACGGTCCCCAGGTAGATGCCGACAAGAAGGCTGACGAGGTGAACCCCATCTGAACTCCTACTGAGTCTGAATGTGACAGTCTCCGTACAGTCCAATCTGTTCGTCTGATACATCGCATGTCGGGCCTAGGGGGCGGTAAACGTCAGTCCCCCAATAGAGGTACAAGTCGTGTTGGAGTGAAGCCCAAAACACCCTGAGATAACACTGGAAGCCTACCAGTATATCTCGCTTGCCCTGGCCAGGGACTACTCGTGTAATGGCTCTCCTAGACACAGCGCGATGTCAACCCCCAATACCGGGAGAGACGAATCCTGTCTAACCATCACTGCCTCCAAGTGCTTCGGGACTGCACCCAACTACCGCCTGTTTGCACGACTCCTTTGAGCCGTGGTAGGGTAGTAGTCAAAGTATAGTGGGAACACACTCGAGGCAAAGTGGCAGTGTCAAGTCAGCGGACTAAGCTGTACTCATGTCACCTGGGAACTGATAACTGACGATAGGTATAATACCAACTGGTCAGTTCCCGACGAGTCCTGTCCAGTGTACTCGTAACCTAACGAGCACCCGTATACTATCTCCAGTACGACGTACTGATGGCTGTGGGACAGACCATCTCCCACACTGGGATGAGAAGCGCATACGCTAGTCTACTCCGGAGTATCGATACCTTGTCTCGATAGTCCTGCGACTAGGGACCTGTATAAGGATGTGCTTACAGATTACCCAGCCCCCACTAGTGTGACTGCCATCACAACGCTGGTAATCAAGCAAAGATCCTAAGGGCTCCACTAATGCGTATAGGTGATATCGCAAAATAAACACATGTACACATTGAAGTAGAAACAAACCAAGTAACATACTACTATATTGAGCAAGATTGTTTATACAAGGTGAATATCCCAAGCTTCCATTAAGTAATATACAAACTAGTATGATACAGTAATGGCCTCTAGGGCATATACACTAACAATCTCCCACTTGCACTAAGGCCATGTACTGACGTATCGAAGACCTATCATCTCGATCAGCCGCTCGAACTGAGTCTGGGGTAGGGCCTTGGTGAATGGATCTGCAGTGTTTTCTTCTGAAGCAACCCTCCGAACCTCGATCTCCTTGCGATCCACGATCTCCCTGATCAGGTGATACCGCCTCAAGATGTGCCTGGATCTCTGATGGGACCTGGGTTCCTTCGCTAAAGCTATAGCCCCGTTGTTGTCGCAATACAGAGGTATTGGGTCAACAATGGACGGAACCACCTGAAGTTCTTTCAAGAACTTTCTCATCCAGACAGCTTCTTTTGCGGCATCAGATGCAGCGATGTATTCCGCTTCCATCTTCGAGTCTGCAACGGTTTCCTGTTTGGAACTCTTCCAACACACCGCCCCTCCATTGAGGGTAAAGACAAAACCCGACATGGACTTGGAATCATCCTTGTTACTCTGGAAGCTGGAGTCAGCAAAGGCCTCGATCTGGAGGTCTTTTCCGCCATACACCAAGAACATCTCCTTAGTCCTTCTCAAGTACTTGAGAATGTTCTTTACCGCTATCCAGTGTTTCTCCCCAGGGTTTGACTGATACCTGCTTACCACACTCAGTGCATAAGCTACATCCAGTCTGGTACACAACATCGCATACATTATAGAGCCTACCGCAGAAGCGTAGGGTATAATAGACATGCGATCCCTCTCCAAATCAGTCTTGGGGGACATCTCTTTAGAGAGGGTGATTCCGTGACAAGCCGGTAGATTACCGCGCTTGGAATCTTCCATACTGAATCTTTTCAGTACGGTGTCGATGTACCTGGACTGTGAAAGTCCTAATATCCTCTTGGATCTATCACGATGGATCCGGATCCCCAGGATGTAAGAGGCATCACCCAGGTCTTTCATGGAGAACCTGTGTGACAAGAATCCCTTGACAGATTGTAGCATAGGAATGTCATTTCGTATTAAGAGAATGTCATCCACGTATAAAATGAGGAATACTACAGTTCTCGCTACAAATCTACTATAGATGCATGGTTCATCTGGATTTTTGATAAAGTCAAATTCCTTGACCGTCTCATCAAAACAGATGTTCCAACTCCGCGATGCCTGCTTTAGTCCATAGATGGACTTAAGCAACTTGCACACCTTTCCGCTGCTCCCACTCTGAATGAAACCCTCTGGCTGATCCATATAGACACACTCCTCTAAATTTCCATTTAGAAAAGCGGTTTTTACGTCCATCTGCCAAATCTCATAATCGTGGAAGGCAGCAATGGCAAGAAGGATCCGAATGGATTTCAGCATAGCCACTGGAGAAAAGGTTTCGTCATAGTCCAAGCCAGGTCTTTGACGGAAACCCTTTGCTACAAATCTAGCTTTATAGGTCTCAACCTGTCCATCTACACCAATCTTCCTTTTGAAGATCCACTTGCATCCTACGGGTTTTACCCCGTCTGGAGCAATGTCCAACGTCCATACTTTGTTGGTGTACATGGACTCCATTTCGGTCCGCATTGCATCCAGCCATTTTACCGAGTCAACGCTCTGAACGACCTGCTGGAAGCTAGTAGGCTCATCATAATCTATGATGCAATCCTCTCTATCCCCGTCTATGAGAAAACCGTAGTATCTCTCGGGCGGATGAGACTGCCTACTACTCCTGCGGAGCGGCGTAGGAATGTCCTGTTCTTTTGAACTTACTGGCTCTTCCAAGCTTTCAGTAATAGCTTGTGGTTCTGGAATTTCTTCCAGTTCTATTGCGTTCCCACTTATCTGGGTTTCCAAAAACTCAGTTTCCAAGAAGCGGGCATGTTGAGAAACAAAAACCTTTTGTTCCTCAGCGGAATAGAACAGATACCCCCTGGAGTTCTTTGGGTATCCCACAAACTTACACTGTACTGAACGTGCCTCGAGCTTGTCCGCATGCTGCTTTTTTACAAAAGCTGGACATCCCCATATCTTAAGGTACTTAAGACAGGGTTTCTTCCCACTCCACATCTGATATGGAGTGGTAGGCACAGTCTTGGTGGGAGCCTTGTTCAAGAGATATGCAGCTGCTTCTAGTGCATAGCCCAAGAAAGATCGCGGTAACTCAGCCTTACTCATCATGGAACGAACCATATCCAATAGGGTTCGATTCCTTCTTTCCGATACACCGTTATGTTGCGGAGTGTATGGAGGAGTATGCTGAGAGAGAATTCCATTCTCTTTTAAATAGTCCAGGAACTCGGCACTCAAGTATTCACCACCTCGATCCGATTTTAGAATCTTAATACTTTTGCCTGTTTGTTTTTCAACTTCATTCTTGTAATCCCGAAATTTCTCAAAGGCCTCGGATTTGTGCTTCATTAAGAAGACATGTCCATACCTAGAGAAATCGTCTGTGAAAGTAATGAAGTATGAATAACCGCTTCGCGCATGTGTAGACATTGGACCACACACGTCACTGTGTATGAGTCCCAAGAGCTCGCTCGCTCTTTCTCCGTGTCCAGTGAACGGAGTCTTTGTCATCTTTCCCATGAGACAAGATTCACAAGTGGCATAAGACTGATACTCGAACGGATCCAAGTATCCTTCTTTATGTAACTTAGTCAACCGTGTCTTATTGATGTGACCCAGTCTACAATGCCATAAGAAAGCCTGATTGATATCTAGAGACTTACTTTTGTGTGTATTCTGGACATTGAAAATCTGTGGTTGGTTTAATACGTATATACCATTGCTCAATATACCTGACCCAATCAGAACTTGATTAAGGTGAATGTTTACAACATTACTTACAAACGCAAATTCATAACCTTCTTTAGAAACCAAAGATACAGAAATGATATTACAAGTTGCGTTGGGTACAAAAAAGCAATTACGCAAAACCAAAACATGTCCATCTGACATTCCCAGGTGATAGTCCCCCACGGCTTTAGCATCCATGCTAGCTCCGTTCGCAACTCTGAGGGTCATGTCACCTGCCTTCAAAAACCTACGGTTTCTCAACGCCTGCAAAGAATTACAGATATGAGATCCTGATCCGGTATCCAATACCCAGGAAGTAGAGTTTATCGAAAGACAGTTTTCAATAACATACACACCTGAAGCTGAAGCCGCAACCTGCTTCAGTTCCTGTGTCCTGGCTTTCCAAGCCCTGCAATCTTTCTTCCAGTGTCCACTCTTGTGACAATAGAAGCATTCCTCTTTACCCACCAGTTTCCCCGCAATCTTTGTTGCTTTTTCCTTTCCCTTCGTACCCACTTTATTAACACCGCCCCTTGGTTTGGCAGGGGCTTTCTTCCTCTTTCCCTTGGCTTTCGCCTTGGACCTAGAAGAAGAAGATCCTCCTACAAACAAAGCGGGTGTTTCCCTACCTTTCTGTAGGGTGCCCTCTGCGCTCCTCAGCATGTTGAGGAGTTCTGAAAGTTCAACTTCCTTTTCTTGCAAGTTGAAATTCAGTATGAACTGGGCGTAAGTGGAAGGAAGGGACTGAAGAACTAAATCCGTATAGAGTTCACTTTCCAACGTGGTCCCAAGTTCTGCGAGCTCCTCAATGTAGCCAATCATCTTAAGCACGTGGTCCGCTACCGATGATCCGACGGCCAACTTTGCCGAAAATAACTTCTTCGACACTTCGTATCTTGCGATACGAGACTGCTCTCCATACAGTTCTTTTGTATGAAGAAATATGGATTCCAAGTCCATATTCTCGTGCCTCCTCTGGTGTTCATTGTCCATAGAGGCAAGCACGAGGCACTTGGCCTTCGCGCAATCAATCTCCCAAGTCTTACGGATTTCCTTATCCGCGACGCTGGAGGTGGGACCTGGGACGGGGGGAGCTTTGGTGGTAAGAAGATACCCCAGCTTGTCGTAAGTGATTGCCATTTTGACATTCCTGAGCCAATCTTTGTAGTTTGGCCCTGTCAGTATGTTTTTATCTAGAAGTAACTTAAGTCCAGTCATTTCGATTTGGTCGCTGCAGGGGGGAGAGAAGAAACACTTTAGCACGATGCTCTTGCAAGTTTAGAATGGTTTTTAATTTGTCTAAACAGGATGGCTCCCACTGTCTCTCGAATCCCTCCTCAAACCATAAAGGAAGAATCAGTCGGGATCAATCCCACCGTACAATACTTGCTTAATCGTTCAGCCAGGCCAGTGTCGGTACTTCGAGGGAGGTTTTCCAACGCTTTCGCGAAGTTCCTTAATTTAAGAACCTCTTTTCCCTGGGGGCGTAGCCCCGCTAACACCTTTCTAGGCACCTACTAGGTTTATAGCATTGATCGTTTAGCGAGAAATTTCCCGAGGAGTAGCATATACTCACAGTAGGATCGGGATCCAAATATCATCGCGTGACGAAACTGAAGGAATCCTACCAGAATCATCACACTCCAAATGGTATGCAACTCTAGCAAGTTTCAGTACTTATGAAACTCCCGATGTGGATTTTTGCCCCATGCTCTTATGACCTTGACGAAGGTCAACAAATCATAAGTCACATGTCAAGTTCTGCCCGTCATTATACAGGTTAATTTGAACCCACCCGTATATACCCTTGACGAAGGTCAACAAGGCAATACGACTGTCCCAAACCAACGCATCTATCTATGCTACATATGAACACCCAACAGCTACCAATCTCTATGCCTTGACGAAGGTCAACAAACATAGCTTGAATACTATTGAATATTCATACGAAACGACGGAGGGCTACGAATGGTTTTGGCGAAACCGTGAACGTAGTGAACTTGATATAATCGATGGAACGAGATAGCTTTTAGAAGGAGTGGCTCAAGCTCCGCATTTAAAAGTTAGTTTTGAAAAGAACCGAGTGGTTTTTCGAAAGTGTTCCAACGACTTTAACTTGGTTTATTATCTTGCATTAGTTCTTTTAATGCGTGATATTCTTGCATTAGTTCTTTTAATGCGTCCCATCAATTAATCCTACCATTGCAGAAAACAACCAAAATATGACGTACGCTTATGCCATTCGCATTCGCCACGGGGTCCCGTCATCACCCGTTAGATTACTTAACTAACGACAGAGCGGGGGCTGGGCTAGCGCGGCTGTAAAACATAAGCAACGCCTAAATATTAAGCAATGATAGACATTACAGATCACAGATGAATACATTGGATATACTAGGAATCCGCAATCCGTTCGAGCCTGCAACGAAAAGCGGATTACACGGTCGCGGTGAATAGCCAAAACCCCACCCAAGACCCCTACGGGTGCGGCAAACTACCCGCCAAGTACTCGGTAGTTTGTGCACCCCTCCATGGGTCTATCCTAGGAGCAAAAACAGTAAAAAGAATTATACAATGACGGCTACAACCCCGACCCGGTTGTGCGGCCATACAAATAATATTATTACATCAATTTACATATTACAAATGAATGAAAGAAAAAAAAAAGCTCATCTCACATCCACCCCGGCTATTCACCCGCGACAGTCCAACACATTCATATACACATTCCAATATCAAACACAGATCACAGAGATGTATAACCCCGACTAATCGACTTATAGCGATTAGCCGACGTTCAATACATACAAACATCACAGATATAACCAATATAGCCAAAGTGTAGCGAAGTTCGAAAAAAATACGGATTTATAGGACCCCAGAAGTAAATTTCTTTTCTGGAAAATCTGGGCACATATAACATATTTGAAAAATCCCAAAACCTTACCAGAAGAACACTGCACAAAACACGATCACATGAAGAGCCCAAACGGCGGCGGATCCGCGGCGAAGATAATAGCTGAGGCCATGGATCCGCGGCGGTTTGAAGGATTCATAGGATCGTTTTTCGTGGGTGTTCTCACAAAACCCTGAGCAGATTTTAGGAGTAAAACTTTTTACTTTTAGAGCACAAAAAATTTCAACAGAAACTTAGGGTTTTAGAATTTCCGGTTTTGCGATTTTTCGGTTTCGAACTTCCATACACTTCGCTACCAAGCTAGTTTAAGTTTAGTTAGGCTCTGATACCACTGTAAGTCCACGTTGCGACCCCCGGTTCTTACGGGGAGGCGGAAACGGTATAAAAATCAAATTTTTAGCGCATGGGGCAACATGGACTAACAAAGTCGGGATCTTTTCCTAAACTAAAACTAGCAAACAAGCTAAAGAGAGTTAGCTACTCGGAAAGATGGTTATACCTAAACTTGAACTCCTTCTTCTTCAAACTTTTGTAGAGGTTGATGGTGCTTTTCTCGTTGCCTTCTTCCGTCAAAGATGGATCCACCTGAGGGTTCAACCTTCGGGCTCTTTCTCGAACTTTGAGAGAACTAGAATCTTCGGCTTGCTAAATCTTTGATCCTAGAGTGAGTAGAGAGTGTCTAAGGGGTGTTTTTATCTCAAGGAGAGGGATTCTCAACTCATGAGAAGGATTCTCCTTGAACTAGAGGAGGAAGAAGAACAAGTGAGGAGAGAGAATGGTTATGATAGAATGAGCTCTTTTTCTTCTAGCAACCATAACAAAAGAAAAAGAATTATCTAATTAATAATAATAATTCAAATGAAATAGTTGATGGTTGTATTTGGAATGACCATTATCATCACTTCATTAAATGAATGTAAGCTAGAATCAAGGAGTATCCTTGCAAAGCAATGATGATGGTCAAACATTCAACCATGGTCAACAAGTCAACCATGGTCAACAAGTCAACAAAATCAACCATGACACAATTTCATTTAATTACTATTATTAATTGATATTTCATAATTCCATTAGGGTTTGGAAAAAGACGACTGTCAACTGTGCACACGCACCCGTTCCGAAACCCTAATGAAAAACCTCTTCCTCCGCCTCAAACAACTGTGCATACACACCTGCATTCTCGTTCCGAGGAACAAGAATACTGAGAGATAAAAGCAACCCCAAAACATATACCAGTATCTGGCTCAAACCAGAGCCTGCTAGTATAATCCGTCCGGACTCCAAAAGTGCACAAGTGCACGGATGAGAACGAACCCTGCCGCAAAAACCATGCGACCTCTACTCTGTTTTGCCCAGAGGCGAATACCCTCTGTGTGGGACTCTAAAGACTCGACACTACGCTGGCAGTGGGTTTAACCACAGACCGCAAGCAGCACTAGCTGTGCGTAACGGTCCCCAGGTAGATGCCGACAAGAAGGCTGACGAGGTGAACCCCATCTGAACTCCTACTGAGTCTGAATGTGACAGTCTCCGTACAGTCCGGTCTGTTCGTCTGATACATCGCATGTCGGGCCTAGGGGGCGGTAAACGTCAGTCCCCCAATAGCGGTACAAGTCGTGTTGGAGTGAAGCCCAAAACACCCTGAGATAACACTGGAAGCCTACCAGTATATCTCGCTTGTCCTGGCCAGGGACTACTCGTGTAATGGCTCTCCTAGACACAGCGCGATGTCAACCCCCAATACTGGGAGAGACGAATCCTGTCTAACCGTCACTGCCTCCAAGTGCTTCGGGACTGCACCCAACTACCGCCTGTTTGCACGACTCCTTTGAGCCGTGGTAGGGTAGTAGTCAAAGTACAGTGGGAACACACTCGAGGCAAAGTAGCAGTGTCAAGTCAGCGGACTAAACTGTACTCATGTCACCTGGGAACTGATAACTGACGATAGGTATAATACCAACTGGTCAGTTCCCGACGAGTCCTGTCCAGTGTACTCGTAACCTAACGAGCACCCGTATACTATCTCCAGTACGACGTACTGATGGCTGTGGAACAGACCATCTCCCACACTGGGATGAGAAGCGCATACGCTAGTCTACTCCGGAGTATCGATGCCCTGTCTCGATAGTCCTGCGACTAGGGACCTGTATAAGGATGTGCTTACAGATTACCCAGCCCCCACTAGTGTGACTGCCATCACAACGCTGGTAATCAAGCAAAGATCCTAAGGCCTCCACTAATGCGTATAGGTGATATCGCAAAATAAACACATGTACACATTGAAGTAGAAACAAACCAAGTAGCATACTACTATATTGAGCAAGATTGTTTATACAAGGTGAATATCCCAACCTTCCATTAAGTAATATACAAACTAGTATGATACAGTAATGGCCTCTAGGGCATATACACTAACAAGGATTTCAAGTGAGAAGCTAATGGTTAAATGATAAATCAACACTTGATTTATCAATCCGGTCATATCACATACGACCCCACCAATAACAAGCCGCCCGATCAATATACGGTATCTTATACGCGCATTTTAACCGGGTCCATGCGCATATCGCATACGCGCACCACAACGTTTCGCCTGGACTAGGAAACTCCATTGTGGGACTCTAAGACTCGTCAATACGCCGGCAGTGGGTGGTGATCATATCAAGCACCCCCAAGCCGCAAGTGGTCAGCTAAACGTAACGGCCAACCGGGTATTGAGCGATCAGAAGAAAACAAGCGAACCTGCTACAACTCCCGTCGAGCCAATCGGCAACACTTCCCGTACAGTCCGGTCTCCTCGTCTGATATGTCGCATATCAAGTCTAGGGGTGGTAAACGTCAGACCCCAATAACTGATAAGTCGTGCCGATGTGAGGCTCGTAACGGGTCGAGAAACTACTGGTAACACTTACCAGCAAATCTCTGAATCAGCCCTGGCCAGGGACTTCCCTGTTACGGCCAATCGAGCACAGCGCAACATAAACCCCCAATACCGGGAGAGACGAAACCCCTCCTATCGCTCATTGCCTCCATGTGACTCGGGACTGTACCCAAAAACCACTGTTTTGCATGCCCTTATGGACGTGGTAAGGTGGAAATCAAAGTACTGTGGGAATCACACAAGACTCTATGACGATCTCGGGTCTACAGACTAACCTGTACAAGTGTCACCAGAGAACTGCCATCTGACGTGAGGTATAATACCATCTGGGAGTTCTCGGCGAGTCCGTCCAGTGTACCCAGTCTCCACTGAGCACCCATATACCATCTCTGATGTTAAATACCAATGGATATGGGATCATCCATCGCCCATCTCATGGGTCGAGAAGCGTATACGCTAGTCTACACTGGTATATCGATGCCCCGTCTCGATACACCCACGACTAGGGACTTTGAAGGATGTACTTATGGACTACCATGTCCCCACTAGTATGATCCTCATCATAGTCCAGGTAGTCAAGTACACATCCTAAGGGCTTTACCAACATGTAACTATAAGACAGTATAAAGAGACTAGTATACATGTTAAGATAAAGAGCAACCAGATAGCATACTATCATATCGAGCAAGAAAGTCATCTCTATATATGTCCAAGCATCCAATATAATATACATCATCTGTACAATACTGGCCTCTAGGGCATACATACAACTAACAGTATTGTACATATGATGTATATTATATTGGATGCTTGGACATATATAGAGAGGACTTTCTTGCTTGATATGATAGTAAGCTATCTGGTTACTCTTTATCTTAACATGTATACTTGTCTCTTCATACTGTCTTATGGTTACATGTTGGTAAAGCCCTTAGGATGTGTACTTGACTTCCAGGACTATGATGTGGATCATACTAGTAGGGCCATGGTAGTCCATAAGTTCATCCTTTAACGTTCCTAGTCATGGGTGTATCGAGACAGGGCATCGATATACCAGAGTAGACTAGCGTATACGCTTCTCGACCCATGAGATGGGCGATGGAAGATCCCATATCTATTGGTGTTTGACATCAGAGATGGTATACGGGTGCTCAGTGGAGACTTGGTACACTGGACGGACTCGCCGAGAACACCCAGATGTTATTATATCTCACGTCAGATGGCAGTTCTCTGGTGACACTTGTATAGGTTAGTCTGTAGACCCGAGATCGTTATAGAGTCTTGTGTGATTCCCATTGTGCTTTGATTTCCACCTTACCACGTCCAAGAGGGCATGCAAAACGGTGGTTTTTAGGTACAGTCCCGAGTCACATGGAGGCTATGAGCGATAGGAGGGGTTTCGTCTCACTCGGTATTGGGGGTTGATGTTGCGCTATGCTCGATTGGCCATAACAGGGAAGTCCCTGGCCAGGGCTGTTTTAGAGATTTACTGGTAAGTGTTACCATTAGTTTCTCAACCCGTTATGAGCCTCATATCGGCATGACTTATCGGTTATTAGGGTCTGACGTTTACCACCCCTAGACTTGATATGCGACATATCAGACGAGGAGACCGGACTGTACGGCAAGTGTTACCGTCAGGCTTTTGCAGGAGTTGGAGCGGGCTTGCTTGCTGATCTTCTAATCGCTCAATACCCAGGAAGCCGTTACGTCCAGCTAGTACCGCTGACGGCTTGTGGGTACTTGATGTGATCATCACCTACTGTCGGTGTATTGACGAGTCTTTAGAGTCCTACGTAGAGGTTTTACTGGCTCAGGCAAAACGAAATAGGTGCACATATGTGATTTGCCCAGGACCGAGAATAATGCGTGTATGTGATACCGTATTCTATTCTCGCAACTTTTTTTTGTATCGCTCGGTTATATTTTATATAGCCGGGTCATCGAATCAAGGGTTGATTCGATAAGTCGATACATTGGATGTTAGTTGGTTATATGTGATATAGCCGGATTATTAAGTCAAGTGTTGATTTGATAATTTAGTGTATAATTGTATATGTGATATACTAATTTGCATTAACTAATATTGGCTCACTTAAGCATTTGTTTTTCTCACATGCGCACAACTTTAACATATATGTGATATATATTAAAATGTGTTCTCATTTTGTATCATGGTTGTTGGTATATCAAACATGGGTGTGTAAGACATACACCATTCTATTTGTGATAATGGGAGTTATTATTTAAAGTGAAAACAAAATTAGTGGAATATTAGTTGAAAGCATGAAGCTAGTGGAAGCTTGTGGATGCTTTGACTAAGTCCTTTGGTTTTGTTTTACGTAAAATATTTAGTAACCTAACCATGACAATTAGCCATGGTTATGTCTCTACATGAGTTAGTGTATGATACTCACTCACCATGGTTCACTCTCCGACTTGATTTATTATTCTAATTTTCATTTGTTCATCTTCTTCTTCCTTGAGCAAAAGAAAAGCTTGCTAGGGTTTTCAAAAGAGAGTGAAATATTGTGAGAGAAGAAATTCTAAAGTGAGCTCACTTCATATTTCTCCATCCTCTACTAGATTAGCACATTAGTATAGGGTGTTTGCTTCACTAATCCTTTAGTTAGTGAAGTAGTAGCTTGAGTTGGCATCCCCTCGACGTAGATGTTCTTCGGCCTCGAAGACTTCGAGCAAGGTCGCTCTTTTCGCCTCGTGAAGCCATGCAAGAGTCCGGGAGAACCATGATCGCAGAGAAGGAACTACAACAAGGAGCTATTGAAGTGAAAGACCGATTTACAAAGGTTGTATTTCTATTTCACTTAGATGGTAAAAGGTTTACTATTTGTTTCCGTTTTGTATTATAGCTAACGATTCTAGTTTAGAGTTCTTTTTAACGTCAATTTTTAAAAAATGGCATAGACGATGCCTCCCGAAACCTCGCTGCCGTCCATAGGAACCCAACAGTGGTATCAGAGCCTAGCTAGGAAATTATACGGATAATGTTTGATTACAAATACGAAACAAACATCGAAACTTGAAACCCTAATTCCATGTTTCTGTCGATTTTAAAACGAGCTCCAAAAATTTTTCAAACAAGTGCAGAATCATATTTGAGCAAATATAGGAGCATGGAAGAAATTTGGGACCCAGTGCTCGGATTTGGACCGAGCACATTGATTGACACGAAAAAGTGTGTTTGTAGTAGTTAACCGCAATCAGAACGGTGTCGCGTGTAGCTAGACCGAGATGAGTACGGGTCGTCCTCTGGGAAACGTGGAACCTTTTACTTTTACTTTAGATGTGTTGAGAAAGAGAGGAGGAATAAAGAATTTTATAGAATGGTTTCTAGATCTACGTTAAACAAGAATGTAAAATATAGATCTAGATTATTTTAAAGATGTAGCTAATATAATAAGAAGGCTTGTAGGGTTCGTTAGGATTTAGTAGTTATGGACGATTAATTAAAAGTTACCCTTTTTATCCATTAATAGATTTAGAACTAGAACGACGGTGATGCGTGTAGATTAGGGTTTCTGGAGGGAAAAGGAATCCCACTCTTAACCCTTATCTCGACACGGAACTCCGTTCATATCTAGCCTTTACCAAAACAATCATTAATCTAATCTCTAATCGTGGTCGGAACTAGCAAAGAATTGCTAGCGCGCCCGATTAGGATGTTAATGATTCTTTTGATAAAGTTCCTAAACTTTATAGGACTTAAAAAGGGTTTAATTATTTTCATCGTCCATTAGCCTACCCTAATCCTACGAACCCTAACAAGCGGAGAATTACTCGCGCATGTTGGGAAAAGAAGATGAAAAGACAAAGAAGGAAAACATAATGTAAAATGCAAAGACAATTAAATAAAACAACTACCTTTATTAATCGACTTGAACAAACTACACTTTTAATCCGTAGAAAATGATTACAAACTAGTTGCTTCTCGATCTTTCCTAAGGAGGTAGTCGAACAGTCGATGATCAGCCTGGATGCGTGAGCGTCGGGAGCTTCGTGATCTCTTCGGCTTGATGGATTTTCCAAGAGGCTCTCGGTGCCTTTTTATAGTGCAAAGACAGAATATTTTGCTTCAAAAGTTGGTAAAATTCATCATAGATTCACCCCAAAAATCCTCAGCTCCCAACTCCCCAGAAGTGCGGCGGATCCGCGGCAAATGGTGGCTAGGGCCGCAGATCCGCGCTCAAGGGGTGAGATCTCTTTGTCGTTTTTCTTGGGCTCTCTGATTGTGACATTTGGCAATCCTAGGCACCTTTAGAATTCAGAAATCTTCTCTCGGTTGCTTCCAGACTTGGTCTCCAAGTTTGCTTCTTAATTTGGCAAGATTTCTTCAACAACTTGATTTGCTTGATTCTAGCCTTAGAAAATTCTGCACAACTTGGAAATATTCTGCACAACAACTCAAATAAGATTTTAGTAGACTTTGTTCTACTAGGATTAGGTCAATAATATTATTTGCATACATTTTCCTACCAAATGATAATAAAAATATATTAACACATGGAAAATAATGTTTTTACACATAAACCCTCATATGTATAATATATCATATTAAAGTCCTTTTTTAATATAAAAATGGTAAGAAAAATGTACTACAAATGTGCAGTTTTATCGACTGAACACACATAAGGGGTAAAACCGGGGTGGCCGGCCCTGGCATGTTCTCTGGCTCCCAAATTTTTTCCATGCTCTGTGCTATATGATTTGGGGTTTCAGGTGTTGTTTATTTTTGCTACTTTTTCATGTGATGATTAACTCAATGCAAAGGCAATTCGGAGTGTTTCGTAGTCGTAATTTTAACTGTTTTCGGGTTACTTTAGACGTTGTTAAAAAGTTCAATCGGATGTCAAATACCCTCTTTAACCCTTGCCGGGAAAATTTCCAAGTGTTGGATTTTTCCCGTAGTTAAAAAGTTTTCAAAGATCATGCAAGTTATTTGATGGACCCTCTAGAAGAACGAAACCTTAACTCGATTATGTGACCGTCAGAACCGCCACTGAACCCTCGGGTTTGTGGTGGTTCAGCGATGCCACATGTGAGGCATTGGTTTGGCCCTTCTACGGCTGGTTCATTGGTGCTGTGGCGTGTGCTGAATAACTTTAAAACTACGCTCAATTGTTGAGCTTTCTGGGTAATCTTGGGTGTTTGATGATTCGATTGGAATGTTTAACATCGTCTAGTTTTTCTGTGCTGTGATGACATGTGATGTTATGTACTGCTGGATATTGGATCGTCGCGTTTTGAATAGCCGGGGGTTTTATGTAAGATGAGAGTTTTTATTTTCATTCATTTAAAATTATATATGTGTAATATTCTTTTATTGGGGCACTTCTGGGTTGAGGTTGATGTCACCATTGATGTATATTATTTACTTTTCCGCATTAGGATAGACCCAAGGAGGAGAGCACAAGTAACCGGGTTCTAGGGTCAAGTGGGAGACCAACTCGAGGAGTCGAGTCCGGGTCTCCTAACTCTAGAATTGGTAGGGTTGCTTGCCTCTCTCATAGGGGTCTAGGGGTGTGGGTTTGGCTATTCATCGCGACCGTGGAATCCGTGTTTTACAGAGGCTCAAGATAAAACACGGACCTCCTAGTATATCCAATATTTCATATGTTTCTTCTGCTGCGATATCTGTGATGTGATCATTTGATATGTTGAAATGGATACTGTATATAGTATATATAATATATTATATAGACGTTACTTATATTTTACACCCGCGCTAGCCCTGCCCCGCTCTGCCATTAGTCACCTAAGCTAACGGTGCATGAGGGGACATCGAGGAGATTGCGGATGGCATAAGTGTACGTGTTATTTATCTGTGATGTTTAGGTGGCTTAAATGATGAGACTTCATTAATATGATTAATGAAAGAAAAGAAACCTAAAAGATGTTGTAGAATCAAATTTTCAAAAAGGGCAGCTACAGTTTTTGCTTTGCATTGTGATATATATGATATATCCCGCACCTTATTCGATGAGGAAAGAGCCGAGATCCCTTCACCAGGAGTGACCTCTTTAGCAAAACTGGCAGATGCTACAACACTCGGTTTGTCCTTTGATTGCTTTTGGAGTTTTTCTTTGCATAGTGATATATATGATATATCCCGCACCTTATTCGATGAGGAAAGAGCCGAGATCCCTTCACAGGGAATGACCTCTTTAGCAAAACTAATGAAAGCCTCAAAAACACTCCTTTTCAAAATTCACTTGTTTCTACAGCGATATCAAATTCATTACGCAATAGGTTTTCAGAAATACCTGTCGTAGCCCTCCGTCATTTCAGATAAATCATACTTAGTATTCGTGCTACGTTTGTTGGCTTGCGTCAAGGCGTAGTGTGCGGTAGCTAACAAGTATTTATCTGCTTATGCATATGATGCAGCTTGGATTAGGGTAGTCGTACGACTTTGTTGGCCTGCGTTAAGGGTCGTGCGGGTGGGTTTAATTCAATCAAGAAATGACGGGTTGAACTTGACTAGCGTACTATGGTTTGTTGGCCTGCGTCAAGGTCATGGGACGCTAGGGGAAAAATATTATCGGGAATTTCAAGTGTTGAAATTTGCAATGAGATTGCATACCTTCTATGAGATAGTTGGATCCCGATACCCACTGCGAGTAATTGTTACTCCTGGGAGAGTTTTACACAGGACAATTAGCCGATCATGTAGGTGTCTAGAAAGGTGTCAACGGGGTTATACCTCTGGGAAAATGAAGTATATTTTAATTAGGTCCGTGCGAAAGCACGGGGAACCTCCCTCAAGATACCGACACTGGCCTGGCTGAAAGATTGGCGAAGTTGTAGGGTGTAATTAATCCCGGCTAGTCTATCCTTTTTGGGTTTCAAGGAAGATTTGATAAAAACAGTGGGAGCCATCCTGATTAGATAAATTAATAACCAATCTGATCTTACAAGAGCATACGCTAAACTGTTTTCTTCTCTCTCTCTCCAAGTAGCGACCATATCATGCCTTAATCAAGATAATAATATGGATGTATTGACCGAACCCGCATGTTATACTCTGCTGGGGAACGTTGGTTCCGTTCTTTCTTATAAAAGTTATAAGACTGAACAAAATATAGGGGAATACCTGGATTCCCATGCCACCCGAATGAAGAAAGTACATGATGATGCATTTTCTTCGGGTATGTTTGTTACAGAGAACTGTTTCTCCATTTCCTCTACGTCCTGGGTATTAGACACCGGGTCAGGATCCCATATATGTAATCAGTTATATGGGCTGAGAAAAGGTAGAGAACTTGGAGAAGGTGATAAAGACATAAGGGTTGGAAATGGTGTAATTGTTGCACCTAAAACCGTCAGGGAATATCACCTTCTATTACCAACTGGTAATACATTAATTCTGAACGAATGCTATTACATGCCGAACCTGATATGCAACATTATATCGGTTTCTTTATTAAGTAAAGAGGGATATAATTTTGCATTACAGGATAATGTTATGAACATTTTCCTGAACCAAAAGTTGGTTGGATCAGGCACGTTTTAAAATGGCATTTATGTTATAAATCAATCAACAGTTCTGAGCATAACAAACACAAAAAAGAGGAAGAGTTCAGAAATGAACGAATCCTTTTTGTGGCATTATAGACTTGGTCACATCAATACGACACGGCTAGCTAAGTTGCATAAGGATGGATATTTGAATCCTTTCGAATTTTCATCTTATGACACTAGCAAGTTATGTCTCAAAGGCAAGATGACCAAAACTCCGTTTACGGGACATGGAGAAAGAGTTACCGAACTCTTGGGACTGGTACATAATGATGTCTGCGGTCCCATGTCTACACATGTCAGGAATGGTTCTTCGTACTTCATTACATTCACTGACGATCTCTCCAGATTCGGATATGTGTTCCTGATGAAACACAAATCAGAAGCTTTCGAGAAATTTAGAGAATATAAACAAGAAGTCGAGAGCCAAACCGGGAAAAGTATTAAAATCCTTCGATCTGATCGAGAAGGTGAATACTTGAGCAATGAATTCCAGGACTTCCTAAAAGAGAATGGGATTCTCTCTCAGCTGACTCCTCCATATACAGCACATCACAACGATGTATCAAAATGGAGGAACCGCGCCCTATTAGATATGGTGCGCTCTATGACGAGCACAGCTGAGTTACCTATTTTCTTCTGGGGGTATGCACTGGAACAGCTGCAGACCTATTGAATATGGTTCTCACCAAATCTGTGCCAACTACTCCATATGAGATATGGAAAGGAAAGAGACCATATCTTAATTATGCTAAGATATGGGGTTGTCCGACATATGTAAAAACGCAAAATCCGGACAAACTCGGGGCAAGGTCCATTCTGTGTAAGTTTATTGGATATCCCAAACATTCGTGCGGGTATATTTTCTACCACATCGAGGAACAAAAGGTGTTTGTTTCTCGACATGCCACCTTTTTAGAAAAGGAATTTCTTAAAAAAGAGATTAGTGGCAAGGAGATAGAACTGGAAGAGGTTCCAGCAATACAGACTACGACAGAAGATTTGGTAGAACCGGAGGATTCGGTGGTTGCCGATGAACCCCAGCCACTCCGCCGATCTAGTAGGGTTCCTCACGTACCAGAGAGATACTACGGTTTTCTCATGTATGGTGGGAGCGAGGATTGCATCATGGAGGATGATGACCCAACTAGCTTCGAGCAGGCCATCACGAGTGGGGACTCAGTGAAATGGCTGGATGTAATGCGGTCCGAGATGGAATCCATGTACACCAACAAAGTGTGGACTTTGGAAGATGCTCCTGAAAGGGTAAAACCCATTGGAAGCAAGTGGATCTTCAAGAAAAAACTTGGTGTAGATGGGAAAGCGGAGACTTTCAAAGCTATACTTGTTACAAAGGGTTTTCGTCAACGACCAGGTATGGATTATGACGAAACCTTTTCTCCAGTGGCTATGCTTTAATCCATCCGGATCATGCTTGCCATCACTGCATATCATGACTACGAAATCTAGCAAATGGATGTTAAGACAGCCTTTCTAAACGGTGATTTAGAAGAGAGCGTGTACATGACTCAGCCGGAGGGCTTCGTAGCTAGTGGGAGCAGCGGGAAGGTGTGCAAGCTGCTTAAATCCATCTATGGATTAAAGCAAGTATCGCGGAGTTGGAACATCTGCTTTAATGTCGTTATCAAAGAGTCTGATTTCGTCAAAAATGTAGATGAACCTTGTATATACAAGAAGGTGGCAGAGAGTAAGGTTGTTTTCCTTTTATTGTACGTGGATGACATACTCTTGATAGGAAATGACATTCCTATGCTGCAATCGGTCAAGCTCTTCTTATCACAACGATTCTCAATGAAAGATCTAGGGGATGCCTCCTACACCTTGGGGATTAAGATCTATAGAGATAGATCTAAACGGATACTGGGATTGTCCCAATCCAGGTATATTAACACCATACTAAAGCGGTTTAGTATGGAAGAATCCAAGTGTGGGTTTTTACCTACGATCTCTGGGCTCACTCTCTCCAAAGAGATGTCTCCCAAGACTGATTTGGAGAGAGCTCGCATGCAAGGGATACCCTATACTTCAGCAGTAGTCTCTATCATGTACGCGATGCTATGTACCAGACCCGATATCGCACACTCACTAAGTGTAGTGAGTAGGTATCAAGAAGATCCTGGAGAGAGTCATTGGACAGCTGTGAAGAGCATTCTCAAGTACTTACGAAGGACTAAAGAGATGCTCTTGGTGTATGGTAACAGAGAACTCCAAGTGGAGTCCTTTACGGATTCGAGCTTCCAGAGTGATAAGTATGACTCTAAGTCACACTCGGGATTTGTCTTTACCCTCTACGGAGGTACGGTATGCTGGAAGAGTTCCAAGCAGGAAACCATGGCAGACTCAACGATGGAGGCTGAATACATCGCTGCCAACGACGCTGCCAAAGAGGCTGTCTAGATAAAGAAGTTCATAACTGAATTTGGAGTGGTTCCATCCTCTAAGGATCTAATACCTTTGTATTGTGATAACAATGGAGCGGTGGCATTGGCCAAGAAACCCAGGTCCCATCAGCGATCCAGGCATATTCTGAGGCGGTATCACCTGATCCGGGAGATAGTTGATCGCCGGGAGATCAAGGTCAGGAGGGTTGACACGAAGAACAACACAGCGAATCCACTCACGAAGGCCATTCCCTAGATACCGTTTGAGAGACTCTTCAGGATGCTTGGTATGCAATACTACAGCAGCTGGCCCTAGTGCAAGTGGGAGATTTTTAGTTGTATGTATGCCCTAGAGGGCAGTATTGTACATATGATGTATATTATATTGGATTCTTGGACATATATAGAGAGGACTTTCTTGCTCGATATTATAGTATGCTATCTGATTGCTCTTTATCTTAACATGTATACTTGTTTCTTGATACTGTCTTATGGTTACATGTTGGTAAAGCCCTTAGGATGTGTACATGACTGCCAGGACTATGATACAGATCATTCTAGTGGGGCCATTGTAGTCCATAAGTTCATCCTTTAACGTTCCTAGTCGTGGGTGTGTATCGAGACAGGACATCGATATACAAGAGTAGACTAGCGTATACGCTTCTCGACCCATGAGATGGGCGATGGAAGATCCCATATCCATTGGTGTTTGACATCAGAGATGGTATACGGGTGCTCAGTGGAGACTGGGTATACAGGACGGACTCACCGAGAACTCCCAGATGGTATTATACCTCACGTCAGATGGCGGTTCTCTGGTGACACTTGTACAGGTTAGTCTTTAGACCCGAGATCGTCATAGAGTCTTGTGTGATTCCCACTGTGCTTTGATTTCCACCTTACCACGTCCAAGAGGGCATGCAAAATGGTGGTTTTTGGGTACAGTCCCAAGTCACAGGGAGGCAATGAGCGATAGGATGGGTTTCGTCTCACCCGGTATTGGGGGTTGATGTTGCGCTGTGCTCGATTAGCCATAACAGGGAGGTCCCTAGCCAGGCCTGTTTTAGAGATTTACTGGTAAGTGTTACCATTAGTTTCTCGACCCGTTATGAGCCTCACATCTGCATGGCTTATCGGTTATTGGGGTCTGACGTTTACCACCCCTAGACTTGATATGCGACATATTAGACGAGGAGACCGGACTGTATGACAAGTGTTACCGTCAGGCTTTTGCAGGAGTTGGAGCGGTGATTGAATGAAATTCTCGGTGTGTATGTAGAAAATGTATAGAAATCACAACCAAAAATATTTTAACCGCAATCAATAACGGTGTCGATTGTAGCGCGTTAGCGAGTGCGGATCGTCCACAGGGAAAGTGAGATCCGTTCGAATTCGAATTAGATGAATTGAAAATTAAAGAAAAGAGAAGAAAACAATTCAATTCAAGATTAAAAGTGAATTTCAAGAATTTGCAAAATCTAGATCTAATAACAAGAAAACATTAAAATCAAGAATCAAGAATTGATGATATCCAATCTAATAATCAAGAATCGAAGTGAGGCTCGTAGGAATCGATTGAATCTATAGACGCGATGAAATCTATTGATTACGTTTTCTTATCCATCGATGATTTGATACTAGATCGATGATGATCAACGAAAATTAGGGATTTCTTACGGAAACTAGGGTTTCATCATCTATCCCTTGTCCTTTCGTTGATTTCATTCACATTCTAGCCTCTAGTAAATTCAAGAATCGTTCGTGGATCACTAATTAAGAGCGAAGACAATCAAGAAAGCATCGCTCGAAACTAGGTTGTCGATTCTTCAATTTACTAAAGTTTACAAAACTCATAGGACTTAAGAATCGTTTCAAGATTTGTAACATCATCATCTATTGATTCTCTCGACTCCTTCACGAGCGGAATTTTACTCAAACATCATAACAAGAGACACAATCAAGAATTGAGATCTAATCATGATGCAAGAATGTAAAGAAAGCAGGATTAAAGAATTTCACCTTTTATTTATCAACAATTTTGTTACAATTCTCTCAAGATATACAATGAGGAAAGAACTCGATCGCCGATTTGGCTTCGCTCGTCTTCGTGAGTCGCGGATCATCTTGGATCACTTGCTCGGATGAAGATCGGTTTCGCTCCTAAAAGGTTGAAGGCTTCTTGCTTGAATTATACTCTGTGTTCTTGATTTTTGGCTTGGATTTTGAATTGGGGATTAGGGTTTTGAATGCACAAGTTGTGTCACTCAACTTGTGTGAAGAGATGATGGTTGAACAACCTTTTGAAGTGAAGCCTAGGGTCCCTTTTATAGCCTTAAGAGTAGTTATCTTCCTTAAGAAGCTTGGATTAGGTTAGCTTCCCTTGTAAGCTTAGTCTAGGTTAGCTTCCCTCATAAGCTTTAGCTTAGCTTCCCTTGGAAGCTAGTTAGTTAGGTAGAAGCCTCTAGAACTAGTTAGTTAGGGTTTAGCTTCCACCTTAAGCTAGGAGGTTAGGGAGAAGGTTCTAAGCTTTTAAGGTAGTTAAGGTGAAGCTTGCTTTGGAAGCTAGGACATCATTAGCTTGTACAAGGAACCCTTTCTATACTGAAGAAGTTTCTGGAGATTTCCTGAACTTGCAGTGACTTGATGAGTTGTAGGACATGAGAGAAACATTTTGCAGCAAAAATCAGCTGATGACGTGTCATATCAACCGTGGATCCGCGGCACGTGCCTGCTCAGGCCGCGGATCCGCGGTCACGTGAGGGCCTCAGTGTGCACATTTTCGTGTACTGCTTTCTGATATCTTCCTGGTATTTTTCTGATATATTGAATCTGACAATTCTTTCTAGATTACTACCAGATCTCAAGTCCTTGAGTTGGCGTATTTTTAACAGCACTGTTTCACAAATTTGGCCTTTCTCCTGGAATTTCCTGCACAGACTTCGAAACAAGTGTTGCGCAATACAAGGATGATGCGATGCCATGATAAACACACAATTTCCCTAAAAATGCCGATTTTAGTATACAGTACAGGTAATTCAGTATTTTACAGGTGTTTTGCTAATATGTGTAATATGAATACCGAACACCTCTATATGAATGCAAAAGGTAGGGAAATTGCAGTGTTAAAAATGCAGTATTTTCGACTGATCGAATTCCCCCAAACTTATTTTCGGTCGTCTCGAGCGAACTGTTTTATTAAAAAGAGAAGGAGAAAATAAAGAAAGAGAAAAACTAACTAGCACATTTTCGTAGGCAACACGATTGCACTGAGCACGTGCAACAAGCCTTTAAACCTCTAGGTGTCCCTACTAGGAGGAGTGTTGTCTCCTGAGGGTTTTCCACAAAATCCAATAATAAAAGGAAGACCGTGAATATTACATTTAAAGATAAGAATTATGAAAGAAAAGCTTTGAGAATTATGGTTTCTAACTAAGCTAGCTTTTCGGTTGTGATGAGCCCTATCTTAATAGTCATGAAAAGATGTTAGAAATATCATCCCTCAATAAAACATCGTCTTTATTCTTCATTCCTATCTGTATTCCAAACATCGATTATATAACCCTACGTGTGTGTAAAGAACATCCCTACACCCGGAGAATTCAATTTAAGCTATCATACTCTTGCTCATCTGCCTCGGTACTTTTTAATTAATGAATATTTAGATGAATTTGCTCACACACTTTCATGCGACCGTTAATACATCTTGAGGTACTAACCGACCGATTACTCCTGTGCTTGCTTATTTGGTGTATTTTCCTCGTCTTGCACCACCTAAGGCTTAGCAGTGACTCCCAGACCAGTTGGCCTTAGGGCACTAGATAATGAAGCACCCTCGCTATATTTTTTTATTACTGCCTTGGCGATAACAAAACCAGTGTCCATTTTTCTCACCATTTTTATATTTTATTCATTTTTTTTTATTTCCTTCATACATCGACTTTTAGACAAGAGCATTTCAAGGTATCCTCTACTATCCCGGGCTTCAAGACGTGTGTAAGTGCGAATAGCAGGGTATCAACGTTCAAATTGTTTGGCTTCCAGAATATGAACTATTTTTCAGACTTATTTTTAGCCTCATATTAGTGACTTCCTTTATCTTACTAACCCTTGGGACAACGGCTCATAACTACTTATTACTAGTTCGTGTAAGAAAACTTCTAATTTTCTTGGTTTTCTTAAATTTTTTCAATCTTTTGGATGTAATTTTTCACTGTCTAATCTTTATTATCTTATTTATGTACAAAAATTATTTTTATTTTTTTGAAAATTTTTAAATTTTTATAGGTTTTAAAAAAAATGTTTTGTACTTATGCAAGGTATGATGCAAATGATGCGTAAATAAGCACAAATCTCCCCCAAACTTGTTTTCAACAGTGTCCTTACAGTTGCCAACCGCTATATCTCGAAAAACCTGTAAACTTGGGAGGAAATTTATTAATGGGGGCAAAATATATAAGTGAAGATCCTCCCCCAAACTTATTTTTGGCTCATTATTTTCAGTAAAATTTTTCTTTTCAAGAGCCAGATTATACCCCCCAAACTTGAGTTAAGCAATATTAATCGTTTGAAAATCACATGAGGGGGTCAAAAATCAGTGGTCGATACCATGCTTTGCAAAGACCGAAAGTTAACACCAACCATTCAAAAAATTTATCAATGCAGTGCTCTGGTTGGTGGAAGAAGAAGTAGGGAAAGGGTAAGTGGTGGAATAGAATGTGTGTGCGTCTCATTTTGGAGAGACGATGCAGTGAATGTGATGGATTACTCGCATTCTTTTTACAGTTCAAAAGAAAGGGTGGAGGTTCAATTTCATTGATTGGGAGATGATTCATCTCAACACCCGTGTCATTCAAAAATGCGAGTTCATCAGCGAAGATTTCCTCAAAAGTTCCATCAATACCCCGATGAATAATGTCATCACAAAGTGCGGGGTGATCTTCAGACTCCAAAGTAGTTCATAATCAGTGTTAGTTGTTGACCCGGACAACTCGGTGGAAGAGTCCGTATGTGTATGATACATAGTTGGGTCAAACAGCGTATGAAAAGAGTCAAGATCGGTATCATGAGGATCATCAAATTCGCTGCTGTCGACATCCATTAATTCGACAGAACAGACCTGAGCAGTAGGTTCGGAAGGTACACTTCCCAACTTGTAAATATTCAGCTCAATTGACCTATTCCCGAAGGATAGGGTCATAGAACCATTACGACAGTTGATTATTGTATTGGAAGTGGCCAAAAAGGGGCGACCTAAAATCACCGGAATTTGATTCCGTGGGTTCGCTACAGGCTGTGTATCAATTACAATAAAGTCCACAGGGAATACAAATTCCCCGATTTTTATTAACACATCCTCCAGTTCACCCCTAGGTTTGGTGATTGATCGGTCAGCCATCTGGAGAGTTATGCTCGAGGGCTTTAACACTCCGATACCTAGTTGCTCATAAACCGAGTATGGAAGCAAGTTAACACTAGCGCCAAGGTCTAGTAGAGCACGGTTGATGTGTTTTTCCCCAATAGAAATGGAAATATTAGGACAGCCAGGGTCCTTACGTTTCCATGGTACTTGTTGGGGGAAAGCCGTGTCTACAGTCTTTGCTATGAATATCTTCTTGGGCACTTGAGTCTTTCTCTTCCTAGTGCATAAGTTCTTAAGAGTTTTCGCATAGGACGGAACTTGTTGGATGGCATCTAGGAGAGGGATGTTGATGTTAACTTACTTAAACATGTCCATAATCTTCTCCATATGTGGACTCGATTTGTTAGCCCTTAACCGATTAGGATAAGGTGCTTTAGCAATAAGCGCTGGGTCCATCATAGGAGAAGGAAGTGTGTGTGGACCCGATCCTAGAATAGAAGTGGGGATCGTCGGTGGTAGACTAGAAGAGGTTTGCTGAGGTGGCGAGCCTTGTGGGAAACGAAGAATAGGCTTGCAAGAAGGTGGTGGGGTAGAAGAACTGGGGTTAGAATTAGAAGTAGAAGTGGAAGGAAAGGTCTCAGCCGGAGTGTTATTGATAGATTTTTCAGTGTCATAAAACTCTTCCCCAACGTGATTGTCAAGCACTCTTCCAGATCTCAACGTGATTGCATTCACATGATGTGAATAGCCAGGATTGGGTAAAGGTTGAGCTGGAAGTTTCCCTTTCTCTTTTGCACTCATTTCGGCTTTTAATTGTGAAATTTCTGCTTCCATCGATTTAATAGTCTCGCTTTGGGACGCAGAGTTTTTCTCAATTTTATCGACGGAAGACTTCATCTCAGCCGAAACTTGCATGATATTTGTTAGGACAAAATTCATGTATTGTGCAAATGAAGAGGATTCATCAGTTCCGGTCAACTGTAAAGGACTAGACGGTGCAGGTGTGTTGACCGGATTTTGGAAGTTTTGTAATTGGAAGGGGTGCTGACTCAATTGTGGTGGTTACTGTTGTGGTGGAGGGACCCTTTGGAAGTTGTTTTGGGTTGGAACCGTGTTTTGAGATCGTGATTGGTTCCAAGAAAAATTAGGGTGATTTCTCCAGCCCTTATTATATGTGGAAGAAAATGGATCGTTTCTAGGTCTTTGTTGGAAAGCAGCATTGGTATGCTCGTGACCTTGAAACGGAGAATTCAATGGACATTCTTCCGTGAGATGTGATGGATCGGAACATCATCCACATACATTCTTGGAGAGTGACATTTGATTTAGGGCGGCAGCTAAAAATTTGTTTTCCATATTGTCGAATTTCTTATGTAAAGCTGAAATTTTAGCTCTAACTCCTATGGAAACATCCGATTGGTTATCGCCAGCCCTAGACGATTGACTCACACCCTCCCACTGTAAAGATTTTTCAGCGAAATCTTCTGGAAATTTCCAGGCTTCCCCATCATCTTTGGTCATGAAATTGCCTTGATACATGGATTCAAGGGTCTGTCTTGTGTTAGGATTAATGCCCTCATATATGATTCGGCACAGTTCCCATCTGGGGATTCCGTGATGTGGACATTGGACTAATATATCCTTGAAGCGTTCAAGACATTTTGAAAATAGTTCATTTGGAAGCTGGGTGAATTGATTTATTTCGCTACGAACTCGAGCTGTCTTATGATGTGGGTACAATTTCTTAAGGAATGCTTTGACGAATTCTTCCCAATTTGAAATGGAATGTGCGGTAGTGTTATACAGCCACTTCTCGGCTATATCGCACAAGGTAAATGGAAGAAGACGAAGACGCATAGCATCCATAGAAAACTGTGAAGTACCCATCATTACACATACATTTTCAAATTTGGTGATAAAGACATATGCGTCTTCAGACTCGAGACCGTGATATTTGGGTAGAAGGTTAATGTATTGGGGTTTAATCTGAAAATTGTCCCCGTTGGCTGGTGGAATGGATAAGCAGGTCGAAAGAGGACCTCGTTTAGGATAGCACCTCTCTTGGAGAGAGATGCGAGGTGGATTCTGCGCACCTGCGGACGGCGGCAGAGTAGTGGTAAAGAAATTCGATGGAGAAGGATCCATCGATGTGGGTGTGGTGGTGGGTAAAGAAAAGGTAAATGTAGAAATACCGACTTCGGAGTCGATTAGGGAAACGCGGACTAGACGAGCACTAGAATCCCGTGTCCAGCCTATCTTGCACTAAAAAGGGTTAGTACAAGTGGCAGCGTGACTTATAATTAGGGGAATGAATGAATGTGGTGTTTGTTTTGAAAAATGATACGGATTTTTAAAAAAAATGATGCAATCACAAAAAATGCAACAAGCAAAACCCTGAAATCTAGTGGTCACCTAGGTCAAAGCTCTAGACCGCTTCTAACTGCCAAAAGACAAGTCGCAGGATCAATCCTCCACTGCCTCTTTGTCTCTCATGTGGCCAGGTAAGTGACAGGTAAGTGGGAGGTTCTCCACTATGTAAGTAGTAGGCCTAATTAAGTAACCACTAGCCTTCGACACACTTGCCTTCGACACACTTGCCTTAGACACCACAAAAGAAACGCGGATAAGCAATGAATTACCCACGGCCTTCTTCTGTCCTAAATGAGCACGACGGTCCTTAGAGTCATCTCTAGATCTTTTTTAGTTAATGAGGGTAAATGCGGATGCAAGTTTGTGATTTTTGGGGCTTAGGAAGGGTAATGAACTCCCCACCTAATCTGGATTTGGCCGTGCCCCTTAAATTCCGTATTAATATGCAAAAAACCAAAAATCAAAAACACGCACAATTTATTTTGCTTTTTTTTTGCGGCGCTGCGATTTATTTGCAAAGAAACCTGCAGAAAATTGTTAATGGAGCAGATTGAGAAGGAGATAAGAAAGATAGAATTCACCTGAGAAAATTTTGTACAGTGATGAAGTAGACACGCGGCGGATCCGCCACGGATGCAAGCTTATGCCGCGGAATCGCGGTGAAGTTTTGGGATCGCTGCACAGAATTTTGTGCACAAGCTCCTGTTCACATACACAGCTCTCTGGAATTTGCAGAAATTTTTTTCCACAGCTGCACAAGTTCCAGATTTCCTCGCAACAAATCACAACAACACGTTTAGTGTTTGCGCGAATTTTGATCTCAAAATATAGATGGAATAAACTTTTCAACTCAAATTTCAAAAACGAACAATTAGCGCACAATCCCCGGCAACGGCGCTATTTGATTGAATGATATTCTCGGTGTGTATGTAGAAAATGTATAGAAATCACAACCAAAAATATTTTGACCGCAATCAATAACGGTGTCGATTGTAGCGCGTTAGCGAGTGCGGATCGTCCACAGGGAAAATGAGATCCATTCGAATTCGAATTAGATGAATTGAAAATTAAAGAAAAGAGAAGAAAACAATTCAATTCAAGATTAAAAGTGAATTTCAAGAATTAGCAAAATCTAGATCTAATAACAAGAAAATATTAAAATCAAGAATAAAGAATTGATGATATCCAATCCAATAATCAAGAATCGAAGTGAGGCTCGTAGGAATCGATTGAATCTATAGACGCGATGAAATCTATTGATTACGTTTTCTTATCCATCGATGATTTGATACTAAATCGATGATGATCAACGAGAATTAGGGATTTCTTGCGGAAACTAGGGTTTCATCATCTATCTCTTGTCCTTTCGTTGATTTCATTCACATTCTAGCCTCTAGTAAATTCAAGAATCGATCGTGGATCACTAATTAAGAGTGAACACAATCAAGAAAGCATTGCTCAAAACTAGGTTGTCGATTCTTCAATTTACTAAAGTTTACAAAACTCATAGGACTTAAGAATCGTTTCAAGATTTGTAATATCATCATCTATTGATTCTCTCGACTCCTTCACGAGCGGAGTTTTACTCAAATATCATAACAAGAGAAACAATCAAGAATTGAGATCTAATCATGATGCAAGAATGTAAAGAAAGCAGGATTAAAGAATTTCACCTTTTATTTATCAACAATTTTGTTACAATTCTCTCAAGATCTACAATGAGGAAAGAACTCGATCGTCGATTTGGCTTCGATCGTCCTCGTGAGTCGCGGATCATCTTGGATCACTTGCTCGGATGAAGATCGGTTTCGCTCGTAAAAGGTTGAAGGCTTCTTGCTTGAATTGTACTCGGTGTTCTTGATTTTTGGCTTGGATTTTGAATTGGGGATTAGGGTTTTGAATGCACAAGTTGTGTCACTCAACTTGTGTGAAGAGATGATGGTTGAACAACCTTTTGAAGTGAAGCCTAGGGTCCCTTTTATAGCCTTAAGAGTAGTTAGCTTCCTTAAGAAACTTGGATTAGGTTAGCTTCCCTTGTAAGCTTAGTCTAGGTTAGCTTCCCTTATAAGCTTTAGCTTAGCTTCCCTTGTAAGCTAGTTAGTTAGGTAGAAGCCTCTAGAACTAGTTAGTTAGGGTTTAGCTTCCACCTTAAGCTAGGAGGTTAGGGAGAAGGTTCTAGGCTTTTAAGGTAGTCAAGGTGAAGCTTGCTTTGGAAGCTAGGACATCATTAGCTTGTACAAGGAACCCTTTCTGTACTGAAGAAGTTTCTGGAGATTTCCTGAACTTGCAGTGACTTGATGAGTTGTAGGACATGAGAGAAACATTTTGCAGCAAAAATCAGCTGATGACGTGTCATATCAACCGCGGATCCGCGGCACGTGCCTTCTCAGGCCGCGGATCCACGGTCACGTGAGGGCCTCAGTGTGCACATTTTCTTGTACTGCTTTCTGATATCTTCCTGGTATTTTTCTGATATATTGAATCTGACAATTCTTTCTAGATTACTACCAGATCTCAAGTTCTTGAGTTGGCGTATTTTTAACAGCACTGTTTCACAAATTTGGCCTTTCTCCTGGAATTTTCTGCACAGACTTCGAAACAAGTGTTGTGCAATACAAGGATGATGCGATGCCATGATAAAGACACAATTTCCCTAAAAATGCTGGTTTTAGTATACAGTACAGGTAATTCGGTATTTTACAGGTGTTTTGCTAATATGTGCAATATGAATACCGAACACCTCTAGATGAATGCAAAAGGTAGGGAAATTGCCGTGTTAAAAATGCAGTATTTTCGACTGATCAAGCGGGCTTGCTTGCTGATCTTCTGATCGCCCAATATCCGGGTAGCCATTACGTCCAGCTAGTACCGCTGACGGCTTGTGGGTGCTTGATGTGGTCATCACCTACTGCCGGCGTATTGACGAGTCTTTAGAGTCCTACATAGAGCTTTTACTGGCTCAGGCAAAACGAAATAGGAGCACATATGTGATATGCACATGACCGAGAATAATGCGTGTATGTGATACCGTATTCTATTCTCGCGACTTTTTTTTGTATCGGTCGGTTATATGTGATATAGCCGGGTCATCGAATCAAGGGTTGATTTGATAAGTCGATACATTGGATGTTAGTTGGTTATATGTGATATAACTGGATTATTAAGTCAAGTGTTGATTTGAGAATTTAGTGTATAATTGTATATGTGATATACTAATTTGCATTAACTAACATTGGCTCACTTAAGCATTTGTTTTTCTCACATGTGCACAACTTCAATATATATGTGTTATATATTAAAATGTGTTCCCATTTTGTATCATGGTTGTTGATACATCAAATATGGGTGTGTAAGATATACACCATTCTATTTGTGATAATGGGTTTTATTATTTAAAGTAAAAACAAAATTAGTGGAATATTAGTTGAAAGCATGAAGCTAGTGGAAGCTTGTGGATGCTTTGATTAAGTCCATTGGTTTTGTTTTACTTAAGATATTTAGTAATCTAACCATCACAATTAGCCATGGTTATGTCTCTACATGAGTTAGTATATGATACTCACTCACCATAGTTCACTCTCCGACTTGATTTATTATTCTCATTTTCATTTGTTCATCTTCTTCTTCCTTAAGCAAAAGAAAAGCTTGCTAGGGTTTTCAAAAGAGAGTGAAATATTGTGAGAAAAGAAATTCTAAAGTGAGCTCACTTCCTATTTCTCCATCCTCTACTAGATTAGCACTTTAGTATAGGGTGTTTGCTTCACTAATCCTTTAGTTAGTGAAGTAGTAGCTTGAGTTGGCATCCCCTCGATGTAGATCTTCTTCGGCCTCGAAGACTTCGAGCAAGGTCGCTCTTTTCGCCTCGTGAAGCCATGCAAGAGTCCGGGAGAACCACGATCGCAGCGAAGGGACTACAACAAGGAGCTATTGAAATGAAGGACCGATCTACAAAGGTTGTATTTCTATTTCACTTAGATGGTAAAAGGTTTACTATTTGTTTCTGTATTGTATTCTAGCTAACGATTCTAGTTTAGAGTTCCTTTCATTTAGATGGTAAAATGGTATGGACGATGCCTCCCGAAACCACGCTACCGTCGATAGGAACCCAACATACCACACACCCCAAAATACCTACAGACAGCTACCCTCAAAACACCAACTCTCCAGTCCCCTAAAAATCCGGCGACTCCGAAATTTACCCATGTCTCATCGATTTTGCTAGGTCGGGTGGGGTTCGTGCTTCAGATGAACACTCAGGGCCTCTAACACAACACTACTATATTGCTAGATTTTTACAGTAAACTATCGTGGTGATAGCAGATCACAAACACTCCAATATAGCACTAAAAATACGATATTACACAAAACTATAACTTTAGTATTCTAAACAGTAACTACCAGGCAACACAACATTATAAAGACCTAATTAACAGTTAAAAATCACTACCTTTCCACACTTGCTTAAAAATCCTAACTTTCCATACTCCAAGTCATCTTTAGTGGCATAACTAGGCTTGTGAAGGGTTTTAGTGAGATTTAGTAAAGATTTTGCTTGGTGTTGTGATGATTTAGGTAGGATTTCAGTTTGAGGAGATGGGGAAAATGAGAAAGAGAAGAAGAAATGAGAGGGTATGAAAGTTAAAGGAAAATGAGAAGGTGAGAGTGGTGATGGAAAATTAAGGGGGTGAGGTTAGGATGAGCCATGCCCATTCTTTCTCCTAATTAAATACTCCCCATGCTTGCGCCATGTCTCATCATTCCCATTGTCAACTCTCTCTCTCCCTCCCTCTCTCTCAAGTCAACCCTAATTCAAACCATTACTAAAAAATATTAAGTGCAAGGTTAATATGGCATGAAATAATTTAGGATGCCATGGCTATTTAAACATAGTTAACACAAATTAACGCTAAGTTAACATACACAAGTGTGTGAAAGCCCAAAAAAAAATAATAAAATATTAATTAAATTTTATAAAATATGTGAAAACTATTTTGGTTAATTTTTTACTAAAAACCAGCATTATCGCTTAATTAACACTAATCGCATTCTAAGGTGTTACAACTTCGAGCCTTCCGCCAAGTTAAGCCTTCCCGGTTTTACCGGACAACCAAGAACGCATAGCCCAAACGCCTCTGCCACGGCTCCGTATATTTCGCCAGAAGCGAGATATCCGCCGACCCACAATCCCGCGTTCCACGCCGTCGTATCCTCCATTAACGAGCGTATCTAATCATTAACGAGGGAATCCCGTCATTCATGCAGGCGTAACGCCTGGGGCGTAACCGACGGCGGATATCTTGCTCCAGCTTGCTTCAAGCGACCGTTATAAAAATACATCTCTCAGACGACTCAGGTAAGCCAATTTTTACCCAAAAAGCCGCTACTCTGCCCAAATAGCTCGGCTGACTTGATCGTCGGAGGGTCTACAGTGGTACAACCATCTTGAGACTTCTTTGCAGGTAGCTCGGCTTCATCCCAAATCAAGGCCACTGAGATCCACACGCTCAAGGGGGCAACCGTCAACACCAATATCAGCCGTTCATCAATGCTCGCGACAGATCGACGGAGGAAAACATCTGAAGGAGATCCCAACCTCCATCACATAATCTTAGTTAAAAATTTCCCTCGACTCAACCTCCGAATTGCTGTCTAACCTAAATGCGGACTATTGTCAAGTTTGGGACTATAAGCTATATGCCGAATATCCTAACAAATTGAGGTTTTTAGTTAGGATAATCATTCAAGGTTCAAAAACACGATCAAGGAACAATTAAATAAAGTTGTTGTCAAATTCATATTGAATGGAATTCAAATTCAGCAATTCTAACGGAAACAAGAGATTCCGCTTCTCAATCTGCTCAAATGAGCTAACCGACTGAAAATTCAAAGGAAAATCAAAAAAGAAATCAAAAGTTCAAAATTAAACTCAATTCTCAATTCTCAATTCACAAATTCCCTTTTCTCACAATCAATTATTTACAGCTGGAAGATGAAGCCAAATGACGATCTTGCCCTCCGTTTGTTATATCCAGTCGTAGACCCATCACTTCACTGGACGGGTCCTTCGAGCCCAATGCTTCTTTTATCATGAGTTGGTCACTTGGCCCAGCCTCTGGCCCATCTAATCTATCCTGCTCCAGCCCACTTTTATTTGTGACGGCTAGTTCCCCTTACATCACCCAGCTGCTTGATGAATTGCAACAATAGACCCTCTTCAATTTTCAACGATGCCTCGAGGTCGAATTCTGGATATTTTTTCATTAACTCCCAGTATGATTCCCATGTAGCTTAATCTTCATTCTTGTGCCGCCATTTGATCAACACTTGAGTTACCAACTTTCTGTCCTTCACCATAGTTCTTCTTGATGGATTCTTTGCTCACTACTACAGTTTAAAAACGCAGCGGGAGCTATTTAATAAAAATTTCAAGAGAGAAAATCATCACAAACATAGAATCAATGCTCAAAGACCAATACTTGCAAAGAAAAAGAAGCTATACTAGAAGTTCGAAACTAAAACCTTTGTAGCTTCTTCAAGTGCTTCAAGATAGACTCCTCCTAAACTCCAAGCTGATGGAACAAGCTTGCTTGAAGATCCTAGCTTTCCAAAGATGGTCCATTTGAAGGCTTGCTGCAACCCTAGGCCCTTGTTCCACTTGATCAATATCTTGAAGCAACTAGATTGTTTTCTTTCTAGGATAACTAATCTAGTGATGTAGTTTGGTTTTCTTGAATTCTCCTTACTTTTCTATCGGTTTTCCATGGATTCAAGAGAGTAGAGAACTAAGAGAAGAAGAGAGGAGAGAGAAAGATTATGTGAGGAATGAGAATAGAAAATAGTATGACATATTAATTGTCTCCACTATTTTTTCCAACGACAAAACATTAGTGATGGACGCTGTGACTTCAAATGTTATCTTCCGTTGATTTATAGCGAGCGTTGATGGATGACTGAGATTGGATTTGAGGATAGCCTCTCAATGCGTGTGGATCTCAATGGGCTTGATTTAAGAGTGAAGCTGAGCTACCTGCAAGGAAGTCCCGGGATGGTTGTATCACCGAGGACCCTCCGACGATCAAGTTAGTCGAAGTATTTGGGTAGAGTAACGGCCTATTGGGGGGAAATTGCCTTACCCGAGTCGTCTGAAGAGGGGTTTATATAGTGGCAGCCATGGGCTGGCGGGCGTGAAATTCACGCCGGCTGTTACGCCCCTGACGTTGTGCCTGCGTGAAAGACGGGATCCTCCATTAATGACGAGATATGTTCATTAATAGGGGAACGCGATGGCGTGGAACGCGGGATCGTGGGCGGCGGATATCTCACGTCTGGCGAGATTTGCGGAGACGTGGAGGAGATGCCTGTGATCTGTGCTGTGGGTCGGTCGATGGGACCGAGGAAGCTAAGCTCGGTGGGAGGCTCGGGAACGAGCGGGAGGCCGAGGGGGCTTGTTTCAGCGATAGCTCGGATGTGAGCTAGGAGGGCTGAGGGAACCCAGCGTGCGGGAGGGCTCGGAGGTGAGCCAATGGGTGTTTGTAAGGCGGGGACATGAGTGGTCTGGGAAGCCACCGAAGGTCGGGACCATCCTCGGGTCGAAGGCCCGGGGCATGCTTCCATTGTACCTTTCTTGCTTCTTTCTCATGAGCTTTGGGACACGTCATTTGCTACGTGTCATGATCTGGGGAGCCCTTAGTACCGAGCATTATCATTAGCTCCCCACTCTCGGACCGACCTATTTATGGGTCAGGTCGAGAGTGGTCTGATTGGTCGCCTGGGCCTAGTTCTCATTTGAAGACATCGTCGGTGCGGATTCCCGGGCAACTAGTCGTATTTTTTCGATGACGTCAGCGGATCAGGGGAGAAATATTGCTTTAAAGAGGAAGCGCCGATACGGGCGTACGTTTGCCAAAAGTCTAGGCCACGTGTCCGGTGTTGGTTGGCTAACGTGACGGGCCGCCGATTTTCTTCGCGCTTGACGGGACGTGTCCAATACGTGTGCGACAGGTGGAACGTTGACGGCCGTTGAATCTGAAGTGTTGTTTTGGCGGGAGACGATCGGCACCATATGATGTCTTCGCCGACTGCAATAAATAGAGGTGGGATCCTCCCAAGGTCCATACTTCGCCATAATTTCCTCAGCCTTTCATGTGTTAGCTCGGTGCTCTTCCTCTTAGGTCGGATTTCTTGCGTTCTTTCCTTGGCAGACTCCTTCCGTTGCTCAGGTTAGATGTCTTCCTCTGGGGAGTCCGTAGAAATAGTTCGGGTAGAGTCTAGGGAGTCTTCTGCAGCTTTCTCTTCTGCTTCTTCCTCTTCTTCTCCCGAGTCGGGATCCCTATGGAAAGTTAGGGTTAGTCACGCTTCCCGGGGTCGTGCGACGAGGATGGTCCCCAGAGCGGGTGTCAAGAGTGTTCGTGATGCGCCTTCCCTCCTGAGGCATGCAGACGAGCTCGCCACAATCCGAGCTTGCTTCCACATTCCCCCCGGCCACTCGCTTCGCTTGGCCGGGGAAGGACAGAGGGCAGACCAGGTACGGGGCAAGGAGATTACCTTGTACTTGGAGGCCTTTTGGGTCGGCATGCATCTGCCCTTCTCCCCCGATGTTAGTGCGGCATTACGTTGCTTTCAATTAGCCCCAGGACAGTTAGTGTCAAACGCGTGGAGGATTCTCCTCGGGTTCCTAGTTTGGTTGAGGCTGCAGGAGATCCCTTTCAGCCTGAACGTTCTCGTTTCCTCCCTCTACTACAAAAATCATCCCGGCACTCGTAGGGACAAGCCTAGCTGGGTATATGTTTCTTTTAGAAAACATAGAGGAGGGCGGCCAGGTAGGGGGTCGTAGCAGTGCATTCTTCCATTCATGAATGGAAGGAGAAGTTCTTGTTCATCGGGCCACCTGAGGGTGAGGATTGGCTTGTGCCCGTCCAGTGGCACAAGGCCACCTGCCCTCTAATGAGGCGGTCGAATGATCCCGATGCGGTAGCGGTGTCGAGGTGGGAGCCCGTCCAACGGGCTGAAGTGTTGCTGTCCGAGCAGGCCCTCAGTTGGGCCGGGCTCAGCCCTACTCAGTTTGCGGGTAAGTTGGGAGTTTTGGCGACCCGTTTAGACTTGTGCATTCTTCTATTTTTTCTGTCGTTGCTAACTTTTTCTTTGTATTTTACCTTGTTTTTGCAGAGACGATGGACCGATCAAAGTTCTGGGCTGCCCTGGTCGAGAAGAAAGGGAGGAAGGCCAGAGGCGCCGGCCCGTCATGCCTCGCTGCGAGCCCGGGGCCGTCGGCAGCCGCTCCGGCCAGGTGCTCCAGCACGCCTCGGGCCTCGGAGGCTGGCCACGGGCAGTGCCGCAAATGCACTCGGGGGCAGGAACCCCGGATCTTGAAGGTGGGAGACGAGGAAGATGTTCCCGCGCCCCTTCTCAAGAGGCGCCATAGAACGGTGCCCAGTACCCCAGCCTCTTCGATCTTCGTGGACGAAAGGGATGTACGCTTCGAGGTGCCCTCGGGGCTTTCCGCCGCCGACAGCCTGCTCTCGGAAATGGAAAGGTCAGCTGGGGGCAAAATTCCTCAGGGGACCCTCAGGGCCCAAATGGCGGCCATAGCCCAGGAGGCCGTGAAGGTCATTGTTCGCCTCCCGCTCGGGTTTTTATTAAGTACTTTTTGTTTCGCAAGATCGGGTGCCCCCCTTTTCTTTCTAACCCCTCCTTTTGTTTTCCTCAAGTCCTCCTGTTGGGTTACCTACAAAGGCAGCAAGGTTTCGGGAAGTATCATCCATTCCAAGTTAAAATTTTTCCATTGAAGATAACCCTGAACCTAGGAACTTTAACTAGAGAATCAAACCAAACAAGCATGTTAACACTTTAACATCTAAGAGTTAGAGATTACAACCTTTGTAGTCCGTTCCTTCACTTTATAAGCTCCGTGTTGAGGTCTCTTCACTGCGATCATCAAGTACCCGGACTCTAGAGAGGCTCTATGAAGAGAAAGATGCAAGCTTGCTTCCAATTTTCAACAACTAAGATGATCTACTTTGAAGAAACTCAAATCCAAGCTCTTGCTTCACTAATCGAGTATTAGCAAAGTAAACACCCTAATATAAGTGGCTAGAATAGATGAGGATGATGAAGTAGGAATTTTGCTCTCTTTTGTTTTTATATTCTCACTCATTATCATCACTTATCAAAAACCTAGTGAAGGTTTTCATCATAGAAGAAAGAAGAAGAAGATGAAGCAAATTCTTTTGTGATGAATAATGAATTATTGTTGTGGTTACAAATCAACCATGAGTTAAGCATGAAGGATTAACCCTTGTAGAGAATAAACTAAGGTAAAGGGTTTGGATTGGGTTAAGAAATATCTACACAAAAAAACAAAGCAAGTGACAAAAGTGAAAACTTCATGAAGCTTCATGGAAGCTTCATCCAAGCTTAACCCTAATCCAAACCCTAACCATGTTTAAACTTTACAAAGCATGTTGCATTTGTAACCCTAACATGTTACAATATTATATATCACATATATAATATATTTTGTAACAATAGAAAATAATACAATTAACATATATCACATTATCCCGTGAGAAAATGAATCAATAAAGCGAGCTTATATTAGTTAATGTAATGTAATATATCTCATGTATAATATACATTAAATTATCGAATCAACACTTGATCCGGTAACCTGGCTATAATACATATAACCGACTAATATAACATATACCAATTCATCGAATCAACACTTGATCCAATGACCCGGCTATATCATATATACCCGGCCGATATCACATATCGCGAGAATTGAATACAGTATCACATATTCGTATTATTCTCGGTCCTGCACATATCACATATGTGCTCCTACTCCATTTTTCCTGAACCAGGAAACCTCTGTGTAGGACTCTAAAGAATCGTCAATACGCCGGCAGTAGGTGATGATCATATCAAACACCCACAAGCTGCAAGCGGTCAGCTAAACATAACAGCCACCCAGGTATTGAGCGATCAGAAGATCAACAAGCAAGCCTGTACATTCTCCTGTGAATCCAATCAGTAACACTACCGTACAGTCCGGTCTCTTCGTCTGATATGTCGCATATCTGGTCTAGGGGTGGTAAACGTCAGACCCCAGTAACCGATAAGTCATGTCGATATGAGGTCCATAATAGTTCGAGAAACTATTGATAACACTTACCGGTAAATTTCAGCAACCCTGACCAGGAATTTCCAGTTACAGCCAATCGAACACAGCGCAACATCAACTCCCTATACCGGGAGAGACGAAACCCTTCCTATCGCTCATTGCCTCCATGTGATTTGGGACTGTACCCAAAAGCCACCGTTTTGCACGCCCTCTTGGACATGGTAAGGTGGAAATAAAAGCACAATGGGAATCATACAAGACTCTATGACAATCTCGGGTCTACAGACTAACCTGTACCAGTGTCACCAGAGAACTGCCGTCTGACGTGAGGTATAATACTATCTGGGAGTTCTCGGCGAGTCCGTCCAGTGTACCCAGTCTTTACTGAGCACCCGTATACTATCTCTGATGTCAAACACCAATGGATATGGGATCATCCATCGCCCATCTACATGGGTCGAGAAGCATACGCTAGTCTACTCTGGTATATCGATGCCCTGTCTCGATACACCTATGACTAGGAACATTTGAAGGATGTACTTAGCGACTACACTGTCCCCACTAGTATGATCTGCATCATAGTCCTGATAGTTAAGTACTCATCCTAAGGGCTTTATCAACATGTAACATAGAGGCAATCAGAGTACATGTTAAGATAAAGAGCAACCAGATAGCATACTATCTTGTCGAGCAAGAAATTCCTCACTATATATGTCCAAGCATCCACTACAATATCCATCGTATGTACAGTAATGGCCTCTAGGGCTTACATATCACTAACAATCTCCCACTTGCACTAGGACCATCTGTTGTAGTATCTCATACCCAACAATCAGCTGCGGTTGAAGTATCTCATACTCAACCATCCCATAAAAGTCTCTACTGGGAAATAGGCCTTTGTGAGTGGATCTGCGCTGTTGTCCTCTGTATCTACTTGCCTATCCTCGATCTCCCTGGAGATCAACCATCTCCATGATCAGGTGATACTGCCTAAGAATATGTCTGGATTTCAGATGGGATGGGGGTTCCTAGGCATAAGCTACAACTCCATTGTCACACAATGGTAGGAACGAAGTTCATCTCATGAACTTATATATATCTAGACTACCTCTTTGGTAGCATCCTTGGTAATGATGTATCTAGCCTTTAATCATCTAGTATGTCACGGTATCTATCTTGGAACTCTTCCAACATACCATCCCTCCACTGAGGGTAAAGACAATGCCTGTAACTGACATTCAGTCAACCTTACCACCCTGGAAGTTATCCAATGATTCTCCCCAAGATCGATTGATACCATCACACTACACCTAGTGAGAATCCTAACTTCCAATTAGGTCTATCTCATAGATCCAAAATCCAGGATTTAGGAGGTATCACTTTGATCCTATATGGAGAATCCTTGTGATAAGAGGAGATTGACTGAGCATAGCATAGGAAACTACTTCCCTATCAAGAGTATGTCATCTATGTACAATACGAGGATCACCACCATACTCCCTACTACATTTTTGTATATACAAGGTTCATCCACCATTTTGATGAAGTCAAACTCTTGACTACCACATCAAAACAGACGTCTAAACTCCGCGATGCCTGATTTATCCCATAAAACAACTTGCTCACATTTCTGCTGCTTCCACTGTCTATGAAGCCCTCTGGCCGTGTACTTACAAACGCTCTTTTCTAAATCATCATTTAGAAAAGCAGTCTTGACACCCAACCGCCTGATATCGTCGTCATGGTATGTAGCAGTGGCAAGTAGGATCTGGATGGACTTAAGCATTGCTTTGAAAGTCTCAACTTTTCCTTGTACACCAAGAAATCTTCTCAAGATATACTTGCTCCTGATGGGGATTTAACCCTTCAGATAAAGCAACCAAAGTCCATACTTTGTTGGTGTATATGTATTCCATCTCAGATCGCTTAGTGATTGATAGAGATTTTACGATCAAAAATATAATTACCGCAATCAAGAAACGGCGTCGCTTCGCAGCTAGCCGGTGAGTGCGGGTCGATCCACAGAGACGGGTAAATTCCTTTTATGTGTTTTAACGAGTTGATTCTATTTGTCGTTTTGGTTGGTTTATAAAGATCTAAAATACTGGATCTAATTAATCTAATTAAGAATCTTGCTAGGGTTAGGCTTAAGGGAAGTTTTGGAGATTAATGTTTCCTTCACCGCTTTCAATACCATCTTTTTTAGATCTATTAGGTGTTAAGTTAATTATCAATAAAGTGGATACGAATCTTTTGGGAAGATATTTCTTCCTCTAGATTTGTATCCTTCCTTTATTGATAATTACCTAACCCCCACGGAAAACGCGCGCAACCGGCCCTTTATACTACGGTTCATCGTTACCTCGAAGGGTAGGATGCCGCAGGGAGCGGTTATGCTCGTATGCGTGGAGTTCTAATTCATTAGGTTAAAGTGGCATTGAAAGGGGTGAGAGATCTCATCTCTCAACCCTTTCCCTAAGGCTAACCCTAACAAGCGAGGAGACTACTCGCTCATTAGGGGATTAGAAAACATTATAATTAAAAGAATAAAAATACTTACTAGATTGACGGCTCCCTCCAAACAAGAATAACAGATCTGAATTTCTATCTCAGAAATTCTGAATTTTATTGATTGAAAAGAGGCATACATTTTACAGATCTAAAATCACAATTTATAGGAAAATAGGAAACCTAGGGTTACAGACTCTCGCACTTGCGCAATTACTGATTTGACCCCTGAGAATCCCAACAACAGAACAGTCGCGGCAACAGAAGAAATCTCCACCGACACGGGCCTTATATGGCCGCGGATCCGCGGCAAATGTTGGCTTGGGCCGCGGATCCGCGGCCCTTTGGTGGTCTTGGGCCGCCAGTCTTTTGGGCTTTCTTCAGGAGTTCTTGGGCTCTGTATTGTTATATGTATTTTCTCAGTTGGCTTCTCACTCTTCTCCAGATCTTCAGTGAAGACTTGTATTGGGTTTTTTAACCGTTTCACATTGACATTCGTTGCCTTGCACCTATGTGAACTGGGCTTGACTAGGATCCATCTAATAGTTGGTCAAAAAGTCCCTTTTCTGTTGCTTTGTGTCTTTTTCACTGTTTTTTCTCCAGAGACCTGTATCCTGTAATATGCAACAAACGTGCGTCAAGAGTACCTGTTTATTTATAAAAAGGATAAGAATAGGGGAATGATAAATGCAATATTATGGTCTGAACAAATACCCCCAAACTTACCTTTTGCTCGTCCTCGAGCAAACTTATTATTTTATTCACTAAAATCCTAACAACACTTTCGCAGGGAAACGCGATTGCACTGAGCACGTGCAACAAGCCGTTAAACCTCTAGGTGTCCCTAGTAGGAGGAGTGTTGTCTCCTGAGGGTTTTCAGCAGATTACACCCACAAAATCCTATCAACTCTGCCCACTGACTTTTGTTCTCCATTTAAGTCTTCTAACAAGGAATTCTATTATCTTCCACTTGTAAATTATCCGCCCACATTCTTCACGCTTCCTCGTTATTTAACTTAAGATTATATATGTTATGTAGACCTACTTAGCTTTCGGCATCTTTTAAGTCTTCCTTCTAGGGTTTCATCTCAACTTAGGAATTTTCTATCAACTCCATTAAAGATATAAATTTTATCTTTCATTCCTCTCTCTTATCTAAATTCCAATCACATACCCCTACGTGTGTGTATAGATCACCCCTACACTTGGAAATTCAATTCAAGCAATCATGCCCTAGTCCATTGTCCAATGTACTTATTAATTGGTGAATTTAAATGAAATTCGCTTACACATCCTTCATGCGACCGTTAATACTTCTTGAGGTACCAACGACCGATTACAAAATGCGTTTGCACTTTAAAGCGTACTTCCTAGTCCTTGCAACACCCAAGGCTTTAGCAGTGACTCCCAAACCAGTTGGTCTAAGGCACTAGGTGATGAAGCACCCTTGCTAAATATTTTTCTATTTTTGCAGCCTTAAGTAATCACAAAAACCAGTGTCCATTTTTTTCTTTATTCACATTTTTTTTCTTTTATTTTCATTGTACTAAGGACTTTAGACAAGAGCATTTCAAGGTCTCTTCTACTATTCCAAGTTTCAAGGTGCGTGAATGTGCAAATTGTAGGGTATACATTTTCAGAATTTAGACTTAAGCTAGGAACTATTTTTCAAACTTATACTCTAATAAGAACATCAATACTCTTCCTTTGTTTTGACTTAGCCCAAGAAGTGAACCCAAAATTTGCCTATTTCTAAATAAACTGCAAGGCATATATTTTCTACCGTTAAACTTTAAGGAAGGTTATTTTTAGGGGTTTTAATTCACTAAATCTAAGATCTAGTTGTTCCTAGCCAGTTAACCTATCTGTCAAACTCTAGTCAATTAGCCAAAATTGAATACATTAATTTTTATAATTTTTTGAAATTTTTCAAATTTTTATGAGTTTTTAAATAAGTATGCAAATGCAAAAATATGTACAAATGAATGCGAAGGAAGAAGACGTACCGAGCATACCCCCAAACTTGACTTTGACAGTGTCCTCACTATCATGCTAAACCAAGAGGGTCAAAATACCGATACTCCCCTGTTTATTTATTTATTATAATTTTTTTTATGTTTTGAATTTTTTTTTATTTTATTTTTTATAGAAAAAGAAAACAAAAGGATATATACATATATACAACAAGATTCCCCCCAAAGTTAAGCTTGGCCTTACACAAGCCAAATGTTAGCACCAACCATTCAAAAATCTTATCATGGTAATGGTAGAGTTGGTGCAAGAATGGGATGGAAAGAAAAGAGATGAAAAGCACGCGAGACCGTGTGGAAAGAAGAATGGTAGAATCTGGTCTCGGTAGGGGAGAAGAAAGACGGAAAGAAGAAAGATGTGGAGTGCGATCTTGAGGGTGTAAATTGAGTGAATAAATTAGCGCAATTTGTGATGACCGATGTGTTAAAAGCGATTGCGCTAACCTGCCAACTCGTCGTGCAATGGGGTCAAATCCCTCAAGATTCGCAAGAAAAACATGGGTACGCCGAACTTGGTATAGGAGATGAAAGCGTAACGGTCATTTGTTCGGTCGGAACAATAGGAAGGAGGGAGGGTGATATAACAGTCAAAGGTTCAGGAGGCTGAATTGGAAAATCCGACACATCAATTAAAAATGGTTCAACCTCGATATTATCCTCAAGACTCTCCTCAATATTTAATCCATCTATGCCATTGTCATCAAAATCTAGACGCATATGAGATTCGGAGGAAACATTTAATAACTCAGGATGATGATTTGAACATAAAATTTCTATTAAATCGACAGGTTCATCATCCGAAATATTCCCGGCGTCTATATCCTCAATCAAGTGAAAATCAATTTCTTTAGACACTTCGTCCACAGCATGTATATTTATCAATGTAGGTTCTAGAGTGGAGGTGTAAAGATCGAAAGGATTAGGTGCGGTTTCACTCGAAAGGGGTTCCTCACAATTTGGCAAATCAAACACTACAAAATCGCACAACTCATTTTTATTTTCAACTGGTGAATCATTTGGAACAATCGATGGAAAACCGGAGTTGTGGGCTTCAATTGGGTAAGGGTAGGTTTGATTTGAAAATCCTCTCTCATTCTCACTCTGTCCAACTGCCGTCTTATACATTGAAAAATTCGGAGCTACCGGTTCACTAGGTTGCATAAGGGCGGCCATGGATGCTTCCACATTCCTCATTATTTTATTTGTTACAGCAATATATGCTTCCAACGACTCTTCCAAACTAGACTTAGGTGGTGAGGGGGTTTCAGTAAAAGATTCAAAATTAGTTGGGTATGTGAAACTCCCTAATGGCTGTGCCGAAACAGCGTCTAGTGAAGGTGGGAAGGTCGGGTATGACTGGTAGGAAGTGGGTGGTAAGACAGGAGTAGGGTCAACATATGGATAAGAAGGTGAATAATCGTGCGGATCCCTAAAACTAGATGAGTGGAGAGGGGTGAAAGATCGACTGCGAGATTGAGCAATATGCTCAGCAATGGACATCGGCCTAGGAGTGATAGAAGGACTTGAAGAAGTGGTATCAACATATGTAGGTTGTAAAGGTTGACTCGGTTGACACGAAGTGGGTTGAAAAGTCAAACTATTTCTCCTAGACGCCTCTATTTGATCTTTCAACGAAATTTTTGGCAAGGAGGGATCGTTTTTAAATTGACCGAAACAATTGACGAACGATGCAAAGTTAGGTTCGGGATACCAAAATTCGGCAAGAGATTTATGATGTGGGGTACCCATGATAGAAGAATGCAAGGATTTCTTAGCGACAAAATTTTTGCAAGTTTTTAAAAGATTTTTCTTTAATTTTTTTATTGGAGAGTTTTGCAACAAAGTTTTTGAAGACGGACTCGTGACACAACTGTATCAACCACACATGCACAATCAGGCCTAGATCTAGGGTCGCCTAGGTCTGCTAGACAGCTCCTAACTAGGGCTAGAAATAGACCTCAAACCGCCTCTCCACGGACAAGTACGGCCAGGTAAGTGGGAAGGGACCACCACTACAGTGGGCTTAATTAATAACCACTAGCCTAGACACCGCAATGTCGGTTAGGATAAACGGCTGATGCCTATCTTAGTCCTTTTCCTATTGAGCTCGCTGTCCTTAGGTCTGAGTCTAATATTTTTTAATTAGTTGTGGTCGATGCAAAATGCTTTAGGTGTTTTCTGGGGTCCTGGGAAGGGTGATGAAATCCCCACCCAATCTGAGTTTGGTCAAATAGCCCCTTAAGTCCAATTAAATTATGCAAAACAGAATTTCACTTGCATTCAATTTTAGCGCGGCGCAAAGAAACCTGCAGAAAATCTGTTATTTAGAAGGGGGAGAAAGACTCTTTACGCAAAGAACCCTGCATAAAACTTTTTACAAAGAGATATATTGTAGGTTGCAGAGGGGAAGAAAAGAGAAATCAAACCAGCAAAATTTAGTGCGCTGACGTGGCACTAAGAGCGCGGATCCGCGGCTTATGGCTCCACTATGCGGCGGAAACGCGGCAATATGAGGAGATCAGTGGCTCAAAAAATTTTCGTGTCTCTGTTGTGATCTTCCCTCTCTGTTCTGATGTACCAAATTTTTATTTGCCCTCTGTAAAATTCCAGATCCTCAATTTTTCGCTGTTCCTGCAAGATTCAAAAGATACACCCTTCAAACAGATCAAATTTGATAATTTTTTTTTATTTTTTATATTTTCAGATTTTTATAATTTTGAAAATTTATATCAACCCGAAAATTCACAAAAAGAAAAATTACGCCGTCCCCGGCAACGGCGCCATTTGATTGATAGAGATTTTACGATCAAAAATATAATTACCGCAATCAAGAAACAGCGTCGCTTCGCAGCTAGCCGGTGAGTGCGGGTCGATCCACAGAGACGGGTAAATTCCTTTTATGTGTTTTAACGAGTTGATTCTATTTGTCGTTTTGGTTGGTTTATAAAGATCTAAAATACTGGATCTAATTAATCTAATTAAGAATCATGCTAGGGTTAGGCTTAAGGGAAGTTTTGGAGATTAATGTTTCCTTCACCGCTTTCAATACCATCTTTTTTAGATCTATTAGGTGTTAAGTTAATTATCAATAAAGTGGATACGAATCTTTTGGGAAGATGTTTCTTCCTCTAGATTTGTATCCTTCCTTTATTGATAATTACCTAACCCCCACGGAAAACGCGCGCAACCGGCCCTTTATACTACGGTTCATCGTTACCTCGAAGGGTAGGATGCCGCAGGGAGCGGTTGTGCTCGTATGCGTGGAGTTCTAATTCATTAGGTTAAAGTGGCATTGAAAGGGGTGAGAGATCTCATCTCTCAACCCTTTCCCTAAGGCTAACCCTAACAAGCGAGGAGACTACTCGCTCATTAGGGGATTAGAAAACATTATAATTAAAAGAATAAAAATACTTACTAGATTGACGGCTCCCTCCAAACAAGAATAACAGATCTGAATTTCTATCTCAGAAATTCTGAATTTTATTGATTGAAAAGAGGCATACATTTTACAGATCTAAAATCACAATTTATAGGAAAATAGGAAACCTAGGGTTACAGACTCTCGCACTTGCGCAATTACTGATTTGACCCCTGAGAATCCCAACAACAGAACAGTCGCGGCAACAGAAGAAATCTCCACCGACACGGGCCTTATATGGCCGCGGATCCGCGGCAAATGTTGGCTTGGGCCGCGGATCCGCGGCCCTTTGGTGGTCTTGGGCCACCAGTCTTTTGGGCTTTCTTCAGGAGTTCTTGGGCTCTGTATTGTTATATGTATTTTCTCAGTTGGCTTCTCACTCTTCTCCAGATCTTCAGTGAAGACTTGTATTGGGTTTTTTAACCGTTTCACATTGACATTCGTTGCCTTGCACCTATGTGAACTGGGCTTGACTAGGATCCATCTAATAGTTGGTCAAAAAGTCCCTTTTTCTGTTGCTTTGTGTCTTTTTCACTGTTTTTGCTCCAGAGACCTGTATCCTGTAATATGCAACAAACGTGCGTCAAGAGTACCTGTTTATTTATAAAAAGGATAAGAATAGGGGAATGATAAATGCAATATTATGGTCTGAACACTTAGCATCCAGCCATTCTTACAGAGTCCCCGATCTTGATGGCCTGCTCAAAACTAGTTGGGTCATCATCTAATGATGCAATCCTCGCTCCCACTGTCATAGAGAAAACCGAAGTATCTCTCAGGTGGGTGAGGAACCCTGCCAGATCGGCGGAGAGCCTGAGGTTCGTTGGAAACTATTGAATCCTCAAGGTTTACCAAATCATCAGCTGCAGTTTGTATAGCTAGAACTCCTTCCAGTTCTACCTCATGACCACTAATTTCTTCACAAGAAATTCCCTTTCCAAAAGGTGGCATGCTGAGAATCAAAACACCTTTTGTTCCTCAGTATGGTAGAAGATATTCCCTTGCGAATGCTTGGAATATCCAACAAATTTCCACAGAACTGACCTTGCCTCGAGCTTGTCCGGATTTTGCTTTTAGACACAGGCCGGACAACCCCAAATCTTAACATCCTTAAGAGATGGGCTCTTCCCATACCATATCGCATATGGAGTGGCAGGCACCTGATTTGATTGGAACCCTATTCAATAGGTATGCAGCTTCACAAGTGCATAACACCCAAAAGGAAATAGGCAACTCAGTAGTACTCATCATAGAGCACACCATATCACATAGGGTACGATTGCTCCGCCCCGATATACCAACGTACTGTGGTGTATACGGAGGAGTAATGCTGAGAGAGAATCTCATTCTCCTTTAGAATAGTCCAGGATCTTCTACATCATCATGTATCAATCCCAAGAGTTCACTAACTCTTTCTCTGTTTCCAATAAACAGAGCTATGGTCATCTTATCTTTGTGACATGACTGGCAAGTTTCACAAGAAGCAAATTCAAACTAATTTAAATATGCATCTAAATGTAACTTAGCTAGTCGGGTCACATTGATATGGCTTAGTCTACAATACCTCAAGAAGGATTCGTTCATTTCTGAACTCTTCTTCTTGTATGTGTTCTGTACGTTAAGAACTGTGGTTTGATTTAAACATCTATGCTTTTAGATAACGTTCCTGAACTGATCAACTCTTGATATAGGAAATGTTCAAAACATTATCCAACAATACAAAATTATATCCTTCTTTATCTTAATAAAGAGACTGATATGATGTTATATATCAGGTTCGGTATCTAATAACATTCGTTCAAAATCAATGAATTTATTAATACAGGGTGATAACTGCCAAAAGACTTGGTTGCAACACTTGCACCATTTTTAACTTTAAAACTTATCACCCTATCTCAATTCTCTACTTATCTGTAGCCCATGTGACAGATTACATATATGGGATCCTGATCCAGTATCTCATACCCAGGATATAAAGGATACTGAGAAACAGTTCTCGGTAATGAACACACCCGAAGAAGATGCGTCAGCATGCACTTTCTTCGTTTGGGCGGCACGGGAATTCTGGTAATCCCCAATTTCCTGCTCAGTCTTATAACATTTATAAGTTGGAGCGGGACCAACGTTCCTTAGCGCAGTATAACAAGCGGGTTTGGTCAATACATCCGTATTATTATCTTTGATTAAGGAGTGACATGGTCGCTACCTGGAGAGAGAGAGAAGAAAAGACTCAGCATATACTCTTGCAAGATTAGATTGGTTATTAATATATCTAATCAGGATGGCTCCCACTGTTTTAGTCAAATCTTCCTTCAAATCCTAAAAGGAAAGACTAGCCGGGATTAATTACACGCTACAAGTTCGCCAATCTTTTAGCCAGGCCAGTGCCGGTATTTTGAAGGAGGTTCCCCGTGCTTTCGCACGGACCTAATTAAAGTAAATCTCGTTTTCCCAGAGGCATAACCCCGTTTACACCTTTCTAGCCACCTACTTGATCGGCTAATTGTAATGTGTAAAACTCTCCCAGGAGAAACTCTTATTCGCAGTGGGTATCAGGATCCAACTATCTCATAGAAGGTATGCAATCTCATTGCAAATTTCAACATTGAAATTCCCGATAATATTTTACCCCTAACCTCCTATGACCTTGACAAAGGCAAACCATAGGATGCTAGTCAAGTTCAACCCGTCATTTCCTGATTGAATTAAACCCACCTGCACGACCCTTGACAAGGGCCAACAAGGTCGCATGACTACCCTAACTCAATCACATCATATTCTTATACAGATAAGCAGTAATTAGCTACCGCACACTACGCCTTAACAAAGGCCAACAAACGCAACACGAATACTAAATACTATTTATCTAAAATGACGGAGGGCTATGACAGGTTTTTAAGAAAACCCTTTGCGTAATGAACTTGATATCGTTGTAGAATCGAGTGATTTTAAATGGAATGTTTTTGAGGACTTTTCTAGTTTTCCTAAAGAGGTCACTCCCGATGAAGCGATCTCGGCTCTTTCCTCATCGAACAAGGTGCAGGATATTTCACAAATATCACTATGCAAAGCAAAAACTATAGAAGCAATCAAAAAAAAAACCGAGTGTGTAGCATCTGCCAGTTATTGCTAAAGAGGTCATTCCCGGTGAAGGGATCTCGACTCTTTCCTGATCGAATAAGGTGCTGGATGTTCTACAAGGAACACCGCTATGCAAAGCAACAACTAGAGCTACCTGTTTTTGAAAATTCGATTTCACAATATCTTTAGGTTTCTTTTATTTCATTAATCTCATTAATGAAGTCTCATCATTTTAGTTTACCTAAACATCACAGATAAATACAACGTATGCTTATGCCATTCGCATTCGCCTCGATGCCCCCTCGTGCACTGTTAGGTTAGGTAACTAACAACAGAGCGGGGCAGTGCTAGCGCGGGTGTAAAACATAAGCAACGTCTATATAATATATTGCATATACTATATCCTGTATTCATCACAACATATCAAATGATCACATCACAGATATCGTAGCAGAAGAAACATATGAAATATTGGATATACTAGGAGGTCCGTGTTTTAATGCGAGCCTGTATAAAACACGGATTCCACGGTCGCGATGAATAGCCAATCCCACACCCCTAGACCCAGACGAGAGCGACAAGCAATCCTACCAATTCTAGAGTTAGGACACCCGATCTCGACTCCTCGAGATGGTCTCCCACTGGACCCTAGAAGCCGGTTACTTGTGCTCCCCGTCTTGGGTCTATCCTAGTGCGGAAAAGTAAATAATATACAATGGTGACATCATCCTCAACCCGGAAGTGCCCCAATAAAAGAATATTACATACAATGAATTTTACATGAATGAAAAAAATTAAAAAACTGTCATCTCACATGAAACCCCCGGCTATTCAAAACACGGCGATCCAATATAATATATCACAGAAACACATAACATCACATGTCATCAACGTAAGTAAATATGCGTATCCCAATTGTCGTTGATGTATAGCAATGAAACCGGCGATACACCACATATTACACTTACGGTTGCAGAAAAGAAAGTGTAAAACTACAACAGTTGGAATCCGCAATTACCTTAGACATCTCATGCCTAACCAAATGAATTCCTTAGACATCGCATGGCTAACAATTATAAACCCCGCATTTTAGTCTCGATCTCGAAAAAAAATTTCAATATCTAGTCGGGAAATTCAACAAGATTCCCGACATCCTGATCAAATGCTCGTCAGAAACATTAGTAGATGGCCGCACCCCCGGTGTCGTCGACGAAGTGCACTAAGGCGGAACACCGCTGCCGTGAGCACCCGAACGGATGCTTTTGGCGATGGTGTTCTCTTACAGTCACTTGGTTGGGGCTATGGGGCGTGGCTATCTATTAAGTTTACCCGGCGAGTATCCATGTACGCTACGTGATTGCAACGGACTTTTGATCACATCAAAATCCCGTGGCAACAGATCAAATGAGACAAAACTGCTAGATTTATAACATTCAAATTAGTTATCTCATTACTATTTGTGGATTCCAAATATTGTATCACATTACAGAAAAAGTTAGACGATGTTAAACATTCCGATCGAATAAACAAACACCTAAAATTTCCCTATTTGCTCAACTCTTGAACTTAGTTTAAAAGCATCCATCACATGCCACAGTATCAATGGACCAGCTGTAGAAGGGTCAAACCAACGCCTCGCATATGGCAACGCCGAACTACTACAAACCCTAAGCTTTAGAGGTGGTTTAGACGGTCACATAATCGAGTTAAGGTTTTGTTCTTCTAGAGGGTCCACCGCGTTACTTGCACGACTTTGAATGTTTTTCATGTTGGATGTAGTGCCCTCAAAGTCAATTATTGGATCGCAGGCACGCGATTGCAATGATTGAGGAGGACCTATACCGGTAGGACAGTTTTACTCGAGATGATAGTATGTTATCTGGTTTAATTTTATCATCGTGTACAGCTTTAGGTGACATGATCACTATTACATGTTAATAGAGCAGTTTGGATTCTGCTTGACTACCAACAGTATGATGGCGATCATATACGTGAGAGTTGGGTAGTCTATAAGCACATCCTTAAAAGTGGTCCCTAGTCGTGGAAGTTTCGAGACAGGGTATCGATACTCCGGAGTAGACTAGTGTATACAGTCGAGACCCCGACGAGGGGCGGTGGCCGGTCTCACAAGCCACTGGTGTCAGTTGGTTCACCTAAGATGTATACAGGTGCTCATTGGGTTATAAGTGCACCGGACAGGACTAGCCGGGAACCTGCTAGTTGGTATTATACCTAGCGTCAGATAGCAGTTCCCTGGTGACATGTATACATGTTAGTTCATCGACCTGAGATCGTCATTTGTCGCGTGTGAGTTCCCACTGTGCTTTGATTATTACCCTACCACGGTTCAAAGGAGTCGTGTAAACAGGTTTTAGTTGGGTACAGTCCCGAGCCACATGGAGGCAGTGAGTGGATCGGTAGGGAATTCGTCTCTCCCGGTATTGGGGGTAAGATCGCGCTGTGTCTAGGAGAGCCATTACACAAAGCCCTCGGCCGAGGCAGGAGATTTACTGGTAGGTACTCCAGTAGTATCTCAGGGTGTTCTGGGCTACACTCTGACACGACTTATACTGCTATTGGGGGTCTGAGTTACCAGCCACCTAGGCCCGATATGCGATGCTCATAGATGAACGGACCGGACTGTACGGATATTGTCACTGATAGGCTCAGTAGGGTTCCAGGATGAGTTCGCTCATCGGCTTCTCTTTCAGTCAATATATGGGCAGCCGTTATGCACAGCTAGTGCTGCTGATGTGCTTGTGGTTAAACCAACTGCCACGGTATTGACGAGTCTTTAGAGTCCCGCACAGATAGTTTCCCAAGTTCGGGCGAAATGTTGTAGAGGCCGTATGATTTTATGGCAGGGTTCGAACATGCACGTGCACTTGTGCACGTGTCATAGTTCAGACAGATAATACTGGTGGGCTTTGGTTTAAGCCGGATCCAAGTATTAAATTGAGTCGGAATATTTTAGTCTCATCGTATTTGTATTCGGTCGGAATACGGATACAACTGTGTATATACAGGTGAGGGGTATTCTCATAATCCGTTACGAGAATACTTTAAAAGATGCGTTTCTTTTTGGGTTAATCATTTTGGTTTAAATGATTATTGGATTTGGAAAGTGTGACTCATTTTTGGTGACTCATTAATTCTAGCATGTTCACTAATGACTCATGCTAATGAGTCATGTAGTGACTCATGATGAATTAATGGAGTTTGTTTTGGGTGAGATATTTTAGGGTTGAGTTGGAGATATTTTGGGATGATATTTTCTTTGTTTCTCCAACACAAAACCTCATATATATCACACACAAAATAAAAGGGCAGCCAAGGGTTAATTTTTGAGACTTGGTTTTTGCTCACTAGAGTTTTCTTGAGCTCACACTCTTCAACTCTTTGCATCTTCTTCAACCTCTACCCTAACCCTCTCATGTGATGAGAACCTTAGGGTGTATTGAAACAAAATATTCCACTCATTCTCTAGTTCATCTTGGACATGTCGGTTAGTATACTTCATGTCCGAGTTGCCTCGGTATAGAGGCGGGAGCCCGTATAAAGACTCGTTGACGTGGTGCCACCTCGACGAGAAGATCGGAGTCGCAGCGAGGAGCATGGGATGATGGCTAAAGACCGAAGGACACGGATCGATCAGTATAGCCTTTCTACCTCTTTACAGTTTGTTATTTTAGCGTTAATGGTATTATCCGGGTTATATGCGATAGCGCCAGTTGTAAAAGTTTTTGTTCCACGTTTGGCCTCAGATTGACGGCCGGGGCGCTACCGTAGACTTACATGGTATAAGAGCCATGCCATTAACCTTTACTTGCTTGTTCTAACATGTTTAAAAGATCGATCGAACGAAATTTCGAAAACCACATTTTCAATGTTAAAGTTTTAGTCGAATTTTTAAACTGGTCTAAAAATTATTTTGGGTATGTCAGAAAATCGTGCAGGCTTTTTTAAGACTACTGTAGAAATTTGGTCGATTGAACCTTCAAGACCGCCGCGGAACCGCCGTACTAGCCTTGTATTGGCCGTGGTTCCGCCGCCGTTTTGGAGCAATAGTGTACCATTTTTCTTCTGGGTGTCTTTCATGTGGAATTGTGGTTTCTGGAATATTTTGTTTGGGCCCAGATTTTATTTAAGTACTGGATATGTACTTGGGGCCCACTTCGGGAAGTTTTGTCGATCGAGATTTTAAATATGTTAGTTTACAATACTTACATTATATCTCCGACCATGATTGTCATTCGAGCGGTAAATCGTGTCTAATTGCTATAGTCCTTTTAGACGGGTTTGCGAACGTGACATTCGCGTTGATGTTCTGTGTTGTGCTATGATGTTGCGCATTTGTCGTGGTGGATAGCTGTGTGCAATGGTAGTGCAGTTTGGATTTATTTGTACATTTGATATTGCGGGGCGAGCGTCCAACATGTGGATTGTCGTCACTACCTGTTTGTATATTATTCTTTTGGAGCACGACCGGGTTGAGATCGATGTACCCGTTGTACATATTTTCATTTCTGTACTAGGTTTACCCCGCGACGGAGTGCATGGATAGCCGGGTTCTAGAGGGCAACGGGTCCGCATCTCATGGCTTTGAGAAGGAAGGGGCCTCACTCTAGAATTGGCAGACTATTCGCCGCACTCTTAGGGGGTACAGGTTGGCCCAAGGTGGGGTGCTCAAGTTACCGAATTCCGTGAAGTGCCGGGTGGTTTATTCACTTTGCTAAATGGGGCTGTCTCGCTTCAGGTTTTGGCGGGTAACTTGCCACACCTGTAGGGTTCTAGGTTTTCATTGCACAGGTTATCAACACGACCAGGGGAACGTCAGGTTTCAGTTGCGGCTCTGTGAAACTCAGGGATCCCAGATTATCTGTATTGTTCTGTCATGCATATTACATTTCTGTAATTTTGCATTTATCACGCCTGGAGCGATTACTGTATATTGGTATATATACTAGTAGATGTTGTATATGTTTTACACCCGCGCTAGTCCAGTCCCCGCTCTGTCGTTAGTTAAGTAACCTAATCGGTGATGACGGGACCCAGTGGCGAATGCGGATGACATATACGTACATTTTATTTTCGTTCTTTTCTGGTGTGATTAATGTAAGTCCACAGTAGCGCTCCGGCCGTCTAACAGGCGCCAAATGCGGAACAAAAAACTTTTTACAAACTGGCGCTATCGTGTACCGTAACCCGGATCTGCCATTAAAGCTAAACTAACAAACTACAAAGTGGGTAGAAACGTTATACCGAACGATCCGAGTCTTTCGGTCTTCAACCATCATCCCACGCTTTGTTGCGGCTGCTCCGATCTCCTGAATCTCCAATCTTCTCGTCCAGGTGGCACCATGTCGACGGATCTTTAAACGGGCTCCCGCCTCTGAACCGAGGCAACTCGGTCGTCAAGTTTGCTAAAAGAGACGACCAAGATATTGTAGAGAATGAGTAGAACACTTTGTCTCGTTACGTCCAAGGCTATGGACGAACGGCTAATGAAGTTGCCTTTTGGATCCGGTGGAAATGAGAAATGAATATCTATCAAATTTCCATATATTAAAACTCTTATCTTATTCTCTCAAGCAACCATCTCTCACCAAAAGATGTGGCCGGCCATTATAAAGAGGAGGGGGTGAGTGTAAGAGCAAGGGGGGTGAGTGTAAGCAAAGCTTATCATGAAGAAATATCTTAGCACAAACAAAATGCATTAATACAAAGGATGACTCATCTAAACCTAGTCATCATTCAATTAATGCATCCAATGAAAAAAGAACACCTCACTAATTCCAGAAGCTTCCACACACATCTCCTCATGACTCACCCTATGACTCACCCTCAAGAAGAAAAGATAAATCCGCATTTAACCGAATGTTAAATACGGCCGATAGAAAACTGGAAACTGGCAACTTCCAAAAGTGATCCTGAAAAGAATTTCAGGATAACTCCGTATCAGTATAAACATACCCGCATTTGTATTACGACCGAATACAAATGCATCTGAGACAAAGATATTATATCTACACAGTATAATACTCGGATCCGGCTTAAACCAAAGCCTACCAGTATTATCTGCCCGAAAAATGACACGTGCGAAAACGCACGCGCATTTTCCGAACCTTGCCATAAAACCATACGGCCTCTACAACGTTTCTCCCGAACTTGGGAAACTGTTTGTGGGGGACTCTAATGACTCATCAACACACTGGCACCGGGTATAACCTCTAGCACATTAGAGGTACAAGCTGTACGTAACGGTTGCCTATGTATTGATTGGAAGGGAAGCTGACGAGCGAACTCATCTATAAACCCTACTGAGCCTAACACTGACAATATACATACAGTACGGTCCGTTCGTCTGAAGAGTATCGCATATCGAGTCTAGGGGAGTGGATAAAGTCAGACCCCTAATATCGCGATAAATCGTGTCGGCATGAAGCCCATCACCATCTGAGAAACTACTGATCCGAATCAGTAATTCTCCACTACCTCGGCCGAGAATTTCTAGTGATGGCCACCCGTGCACTTTGCGACATCAACCCCCAATACCGGGAGAGACGAATCCTCGACGATCCGCTCGCTGCCTCCATGTGGTTCGGGACTGTACCCAAAAAATACCTGTTTGCACAACGCCTTTGAGCGTGATAGGGTAGGAATCAAAGCACAGTGGGAACTCACACGAAACAAATGACGATCTCAGGTCGACAAACTAACCTGTACACATGTCACCAGGGAGCTGCTATCTGACGATATGTATAATACCAACTAGCATGTTCCCGGTGAGTCCTGTCCGGTGTACTCATAACCCAATGAGCACATGTATACATCTTAGGTGATCCAACTGACACCAATGGCTTGTGAGACCGGCCATCGCCCCTCGTCGTGGTCTCGACTGTATACACTAGTCTACTTTGGAGTATCGATGCCCTGTCTCGAAACTCCCATGACTAGGGACACTTTAAGGATGCGCTTATAGACTCCAGCTCCCACATATATGATCGCTATCATATTGCTGGCAGTCAAGCAAGAATCCTATGGGCTCTATCATTATGCAATAGTGAACTAATGCATGTATACGATGATAAAGATAAACCAGATAGCATACTATCATCTCGAGCAAGACTGTCATATCGGTATAGGTCCTGCCTCAATCATTGTAATTACATACCTGCGATCCAAAAATTGACTTTGAGGGCACTATCTCCAACATTCTCCCACTTGCACTCAAGGCTAATTATTGCGATGTCGCATACTCACAGCCCGTGTGATACCGAACATCCAACTCCTCTACTAATCAGTTTCACAAAGCTAGTTTGTAAAACTCTTGTGTTCGAGAAATAGCCTCAGTGAGTGGATCCGCCCTGATGTTTCTTTCTATGTCTCTCTTAATATCAAGTTCGCAGAGAAAGCCATCTCCCGAATCGAGTAATACCTGTCTTAGAATATGTCTGGATATCTGATGGGACCTAGTTCATAAATTAACTTCAAATCCAAACTTCTTAGACTTTATTGATAACTGAACCTAGTCAGTATCCAGTACCATGCCTCCCACAGTATCCTCTCGGACCACTTGTCCATAATACTGTCCCTCGTCAGAGGGAAAACTATAACTCTGACAATCACTCTGTCATACATGTCACCCTTGAATCCTGGAATGATAACTGTCTCCCGAAAGAGGCTGCCGTCATCAAATCCGTAGAACATGCACTTATGTTCTAAAACCGCTTCCTTATGTTTCTTCAGGATTGGATTAATATAAACTTATCGCATCTAGTGCAAAAACAACATCTGGTGTGGTACTTGACATCTCATGATTGACTCAATTGCCTAAGCAAGTGATCTGCCAATCATGCACATCCCTCTCTCCTTTAGTCTGTAAGACACCTTTAGAGAGGGTGACTCCATCAGCTGCAGGTACACCACCATGCCAGGAGTCATCTATTCTAAAAACCATTAGAATACTGTCAAAGTATCCACATTGGGAAACTACCCAAATCTAGATCTAATACCATAGATCTAGTAACCAGAATGTCTGATATTATATCCATATCCTTTGTGGAGAAACAACTGTGTGACGAACAAAGTACAACCGATCGTAGTATAGGAATTTTACTTCCTACTCTGTGTATGTCATCCAAATACCATGACATCACACCCTACTACCTTCTTAACAGATCCATCCCCTATACTGATGAAGTCAAAGCCATGACTGTCACATTAAAATTAGATGATCTTATCTCCGCTATATGTGCTCAAGCCTATAAATAGACATAAGCTACTTGCACACTATGCTTCCGCTGCTCCCACTGACTACGACAACCCTCTGGCAGAATAATATACACGTACACTTCTAAAGCTAGTTTAGAATGACGCTATACTTATCCTCTTGCCGGGTTTCATAGTCTGGAACAACAGTAGCGTCAAGTTTAGGTAAACAAGAACCTCCCTGTCACCGTCCTTGAGGCTACTGGAGTACCTCTCGGGTGTCTGAGGTTACCCACCATGTCTGCGAAGTGGCTATTGGAATGTCAAACCTGATTGAATATATAGGTTCTATTAAATTTTCCATAATCGTTTGCGGTTCTGGAATCACTTCCAGTTCTACCATACTCCCACTAGTGTTTTCTGAAAAAGTCCATTTTAATAAAACTGTGGCGAGTCAAGAACAATATCACTATTGATCTATCAGATGGTAGAAATGTCAACCTTTGTCAAAGCCAGGGTCAACCCACAAACTGCCATTACAGAAACGTGTCTTGAGTTATCCAGTGTCTGATTTTAAGCATAAGCTGGACAACTCCCCGTATCTTAACATCGTTAAGATATGAACCATTCTATATACAATTTAGAAATAGAGGCACTAATTTAATTGGAACCAGATTCAAAAACATGCAACTGTCTCCAGTGCATATCAACTTAATGAAGAGAGGCTAATCAACATTACTCAACTTAGGAATCCATCCAATTATGAGTAACCTTAAAGAGAAACAAGTTTCTCAAAACTATTACTATTAACTGAATACCAATCACAAGAATCTATATCTTCATCTCTTTGAAGAATCCCGATACTTGCGATACCTGGTTCTCTACTTTATTCTTATACCTACAACTTCTCAAAACTTAGACATTGTATTTGTACGAAACACTTATCTAAAAACTAGAGAAGTCATAAGTAAACAGAACATAGTACGGGGACCTACCCCTTTGTCCTGACGGACACTGGACAACATACAATACTCTGTATAAGTCCACTGAGTTGAATAACTCAAAACCAGTGCATCGTAGGTTGAAAACTGTACCCAGGCGATTTCCTCAAATATCACCAATTACAACGAATTCCGATATAATGAGGATAATCACCTAATTCCCAATAACTTACTCCCACTCATCATCTGTAAAACCATATAGATATGAGAATGAAACCTGGTAAATACATACCCTAGAGTAAGTATCTAATCGGGAAATCAGTTTTCCTTTAACAATGTACAGAAACATGAAAATGTTTCGTAGGGGTATCCTTGTATTCCTAGTAATGCCTCTTCCATAATCGAATTCATGACTATAACCGTATATCTCTTTGCTATCTCTCCAAATCCCTTTATTTGTCTTTAGTCATTACCTTTTGTACACCATTGTTAGGCTAAGTGGTTTTCTTCCTTCCCTACCGTTCGGCACCAGCCTATGGTTTGGAAGAAGACTATCCAGTAAGCATAATAGGTGTACTCTCCTAAACCAAGGAGTACTCGCAACTTGAGAGAAGGTGATGATAAAAGAGAACCGAATAATACCTTATTCTATTTCTCCCGAATTGGGGAAAAGCAATGGTGAAAATAGGAGTGGCGATGAAGTATGCGGTTTGATCGTGAATGATAACAGTCGCAATTTACTTTGCCCTCTTTCTAATCCCTTTATCTTGTCTTTAGTTATTACCTTCTGTACACCCTACTTAGGCTAATTGGTTTTCTTCATTCCCTACCCTTCGGCACCAGCCTATGGTTTGGAATAAGACTATCCAATAAGCGTAATAGGTGTACTCTCCTAAACTAAGGAGCCCTCGCAACCTGAGAGAAGGTGATAATAAAAGACAACTGAATAAACCAATTCTATTTCTCCTGAACCTGGATCCATCCTCGAATAAGTCCCTTCGAGTTCGTATATAACCATACGATGGATCTATCCAATAGAAGTGGATGTCCGTAGTAATACGGGGTGTTCTGAGAAATACAAAGGGTAAAAGAAGGAGCGGAAATGACTTATGCAACTTTAGACAATCCAAAAGCCAGTATTAAAGAAGGTTCGGTCAACTTGGTCACTGAGTCATAGTCTAAGGTCGGTCAAAGGTCGCTGCCAAAGAGAGAGAGAAAAGAAACACTCTGCGTGTACTCTAACCTAGATCAGAATGGTTATCACTTTATCTAATCAGGAAACCTCCCACTGTAATCTCAAATTCTCCTACAAACCTGAAAGAAGAATTAGTCGGGATCACCCGAAGAGTAAACCATGTAGCGCCTTGAAATGTCTTTTTGGTGTTTTCCCGAAAATCGGTGAAAATTCGGTATTTTTCCGAAAACCGTCTTTTTTGTTATTTTGCAGTTTAGGACTAGTTATACCTAAAATGGATAGCTAATTGCTTGTTTTTAGTAGCTAATGAGTTACTTATTAAATTTTGGTCATTTAAAATTTTTTCCCTATTTTTCAAATTTTTTAATATTATTTTAAGCCGGTAAGAAAATACATTAAATTAGCGATAAATACAAATTTTTCTGGGCTAATTTTAATCTTTAAAATTATGTTAATTAAAATCTAGTTGTAACATAAATTTTTAGTATTTTATTTTGAATTTTAACTAATTTTTATTATAGGAAATGAAATTTATTGAATTTAAGCTTAAATTTGCAATTTTTGACTTGTAGGGGGTCTTCTTGCATAAAATTTCTTTTGTAAAACCCCTCTCTCTCTTCCCTCAGCCCTAGGCCAGCCCCACCATCATCAGGTCCAGAAAAAAAATTCCATGCTCTTTGACTTTATTCTTGTGTAGAAATGGGTTTTTTTTTAAAGGATTATGAATTGTTATTTTGGGTATGGGTCTTTGTGGGTTGGTAGGGGGTTGACCAAGACTTTTTCCCACACCCACACCATTCCTCTCCTCCCTCATTCTGGCCGAAAAAACAGCAGCCCCCCCTTCATCTCTTTTCTTTTTATCTTCTTCAAAAATTCATTAAGTTTGCTCCAAATTTCAAGCTAAAACTCACAAATTAAACCGCATTCTTCATCCCTTTTTCCTTCACCTCTCTTGCTTGGAATCATGGTGCTAGGAGGCCATCATTGAGGCAAATTTCTTCTTGCTAGATCCATAAATTTGAGGTATAATTTCTACTCTTTTAATTTCTTATGGTTAGAATCCTTTAATTAAATTGTTTTAGTGTTAATTTAGTGCTATTTTCATTCTAGTTTTGTTTAAAGTTAATGGTTGAGTTAACTAGGGTTTCTTGAAATCATGTTTTAGTTAATTAAATCTAGTTAATTAATCTAGTGGTTTACTTAACCAACCTATATGGTTACTTTGCTTAAGTGGCTTGATGTATTGCTAATCTAAGTTAACTTGTGTGAAATTTTCTTTGCTTTGCTAATTACCAAAATCAAGAAAAGGTTTGTGTATGGAATGTGGGTTTTGATGCATGGTTTAATTTGGATATTTGTGTGATAATGTGTGCGCACTTTGTCGCAAATTGTCGATGTTTGCACCAAGTTTGCAAACTTCTAGCTTACTAGGTTTTTATTATATTATTGTGGCAATTTAGTTGCGATATCTAGATTATATTGTTGGCTTATCCTATGACATTTAGGATGCGTGAGTGCGGATTTTTGAGTAGTCGGGTTTTAGTTTTTGCCGGGCGACCAAATCGACGTTTTAGTTAGTTTTTGCGATTTTCGCGTGTGTTCCGCGCACCTTGTGCACGTTGTACCTAGCTTGTGAACATTAGTATTTTCGTTTGGATTTTGCGTCGTTCTTGGTATGTAACCTTATGTTTGGTATTGATGTAAATTCCAGGTTCGGTCGCGGAGACGTCAGACGCGGCACGAAAGGGGAAAGCGGTGATTGGACGTGACTAGCTAGGGATTCCGGTGAGTAGATGTAACATCTACGGGGGACTATCGTTGGATGGCGCAAGTCGCCCGATAGTTTTAGTAGCTTAAAAAGATTCTTAGTAATGTTAGTAATTAGGGGTGTAATACTTGTATGATTATTTGCTACATTCATGCCTTATATTGACATACATATGCGAACCCATTCTATAGAACATCTGCACCATTGCCAGGGTTTTTATATGCAGCACGAGCACTATTCATGCTTACACACACACCCTGGTAATTGCCATGCCACCACACTAGATAACCTTTAAATTGAAACCTTTTACTATAATTGATACTTAAACTTGCGCTATTGCTTTAATTCCTTAAAATGAAATCGTAGGATTGCTATTCATGTGCATGTACTTCATCACATTATTTGTTCATGCCTAATCTATTAATCACACATCGCAACTTGATTATTGATACCATATGCATTCATTATCATTGACATATGCACTTATGAGGATTTCTTGAGATTTTATGATATTTCTGGATTTCGGGGGAAAGCCGCAAAATTTCTAAACTTATTATATTTTTAAAATATGTAAATTGCGGTTTTCTAGTGATGTAAGTGTCGTCCACCATGAGTTTGCTGTGGTTTTCGAGATCCGTGTCGAGGAGTGGAGGAACCGTCACGGGTACATGGTGGGCCCGGTAAGGTACCCCGGGGCAAGAGGAATGTGGTGTTGACGTTGAGCCTGGCAGGGGACGGATTACCTACCGGTGACTGTTTGGGACGCCGGATATCCAGAGGATACCGACCGTGGCCGCGAGATGATGAGATATTGATATTGAGATGGGTCAGCCGGATGGCTGAGGCCAGAGACACTATGACATGGATTTATGAGATTTGAGACAGTTTTTAGGTGTCGTTGCTGGACACAGATTATTGTCGATTCTATGAGTATTATGCTGGCATTTTAAAAGAGTTTCAAAAACAAAAAGAGATAAAAGGTTTCTTATATATACCTATTGAGACCTCAGATATTCATGTTGCATACCTACACTTGCTAGTACACTGATGTTGTATACACACCTGTTAGTGCATCCAGTCATACCTGTATTGTAGATGCTAGGATGCTTGTGTGCATGCATTCGATAGCCTGTGTAGATGTTATTTATTACTCACGAGTTGGCAACTCACCCCCGTTGTGCCACAGCCTTTTGTAGGTCCGCTCCGTCGGTACAGTAGCGGCGGGCGCACTTGCCTCTTTTGCCTCTTTTTCCTGGACTCGAGGTTTTGCTCTTAGGTGGGTTATATCATTATTTTTGTACCACCTTGTATATTCTTTATATCTAGTGTACTCCATCTACTGTTTCTACCAGTATTGTTGTATATTGATCTAGAGAGGAGACTGTGAGATTTGTGGACTTTTTATGCTGTATTTTGGGGTCGAGCTCACTTGAGTCGACATACTGTTTTTCTCATGCTTCTTTATGATTATTTTGCATGTTGTTGTTTTATATTGCGTGGGATTTATGACCGCCTTGTGGCGAAGAGCTAGCTCCCGCTTGGGGATGCCTTATTTGTTGGATTTATATATATTCTTGTTGTACCCATTTTGGGGGCCAGTATTTACAAAAGAGACTCTGCCGAAATTTTCGGAAAAATTGCTATTGTTTCTAAAAAGGTTTTATATGACTTATTTGATAAACTCGTTTTCAATTGATTGGTTTTCCTTCACTCTTCTGCTTATTTGGTTTTGGTTTTCTGGGCTTTGGCTTACTTATTTTATGGACGTCTTGAGACGTTTCGTAAACTTAAGTGCCAGTCATGTTCCGTACCCTGCGGGTCGTGACAAAACCAACTCATCAGTAAGAATCGGGATCCAACTATCATCGCATGATAAATTGATGGAAGCCACTCAAGTTATCACACTCCAGAAGGTATGCGCATACTTGGCAAGTTTCATTATGTTTGAAACTCCCGATGTTATTTTTGCCTCATGCTCTTATGACCTTGACTTTGGCCAAAAAATCATAAGTCACATGTCAAGTTCTACCCGTCATTATCCATGTTAATTTGAACCCACCCGCACATGCCCTTGACTTTGTCCAATAAGGCAGAACGACTGTCCCAAACCAACGCATCTATCTATGCAACAGATGAATATTCAGTAGCTACCAAGCACTATGCCTTGACTTTGGCCAACAAACATAGCTTGAATACTACTGACTATCGATAAGAAACAACGGAGGGCTACGACTGGTTTTTGGCAAAAAACCTTAAACGTAATGAACTTGATCTCGTTGAAGGAACCTGATAGCTTTTTATAAAAATATAGTGACGAAAACCTTTCGCTAAAGAGGTCACTCCTGGTGAAGGGATCTCGGCTCTTTCCTCGTGGAATGAGGTGCAGGATATTCCAAATGAATATCGCGATACAAAGCAACTTGTAATCGACTATAGTGAAGTTATTACCCTGACGTAAACTTCTGCCCAAGGGGTCACTCCCGGTGAAGGGATCTCGGCCCTTGCCTCGTCGAATGAGGTGCGGGATATTCTAACTGAATATCACTATGCAAAACAAAAGAAAACATCTTTGTAATAACACCTTTTAAAATTTGTTCCAACAACATCAAATATAGGTTTGTTTTATCCTTGCATTGATCAGAATCAATGCAGTCCCATCAATCAATCACACCAGAAAATAACGAAAAATAAAATCTACGTATATGCCATCCGCATTCGCCACTGGGTCCTGTCATCACCCGTTAGGTTACTTAACTAACGACAGAGCGGGGGCTGGACTAGCGCGGGTGTAAAACATATACAACATCTAATAGTATATATACCAATATACAATAATCGCTCCAGGCGTGATAATATGCAACATTACAGAAAAGTAAAAAGTATCACAGAACAATAAAGATAATCTGGGATCCCCGGGTTTCACAGAGCCGCTACTGAAACCCGACATTCCCCTGGTCGTGTGGATAGCCTGTGCAATGAAAGCTAGACCCCTACGGGTGCGGAAAGTTACTCGCCAAAACCTGAAGCGAGGTAGTCCCCCACAGCGTAGTGAATGGAACACCCGGCACTTCACGGAATCCGGTAAATTGAGCACCCCTCCTTGGGTCAACCTGTACCCCCTACGAGTGCGGCGAATAGTCTGCCAATTCTAGAGTGAGGTCCCTCTGCCTCTCAAAGCCATGAGATACGGACCCATTGCCTTCCAGAACCCGGCTATCCGTGCACTCCTTCGCGGGATAAACCTAGTACAGAAATAAAAATATACAACGGGTACATCGACCTCAGCCTGGTCGTACCCCAAAAAGAATATTATACAAACAGCCAGTGACGGCAGTCCACATGTTGGACGCTCGCCCCGCAATATCAAATGTACAAATAAATCCAAACTGCACTACCATTGCATACTGCTATCCACCACGACATATCCACAACAATCACAGTACAACACAGAACATCAACGCGAATGTCACGTTCGCAAATCCGTCTAAAAGAACTATAGCAATCAGACGCGGTTTACCGATCAAATGACATTCCCGGTCGGAGATATAATATAAATACTGCATACTAACAAGTTTAAAATTTCGATCGACAAAATTTCCCGAAGTGGGCCCCACGTACATCTGCTATACAGTAACAAAATCTGGGCCCAAAAGAACAGTACTAAAAACCACAATTTCCAATATAGAAACAACAGGAGAAAAATTGCCAACTGAGTCACCAAAACCGCCGCGGTTCCGCGGTCAAAGCCAGGCTTTGACCGCGATTCCGCGGCCGTACGATCGAAGCAGTTGGTCGTTTTTCTCCAGTTTTCTATACAAACCCTGCCTGATTTTCTGGTATATGTAAAATTATTTTTAGACATCATTTAAAATTAACAGAAACTTTGAATTTGGAATTTGCGGTTTTCGAAAATCCGTTCGATCAATGTTTTAAACGCGTTAGCACAAGTTAGTATAGCTTAATGGTGAGGCTCTGATACCACTGTAAGTCCACGGTAGTGCCCTGGCTGTCTAACAGACGCCAAATGCGGAACAAAAAACTTTTTACAAACTGGCGCTATCGTGTACCGTAACCCGGATCTGCCATTAAAGCTAAACTAACAAACTACAAAGTGGGTAGAAATGTTATACCGAACGATCCGAGTCCTTCGGTCTTCAACCATCATCCCACGCTTTGTTGCGGCTGCTCCGATCTCCTGAATCTCCAATCTTCTCGTCCAAGTGGCACCACATCGACGGATCTTTAAACGGGCTCCCGCCTCTGAACCGAGGCAACTCGGTCGTCAAGTTTGCTAAAAGAGACGACCAAGATGTTGTAGAGAATGAGTAGAACACTTTGTCTCGTTACGTCCAAGGCTATGAACGACTGAAGTTTCCTTTTGGATCGGGTGGAAATGAGAAATGAATATCTATCAAATTTCCATACACTAAAACTCTTATCTTTTTCTCTCAAGCAACCATCTCTCACCAAAAGATGTGGCCGGCCATTATAAAGAGGAGGGGGTGAGTGTAGGAGCAAGAGGGGGTGAGTGTAAGCAAAGCTTATCATGAAGAAATATCTTAGCACAAACAAAATGCATTAATACAAAGGATGACTCATCTAAACCTAGTCATCATTCAATTAATGCATCCAATGAAAAAAGAACACCTCACTAATTCCAGAAGCTTCCACACACATCTCCTCATGACTCACCCTATGACTCACCCTCAAGAAGAAAAAATAAATCCGCATTTAACCGAATGTTAAATACGGCCGATAGAAAACTGGAAACTGGCAACTTCCAAAAGTGATCCTGAAAACGAATTTCAGGATAACCCCGTATCAGTATAAACATACCCGCATTTGTATTACGACCGAATACAAATGCATCTGAGACAAAGATATTATATCTACACAGTATAATACTCGGATCCGGCTTAAACCAAAGCCTACCAGTATTATCTGCCCGAAAAATGACACGTGCGAAAACGCACGTGCATTTTTCGAACCTTGCCATAAAACCATACGGCCTCTACAACGTTTCGCACGAACTTGGGAAACCATCTGTCGGGGACTCTAATGACTCATCAACACACTGGCACTGGGTATAACCTCTATCATGTCAGAGGTACAAGCTGTACGTAACGGTTGCCTATGTACTGATTGGAAGGGAAGCTGACGAGCGAACTCATCCTTAAACCCTACTGAGCCTAACAGTGACAATATACATACAGTCCGGTCTGTTCGTCTAAAGAGTATCGCATATCGAGTCTAGGAGGGTGGATAAAGTCAGACCCCTAATAACGCGATAAATCGTGTCAGCATGAAGCCTATCACCATCTGAGAAACTACTGATCCGAATCAGTAATTCTCCACTATCTCGGCCGAGGATTTCTAGTGATGGCCACCCGTGCACTGTGCGACATCAACCCCCAATACCGGGAGAGACGAATCCCCGACGATCCGCTCACTGCCTCCATGTGGCTCGGGACTGTACCCAAAAAATACCTGTTTGCACAACTCCTTTGAGCGTGGTATGGTAGGAATCAAAGCACAGTGGGAACTCACACGAGACAAATGACGATCTCAGGTCGACAAACTAACCTGTACACATGTCACCAGGGAGCTGCTATCTGACGATATGTATAATACCAACTAGCATGTTCCCGGCGAGTCCTGTCCGGTGTACTCATAACCCAATGAGCACCTGTATACATCTTAGGTGATCCAACTGACACCAATGGCTTGTGAGACCGGCCATCGCCCCTTGTCGGGGTCTCGACTGTATACACTAGTCTCCTCTGGAGTATCGATGCCCTGTATCGAAACTCCCACGACTAGGGACACTTTAAGGATGTGCTTATAGACTCCAGCTCCCACGTATATGATCGCCATCATACTGCTGGCAGACAAGCAAGAATCCTATGGGCTCTATCATCATGCAATAGTGAACTAAAGCATGTATACGATGATAAAGATAAACCAGATAGCATACTATCATCTCGAGCAAGACTGTCATATCGGTATAGGTCCTGCCTCAATCATTGTAATCACGTACCTGCGATCCAATAATTGACTTTGAGGGCACTATCTCCAACAATTAATTGATGGGACTGCGTTAATTCTGATCAATGCAAAGGAAGAAAAACCTGTTTGACGTTGTTGGAACAGTTTTCAAAAAGTGTTATTACAAGGACGTTTTCTTTTGTTATGCACAGTGGTATTCAGTTGGAATATCCTTCACCTTATTCGACGAGGCAAGGGCCGAGATCCCTTCACCGGGAGTGACCCCTTGGGCAGAAGTTTGCGTCAGGGTAATAACTTCACTATAGTCGATTACTTGTTGTTTTTGTTAGTTGTATGTATGCCCTAGAGGCCAGTATTGTACAGATTATGTATATTATATTGGATGCTTGGACATATATAGAGATGACTTTCTTGCTCGACATGATAGTATGCTATCTGGTTGCTCTTTATCTTAACATGTACACTAGTCTCTTTATACTGTCTTATAGTTACATGTTGGTAAAGCCCTTAGGATTTGTACTTGACTACCTGGACTATGATGCAGATCATACTAGTGGGGACATGGTAGTCCATAAGTACATCCTTCAAGGTCCCTAGTCGTGGGTGTATCGAGACGGGGCATCGATATACCAGAGTAGACTAGCGTATACGCTTCTCGACCCATGTGATGGGCGATGGATGATCCCATATCCATTAGTGTTTGACATCAGAGATGGTATACGGGTGCTCAGTGGAGACTGGGTACACTGGACGGACTCGCCGAGAACTCCCAGATGGTATTATACCTCACGTCAGATGGCAGTTCTCAGGTGACACTTGTACAGGATAGTCTGTAGACCCGAGATCGTCATAGAGTCTTGTGTGATTCCCACTGTGCTTTGATCTCCACCTTACCACGTCCATGAGGGCGTGGAAAAAGGTGGTCTTTGGGTACAGTCCCGAGTCACATGGAGGCAATGAGCGATAGGAGGGGTTTCGTCTCTCCCGGTATTGGGGGTAGATGTTGCGCTGTGCTCGATTGGCCGTAACAGGGAAGTCCCTGGCCAGGGCTGATCAGAGATTTGCTGGTAAGTGTTACCAGTAGTTTCTCGACCCGTTATGAGCCTCACATCGGCACGACTTATCGGGTTATTGGGGTCTGACGTATACCACCCCTAGACTTGATATGCGACGTATCAGACGAAGAGACCGGACTGTATAGTAAGTGTTACTGGTCGGATTCGCAGGAGTGTGAGCGGGCTAGCTCGTCGATCTTCTGATCGCTCAATACCCGGGTGGCCGTTACGTTTAGCAGACCGCTTGCGGCTTGTGGGTGCATGATATGATCATCATCTGCTACCGGCGTATTGACGAGTCTTTAGAGTCCTACACAGAGGTTTCCTGGTTCAAGCGAAACGAAATAGGAGCGCATATGAGATATGTGCAGGACCGAGAATAATGCGTGTATGTGATACCGCATTTCATTCTCGCGATAAATGTTTCGATTGGTTATATTTGATATGACCTAGTTATCGAATCATTGATTCGATAAATCGATACATTGAATACTAGTCGGTTATGTGCGACATGACCGGATCATTGAATCAAATGTTGATTTAATGATTTAATGTATAATTATATATTTGATATATTACTTTGCATTAACTAGTATTGGTTCACTTTATACGGATTTTCTCACTTGATGCACATAGTATATGTGATATGCTTTTGTGCACTTTTTTGTATCATGTTTGATGATACTTGATCATTTAGTTAAGTATATAGAATTAATCCATGGTTAATTTGATAATTAGGGTTTTTGCATATTCATTTATTTATTTATTTGTTTATTTATTTATTTGGAAAAGATAAAGATAAGAATGGTGGCTTTCTTTGTCATTAGTTGAAGCTTCATGAAGCCTTGACTTTTGTAACCATCCTTATCTTCATGCTTAACCCTAACCCATCCAATTGACCATGGTTAATTCTCTACACTTAACCCTAGTTTGAGTTATGATAAGTATTTGATTTTCTATTTCTTTTAGATAGAACTTATCATAACCATCATCTTCTTCTTCTTCTTCAAGCTCAAGGTCCATCAATGGCAACTTGAGTTAAAGTGAGATAAATCCAATTCTAAAGTGAACCCACCTCCTATTTCTTCACCCTCTACCTCTTGCCAAGTGGTTTTGGGTGTTTTCTTCACAAGTTTCACTACTTGGTGAAGTCGGAGCTTGAACTAGTGCAACCTCGACGTAGATCGTCTTTGACACGAAGCCGTCGAACTATTCCGCTCACTTCTCCGATGAAGCCGTCGCGAGAGTCCGAGGTTCGTGATGGACAGCGAGGGGGCGACCACATGGAGCTAAGCAACTGGATATCCGGATCTACAAAGGTTGTAGTTTCCGACCTTTAGTTTATTTGCTAACTAGTTTAGTTTTTCGCCTAGAATTCTAGTCTACGATCCGTGTTAGGGTTTCTCGGCACCAATAATTTTTTTAATTGGTATGTTCGATGCCTTGTGAGACCTCTATAGGGTGCCTAGGAACCTTTCAGTGGTATCAGAGCCTAGCTAGAGCCTTAGGCGAAGTCTAGACGGAGTTTGAAGTCCGAACGAACCCGAAACCCCGATACCCAAGAGCTCTCTGGACATTCTCTGAAATCTGGGAATTTTTGATATTAAAAATGCTTAAAAAATTCACCAAAGAATTCTAAGAATTACTGTGTAAAACGTTTCCCATGAACAGTTCCATGAGCCGCGGAAACGCGGCAGAAGCATGGCTTCTGCCGCTGTTCCGCGGCCATATAGTGACGTCAGCAATGTTTCACTGCACAGTAATACCTGATAAATTCTGGTGAGTTTTCTGGGTATTTTTAAATTTATTTAAGGGTTGAGTGCTCTGGGGTTATATTGGGAATCGATGAATTTGATCGGAATATCAAACTTTGTCTAAGTGTTTTTCCAGATAACTGTAGAATATGTTAAAGAGTTCGACCGGATATAAATACCCAAGTTTTCCCCTGCCGGAATAATTCCAAGTGTTGGATTTTTCTGTGGTTAAAAGACGTTCTGAGTAGTGCAAGTAACGCGATGGTCCCTCTAGAAGACAACAAACCTTAACTCGATTATGTGACCGTCTTGAACTGCCCTTTGAACCTTCGGGTTTGGGGCAGTACGGCGTGCCACATGTGAGGCGTTGGCTTGACCCTTCTACGGCTGGACCGTTGGTACTGAGGTATGAAGTGAATGTCTTTGAACCTATTTCATGTGTTGAACGGTGTCGGGAAAACTTGGGTGTTCGAATGTTCGATCGGAAAGTTTGATATATTCTATTTATCCGGAATTGGATACAATAATTGGAATTCACAAACAGTTATGAGATAACTGGATGAATGTTATAAATCTAGCAGTTTAGTCCCATACGATATTGAAAAGAGTTTTCGATAACGAGACTAAAATGCGGGATTTATATCAGTTAGGCATGTGATGTCTAAAGAGGTTGCGGATTCCAACTGTTGTAGTTTTACACTTTCTTTTCTGTGACCGTAAGTGTAATATGTGATATCGCCGGTTTCGTTGCTATATGTCAACGACAATTGGGATGGACATATTTACTTACGTTGATGACATGTGATGTTATGTGTTGCTGGATATGTTATATTGGATCGTCGTGTTTGAATAGCCGGGGTTTTTTTTATGTGAGATGAGTGTTTTTTCATTTTCATTCATGTAAAAACTTGTATGTAATATTCTTTCATTTGGGGCGCTTCCAGGTAGCGGAAGTTGTCACCCGTTGTATATTATTTACTTTTCCGCATTAGGATAGACCCAAGGAGGGGAGCACAAGTAACCGGGTTCTGGGGTCCAGTGGGAGACCAACTCGAGAAGTCGAGTCCGGGTCTCCTAACCCTAGAATTGGCAGGGTTGCTTGCCGCTCTCGTAGGGGTCTAGTGGTGTGGGATTGGCTATTCATCACGACCGTGGAATCCGTGTTTTATACTGGCTCGTATTGAAAACACGGACGTCCTAGTATATCCAATATTTCATATGTTTATTCTGCTGCGATATCTGTGATGAGATCATGTGATGTTTCTGTGATGGATATAGTATATAGTATATATGATATATTATATAGACGTTACTTATGTTTTACACCCGCGCTAGCCCTGCCCTGCTCTGTCGTTAGTTACCTAACCTAACGGTGCACGAGGGGACATCGAGGCAAATGCGGATGGCATAAGTGTACGTCATATCTATCTGTGATGTTTAGGTATTTAAATGATGGGACTTCATTAATGTGATTAATGAAAGAAAAGAAACCTAAGATGTTGTAGAATCAGATTTTAAATAAAACAGGTAGCTACAGTTCTTGCTTTGCATAGCGGTATATATGATATACCCCGCACCTTATTCGATGAGGAAAGGACCGAGATCCCTTCACCGGGAGTGACTCCTTTAGCAATAACTGGCAGATGCTACACACTCGGTTTGTTTTTGATTGCTTTTATAGTTTCTGCTTTGCACAGTGATATATATGATATATCCCGCACCTCATTCGACGAGGAAAGGGCCGACGATCCCTTCACCGGGAGTGACCCCTTTAGCAAAACTGGAAAAGCCTCAAAATCACTCCATTTCAAAACTTCATTTGATTCTACAACGATATCGAGTTCATTACGCAATAGGTTTTCAGAAAAACCTGACGTAGCCCTCCGTCATTTCAGATAAAGACTATTTAGTAATCGTGCTGCGTTTGTTGACCTCTGTCAAGGCGTAGTGTGCGGTAGCTAACTAGTAATTATCTGCAAGCATGTGATGTGATTGGATTAGGGTAGTCGTGCGACCTTGTTGATCTCTGTCAAGGGTCATGCGGGTGGGTTTGATTCAATCAAGAAATGACGGGTTGAACTTGACTAGTGCACTATGATTTGTTGACCTCTGTCAAGGTCATAGTACACTAGGGGCAAAAGATTATCGGGAATTTCAAGTGTTGAAATTTGCAATGAGATTGCATACCTTCTATGTGATAGTTGGATCCTGATACCCACTGCGAGTAAGAGTTACTCCTGGGAGAGTTTTACACATTGCAATTAGCTGATCAAGTAGGTGTCTAGAAAGGTGTCAACGGGGTTACGCCTCTGGGAAAACGAGGTTTACAGTAATTAGGTTCGTGCGAAAGCACGGGGGACCTCCCTCAAAGTGCCGACACTGGCCTGGCTGAAAGATTGGCGAACTTGTAGTGTGTAATTAATCCCGGCTAGTCTTTCCTTTTAGGGTTTGGAGGAAGATTTGATAAAAAGCAGTGGGAGCCATCCTGATTAGATAGGATAATAACCAATCTGATCTTGCACGAGCATACGCTAAAGTGTTTTCTTCTCTCTCTCTCCAGGTAGCGACCAGTTCATGCCTTAATCAAGATAATAATATGGATGTATTGACCGAACCCGCATGTTATACTGTGCTGGGGAACGTTGGTTCCGTTCTTTCCTATAAGAGTTATAGGAATGAACAGGAAATAGGGGAATACCAGGATTCCCATGCCACCCGAATGAAGAAAGTACATGTTGATGCATTTTCTTCGGGTGTGTTCGTTACAGAGAACTGTTTCTCCATTTGCTCTACGTCCTGGGTATTAGATACCGGGTCAGGATCCCATATATGTAATCAGTTACATGGGCTTAAGAAAGGTAGAGAACTTGGAGAAGGTGATAAAGACATTAGAGTTGGAAATGGTGCAATTGTTGCAGCTAAGACTGTCGGAGAATATCACCTTGTATTACCAACTGGTAATACATTGGTTCTGAACGAATGCTATTACATGCCGAACCTGATATGCAACATTATATCGGTTTCTTTATTAAGCAAAGAAGGATATAATTTTGTATTACAGGACAATGTTATGAACATTTTCCGTAACCAAAAGTTGGTTGGATCAGGCACGTTATGCAATGGCATTTATGTTCTAAATCAATCAACAGTTCTGAGCATAACAAACACACACAAAAGGAAGAGTTCAGAACTGAACGAATCCTTCTTGTGGCATTGTAGACTGGGTCACATCAATGTGACACGACTAGCTAAGTTGCATAAAGATGGATATTTAAATCCGTTTGAATTTTCATCTTATGACACTTGCCAGTCATGTCTCAAAGGAAAGATGACCAAAACTCCGTTTACGGGACACGGAGAAAGAGTTACCGAACTCTTGGGACTAGTACATAGTGATGTATGCGGTCCAATGTCTACACATGCCAGGGATGGTTCTTCGTACTTCATTACATTCACTGACGATCTCTCAAGATACGGACATGTGTACTTGATAAGACACAAGTCTGAAGCTTTTGAGAAATTTAGAGAATATAAACAAGAAGTCGAGAAACAAACCGGAAAAAGTATTAAAATCCTTCGATCTGATCGAGGAGGTGAATACTTGAGCAATGAATTCCTGGACTTCCTAAAAGAGAATGGGATTCTCTCTCAGCTGACTCCTCCATATACACCACAGCACAACGGTGTATCGGAGCGGAGAAATCGCACCCTATTAGATATGGTGCGCTCTATGATGAGTACAGCTGAGTTACCTATTTCCTTCTGGGGGTATGCACTTGAGACAGCGGCATACCTATTGAATCAAGTTCCATCTAAATATGTACCTACCACACCATATGAGATATGGAATGGGAAGAGACCATGTCTTAAACGAGTTAAGATATGGGGTTGTCTGGCCTATGTCAAAAGGCAAAATCCAGACAAACTCGAGGCACGGTCAGTTTTATGTAAGTTTGTGGGATATCCTAAACATTCAAATGGATATTATTTCTACCACAGTGAACAACAAAAGGTGTTTATTGCTCAACATGCCACCTTTTTTAGAAAAGGAATTTCTTGCAAAAGAGATTAGTGGCTCTGAGGTAGAACTGGAAGAAGTTCCAGAAACACAAACTATAACTGAAGATTTAGTGGAACCAGAAGATTCGGTAGTACCCGACGAACCTCAGCCTCTCCGCCGATCTGGTAGGGTTTCTCGTCCACCTGAGAGATACTACGGTTTTCTCATTGATGGTGGAAGCGAGGATTGCATCATGGAGGATGATGACCCAACTAGCTTCAAGCAGGCCATCACGAGTGGTGACTCTGTGAAATGGCTGGATGCAATGCGGTCCGAGATGGAATCCATGTACACCAACAAAGTATGGACTTTGGAAGTTGCTCCTGAAGGGGTAAAACCCATTGGGAGCAAGTGGATCTTTAAGAAGAAACTTGGTGTAGATGGGAAAGTGGAGACTTTCAAAGCTAGACTTGTAGCAAAGGGTTTTCGTCAAAGACCAGGTGTGGACTATGATGAGACCTTTTCTCCAGTGGCTATGCTTAAATCCATCCGGATCATGCTTGCCATCGCTGCTTACCATGATTATGAAATCTGGCAAATGGATGTTAAGACCGCATTTCTAAACGGTGATTTAGAAGAGTGCGTGTACATGACTCAGCCAGAGGGCTTCGTAGACAGTGGGAGCAGCGGGAAGGTGTGCAAGCTGCTTAAATCCATTTATGGATTAAAGCAAGCATCGCGGAGTTGGAACATCTGCTTTGACGTCGTTATCAAAGAGTTTGATTTCGTCAAAAATCCAGATGAACCTTGTATCTACAAGAAGGTGGCAGAGAGTAAGGTTGTCTTCCTCGTATTGTACGTGGACGACATACTCTTGATAGGAAATGATATTCCTATGCTGCAATCGGTCAAGCTTTTCTTATCACAAAGATTCTCGATGAAAGATCTTGGTGATGCCTCCTGCATATTGGGAATCAGGATCTATAGAGATAGATCCAAACGGATACTGCGATTGTCCCAATCCAGGTACATTGACACCATACTAAAGAGGTTTAGTATGGAAGAGTCCAAGCGTGGGAACTTGCCCACGATCTCTGGAGTCACTCTCTCCAAAGAGATGTCTCCCAAGACTGATTTGGAGAGAGCTCGCATGCAAGGGATACCCTATGCTTCGGCAGTAGGCTCTATCATGTATGCGATGCTATGTACCAGACCCGATGTAGCATACTCACTAAGTGTAGTGAGTAGGTATCAAGCTGATCCTGGAGAGAGTCACTGGACAGCTATGAAGAGTATTCTCAAGTACTTGAGAAGGACTAGAGATATGTTCTTGGTGTATGGTAACGGAGAACTCCAAGTGGAGTCCTTTACCGATTCGAGCTTCCAGAGTGATAAGGACGACTCTAAGTCGCAGTTGGGCTTTGTCTTTACCCTTTACGGAGGGGCGGTTAGCTGGAAGAGTTCCAAGCAGGAAACCGTGGCAGACTCGACGATGGAGGCTGAATACATCGCTGCCAACGATGCTGCCAAAGAGGCTGTCTGGATCAAGAAGTTCATTTCTGAACTTGGAGTGGTTCCATCCATTGAGCGTCCAATACCTTTGTATTGCGATAACAATGGAGCGGTGGCTTTGGCCAAGGAACCCAGGTCCCATCAGCGGTCCAGGCATATTCTGAGGCGGTATCACCTGATCCGGGAGATAGTTGATCGCCGAGAGATCGAGGTCAGGAGAGTTGACACGAAGAACAACACGGCGGATCCACTCACGAAGGCCATTCCCCAGATACAGTTTGAGAGACTCTTCGGGATGCTCGGTATGAGATACTACAGCAGCTGGCCCTAGTGCAAGTGGGAGATTGTTAGTTGTATGTATGCCCTAGAGGCCAGTATTGTACAGATTATGTATATTATATTGGATGCTTGGACATATATAGAGATGACTTTCTTGCTCGACATGATAGTATGCTATCTGGTTGCTCTTTATCTTAACATGTACACTAGTCTCTTTATACTGTCTTATAGTTACATGTTGGTAAAGCCCTTAGGATTTGTACTTGACTACCTGGACTATGATGCAGATCATACTAGTGGGGACATGGTAGTCCATAAGTACATCCTTCAAGGTCCCTAGTCGTGGGTGTATCGAGACGGGGCATCGATATACCAGAGTAGACTAGCGTATACGCTTCTCGACCCATGTGATGGGCGATGGATGATCCCATATCCATTAGTGTTTGACATCAGAGATGGTATACGGGTGCTCAGTGGAGACTGGGTATACTGGACGGACTCGCCGAGAACTCCCAGATGGTATTATACCTCACGTCAGATGGCAGTTCTCAGGTGACACTTGTACAGGATAGTCTGTAGACCCGAGATCGTCATAGAGTCTTGTGTGATTCCCACTGTGCTTTGATCTCCACCTTACCACGTCCATGAGGGCGTGGAAAAAGGTGGTCTTTGGATACAGTCCCGAGTCACATGGAGGCAATGAGCGATAGGAGGGGTTTCGTCTCTCCCGGTATTGGGGGTAGATGTTGCCCTGTGCTCGATTGGCCGTAACAGGGAAGTCCCTGGCCAGGGCTGATCAGAGATTTGCTGGTAAGTGTTACCAGTAGTTTCTCGACCCGTTATGAGCCTCACATCGGCACGACTTATCGGGTTATTGGGGTCTGACGTATACCACCCCTAGACTTGATATGCGACGTATCAGACGAAGAGACCGGACTGTATAGTAAGTGTTACTGGTCGGATTCGCAGGAGTGTGAGCGGGCTAGCTCGTCGATCTTCTGATCGCTCAATACCCGGGTGGCCGTTACGTTTAGCAGACCGCTTGCGGCTTGTGGGTGCATGATATGATCATCATCTGCTACCGGCGTATTGACGAGTCTTTAGAGTCCTACACAGAGGTTTCCTGGTTCAAGCGAAACGAAATAGGAGCGCATATGAGATATGTGCAGGACCGAGAATAATGCGTGTATGTGATACCGCATTTCATTCTCGCGATAAATGTTTCGATTGGTTATATTTGATATGACCTAGTTATCGAATCATTGATTCGATAAATCGATACATTGAATACTAGTCGGTTATGTGCGACATGACCGGATCATTGAATCAAATGTTGATTTAATGATTTAATGTATAATTATATATTTGATATATTACTTTGCATTAACTAGTATTGGTTCACTTTATACGGATTTTCTCACTTGATGCACATAGTATATGTGATATGCTTTTGTGCACTTTTTTGTATCATGTTTGATGATACTTGATCATTTAGTTAAGTATATAGAATTAATCCATGGTTAATTTGATAATTAGGGTTTTTGCATATTCATTCATTTATTTATTTGTTTATTTATTTATTTGGAAAAGATAAAGATAAGAATGGTGGCTTTCTTTGTCATTAGTTGAAGCTTCATGAAGCCTTGACTTTTGTAACCATCCTTATCTTCATGCTTAACCCTAACCCATCCAATTGACCATGGTTAATTCTCTACACTTAACCCTAGTTTGAGTTATGATAAGTATTTGATTTTCTATTTCTTTTAGATAGAACTTATCATAACCATCATCTTCTTCTTCTTCTTCAAGCTCAAGGTCCATCAATGGCAACTTGAGTTAAAGTGAGATAAATCCAATTCTAAAGTGAACCCACCTCCTATTTCTTCACCCTCTACCTCTTGCCAAGTGGTTTTGGGTGTTTTCTTCACAAGTTTCACTACTTGGTGAAGTCGGAGCTTGAACTAGTGCAACCTCGACGTAGATCGTCTTTGACATGAAGCCGTCGAACTATTCCGCTCACTTCTCCGATGAAGCCGTCGCGAGAGTCCGAGGTTCGTGATGGACAGCGAGGGGACGACCACATGGAGCTAAGCAAGTGGATATCCGGATCTACAAAGGTTGTAGTTTCCGACCTTTAGTTTATTTGCTAACTAGTTTAGTTTTTCGCCTAGAATTCTAGTCTACGATCCGTGTTAGGGTTTCTCGGCACCAATAATTTTTTAAATTGGCATGTTCGATGCCTCGTGAGACCTCTATAGGGTGCCTAGGAACCTTTCAGTTTTGCATCACGGTATTCAGTTGGAATATCCTGCACCTCATTCCACAAGGAAAGAGCCGAGATCCCTTCACCGGGAGTGACCTCTTTAGCAAAAGTTTTCGCCACTATATTTTTGTAAAAGGCTATCAGGTTCCTTCAACGAGATCAAGTTCATTACGTTAAAGGTTTTTTGCCAAAAACCAGCCATAGCCCTCCGTCATTTCATATGAATGGTCAGTAGTATTCAAGCTATGTTTGTTTGGCCCTTTGTCAAGACATAGTGATTGGTAGCTGCTGGGGTGTTCACATGTTGCATAGATAGATGCGTTGTTTTGGGATAGTCGTATTACTTTGTTGGCCCTTAGTCAAGAGTATGTACGGGTAGGTTCAACTCAACCTGGATAATGACGGGAAGAACTTGACATGTGACTTATGATTTGTTGGCCCTTAGTCAAGGTCATAAGAGCATGGGACAAAAATCCACATCGGGAGTTTCTAAAGAAACTGAAACTTGCCAGGCATGCGCATACCTTCTGGAGTGTGATAACGTGAGTGGATTCCTTCATGTTATCATGCGATGAGAGTTGGATCCCGATTCCTACTGATGAGTTGGTTTACTCTTCGAGTGATCCCGACTAATTCTTCTTTCAGCTTTGAAGGAGAATTTGACGGTACAATGGATGGTTTCCTGATTAGATAAAGTGATAACCATTCTGATCTAGGTTAGAGTGCACGCAGAGTATTTCTTTCTCTCTCTCTCTTTGGCAGCAACTTTTGGCCGACCCTAGACTGTGACTCAGTGACCAAGTTGACCGAACTTTCTTAAAACACTGGCTTTTGGATTGTCTGAGTTGTATAAGTCATTGCCTCTCCTTCTTTTACCCTTTGTATTTCTCCAAAACACCTCGTATTACTACGAACATCCACTTCCATTGGATAAATCCATCGTATGGTTATATACGAACTCGAAGGGACATCTTCGGGGATGGATTCAGGTTCAGGAGAAATTGAATTGGTTTATTCAGTTGTCTTTTATCATCACCTTCTCTCAGGTTGAGAGTACTCCTTGGTTTAGGAGACGGTACACCTATTACGCTTATTGGATAGTCTTCTTCCAAACCATAGGCAAGTGCCGAAAGGTAGGGAATGAAGAAAACCAATTAGCCTAAGTAGGGTGTACAGAAGGTAATAAGTAAAGACAAAATAAGGGGATTAGAAAGAGCGCAAAGTAAATTGCGACTGCTATCATTCACGACCAAACCGCGTAGTTCATCGCCACTCCTACTTCACCTTTGTTTTTTCTCCAGTTCAGGAGAAAAATAGAATAAGGTTTTATTCAGTTGTCTTTTATCATCACTTTCTCTCAGGTTGCGAGTACTCCTAGGATTAGGAGAGTACACCTATTATGCTTACTGGATAGTTTTCTTCCAAACCATAGGCTGGTGCCGAACGGTAGGGAAAGAAGAAAACCGTTTAGCCTAACGATGGTGTACAGAAGGTAACGACTAAAGACAAATAAAGGGATTTGGAGAGATGGTAAAGAAATATACGGTTACAGTCATGAATTGGATTATGGAAGATGCATTAGTATGAATACCCGGATACCCCTTCGAAACATTTTTATGTTTCAGTTTTACTATGCGTTGTTAAAGGAAAACTGTTTTCCCGATTAGATACTTACTCCAGGGTATGTATTTATCAGGTATGATTCTCACATTCGTATGGTTTTACAGATGATGAGTGGGTGTAAGTTATTGGGAATTAGGTGATTATCCTCATTATATCGGAATTCGTTGTAATTGGTGATATTTGAGGAAATCGCCTGGGTTTTTGCCTGACGGCAAGTATTTGGTTTTGAATATCAGTTGTTATGCACCAATTTCAAACTGATATATCTGTACGTTTATTTTCATAAAGTGAGATATATCTTTTGAAATTATGTCTATGACATTTACCTATATCAGTTGACGATTGGGTAAGGAGCATTGAACAGCGGAGTAGTTCTTAACCATAAGTACAGTTTTCAACCTACGATACACATGTTTTGAGTTATTCAACTCAGCGGATTTATACAGAGTATTGTATGTTGTCCAGTATCCATTACGACAAAGGGGTTGGTCCTAGTACTATGTTCTGTTTACTTGTGACTTCTCTAGTTTTTAGAAAAGTGTTTCGTAGAAATACAAGGTCTAACTTTTGAGAAGTTATATGTAAAAGAATAAAGTAGAGAACCAGGTGTAGTAAGTATCAGGATTCTTCAAGGTGATCGAAGATGTAGATACTTGTGAATGGTATTCAGTTGATAGTAATGGTTTTGAGAAACTTGTTTCTCTTTCAGGTTACTCATAATTGGATGAACTCCTAAGTTGAGTAATGCTGATTAGCCTCTCTCCATTTTGTTGACATGCACTGGAGACAGCTGCATGATTTGAATCTGGTTCCAATTAAATCATTGCCAAAGTTTCTATATTGGATATAGAATGGTTCATATCTTAACGATGTTAAGGTACGGGGAGTTGTCCGGCTTATGTTTAAAACTAGACTCTGAATAACTCAAGGCACGTTTCTGTAATGACAGTTTGTGGGTTGACCCAGGCTATGACGAGGGTTGACTTTCTACCATCTGGAAGATCAATGGTGATATTGTTCTTGACTCGCCACAGTTTTAGTAAAATGGATTTTTTTCAGAAAACAGTAGTGGGAGTATGGTAGAACTGGAAGAGATTCCAGAACCACAAACGATTACAGAAAATTTAATAGAACTTAAAGATTCAATCAGGTTTGACATTCCATTAGCCACTCCACAGATATGGTGGGTAAGCTCAGACACCCGAGAGGTACTCTAGTAGCCTCAAGGAAGGTGACAAGGAGGTTCTTGTTTACCTAGACTTTCCATTGGTGCTGTTCCAGACTATGAGACCCGGCAGGAGGATGAGTATAGCGTCGTTCTAAACTATCTTTAGAAGTGTACGTGTATATGATTCTGCCAGAGGGTTGTTGTAGTCAGTGGGATCAGCGGAAGCATAGTGGACAAGTAGCTTATGTCTATTTATAGACTAAAGCAGATATAGCGGAGATAGATCATCTATTTTTTGTGTGACAGTCATGGGTTTGACTTCATCAGAATAGGGGATGGATCTGTTAAGAAGGTAGTAGGGTGTGCTGTCCTGCTATTTGGATGACATACACAGAGTAGGAAGTAAAATTCCTATACTATGATCGGTTATACTTTGGTTGTCACACAGTAGTTTCTCCACACAGGATATGGATATTGTTGGAGATAGTGCCCTCAGAGTCAATTATTGGATCACAGGCACGTGATTGCAATGATTGAGGGAGGACCTATCCCGATAGGACAGTCTTGCTCGAGATGATAGTATGCTATCTGGTTTATCTTTATCATCGTGTACTGCTTTAGGTGACCTGACATGTCGCTATTGCACGTTGATAGAGCCCCTGGGATTCTTGCTTGACGACCAGCAGTATGATGGCGATCATATACGTGGGAGCTGGGGTCTATAAGCACATCCTTAAAAGGTCCCTAGTCGTAGGAGTTTCGAGACAGGGTATCGATACCCCATTAGTAGACTAGTGTATACAGTCGAGACCCCGACGAGGGGCGGTGGCCGGTCTCACAAGCCACTGGTGTCAGTTGGTTCACCTAAGATGTATACAGGTGCTCATTGGGTTATGAGTACACCGGACAGGACTCGCCGGGAACCTGCTAGTTGGTCTTGTACCAGATGTCAGATAGCAGTTCCCTGGTGACATGTGTACAGGTTAGTTCATCGACCTGAGATCGTCATTTGTCTCGTGTGAGTTCCCACTGTACTTTGATTACTACCCTACCACGGCTCAAAGGAGTCGTGCAAACAGGTTTTAGTTGGGTGTAGTCCCGAGCCACATGGAGGCAGTGAGCGGATCTGCAGGGGTTCGTCTCTCCCGGTATTGGGGGTGAGGTCGCGCTGTGTCTAGGAGAGCCATTACGCAAAGCCCTCGGCCGAGGCAGGAGATTTACTGGTAGGTATTCCAGTAGTATCTCAGGGCGTTCTGGGCTACGCTCCGACACGACTTGTACCGCTTTTGGGGGTCTGACTTTTACCAACCCCCTAGGCCCGCCATGCGATACTCATAGACGAACGGACCGGACTGTACGGATATTGTCACTGACAGGCTCAGTTGGGTGTCGGGGTGAGCTTCCTCATCGACGTCCCTTTTGGTCAATAGCTGGTGGCCCGTCACGTATTGGCTTATACCTCTGACGTGCCAGTGGTTAAATCCACAGCCATAGTATTGACGAGTCTTTAGAGTCCACCACACTTTCAGTTACTCAAGCTTTCGGGCGAAACGCTGTAGAGGCCGTATGGAGATATGGCAGGGTTCGATCAGATACGTGCGGTATTGCACGGATTAGGATCGGACAGTTTTGTACTAGTGGCCGTATAGTTATATGGCAGGGTTCGATCAGATACGTGCGGTATTGCACGGATCAGGATCGAACAGATTTTACTAGCCGGCTTTGGTTTAAGCCGGTACTAGTTTAGTACAGTGTAGATTTTGTCTCATTGCATTTGTATCCGGTCGGAATACAGATGCAGGTGTGTATGCACTGTGTAGGGGTTTTCCTGTAATTTATTACGGGACCAGTTTTCTGGAGTTGCCAGTTTGCATTTCGTCCCGGCCGGTTTTCCTTTGTTCTTTCCCGGCCGGACTTTTCCGATGGAGGGGGTTATTTGCGAGTTCGCAAATAACTCTTTGTGGAGGGTTTTATTGTATATATATATATTGATTATGACACCTTTCTTGTCTTGCTCCATGACTTGATTTAAAGGTGAAGTGAAAGGGTATGGGTTGGAAAAGTAATAAGCATGGTTGTATATTTATTGGTCTCTTGATATGGTCACCCTCCTTGCACTCCTACACTCACCTCCCTTCATGATACATATCATTTTTCCCTCCACCATTTCCTAGAAGTGAAGGCCGGCCACTTGGGTGAGGAGAGGAGAGAAAAATTTGATTTTTGGCATGACACATTTTTCTTCATCTCATATCTTCATGCAAGGAAAAATGAAAGCACCATATATTTTCCTTGTTCTCATTCCTCCATCCAAAGGCAACAAACCCCAAAGTGAGACTATGATTCTACACTACGCTTCCTACAGCATTTCTTGAGCATGTCGAGTTGCCGGCTTCATGCTCGAGTTGCCTCGGTATTGAGGCGGGAGCCCGTAAAAGACGAAGGCGATGTGGTGCCCTTTTCCGACGAGGAGGAGACGGACGGAGATCCCGCGAGGAGATCGGAGTGGAGATGAAGACCGGAGGACTCGGATCAGTCGGTACAACATTTCTACACTCTTTACTGTTTGTTAGTTTAGCAATAATGGCAGATCCGGGTTAAAGTATACGATAGCGCCAAGTTAAAAAGTTTTATTCCGCGATTGGCGTCTGTAGACTGCCGGGGCGCTAACGTACACTTACAGTGGTATCAGAGCCTCACCATTTTGCTATGCTAACTTGTGCTAACGCGTTTAAAACTTCGATCCGACCGGAAATCGAAAACTGCAAAAATCCAAGCCGACAGTTTCTGTTGTTTTTAAACGGTCTCAAAAATTATTTCTGTATGTCTTAAAAATCAGAGCAGGAACATTTAAGAGTCACGACAAAATTTGGACTCGTGATCCCTCTAAGTTGCCGCGGAAGCGCGGCCAAAACCATGGTTTTGCCGCGCAACCGCGGCCACGTGGGGAGCACGTGCTCCCAAATTTTGTCAGTTGGTTCATGGTTGGATTTTGGGGTTTTTGAAATGTATCGTTTTTGCCTAGATTTTGTTACTGTTCACCAGTAAGTCGTGGGGCCCACTTCTTGATATTTTGTCGATCGAAATTTAAACACGTTAGTTTTCACAGTATTTACATTATATCTGCGACCGTGAATGTCACTCGATCGGTAAATCCGGTCTAACTGCTATAGCCCGGTTAGACGGATTTGCGAACGTGACTTTCACGTTGATGTTCTATGTATTTGCTGTGTTGTTGCGGATCGGTCGTGGGGGATAGCCTGGGTGCAATACTAGTACAGTTTTGTTGTATTATGTACATTTGATATTGCGGGGCGAGCGTCCGACATGTGGACTGCCGTCACTGCCTGATTGTATTATTCTTTTGGGGCACGACCTGGTTGCGGTCGATGTACCCGGTGTATGTATATTTTACTTTTTGTACTAGGATTACCCCGCGGAGGGGTGCACGGATAGCCGGGTTCTAGAGGGCAGCAAGCCCGCATCTCATGGCATTGGGACGGAGGGGGCTTCACTCTAGGATTGGCAGGCTATTCGCCGCACTCGTAGGGGGTACAGGTTTGACCCAGGAGGGGTGCCCAAGTTGCCGGATTCCGTGAAGTGCTGGGTGGTCCATTCACGACGCTGAAGGGGGCTGCCTCGCTTCAGGTTTTGGCGGGTGACTTGCCGCGCCCGTAGGGGGTCTAGGATTTCATTGCACAGGCTATCCACACGACCAGGGGAACGTCGGGTTTCAGCGGCTCTGTGAAACCCGGGGATCCCAGATATCTGTATTGTTTCTGTGATGCTGTTCATTGTCTGTGATGTTGCATTTTATTCACGCCTTGAGCGAAATACTATATATTGGTATATATATTAGTAGATGTTGTATATGTTTTTCATCCGCGCTAGTCCAGTCCCCGCTCTGCCGTTAGTTAGCTAACCTAACGGGTGATGACGGGACCCAGTGGCGAATGCGAATGGCATATACATACGTCAGTATATTTTCGTTCTTTGTGGTGTGATCAATTGATGGGACTGCATTGATTCGGATCAATGCAAGTTAAACAAACCTATTGTGATGTTGTTGGAACACTTTTCAAAAAGCTGTTATTGCAAGGACGTTCACTTTTGTTTTGCATCGTGGTATTCATTTGGAATATCCTGCTCCTCAGTCGACGAGGCAAGGGCCGAGATCCCTTCACCGGGAGTGACCCCTTGGACAGAAGTTTGCGTCAGGGCATTAACTTCACTATAGCCGATTACTTTTGCTTTGCACCGTGGTATTCATTTGGAATATCCTGCACCTCATTCTACGGGGAAAGAGCCGAGATCCCTTCACCGGGAGTGACCTCTTTAGTAAAGGTTTTCGTCACTATATTTTCTAAAAAGCTATCCGTTCCTTCAACGATATCAAGTTCATTACGTTAAAGGTTTTCGCCAGAAACCATTCGTAGCCCTCCGTCGTTTCATATGGGTGGTCAATAGTATTCAAGCTGTGTATGTTGGCCAAAGTCAAGGCACAGTGATTGGTAGCTATTGGGGTATTCATATGCAGCATAGATAGATGCGTTGGTTTGGGACAGTCGTGCTGCCATTTTGGCCAAAGTCAAGGGTATGTACGGGTGGATTCAAATTAACCTGGAGAATGACGGGCAGAACTTGACATATGACTTATGATATGTTGGCCAAAGTCAAGGTCATAAGAGCATGGGGCAGAAATCACATCGGGAGTTTCAAAAGTACTGAAACTTGCCAGATATGCGCATACCTTCTGGAGTGTGATACCGTGAGCGGATTCCGTCACGTTGTCATGCGATGAGAGTTGGATCCCGATTCCCACTGATGAGTTGGTATACTCCTCGGGTAACCCCGACTAATTCTTCTTTTAGGTTTGGAGAAGAATTTGAGGTACAGTGGGAGGATTCCAGATTAGATAAATTGGTAACCATTCTGATCTAGGTTAGAGTGCACGCTGAGTGTTTCTTTTCTCTCTCTCTCTGGCAGCGACCATTTGACCCGACCCTAAGACTTTGACTCAGTGACCAAGTTGACCGAACCTTCTTAAACACCGGCTTTTGGATTGTCAGAGTTGCAGACCTCATTGCCACTCCTACTTTTACCCTTTTCTCCAGGACACCCCGTATTTCTACGAACGTCCACTTCCATTGGACAAAACCATCGTATGGTTAGATACGAACTCGAAGGGATTCGAGGATGGTTTCCGGTTCTGGAGAAATCGGATAGGACTATTCAGTTGTCTTTTCCTTTTACCCTCTCTCAGGTTACGAGTACTCCTTGGTTTAGGGGTAGTACACCTATTACGCAAATTGGATTGTCTTCTTCCAAACCTTAGGCTGGTGCCGACCGGTAGGGAATGAAGAAAACCAATTAGCATAACGATGGTGTGCAGAAGGTATTAAGTTCAGACAAAGCAAGGGATTAGTAAGAGGGCAAAGTAAATTGCAACAGGTATTCACGACCAAACCAAATATTTCGTTACCACTCCCACATCACCTTTGTATTTCTCCAGGACACTCCGTATCACTACGAAGATCCACAGTTTATTTGGATAATCCATCGTATGGTTATATACGAACTCGAAAGGAACTTGTTCCAGTTCGGGGATGGATCCTGGTTCAGGAGAAATAGGAATAAAGTACATTCAGGTGTCTTTTATCTTCACCTTCTCTCGCATTGCGAGTGATCCTAGGATTGGGACAGTACACCCATTATGCTCATTGGATAGTCTTCTTCCAAACCATAGGCTGGTGCCGAACGGTAGGGAAGGAAGAAGACCATTTGGCCTAAAGGGGTGTGCAGAAGGTAAAGACTAAAGACATATGAAGGGATTTGGAGAGGTGGCAAAGAACTATACGGTTACAGTCGTGAATCTGGAAGAGGCATTACTAGGAATACCAGAATACCCCATCGGAACATTTCAATGTTTCAGGTTCAACTGTGTACTGTTAAAAGAAAACTGATTTCCCGATTGGACACTTGCTCCAGGGTATGTATTTACCAAGTTTGATTCTCACATCTGTATAGTTTTACAGATGATGAGTGGGAGTAAGTTATTGGGAATTGGGTGATCATCCTCATTATATCGGGATTCGTTGTAATCGGTGATATTTGAGGAAATCACCTGGGCTGTTTGCCGGTCGGCAAATATTTGGTTTTGAATATCCGCAGTTATGTACCAATTTCAAATTGATATATCTGTACGTCTATTTTCATAGAGTGAGATATACCTTTCTGAAATTATGTCTACGACATTTACCTATATCAGTGGATGGTTAGGTAAGGAGCATTAAACAGCGGTGTAATTCTTCTTAACCATAAGTACAGTTTTCAACCTACGACACACAGTGAATGAGTTATCAGACTCAAGGGACTTATACAGAGTATTGTATGTTGTCCAGGGTCCATCAGGACAGAGGGGTTGGTCCTCGTACTACATTCAGTTTACTTATGACTTCTCTAGTTTTTAGACAGGTGTTTCGTGGAAACGCAGGGTCCGAATTTGGAGAAGTTATAGGTATTTGAATAGAGTAGAGAACCAGGTATAGCAAGTATCGGGATTCTTCAAAGAGATCGAAGATGTAGATACTTGTGTATGGTATTCAGTTGATAGTAATGATAAAGAGATCTTACTTCTCTTTCAGGTTACTCATAATGGGAAGTATTCCTAAGTTGAGTAACGCTGATCGGCCTCCTTCCATTTAGTTGACATGCGCTGGGGACAGCTGCATGATTTGAATCTGGTTCAATTAAATCAGTGCCTCTGTTTCTATATTGGATATAGAACAGTTCATATCTTAACGATGTTAAGGTACGGGGAGTTGTCCGGTTTATGATTAAAACCAGACACTGGACAACTCAAGGCACGTTTCTATAATGGCTGTTTGTGGGTTGACCCAGGCTATGACGAGGGTTGACTTTCTACCATCTGGATGAACAATAGCGATATTGTTCTAGACTTGCCACAGTTTTATTAAAAATGGATTTTTTCAGAAAACAGTAGTGGGAGTATGGTAGAACTGGAAGTGATTCCAGAACCACAAACGATTACTGAAGATTTGATAAGGAACCTAAAGATTCAATCTGGATTGACATTCCATTGGCCACTCCGCAGATATGGTGGGTAACTTCAGGCACCCGAGAGGTACTACGGTAGCCTCAAGGACGGTGACGGGGAAGTTCTTGTTTACCCACAGTTACCATTGCTGTTGTTCCAGGCTGCGAGACCCGGCGGGAGGATGAGTATAGCGTCGTTCTGAACTCGCTTCAGAAGTGTACGTGTATATGACTCTGCCCGAGGGTTGTCGTAGTCAGTGGGAGCAGCGGAAGCATTGGTGGACAGGTTGCTTATGTCTATTTATAGACTAGAGCAGATGTAGCGGAGATAGATCATCTATTTCTGACGTGACAGTCATGGGTTTGACTTCATCAGAATAGGGGATGGATCTGTTGAGAAGGTAGTAGGGTGTGATGTCATGGTATTTGGATGACATACACAAAGTAGGAAAAGAAACTCCTATACTACGATCGGTTATACTTTGGTCGTCACACAGTTGTTTCTCCACAAAGGAAATGGATTTTATATCATACATACTGGTTAACTAGATCTATGGTTTTAGATCTAGATTTGGGTGGTTTCCTAATCAGGGTACTTGACAGCATCCTAAGAGTATTTAGGATGGACGACTCCTGGCACGGTAGTGTACCTGCAGGTAATGGAGTCACCCTCTCCAAAGGTGTCTTACAGACTAAAGGGGAGAGGGACGTGCATGATTGGCAGATCACTTGCTTAGGCAATTGAGTCAATCATGAAATGTCAAGTACCACACCAGATGTTGTTCTTGCACTAGATGCAATAAGTTGACATTAATCCAATCCTGGAGAAACAGTCGGAAGCAGTTTTAGAACATAAGCAAATGTTCTAGGGAGATGATAACGACAGCCTCATTTAGGAGACAGTTATCATTCCAGGCTTCCAAGGTGACATGGACGGCAAGGAGGTTGTCAGAGTTTTAGTTCTCCCTCTGACGAGGGACAGTATTTTGGACAGATGGTCCAAGGCAATACTGAGGGTGGCATGGCGCAGGAGACTGATTAAGTTCAGTTGATGATACAGTCTAAGAAGTTTGGATTTGGTGTTCATTTATGAACTAGGTCCCATCAGACATCCAGACATTCTAAGACAGGTATTGCTCATTTCGGGAGATGGCTTTCTCCGCGAACTTGAGATATAGAGAGACATAGAAAGAAACTTCATAGCGGATCCACTCACTGAGGCTATTCCTCGAACGCAATAGTTTCGCAAACGGGTTTTGTGAGACTGACTAGTAGAGGAGTTGGGTGTTCGGTATCACACGGGCTGTGAGTATGCGACATCGCAATAATTAGCCTTGAGTGCAAGTGGGAGATTGTTGGAGATAGTGCCCTCAGAGTCAATTATTGGATCACAGGCACGTGATTGCAATGATTGAGGGAGGACCTATCCCGATAGGACAGTCTTGCTCGAGATGATAGTATGCTATCTGGTTTATCTTTATCATCGTGTACTGCTTTAGGTGACCTGACATGTCGCTATTGCACGTTGATAGAGCCCCTGGGATTCTTGCTTGACGACCAGCAGTATGATGGCGATCATATACGTGGGAGCTGGGGTCTATAAGCACATCCTTAAAAGGTCCCTAGTCGTAGGAGTTTCGAGACAGGGTATCGATACCCCATTAGTAGACTAGTGTATACAGTCGAGACCCCGACGAGGGGCGGTGGCCGGTCTCACAAGCCACTGGTGTCAGTTGGTTCACCTAAGATGTATACAGGTGCTCATTGGGTTATGAGTACACCGGACAGGACTCGCCGGGAACCTGCTAGTTGGTTTTGTACCAGATGTCAGATAGCAGTTCCCTGGTGACATGTGTACAGGTTAGTTCATCGACCTGAGATCGTCATTTGTCTCGTGTGAGTTCCCACTGTACTTTGATTACTACCCTACCACGGCTCAAAGGAGTCGTGCAAACAGGTTTTAGTTGGGTGCAGTCCCGAGCCACATGGAGGCAGTGAGCGGATCTGCAGGGGTTCGTCTCTCCCGGTATTGGGGGTGAGGTCGCGCTGTGTCTAGGAGAGCCATTACGCAAAGCCCTCGGCCGAGGCAGGAGATTTACTGGTAGGTATTCCAGTAGTATCTCAGGGCGTTCTGGGCTACGCTCCGACACGACTTGTACCGCTTTTGGGGGTCTGACTTTTACCAACCCCCTAGGCCCGCCATGCGATACTCATAGACGAACGGACCGGACTGTACGGATATTGTCACTGACAGGCTCAGTTGGGTGTCGGGGTGAGCTTCCTCATCGACGTCCCTTTTGGTCAATAGCTGGTGGCCCGTCACGTATTGGCTTATACCTCTGACGTGCCAGTGGTTAAATCCACAGCCATAGTATTGACGAGTCTTTAGAGTCCACCACACTTTCAGTTACTCAAGCTTTCGGGCGAAACGCTGTAGAGGCCGTATGGAGATATGGCAGGGTTCGATCAGATACGTGCGGTATTGCACGGATTAGGATCGGACAGTTTTGTACTAGTGGCCGTATAGTTATATGGCAGGGTTCGATCAGATACGTGCGGTATTGCACGGATCAGGATCGAACAGATTTTACTAGCCGGCTTTGGTTTAAGCCGGTACTAGTTTAGTACAGTGTAGATTTTGTCTCATTGCATTTGTATCCGGTCGGAATACAGATGCAGGTGTGTATGCACTGTGTAGGGGTTTTCCTGTAATTTATTACGGGACCAGTTTTCTGGAGTTGCCAGTTTGCATTTCGTCCCGGCCGGTTTTCCTTTGTTCTTTCCCGGCCGGACTTTTCCGATGGAGGGGGTTATTTGCGAGTTCGCAAATAACTCTTTGTGGAGGGTTTTATTGTATATATATATATTGATTATGACACCTTTCTTGTCTTGCTCCATGACTTGATTTAAAGGTGAAGTGAAAGGGTATGGGTTGGAAAAGTAATAAGCATGGTTGTATATTTATTGGTCTCTTGATATGGTCACCCTCCTTGCACTCCTACACTCACCTCCCTTCATGATACATATCATTTTTCCCTCCACCATTTCCTAGAAGTGAAGGCCGGCCACTTGAGTGAGGAGAGGAGAGAAAAATTTGATTTTTGGCATGACACATTTTTCTTCATCTCATATCTTCATGCAAGGAAAAATGAAAGCACCATATATTTTCCTTGTTCTCATTCCTCCATCCAAAGGCAACAAACCCCAAAGTGAGACTATGATTCTACACTACGCTTCCTACAGCATTTCTTGAGCATGTCGAGTTGCCGGCTTCATGCTCGAGTTGCCTCGGTATTGAGGCGGGAGCCCGTAAAAGACGAAGGCGATGTGGTGCCCTTTTCCGACGAGGAGGAGACGGACGGAGATCCCGCGAGGAGATCGGAGTGGAGATGAAGACCGGAGGACTCGGATCAGTCGGTACAACATTTCTACACTCTTTACTGTTTGTTAGTTTAGCAATAATGGCAGATCCGGGTTAAAGTATACGATAGCGCCAAGTTAAAAAGTTTTATTCCGCGATTGGCGTCTGTAGACTGCCGGGGCGCTAACGTACACTTACAGATATAATATCAGACATTCTGGTTACTAGATCTATGGTTTTAGATCTAGATTTGGGTAGTTTCCCAATCTGGGTACTTAGACAGTATTCTAAAGGTATTTAGAATAGATGACTCCTGGCATGGTGGTGTACCTGCAGGTGATGGAGTCTCCCTCTCTAAAGGTGTCTTACAGACTAAAGAGGAGAGGGATGTGCATGATTGGCATATCACTTGCTTAGGCAATTGAGTCAATCGTGAGATGTCAAGTACCACACCAGATGTTGTTTTTGCACTAGATGCAATAAGTTTATATTAATCCAATACTGGAGAAACATACGGAAGCAGTTTTAGAACATAAGTGGATGTTCTAGGGATTTAATAACGGCAGCCTCTTTTGGGAGACGGTTAATCATTCCAGGCATCCAAGGTGACATGGATGACAAAGTGACTGTCAGAGTTATAATTTTCCCTCTGACGAGGGGCAGTAGTTTAGACAGCTGGTCCAACAAGATACTGTGGGAAGCATGGTGCATGATACTGATTAGGTTCAGTTGACGATACAGTCTAAGAAATTTGGATTTGGAGTTCATTTATGAACTAGGTCCCATCAGATATCCAGACATATTCTTAGACAGGTATTACTCAGTTCGGGAGATGGCTTTCTCCGCGAACTTGAGATTAAGAAAGACATAGAAAGAAACATCAGGGCGGATCCACTCATTGAGGCTATTTCTCGAACACAATAGTTTTACAAACGGGCATTGTGAAACTGATTAGTAGAGGAGTTGGGTGTTCGGTATCACACGGGCTATGAGTATGCGACATCGCAATAATTAGCCTTAAGTGCAGGTGGAAGATTGTTGGATGTAGTGCCCTCAAAGTCAATTATTGGAATGCAGGCATGTGATTGCAATGATTGAGGAGGACCTATACCGGTAGGACAGTCTTACTCGAGATGATAGTATGCTATCTGGTTTAACTTTATCATCATGTACAGCTTTAGGTGACATGATCACTATTACACGTTGATAGAGCCCTTAGGATCCTGCTTGATTACCAACAGTATGATGGCGATCATATACGTGAGAGTTAGGTAGTCTATAAGCACATCCTTAAAAGTGGTCCCTAGTCGTGGGAGTTTCGAGACAGGGCATCGATACTCCGGAGTACGCTAGTGTATACAGTCGAGACCCCGACGAGGGGCGGTGGCCGGTTTCACAAGCCACTGGTGTCAGTTGGTTCACCTAAGATATATACAGGTGCTCATTGGGTTATGAGTGCACCGGACAGGACTCGCCGGGAACCTGCTAGTTGGTATTATACCTAGCGTCAGATAGCAGTTCCCTGGTGACATGTGTACAGGTTAGTTCATCGATCTAAGATCGTCATTTGTCGCGTGTGAGTTCCCACTGTGCTTTGATTATTACCCTACCATGGTTCAAAGGAGTCGTGCAAACAGGTTTTAGTTGGGTACAGTCCCGAGCCACATGGAGGCAGTGAGTGGATCAGCAGGGGATTCGTCTCTCCCGGTATTGGGGGTGAGATCACGTTGTGTCTAGGAGAGCCATTACACAAAGCCCTCGGCCGAGGCAGGAGATTTACTGGTAGTTACTCCATTAGTATCTCAAGGTGTTCTGGGCTACACTTTGACACGAATTATACCGCTATTGGAGGTCTGACGTTACCAGCCCCTAGGCCCGATATGCGATGCTCATAGACGAAAGGACCGGACTGTACGGACTCATCGGCTTCCCTTTCGGTCAATACATGGGCAGCCGTTACGCACAGCTAGTGCCGCTGACGTGCTTGTGGTTAAACCCACTGCCAGGGTATTGACGAGTCTTTAGAGTCCACCACAGATAGTTTCCTAAGTTCGGGCGAAACGTTGTAGAGGCCGTATGGTTTTATGGCAGGGTTCGAACATGCACGTGCACTTGTGCACGTGTCATAGTTCAGACAGATAATACTGGTGGGTTTTGGTTTAAGCCGAATCCAAGTATTATATTGAGTCGGAATATTTAAGTCTCATCGTATTCGTATTCGGTCGGAATACGGATAAAGGTATGTATATACAGGTGAGGGGTATTCTCGTAATCCGTTACGAGAATACTTTAGAAGATACATTTCTTTTTGGGTTAATCATTTTGGTTTAAATGATTATTGGATTTGAAAAGTGTGACTCATTTTGGGTGACTCATTAATTCTATCATGTTCATAAATGACTCACGCTAATGAGTCATGTAGTGACTCATGATGAATTAATGGAGTTTGTTTTGGGTGAGATATTTTTGGGTTGTGTTGGAAATATTTTGGGATGATATTTTCTTTGTTTCTCCAACACAAAACCTCATATATATCACACACAAAATAAAAGGGCAGCCAAGGGTTAATTTTTGAGACTTGGTTTTTGCTCTCTAGAGTTTTCTTGAGCTCACACTCTTCAACTCTTTGCATCTTCTTCGACCTCCACCCTAACCCTCTCATGTGATGAGAACCCTAGGGTGTATTGAGACAAAGTATTCCACTCATTCTCTACTTCATCTTGGATATGTCGGTTAGTATACTTCATGTCCGAGTTGCCTCGGTATAGAGGTGGGATCCCGTATAAAGACTCCTTGACGTGGTGCCATCTCGACGAGAAGATCGGAGTCGCAGCAAGGAGTGTGGGATGATGGCTAAAGACCGAAGGACACGGATCGATCGGTATAGCCTTTCTACTTCTTTATAGTTTGTTAGTTTATCGTTAATGGCAAGATCCGGGTTATAGTATGCGATAGCTCCAGTTGTAAAAGTTTTTGTTCCGCGTTTGGCCTCAGATTGACGGCCGGGGCGCTACCGTAGACTTACACTTCAACTAAGGAAAAATCCAACAGTTGGAAATTTTCCGACAGGGGAAAAGGTGAGTTATTGATATCCGTTCGAACTTTTTAACACTGTCTAAGTAATCATGAAACCAAGCTAGAATTGCGAATACGAAACACTCCGAATTATCTTTTGAGTAAATAAACATCTCATGCAAATTTAGCCAAAATAAACAACACCAAAAATACCAAACCCTAGAGACATGACCATGACCCAAACCTGGAGCCCAGAACCCACAGGGGGGCCGGCCTGCTCGGAATTTTTGGCCAAGTGATCGGCTAAACTCCGAGCAGGGGGGTAGGGTTTGGGCTATGACCAATATGTATCTCATACATCCTACTGCACATGTTTGAAAAATTTTTAGACTCCAGAAATAATTCGACAGAAACTAGGGTTTGATATCGGGTGTTTCGGAGTTATTTCGGTTTTGTAATCCTGTACTTATCCGTCTAATTCTCTAGCTAGGCTTTGATACCACTGTTGGGTTACCTACAATGGCAGCAAGGTTTTGGGAGGCATCATCCATGCCAAGTTAAAATTTTCCATTGAAGATAACCTTGAACCTAGGAACTTTAACTAGAGAATCAAACCAAACAAGCATGTTAACACTTTAACATCTAAGAGTTAGGGATTACAACCTTTGTAGTCCATTCCTTTGCTTCATAAGCTCCGTGTTGAGGTCCCTTCACTGCGATCATCAAGTACCCGGACTCTAGAGAGGCTCCATGAAGAGAAAGATGCAAGCTTGCTTCCAATCTTCAACAACTAAGATGATTTACCTTGAAGAAACTCAAACCCAAGCTCTTGCTTCACTAATCAAGTATTAGCAAAGCAAACACCCTAATATAAGTGGCTAGAATAGATGAGGATGATGAAGTAGGAATTTTGCTCTCTTTTGTTTTCATATTCTCACTTATTATCATCACTTATCAAAAACCTAGTGAAGGTTTTCATCAAAGAAGAAAGAAGAAGAAGATGAAGCATATCCTTTTGTGATGAATAATGAATTATTGTTATGGTTACAAATCAACCATGAGTTAAGCAGAAGGCTTAACCCATGTAGAGAATAAACTAAGGTAAAGGGTTTGGGTTGGGTTAAGAAATATCTACACAAAAAAAAGAAAGCAAGTGACAAAAGTCAAAGCTTCATGAAGCTTCATCCAAGCATAACCCTAATCCAAACCCTAACCATGTTTAAACTCTAAAAAGCATGTTGTATTTGTATCCTTAACACGTTACAATATTATATATCACATATATAATATATTTTGTAACAAAAGAAAATAATACAATTAACATATATCACATATACATCAATGTATTATCCCGTGAGAAAATGAATCAATAAAGCGAGCTTATATTAGTTAATGTAATGTAATATATCTCATATATAATATACATTAAATTATCGAATCAACACTTGATCCGATAACCCGGCTATAATACATATAACCGACTAATATAACATGTACCAATTCATCGAATCAACACTTGATCCGATGACCCGGCTATATCACATATATCCGGCCGATATCACATATCGTGAGAATCGAATACAGTATCACATACTCGTATTATTCTCGGTCCCGCACATATCACATATGTGCTCCTACTCCGTTTTGCCTGAGCCAGGAAACCTCTGTGTAGAACTCTAAAGAATCGTCAATACGCCGGCAGTAGGTGATGATCATATCAAACACCCACAAGCTGCAAGCGGTCAGCTAAACGTAACAACCACCCAAGTATTGAGTGATCAGAAGATCAACAAGCAAGCCTGTACAATCTCCTGCGAATCCAATCAGTAACACCACCGTACAGTCCGGACTCTTCGTTTGATATGTCACATATCTGGTCTAGGGGTGGTAAACGTCAGACCCCAGTAACCGATAAGTCGTGTAGATATGAGGTCCATAACAGCTCAAGAAACTACTGATAACACTTATCAGTAAATCTCAGCAACCCTAGCCAGGGATTTCCAGTTATAGCCAATCGAACACAGCACAACATCAACTCCCTATACCGGGAGAGACGAAACCCCTCCTATCGCTCATTGCCTCCATGTGATTCGGGACTGTACCTAAAAGCCAGCGTTTTGCATGCCCTATTGGACGTAGTAAGGTGGAAATCAAGTACAGTGGGAATCACACAAGACTCTATGACTATCTCGGGTCTACAGACTAACCTGTACCAGTGTCACCAGAGAACTGCAATTTGACATGAGGTATAATACCATCTGGCAATTCTCGGCAAGTCCGTCCAGTGTACCCAGTCTCCACTGAGCACCCGTATAATATCTCTGATGTCAAACACCAATGGATATGGGATCATCCATCGCCCATCTACAAGGGTCAAGAAGCATATGCTAGTCTACTCTGGTAAATCGATGCCTTGTCTCGATACACTTACGACTAGGAACATTTGAAGGATGTACTTAGCGACTACACTGTCCCCACTAGTATGATCTGCAGCATAGTCCTGATAGTCAAGTACTCATCCTAAGGGCTTTATCAACATGTAATATAGAGTCAATCGTAGTACATGTTAAGATAAAGAGCAACCAGATAGCATACTATCATTTCGAGCAAGAAAGTCCTCACTATATATGTCCAAGCATCCATTACAATATACATCGTATGTACAGTAATGGCCTCTAGGGCATACATATCACTAAAATCTCCAGAACTGCGCCCTCGTCGTCGGCATGGAGGACGAGGAGATTGCTCCGGCGATGCAGATCGCTGGTGAAAACACCTCGCGGAGGAGGGCTTGAGCCGGGAGCTGCACGAGGCGAATGAGAGGATCGCCGCCCTCGAAGACCAGGTGACAGCCGAGGACCGGGTGAACTCCAACTACCGGGAGACCATTCGGGTTATGATGGAGTCCAACAAGGCCGTTGAGACCAAGTTGGAGGATTCCAGGGTGCTCCCCGCCACCTTGAAGAAGACCCAGGGCACCCTCAAGAGGGAGAACGAGGCGATGAAGGAGGCAGTGAGGCCCGCCTACCTCCGGGCTGTGAAGGTGGTGGAGATCTATAGAATATCGGATCAGTTCTATGCCAACCTCGCCGAAGCCTCGGCCCTTGTCTGGCATGATTCCCTTGACGCCATCAAGGCGCTAATGCCGGAGTTTCCTGACGCTAAGCTCCAGCCTGAGTACCCTCTCGAGGGTGAGGGGCAGGGGGATGCCACCGGGAGCATCGTCGGGGGGAAAGCCCCTGGTGGGGGCGTCGGAGAGAAGGTGGTCGCCCCGGCTCCCAGTGCTGAAGTCCCTGCGGTAGGTGCCGACCCTCAAGCAGTCGCCCCGGCTCCTGAGGTGGCCGCGAAGCAGGTCGAGGTCCTTCCCGGCCCTGAGGCTTAATTCTCCCCGCCCTTTCCTTTTTTGTATATTTTTGTTTTCGTTTTGGGATTTTGTAGTCCTTCGGGCGATTTTGTAAGGCTGAGGAGCCCAGAATACCTTTGTAAAGACTTCTGAGTTGTGAATAAAGACTTTTGCAGAAATTTTTTTTGTAGCAATGTTCCAGTTTGTGGTAATGTCTCATTTTGCTTACCTGATGAATGTCTCTTTGGCGGCCGGTCCTTTAGTTGGCAATCGCGCGTCGGGTTAAATCCAGTCATTTGTCAAGTATGCAAAGACCCGTGTAAGGTCGGGGTCTGGCTCCGAAGTCGAGGTGGCGATCACTCATTGAAGATAAGTCGAGTTGGACCGGCGACCACTGCTTTTATGATTGGTCGGCGACACCGAGGTTGAGTTCTAACCCTTAGCATAGACGGGCCAGGAGTTACCCACTAAGGGTGGACCAAGCAGGGAAGCTGCTCGGTGGCTTCTAAACAAGGGATTCAGTCCCTGGCATCGGTTGGTAGTGAACTACTAGCCATGGATGAACCGAGCAGGGTAGCTACTCGGTTGCCTCTCGGCGAGGGCTTTGATCCTTAGCGTAGATGGGTAAGAAGTTACTCGATAAGGATAGACCGAGCAGGGTAGCTGCTCGGTTGCCTCTTGGAGAGGGCTTTGATCCTTGGCGTCAGTGGGTAGCGAACTACCAGCCATGGATAGACCGAGCAGGGTAGCTGCTCGGTTGCCTCTTGGCGAGGGCTTTGATCCTTAGCGTAGATGGGTAAGAAGTTACCCGCTAAGGATAGACCGAGCACGGTAGCTTCTCGGTTATCTCTTGGCGAGGGCTTTGATCCTTGGCGTCGGTGGGTAGCGAACTACCAGCCATGGATAGACCGAGCAGGGTAGCTGCTCGATTCCCTCTTGGCGAGGGCTTTGATCCTTAGCGTAGATGGGTAAGAAGTTACCCGCTAAGGATAGACCGAGTAGGGTAGCTGCTCGGTTGCCTCTTGGCGATGGCATTGATCCTTGGCGTCAGTGGGTAGCGAACTACCATCCATGGATGGACCGAGCATGGTAGCTGCTTGGTTGCTTCTTGGCGAGGGCTTTGATCCTTAGCGTAGATGGGTAAGAAGTTACCCGCTAAGGATAGACCGAGCAGGGTAGCTGCTTGGTTGCCTCTTGGCGAGGGCTTTGATGCTTGGCGTCGGTGGGTAGCAAACTACCAGCCATGGATGGACTAAGCAGGGTAGCTGCTCGGTTGCCTCTTGGCGAGGGCTTTGATTCTTAGCCTAGATGGGTAAGAAGTTACCCGCTAAGGATAGACCGGGCAGGGTAGCTGCTCGGTTGCCTCTTGGTGAGGGGTTTGATCCTTGGCGTCGGTGGGTACGAGGATGGTGTGCGCCTAGAAATAGTGCCTTAGCTTCCTCGAGGACACGACATGTGCCAGGATAATCTTCTCTATGGCCGGGTACCTTATTTCCGCGTCCTTGAATACGTAGCTTACTGTTCATACCAGAATATCGCATTTTATTACCACCCATTCATTATTTATTTTTTGTATATATCGGTACTATTAACCGGTGTTTGCTCAGTAATACAGATTATAGGTATCCGTGACAAAATACTGGAAATACATTCAAAATCACGGATATATCATTTGTGAGCTGACACTTCAAACAAAACTGCAAACCGATCAAGAATCAAAGAGTTTTTGTAAATAAACTAGTGTACACACATTTTGGTCTAACACATGACAAGTTGTGCACTAGCTCTTTGATGTCTTTAACCTAGTAGGGGGCTGCCCAATGTAAGGCACAAGTGGGCATGAGGGGATATGGGTGTGATGTGCATTTATTGCAAAATGTAGTGATGTGATTTGTATTTACCAAGTTCCCTCCAAAACTCTGAAGACAAACCAGGGTATTTTAGACCAAGCAAACAACACCAGAGTCATGCTGGGGACAACACAAGACCACACTGCAAATACGGGACCCAGACCTCGGAATTTGGCCGAGCACTCCCTTACATATTCCAGCGTCACAGGCCCCACCACCTCCTATGGGCCCCATCTTTCTACTAGCCCTCCACTGCTGCCTTTTAATCATTATTTTATTGTTTGCTTATTTAGTTTTTGTGCCTATATATAGTAGGCAGAAGGGAAATGGTTCATGGTCTCACTTTTTCCAAGTTTTATTCTTTACAAGTTCTCATTTTTGTTTCTCTTTTGGTTCTTGTACATAGCTTTCCCTTGAGTTCATGTCCTTCTCTTGATCTTGCAACCTTTTTAGTGAGCTTGCAAGTTTAAGTTTAGGGGATTGATCTCAAGGTTGTATCTTGGACATAATGAAGATATCATTTTGCACACTTTGGTTCTTAGTGTCTCTTTACTTGCTTTTCATTATTTGCCTTTTACATTCTTGCTTTACTTTCTTGCACTTTACATTCATGCTTTACTTGCTTGCTCTTTAAATTCCATGTCATTTAATTACTTACTTGTAATCTTTTCTTTTCTTTGCTTATCTTTTCTTTTGCTCTTTTTTGGTTTGTTGTTGTGAATGGTGGTGTGAATATTGTTGTTAGGAAAAGAGAAAGATATTGTAAGTTAAGCTTTCGTTTCCCATTTCCTTTTCCCATATTTTTCCATTTGAAACTCCGCCCAAACCTTACGCAAGCGCACCGTTAGGCACCCTACCCTACCAAGGTAACGGTGATTCCTAACCGTGACCGGTTGCGTTCGGTTTGGCCGGAGGTGAAAGCAAGAGACAAGAACGGAAGGACAAGGGTCAATAAGCCGGATTCCACGAATACCGTGCTTAAGCACCCTAATCCACGTTGTTGCCCATTGCTCTAGCTTCATTGGTTGAGTTCGGCTTAAAGGACTTGAATACGGATTTCCTTAACTTACACTATCCTATCTTATCCTAACAAGCTTTATACTTGCATATAACACTTAGGTTAGATAAAGAACTTTCCGCCTCGCGCATTAACTCATAACGACAAGAACGTAAAATGCTTCGTCTCCCTATGGATCGACCGGTGCTCATCGCGGCTAGATGCAAAGCGACACCGTCCTAATTGCGGTTAACTTTAAAACTCTTTCAATCAAATGGCTGTTAGTGATATGTATGCCCTAGAGGCCATTACTGTACATACGATGTATATTGTAGTGGATGCTTGCACAAATATAGGGAGGACTTTCTTGCTCGACATGATAGTATGCTATCTTGTTGCTCTTTATCTTAACATGTACCCTGATTGTCTCTATATTACATGTTGATAAAGCCCTTAGGATGAGTACTTGACTAACAGGACTATGATGCAGATCATACTAGTGGGGACAGTGTAGTCGCCAAGTACATACTTCAAATGTTCCTAGTCGTAGGTGTATCGAGACAGGGCATCGATATACCAGAGTAGACTAGTGTATGCGCTTCTTGACCTATATGATGGGCGATGGATGATCCCATATCCATTGGTGTTTGACATTAGAGAAGGTATACGGGTGCTCAATAGAGACTGGATACCATGGACGGACTCGCCGAGAACTCCCAGATGTTATTATACCTCACGTCAGATGGCAGTTCTCTGGTGACACTGGTACAGGTTAGTCTGTAGACCCGAGATCGTCATAGAGACTTGTGTGATTCCCACTGTGCTTTGATTTCTATCATACCACGTCCAAGAAGTCATGCAAAACGGTGGCTTTTGGGTACAGTCCCGAATCACATGGAGGCAATGAGCGATAGGAGGGGTTTCGTCTTTCACGGTATAGGGAGTTGATGTTGCGCTGTGTTCGATTGGCTATAACTGGAAATCCCTGGCCAGGGTTGCTGAGATTTACTGGTAAATGTTATCAGTAGTTTCTCGAACTGTTATGGACCTCATATCGACACGACTTATCAAGCTACTGGGGTCTGACGTTTACCACCCCTAGGCGAGATATGCGACATATCAGACGAAGTGACCGGACTGTACGGGAGTGTTACTGGTTGGATTCACGGGAGAATGTATAGGCTTGCTTGTTGATCTTCTGATTTCTCAATACATGGGTGGCTGTTACGTTTAGCTGATCGCTTGCAGCTTGTGGGTGTTTGAAATGATCATCACCTACTGCCGGAGTATTGACGATTCTTTAGAGTCCTACACAGAGGTTTCCTGGCTCAGACAAAACGGAGTAGGAGCACATATGCGATATGTGCGGGACCGAGAACAATACGTGTATGTGATACCGTATTAGATTCTCGCGATATGTGTTATCGTCCGGGTATATGTGATATAGCCGGGTCATCGGATCAAGTGTTGATTCGATGAACTGATACAGATTATATTAGTCGGTTATTTGTGAAATAGCCGGATTATCGGATCAAGTGTTGATTCGATAATTTAATATATAATTATATATTTGATATATTAAATTACATTAACTAATATAAGCTCACTAAAAGATTCTTTTTCTCACTCGGGTAATACATTGATATATATGTGATATATGTTAATTGTATTATTTTATTTTGTTACAATAAATATTGTATGTGTGATATATAATACTGTAACATATTATGGTTATAAATGCAACATGTTTTGTGGAGTTTAAATATGGTTAGGGTTTGGATTAGGGTTAAGCTTTCATGAAGCTTTCAAGAAGCTTCTTGAAGCTTTGACTTTGACCTTGATATTTTGTGATATTTTGCAAAGATATTTCTTTAACCCAACCCAATCCTTTAACCATAATTAAATCTCTACATGGGTTAAGTTTTCTTACTTAACCCATGGTTGCATTTCTAACCAAACACTTGATTCATTATTCATCACAAATCGTTTTGCTTCTTCTTCTTTTTCCTCTTTGATGAAAAGCTTTCTAGCTTTTTCAAAAGTGATGAAAATGAGTGAGATAAAGAAAACAAATGAGAGCTAAATTCCTACTTCATCATCCTCATCTATTCTAGCCACTTAGATTAGGGTGTTTGCTTTGTTAATACTTGATTAGTGAAGCAAAAGCTTGGGCTTGAGTTTCTTCAAGGTAGATCATCTTTGTTATCGAAAATCGGAAGCAAGCTTGCATCTTTCTCTTCATGGAGCCTCTCTAGAGTCCGGGTACTTGATGATCGCAGCGAAGGGACCTCAACACGGAGCTTTAAAAGTGAAGGAACGGACTACAAAGGTTGTAATTCCTAACTCTTAGAAGTAAAGTTGTTTACTTGCTTTGTTTCGCCTAATCTCTAGTCTAAGATCTTGGTTAGGGTTGTTCGGCTCATGAAAAATTTGATTTTGGCATGGTTGATACCTTGTAGAACCTTGTGACTGTGCCTAGTAACCCTACAGTGGTATCAGAGACAAGCTAGAGCTTTAGGCGAAGTCTAGACGAAGTTTAAAGTCCTATCGAACCCCGAACGTCGAATTATACCCCTCTCTGGATATTTTTTCAAATGTTGATTTTTCTGTATTAAAAATACCCAGAAAATTAAGCAGGTGATTTTATGGATACTTGAGAAAAATGAACCCCTGAATCCATCAAAGCGCCGTGGAACCGCGGCCAAACCAGGGTATTGGCGGCGGTTCCGCGGCAAGACTTGAGGATTAAGGGATCGTTTGTCAATAGTTGATCCGTAGGTGTTACCTAGTGCTTCTGCGAATTTTTAATATTACTCAAGTGTTGAGTTTTCTGGAGATCTTTCGTATTCGTTGATTCGATCGGAAAGTTTAACTTCGTTTAAGTTTATTCCGGATAATTTAGAACGTATTAAAAAGTTCGACCGGATATTAATAACCCACTTTTTCCCCTGTCGGAAAATTTCCAAGTGTTGGATTTTTTCCTTAATTAAAGAACATTATTAGTCGTGCAAGTAACGCGGTGGACCCTCTAGAAGAACACAAACCTTAACTCGATTATGTGACCGTCTGAACCGCCACTAAACCTTAGGGTTTGGGGCAGTACGGCGTTGCCACATGTGAGGCGTTGGTTTGACCCTTCTGTTGGAGATAGTGCCCTCAGAGTCAATTATTGGATCACAGGCACGTGATTGCAATGACTGAGGGAGGACCTGTCCCAGTAGGACAGTCTTACTCAAGATGATAGTATGCTATCTGGTTTATCTTTATCATTGTGTACTGCTTTAGGCGACCTTATGAGTCGCTATTACACGTTGATAGAGCCCCTAGGATTCTTGCTTGACTACCAGCAGTATGAAGGCGATCATATACGTGAGAGCTGGAGTCTATAAGCACATCCTTAAAAGGTCCCTAGTCGTGGGAGTTTCGAGACAGGGCATCGATACTCCATTAGTAGACTAGTGTATACAGTTGAGACCCAGACGAGGGGCGGTGGCCGGTCTCACAAGCCACTGGTGTCAGTTGGTTCACCTAAGATATATACAGGTGCTCATTGGGTTATGAGTACACCGGACAGGACTCACCGGGAACCTGCTAGTTGGGATTATACCAGACGTCAGATAGCAGTCCCCTGGTGATATGTGTACAGGTTAGTTCATCGACCTGAGATCGTCATTTGTCTCGTGTGAGTTCCCACTGTGCTTTGATTACTACCCTACCATGGCTCAAGGGAGTCGTGCAAACAGGTTTTAGTTGGGTACAGTCCTGAGCCACATGGAGGCAGTGAGCGGATCTGCAGGGGTTCGTCTCTCCCGGTATTGGGGGTGAGGTCGCGCTGTGTCTAGGAGAGCCATTACACAAAGCCCTCGGCCGAGGCAGGAGATTTACTGCTAGGTATTCTAGTAGTATCTCAGGGTGTTCTTGGCTACACTCCGACACGACTTGTACCGCTTTTGGGGGTCTGACTTTTACCAACCCCCTAGGCCCGCCATGCGATACTCATAGACGAACGGACCGGACTGTACGGATATTGTCACTGACAGGCTCAGTAGGGTGTCAGGATGAGCTCGCTCATCGACGTCCCTTTTGGTCAATATCTGGTAGCCCGTCACGTATGGCTAATACCTCTGATGTACTAGTGGTTAAATCCACAGCCATAGTATTGATGAGTCTTTAGAGTCCACCACACTCAGTTACTCAAGTTTCGGGCGAAACGTTGTAGAGGCTGTATGGAGATATGGCAGGGTTCGATCAGATACGTGCGGTATTGCACGGATCGTGATCGGACGGTTTTTACTAGCCGGCTTTGGCTTAAGCCGGATCCTTGTATTAGATAGTGTAGATTTTGTCTCTTTGCATTTGTATTCAGTGGGAATACAAATGCGGGCATGTATATGCAGTAGCGGGGTTTTCCTGTAATTTATTACGGGATCAGTTTTCTGAAGTTGCCAGTTTGCATTCCGTTGCGACCGGTTTTCCTTTGTTCCTTCGCGGCTGGACTTTTCGGTGGAGGGGGTAATTTGCAGTTGTGCAAATTATCTTTTGTGGAGGGGTTTCTTGCATTTGTGGCATTATGATAGGTTAAGCATCTTTGCTTTTTCATGATGGTCTAGAATTAATGAGATTAGATTCGATTAGAAGTTGATTTGATAATGTTATCATTGCCTTTTGGATATGGTCACCCCTTTGCTTTTCCTACACTTACCTCCCTTCTTGGTTTTGATTTTATTCTCTCCATCATTTGTTCTTAGATGGGGGCCGGCCACTTCATATGAGGGAAAGGGTTTTCATTTTGTATGAGGAAAATTTGATCATCTCATTTTGCATGTTACACAAATTCATCAACCTCACTCCAAAGTCCATTCTTGATTCCTCCATCATGGCAACTTCTATAACCTCAAGAGATAAAGTTTCTACACTAGTCTACAGCATCCCTTGGACGCGTCGGCTAGCCAACTTCGCGCCCGAGTTGCCTCGGTCCAGAGGTGGGAGCCCGTAAAAGAAATCGGCTACGTGGTGCCCTTTCCGACGAGAAGGTGACGAACGGTGATTCCACGAGAGATCGGAGTGGAGACGAAGACCGGAGGACACGGATCGCTCGGTATTGCTTCTACCCCATTCTCTAGATAGCTAGGATTAGGTTAATGGTTACGATCCGGGTTTTATTGTCCGTGGTAGCGCCAGTTTAAAAGTTAAGAAAAATTTTGATTCCGCATTTTGGCCTCGAGTAGACGGCCGGGGCGCTGCCGTGGCGCAACATGGTATCAGAGCCACGCCATTAACCTAGTCTAGCTTTGCTCTAACGTGTTTACAAATTCGATCGATCGGATTTTCCAAAAACCGTATTTTCAGTTGCATCAGTTTCTGTCGAAAATTTTTTAGCTCCAAAAATTTTTCAGGTTGTTGCAGAATGATGTACATGGAATTCTAAGAACACTGTAAAATTTTGGTAACTTGATCCCTCCATAAGACCGCGGAACCGCGGCCATAACCCCTATTTGGCCGCGGTTCCGCCACAGGATGTTGGCTTCACTTCACCAATTTTTTGCAGTGGGCTTTTGGGATGAAAATAAGGGTTTTGGTATGTTCTTTTTGGGCCCAGAGTGCTTGGGGCCCACCTGGGTAAATTTGATCGATCGAAATTTTTAAACACATTAGTTCACAGTATTTACATTATATCTGCGACCGTGAATGTCACTTGATCGGTAAATCCTGTCTAACTGCTATAGCCCGGTTAGACGGATTTGCGAACGCGACATTCACGTTGATGTTCTGTGTTGTGCTATGATGTTGCGGATCGGTTGTGGGGATAGCCTGGTTGCAGTGGTAGTACAGTTATTATTTTATATGTACATTTGATATTGCGGGGTGAGCGTCCGACATGTGGACTGCCGTCACTGCCTATTTGTATTATTCTTTTGGGGCACGACCGGGTCGAGGTCGATGTACCCGTTGTATGTATATTTTACTTTCTGTACTAGGGTTGCCCCGCGGAGGGGTGCACGGATAGCCGGATTATAGAGGGCAACGGGCCCGCATCTCATGGCATTGAGACGGAGGGGGCTTCACTCTAGAATTGGCGGGCTATTCGCCGCACTCGTAGGGGGTATAGGTTGACCCAGGAGGGGTGCCCAAGTTACCGGATTCCGTGAAGTGCTGGGTTGTCCATTCACGTTGCTGAAGGGGGCTGCCTCGCTTCAGGTCTTAGCGGGTAACTTGCCGCGCCCGTAGGGGTCTAGGATCTCTTTTCACAGGCTATCCACACGACCAGGGGAACGTCGGGTTTCAGTAGCGGCTCTATGAAACCCGGGGATCCCAGATATCTGTATTGTTCTGTGATGCTGGTTACATTTCTGTGATGCTGCATATTTTTCACGCTTTGAGCGAAAATTATATATTGATATATATATTAGTAGATGTTGTATACATCATTATTTTCGTTCTTTATTGGTGTGATCATATGATGGGACTGCATTGATTCGGATCAATGCAAACTAAACAAACCTATTCTGATGTTGTTGGAACAATTTTTCAAAAAGCTGTTATTGCAAGGGCGTTCTCTTTTGTTTTGCATCGTGGTATTCAGTTGGAATATCCTGCTCCTCAGAAGACGAGGCAAGGGCCGAGATCTCTTCACCGGGAGTGACCCCTTGGACAGAAGTTTGCGTCAGGGCAATAACTTCACTATAGCCGATTACTTTTTGCTTTGCATCGTGGTATTCAGTTGGAATATCCTGCACCTCATTCTACGGGGAAAGAGCCGAGATCCCTTCACCGGGAGTGACCTCTTTAGCAAAGGGTTTTCGTCACTATACTTTTTATAAAAACTATGCAGTTCCTTCAACGATATCAAGTTCATTACGTTAAAAGTTTTTCGCCAAAAACTAGACGTAGCCCTCCGTCATTTCTTACAAGTATTACTTAGTATTCGTGCTGCGTTTGTTGACTGTGTCAAGGCGTAGTGTGCGGTAGCTAAGTAGTGTTTGTTTGTAGCATATTAATAGGATTGGTTGGGACAGTCGTGCGGCCTTGTTGACTGTGTCAAGGGCTCGTACGGGTGGGTTTAATGCAATCCAGGATAATGACTTGTTGAACTTGACTAGGACTCTTTGATTTGTTGACTGTGTCAAGGTCAATTGAGTCCTAGGGGTAAAAATCACATCGGGAGTTTCTAAAGAAACTGAAACTTGCCAGGCATGCGCATACCTTCTGGAGTGTGGTGACGTGAGTGGATTCCGTCACGTTATCATGCGATGATAGTTGGATCCCGATTCCCACTGATGAGTTGGTTTACTCCTCGGGTGATCCCGACTAATTTTTCTTTCAGGTTTGGGGAAGAATTTGACGTTACAGTGGGAGGTTTCCAGATTAGATAAAGTGTTAACCATTCTGATCTAGGTTAGAGTGCACAATGAGTGTTTCTTTTCTCTCTCTCTTTGGCAGCGACCATTGACCCGACCCTAGACTATGACTCAGTGACCAAGTTGACCGAACCTTCTTAACACTGGCTTTTGGATTGTCAGAGTTGCAGACCTCATTGCCACTCCTACTTTTACCCTTTTCTCCAGGACACCTCGTATTACTACGAACGTCTACTTCCATTGGACAAAACCATAGTATGGTTAGATACGAACTCGAAGGAATTCGAGGATGGTTTCCAGTTCTGGAGAAAACGGATAGGACTATTCAGTTGTCTTTTCCTTTCACCTTCTCTCATTGCGAGTACTCCTTGGTTTAGGAGACAGTACACCTATTACGCAAATTGGATAGTCTTCTTCCAAACCTTAGGCTGGTGCCGAACGGTAGGGAATGAAGAAAACCAATTAGCCTAAACGGTGTACAGAAGGTATTAAGTTAAGACAAAGAAAGGGATTAGTAAGAGGGCAAAGTAAATTGCGACCGCTATTCACGACCAAACCAAGTATTTCTTCGCCAATCCTAAATAACCTTTGTATTTCTCCAGGATACTCCGTATCACTACGAAGATCCCAAGTTTATTGGGTAATCCATCGTATGGTTATATACGAACTCGAAAGGAACTTGTTCCAGTTCGGGGATGGATCCTGGTTCAGGAGAAATAGGAATAAGGTTTATTCGGTTGTCTTTTATCTTCACCTTCTCTCGCATTGCGAGTGCTCCTAGGATTAGGACAGTACACCCATTATGCTTATTGGATAGTCTTCTTCCAAACCATAGGTTGGCGCCGAATGGTAGGAAAGGAAGAAAACCATTTGGCCTAAAGGGGTGTACAGAAGGTAATGACCAATAAAGGGATTTGGAGAGGTGGCAAAGAATTATACGGTTATAGTTGTGAATCTGGATAATGGAAGAGGCATTACTAGGAATACCGGGATACCCCATCGAAACATTTCAATGTTTCAGTTTCACAGTGTACTGTTAAAAGAAAACTGATTTCCCAATTAGCCCTTGCTCCAGGGTATGTATTTACCAGGTATGATTCTCACATTTGTATGGTAAGTTATTGGGAATTAGGTGATTATCCTCATTATATCGGAATTCGTTGTAATTGGTGATATTTGAGGAAGTCACCTCGGTTGTTTGCCGGACGGCAAATATTTGGTTTTGAATATCCGTTGTTGTGCACCAATTTCAAATTGATATATCTGTACGTCTATTTTTATAAAGTGAGATATACCTTTTTGAAATTATGTCTATGACATTTACCTATACCAGTGGATGGTTAGGTAAGGAGCATTGAACAGCGGTGTAATTCTTCTTAACCATAAGTACAGTTTTCAACCTACGACACACAGTGAATGAGTTGTTAGACTCAGGGACTTATACAGAGTATTGTATATTGTCCAGTGTCCATTAGGACAGAGGGGTTGGTCCTCGTACTATATTCTGTTTACTTTTAACTTCTCTAGTTCTTAGACATGTATTTCGTAGAAACACAGGGTCTGAGTTTTGAGGAGTTATTGGTATAAGAATAGAGTAGAGAACAAGGTATTGCAAGTATCGGGATTCTTCAAGGTGATCGAAGATGTAGATACTTGTGTATGGTATTTAGTTGATAGTAATGAGAACTTGCTTCTCTTTCAGGTTACTCATAATTGGAAGCATTCCTAAGTTGAGTAACGCTGATCGGCCTCCTTCCATTTAGTTGACATGCACTGGTGATAGCTGCATGATTTGAATCTGGTTCAATTAAATCAGTGCCTCTGTTGAATATAGAACAGTTCATATCTTGACATTGTTAAGATACGGGGAGTTATCCGGCTTATGCTTAAAACCAGACTCCGGATAACTCAAGGCACGTTTCTGTAATGGCTGTTTGTGGGTTGACCCGGGCTATGACGAGGGTTGATTTTCTACCATCTGGAAGATCAATAGTGATATTGTTCTTGACTCGCCACAGTTTTAACAAAAATGGATTTTTTTTCAGAAAGCAGTAGTGGGAGTATGGTAGAACTGGAAGTGATTCCAGAACCGCAAACGATTACTGAAGATTTGATAAGAACCTAAAGATTCAATCTGGTTTGACATTCTATTGGCCACTCCGCATATTTGGTGGGTAACCTCAGGCACCCGAGAGGTACTTCGGTATGCTCAGGGACGGTGGCAGGGAGGTTCTTGTTTACCCAGACATGCCATTGCTGTTGTTCCAGACTATGAGACCCGGCAGGAAGATGAGTATAGCGTCATTCTAAACTAGCTTTAGAAGTGTACGTGTATATGACTCTGCCAGAGGGTTGTCATGGTCAGTGGGAGCAGCGGAAGCATTGGTGGATAGGTAGCTTATGTCTATTTATAGACTAAAGAAGATATAGCGGAGATAGATCATCTATTTCTGATGTGAAGTCATAGGTTTGACTTCATCAGAATAGGGGATGGATCTGTTAAGAAGGTAGTAGGGTGTAATGTCCTGGTATTTGGATGATATACACAGAGTAGGAAGTGATATTCCTATACTACGGTCGGTTATACTTTGGTTGTCACACAGTGGATTCTCCACATGGGACTTGGATATAATGTCAAGACATTCTGGTTACTAGATCTATGGTTTTAGATCCAGATTTGGGTGGTTTCACAATCTGGGTACTCAGACAACATTCTATGAGAATTTAGAATGGACGACTCCTGGCATGGCAGTATACCTGTAGGTGATGGAGTCACCCTCTCTAAAGGTGTCTTATAGACTAAAGAGGAGAGGGATGTGCATGATTGGCAGATCACTTGCTTAGGCAATTGAGTCAATCATGAGATGTCAAGTACCACACCAGATGTTGTTTTTGCAGTAGATGCAATAAGTTGATATTGATCCAATCCTGGAGAAACAGTCGGAAGCAGTTTTAGAACATAAGTGGATGTTCTAGGGATATGATAACGACAGCCTCTTTTAGGAGACGATTATCATTCCAGGCTTCCAAGGTGACCTGGACGGCAGAGTGGCCGTCAGAGTTTTAGTTTTCCCTCTGACGAGGGGCAGTATTTTGGACAGGTGGTCCAGGCGGATACTGAGGGAGGCATGGCGCAGGATACTGATTAAGTTCAGTTGACGATACAGTCTAAGAAGTTTGGATTTGGAGTTCATTTATGAACTAGGTCCCATCAGACATCCAGACATTTTAAGACAGGTATTGCTCATTTCGGGAGATGGCTTTCTCCGCGAATATGGGATATAGAGAGACATAGAAAGAAACATCAAAGCGGATCCACTCACTGAGGCTATTCCTCGAACGCAATAGTTTCGCAAACGAGCTTTGTGAGACTGACTAGTAGAGGAGTTGGGTGTTCGGTATCACACGGGCTGTGAGTATGCGACATCGCAATAATTAGCCTTGAGTGCAAGTGGGAGATTGTTGGAGATAGTGCCCTCAGAGTCAATTATTGGATCACAGGCACGTGATTGCAATGATTGAGGGAGGACCTGTCCCAGTAGGACAGTCTTACTTAAGATGATAGTATGCTATCTGGTTTATCTTTATCATCGTGTACTGCTTTAGGTGACCTTATGAGTCGCTATTACACGTTGATAGAGCCCCTAGGATTCTTGCTTGACTACCAGCAGTATGAAGGCGATCATATACGTGAGAGCTGGAGTCTATAAGCACATCCTTAAAAGGTCTCTAGTCGTGGGAGTTTCGAGACAGGGCATCGATACTCCATTAGTAGACTAGTGTATAAAGTCAAGACCCCGACGAGGGACGGTGGCCGTTCTCACAAGCCACTGGTGTCAGTTGGTTCACCTAAGATGTATACAGGTGCTCATTAGGTTATGAGTACACAGGACAGGACTCGCCGGGAACCTGCTAGTTGGGATTATACCAGACGTCAGATAGCAGTTCCCTGGTGACATGTGTACAGGTTAGTTCATCGACCTGAGATCGTCATTTGTCTCATGTGAGTTCCCACTGTGCTTTGATTACTACCCTACCACGGCTCAAAGGAGTCGTGCACACATGTTTTAGTTCGGTACAGTCCCGAGCCACATGGAGGCAGTGAGCGGATCTGCAGGGGTTCGTCTCTCTCGGTATTGGGGGTGAGGTCGCGCTGTGTCTAGGAGAGCTATTACACAAAGCCCTCGGCCGAGGCAGGAGATTTACTGGTAGATATTCCAGTAGTATCTCAGGGTGTTCTGGGCTACACTCCGACACGACTTGTACCGCTTTTGGGGGTCTGACTTTTACCAACCCCTAGGCCCGCCATGCGATACTCATAGACGAACGGACCGGACTGTACGGATATTATCACTGACAGGCTCAGTAGGGTGTCAGGATGAGCTCGCTCATCGACGTCCCTTTTGGTCAATATCTGGTAGCCCGTCACGTATGGCTAATACCTCTGACGTACAAGTGGGTAAATCCACAGCCATCGTATTGATGAGTCTTTAGAGTCCACCACACTCAGTTACTCAAGTTTCGGGCGAAACGCTGTAGAGGCCGTATGGATATATGGCTGGGTTCGATCAGATACGTGCGGTATTGCACGGATCGTGATCGGACGGTTTTTACTAGCCGGCTTTAGCTTATGCCGGATCCTAGTATTAGATAGTGTAGATTTTGTCTCTTTGCATTTGCATTCAGTGGGAATACAAATGCGGGCATGTATATGCAGTAGCGGGGTTTTCCTGTAATTTATTACGGGATCAGTTTTCTAAAGTTGCCAGTTTGCATTCCGTTGCGGCCGGTTTTCCTTTGTTCCTTCGCGGCTGGACTTTTCGGTGGAGGGGGGAATTTGCAGTTGTGCAAATTATCTTTTGTGGAGGGGTTTCTTGCATTTGTGGCATTATGATAGGTTAAGCATCTTTGCTTTTTCATGATGGTCTAGAATTAATGAGATTAGATTGGATTAGAAGTTGATTTGATAATGTTATCATTGCCTTTTGGATGTGGTCACCCCTTTGCTTTTCCTACACTTACCTCCCTTCTTGGTTTTGATTTTATTCTCTCCACCATTTGTTCTTAGATGGGGGCCGGCCACTTCATATGAGGGAGAGGGTTTTCATTTTGTATGAGGAAAATTTGATCATCTCATTTTGCATGTTACACAAATTCATCAACCTCACTCCAAAGTCCATTCTTGATTCCTCCATCATGGCAACTTCTATAACCTCAAGAGACAAAGTTTCTACACTAGTCTACAGCATCCCTTGGATGCGTCGGCTAGCCAACTTCGCGCCCGAGTTACCTCAGTCCAGAGGTGGGAGCCCGTAAAAGAAATCGGCTACGTGGTGCCCTTTCCGACGAGAAGGTGACGAACGGTGATTCCGCGAGAGATCGGAGTGGAGACGAAGACCGGAGGACACGGATCGCTCGGTATAGCTTCTACCCCATTCTCTAGATAGCTAGGATTAGGTTAATGGTTACGATCCGGGTTTTATTGTCCGCGGTAGCGCCAGTTTAAAAGTTAAGAAAATTTTTGATTCCGCATTTTGGCCTCGAGTAGACGGCCGGGGCGCTGCCGTGGCGCAACACCTTCTACGGCTGGACCATTGGTACTGTGGCATGTGATGGATACTTTTTGAACTTCGCTCAAGTGTTGAGCTATTTGGGAAATCTTGGGTGTTTGTTTATTCGATCGGAAAGTTTAACATTGTCTATTTATCTGGAATGTGATACAATATTTGGAATCCACAAGTAGTTATGAGATAACTAATTTGAATGTTATAAATCTAGCAGTTTAGTCTCAGATGATCGGTTGCCATGGGATTTTGATGTGATCAAAAGTCCGTCGCAATCACGTAGCGTACGCGGATACTCGCCGGGTAAACTTAATAGATAGCCACGCCCCATAACCCCGACCAAATGACTATAGGAGAACCCCATCGCCAAAAGCATCCGTCTGGGTGCTCGCGGCAGCGGTGTTTCTCCTTAGTGCACTTCGTCGACGGTATCGGGGGTGCGGCCGTCTACTAAAGTTTTCGATGAGCATTCGATTAGGATGTCGGGAATCTTGCTGAATTGCCCGACTAGATATTGAAAAGTGTTTTCGATATTGAGACTAAAATGCGGGGTTTATAATTGTTAGGCATGAGATGTCTAAGGAATTCATTTGGTTAGGCATGCGATGTCTAAGGAGTTTGCGGATTCCAACTGCTGTAGTTTTACACTTTCTTTTCTGCGACCGTAAGTGTAATATGTGGTGTGCCGCCGGTTTCATTGCTATACAACAACGACAACTGGGATACGCATATTTACTTACGTAGATAATATGTGATATTATGTGCTGCTGTGATATGTTATATTGGATCATCGCGTTTTGAATAGCCGGGGATTTTATGTGAGAAGAGGGTTTTTATTTTCATTCATGTAAAATTCATTGTATGTAATATTCTTTTATTGGGGCACTTCCGGGATGAGGATGATATCACCATTGTATATTATTTACTTTTCCGCATTAGTAAGACCCAAGGCGGGGAGCACAAGTAACCGGGTTCTAGGGTCCAGTGGGAGACCATCTCGAGGAGTCGAGACCGGGTCACCTAACTCTAGAATTGGCAGTGTTGCTTGCCGCTCTCGTAGGGGTCTAGGGATGTGGGTTTGGCTATTCATCGCGACCGTGGAATTCGTGTTTTATACAGGCTCGTATTAAAACACGGACCTCCTAGTATATCCAATATTTCATATATGTTCTTCTGCTACAATGTTCTGTGATGAGATCATATTACTGCCTGAGACGAATGTTTATATTATATATATGAGATATATGTTATATTGCAGATTTCGTTTCAAATGTGATGCTTGTGAAGCATAATTAAAATGGGACTTCATTAATGAGATTAATGAAATAAAAGAAACCTAAAGATATTGTAGAAACTTGTTTAAAAACTAGTAGCTCTAGTTCTTTCTTTGCATAGCGGTATTCCTTGCAGAATATCCAGCACCTTATTCGATAAAGAAAGCGCCGAGATCCCTTCACCGGGAGTGACCTCTTTAGTGAAACTAGCAGATGCTACACACTCGGTTTGTCTTTTGATTGCTTCTATAGTTTTTGCTTGGCATAGTGGTATTTGCGAAATATCCTGCACCTTATTCGATAAGGAAAGAGCCGAGATCCCTTCACCGGGAGTGACCTCTTTAGAGAAACTAGAAAAGCCTCAAAAGCACTCCATTTAAAATCACTCGATTCTACGACGATATCAAGTTCATTACGCAAAGGGTTTTCTTAAAAACCTGTCGTAGCTCTCCGTCATTTCAGATAAGTAATAGTTAGTATTCGTGCTGCGTTTGTTGGCCTTTGTCAAGGCGTAGTGTGCGGTAGCTGATTATTGCTTATCTGTATAAGTATATGATGCGATTGAGTTAGGGTAGTCGTGCGACCTTGTTGGCCTTTGTCAAGGGTCATGCGGGTGGGTTTAATTCAATCAGGAAATGACAGGTTGAACTTGACTAGCATCCTATGGTTTGATGGCCTTTGTCAAGGTCATAGGAGGTTAGGGGTAAAATATTATTGGGAATTTCATGTGTTGAAATTTGCAATGAGATTATACACCTTCTATGAGATAGTTGGATCCCGATACCCACTACGAGTAAGAGTTACTCCTGGGAGAGTTTTACACATTACAATTAGCCGATCAAGTAGGTGTCTAGAAAGGTGTCAATGGAGTTATGCCTCTGGGAAAACAAGGTTTATTTTAATTAGGTCCGTGCGAAAGCGCGAGGAACCTCCCTCAAAGTACCGGCACTGGCCTGGCTAAAAGATTGGCGAACTTGTAGAGTGTAATAAATCCCGGCCAGTCTTTCCTTTTAGGGTTTGAAGGAAGATTTGATTAAAACAGTGGGAGACATCCTGATTAGATATATTAATAGCCAATCTAATCTTGCAAGAGCATACGTTGAGTGTTTTCTTCTCTCTCTCTCCAGATAGTGACCATGTCATGCTTTAATCAAGATAATAAAATGGATGTATTGACCGAACCCGCTTGTTATACTGCGCTAAGGAACGTTGGCCCCGCTCCAACTTATAAATGTTATAAGACAGAGAAGGAAATAGGGGATTACCAGAATTCCCGTGCCGCCCAAACGAAGAAAGTGCATGTTGATGCATCATCTTCGGGTATGTTCATTACCGAGAACTGTTTCTCAGTATCCTTTACATCCTGGGTAAGAGTTACCGGATCAGGATCCCACATATGTAATCTGTTACATGGGCTACAGATAGATAGAGAACTGAGAACAGGTGATAAGTTTTAAGAGTTGGAAACAGTGCAAGTGTTGCAGCCAAGTCTGTTGGCAGTTATCACCCTGTATTATCAGAATACATTGATTCTGAACGAATGTTATTAGATACCGAACCTGATAAACAACATCATATCAGTCTCTTTATTAGTAAAGAAGGATATAATTTTGTATTGATGGATAATGTTTTGAACATTTCCTATATCAAGAGTCGATTGGTTCAGGCACGTTATCTAAAAGCATAGACGTTCTAAATCAAACTACAATTCTTAAAAATACAGAACACACACAAGAAGAAGAGTTCAGAAATGAACAAATCCTCCTTGAGGTATTGTAGACTAGGTCATGTCAATATGACCCGACTAGCTAAAGTTACATAAAGATGCATATTTAAATTAGTTTGGATTTACATCTTGTAAAACTTGCCAGTCATGTCACAAAGATAAGATGACCACAGCTCCGTTTATTGGAAACAGAGAAAGAGTTAGTGAACTCTTGGGATTGATACATGCTGATGTATGAAGGTCCTCTGTCTACACATGCCAAGACCGGTTCTTTGTACTTCATTACCTTCACTGATTATCTCTCAAGATCCGGACATATGTTCCTGTTGAAACACAAGTCTGGAACTTTTGAGAAATTCAATGAATATATGTTAGAAGTAGAGAACCAAAACGGGTATAAGCATTATGTGCTTTGATGTGATCAGGGAAGAGAATACTTGAGCACGGGATTCCTGGGCTATTCAAAAGGAGAATGAGATTCTCTCTCATCATTACTCCTCCGTATACACCACAGCAAGTCGGTATAGCAGGGCTGAGCAATCACACCCTATTTGATATGGTGTGCGTTATGATGAGTACTACTGAGTTTCCTATTTTCCTTTTGAGAGTTATGCACTTGTGAAGCTTCATACCTATTGAATAGGGTTCCAATCAAATCAGTTGCCTACCACGCCATATGTGATATGGTATGGGAAGAGCCCATATCTTAAGTAAGTTAAGATTTGGGGTTGTCCGGCCTATGTCTAAAAGCATAATCCAGACAAGCTCAAGGCAAGGTCAGTTCTATGGAAGTTTGTTGGATATCCCAAGCATTCGCAAGGGAATATCTTCTACCACATCGAGGAACAAAAGATGTTTTGTTTCTCAGCATGCCACCTTTGTGAAAGGGAATTTTCATGTGAAGAAATTAGTGGTCATATGGTAAAACTGGAAAAAGTTCCAGCTATACAAACTACAGCTGATGATTTGGTAAACCCGGAGGATTCAATAGTTTCCAACGAACCTCAGCCTCTCCGCCGATCTAGTAGGGTTCCTCATCCACCTGAGAGATACTTCGGTTTCTCTATGACAGTGGGATCGAGGATTGCATCATGAGATGATGACCCAGCTTGTTTTGAGCAGGCCATCAAGAGTGGGGACTCTGTGAGAATGGCTTGTAACACCTTAGGATGTGTTTAGTGACTATTATATTTAAATAAAAGGTTTTTAAAAAAAAGTTTACCAAATTGTGTTTCAAATATTTTTCTAGATTTTTCCTAGGCTTGCACACACATGTGCATGTAAACTAGGGTTTTAAAATGAGGTATTACCATGATTAGCAACCATGGTGGGTTTAATCATGGGGATTAAGTATTTTGGGTGTTAAGTAAGATTAATTAATTGTTTAATTGTTGCTTTAATTTGAATTCCCCTTTTTGTGTTGACTTGGTGAGAATGAGAGAGAGAGAGAATGCATCATGACAAAAGCCATGCTTGCATTTAATGAAGAGAGAGAGTAGAGGGGTTGACAATTGGGGTTATGTTTCCCTCTCATTCTTTTGTTGTTTTCTCTCAACCTCACTCTCACACACGCACACACACACTTACCATCTCAGCAGCAGCAGCAGAAGCAAGCTCAGCAGCAGCTGAAGCAAGCACAGCAGCAGCCAGAAGCAGCAGCAGCAGCAACAGAGAGCAGCAGCAGCAGCAACAGTGAGCAGCAACAGCATCAGTGAGCAGCAGCAGCAGCACAACTTCAACTGCAGCTCCTTCCCTTCACTTCTTCTTCTTCCTCCAGCTCCCTAGGGTCGAGTGTGGGGTATATTTCCTGAACTTACTCCTTAGTTTACTTGTTTAGTGTAGTTTTGCTTCGGTTAGTGTTTATTGGTGCGATTTAGTGCGATATGTGGTGATTAGTGGGAACCTTGAGCAAGTGATGTATGATTTGGTTTTAGTAGGTTGATGGAGTGTTGTTAGGGCCATATTAACCCAGCTTAACCCCCAATTGCACTAAAATACCACCAGATCCCTATTTGATGCAAATTCATCGTTTTTGAGCAAATTTGACTTTCTGTACACTGCTATCGACCCCGTGAGTTCAGAATAATTTTGAGAAGACTACAGTATAGTTGTTAGGTGCTGATCCCCCAGGTAGAACCCGACCCCCATACTTCATGTACAGGCCGCCGGAAAATTCGATCTGGCCGCAAATTGCGGCCAAATGGGGAGGGTTTGGGTTGGGGTATGGTCCTATAGGTGTCTGCTGCAACCCTTAGGCTCCTGGAATGTATAATTTTGTTTGATTCTTACTGTAGAAAATCTGGAACTGTATACCTATTTCTCATATTTTAAACCTTCGCGACACGCGTGATACGCATGTGGGTTTGGGGTTTCTGCGTATCGCGACGCGTCGGGATAGTTTCAGGCGCGTAATCACACGTTTTTACGTATCGCGCACACGCGCGCTTGGTTTGCGACACGGGTCTCTAGGTTGACCCTAATATCACGTTTTTGTGGATTTGAGCTTATGTATGATATATTATGTGATTGTAGGTTCGCAGGCGAGTGAGACGGACGCGGCGAAGAAGGGAAAGCAAGTCTTCGGCTACACTTAGCGCGAGACTTCGGTGAGTAGATTTAACATCTACGGGGATATCGCCCGCATGGCGTTATGCGTCAGGGCTGATAGGACCTTATTATTATATGTTGCATTTACCTCATGGACTGTCATTGCATATTGCATTCCCTGCTGTATGTAAACTTAGAATTGATAGAACACCGCACTATTACTAACGGTTCATGTCGCACGAGCACTAATCTGCATGTTACACACACACCGTTAGTAATTGCGACGACACACTCACTGTAGAACTGCCATGATTATATTGCTGTAGTTCATTTCACATATGATTCGATATGTTTTCATGGAAATTGGGAGCCGCATGATATCTTTAAAAACGGAAACTATTTTTAAAAGCGGTTTTCCCTTATACCTATATCATGGACTGATGTACATAGCACATCGCATTGGATTTACTTCTTGGTGTTGGATTTTCATGTGATTTCTGGTTTTGAGGACCGTGGGATTTTTAAAGAAAAGATGCACTATTTAAAAACCCGGTTCCTCATGATATGATATTTTGGTGCGTCCACCACGCGTTTTCTCGGTGCTGAGACGTGTGCTTGAAATCCGATTCGAGGAGATGGATGATCCGTTTGCGGGTTCGTGGTGGACCCGGTATGGTTCCCCGGGGTGAGAAATGTTTTTCGTGGAGTAGACGATGAGCCTGGCAGGGTGGCGAGTACCTACCGGTGATTAGTTGGACCTGGCGGTTATCCGGAGGATACTGACCAGAGTCGAGAGATGGATGCAGGATGATCCGTACTGCCGGGGCCGAGGGCCGATACCGCAGACGGATCCCGTGGGCTGATCCGGACTGACGGAGCCCAATATACGAGGATTTGCGTGTCGATGCTGGACACGAGTATTTTATGATATTTTGAGTGCCGATGTTGGGCACTCGTGATTCTCAGAGATTTTACAGGATTTGAGGGCCGAGGAGAGTGCCGGCGCCTGAGTTAATTTGGGATTTGGGTGCAGTTTGGGGCACCGATTATTTTTCCATGTTGATATTTCCATGTAGATGTTGTTTATCCCATGCTCAACATTGATTATCATGTATCTCATCCTGTAGCTATTTTACCGGACAGAGCATTTGCATGATTATTGCACATACTGCTTATCACGCATTGATATCATCTGCTGGCATTTGTTAGAGTAGCGCAATAAGTGCATGCTCGCGATTACCTTTATATGTTATCTCTATTCACGAGTTGGCAACTCACCCCCGTTGTGCCACAGTATTTGCAGGTTGCCCTTCAGAGCAGTCGCGGCAGGCTGTCTTTTGCATCTTTTGGCTACAGATACCACTACAGTTGGTGTGAGAGCTGCTTTGCATTTTAGGTGGGTTGTGGTATCTGATTACTTTTATTGTACTCCTTTTGTATCTAGTATTCTCCATCTACCATTTATGTACTGGACTTACATACTGTGTGAGGACGATGTTATGTATTTTGTATTCTGGTGTCGTGCTCGTGGGAGCCGACTGTTTTTATATGCAGTTATATTTCTGTGACGTTTACTTATTGCTTATTCTTCGCTACGGCATCGTATATTACTCTCGTGATGATGGTTTCCGCCGTTGGGCGTGATTGCTTCCGTTTGGGAATGTTTTGGTTTCATTATATTTCATTTTCACTTATATCCTGTTTATTACCCGATTTCGGGGTTACTTTTAGAAAGGAAATGCTGCTAAATTATTTAAATGACAACGTAACTTTAAAAGAACTTATTGAATTAATTAAGGTTTTCTAAATGTTTTAACTAAATGTTATCAACACTCGCTATTTTTAATTGGTTTTGATTTCTGGGTTCGGCTTACTTAGTCGCGTTACGCCTATAGACGTAGCATGGTTAAGTGCCGGTCATGAGTCGAAATATTCGGGTCGTGACAAAGTTGGTATCAGAGCGTAGGTTTTACCTTTCGGAGTGTAGGATGATCTTGGTATGATGGAGTAGGTAGCTGAAGCAGAGTGGCGTAGCGTGTGTATGTTCTGCGGCATACTCACGACACGGTACTCCGCCAAGGCGACCTTAGGACTTATTGATTTAAATTCCTTCTTGAGTATATATATTCTTGTGATTTGATTTCCGTATTCTTATCGGATCCTAATTTCCTTTCAGCCATTATGCCGCCAAAGACTACGAGGGCGCAGAGAGCGGCCGCGAGGGCCGAGATTCGAGTTGACTCGTCCAAGACGAGGACTGATCCGGGAAGTGCACCCGTTGTACCTGAGCAGACTGTTATTCCCGTGACAGATCAGATCGCCACGCTAGGGGCTGGTATGCAGGAGATGCGCCAGACGGTGGGATCCAGCATGCAGGAGATGCGCCAGATGATAGGATCGCTAGTTGAGACACTTCGAGCACAGCGACCAGAGGTAGCTCCACCCGCCGCAGGTACCGCGATGGTATCGACCGCACAGCCAGTTGCCCCTGCAGCCACGGAGGTGATTACTGTATCGTTATCAGAGTTCATGAGGCTGAAGCCTCCGGTCTTCATAGGCACCGATACAGCCGAGGACCCACAGTCTTTCATCGACAGGATGGCCCGGATATGCCGTTCCCTCAGATGCGCAGATGCGAGATGGGTTGAGTTCGCGAGCTTTCTCCTGGAAGGTCTTGCGCAGAAGTGGTGTGATTCAGTTGAGAAGGGCAGAGCGGTAGGTCTTCCTCCTATGACCTGGACGGAGTTTGTGACAGTATTTCTAGCCCGTTTCCTTCCCCAGAGTGTTAAGGATGCCCGAGCATGCAGATTTGAGTCCTTGCGCCAGACGCCAGAGATGACAGTGGCAGAGTATGACGTGCTGTTTACAGAGCGAGCAGTTTATGCCCCGTATTTAGTGGCTACCGAGGAGTTGCGAGTCAAGAGATTTGTTCGAGGCTTGCTTACACCACTGTTCCTTGCGATCAGCGCGCAGCACTACGAGACCTACGCAGCAGCTGTAGACGCAGCCCTATTAGTCGAGGAGCGCCTTACTGAGACTTCGGTAGTTCTAGAGCCGAAGAGAGTTCGTACTAGTATATCCGCACGGAGGCAGTCATTCATACGCCGCGACAGGTATCGTTCTGGTACGAAGCGTAGCAGAGATTCGGGACAAGGCCAGATGTTTAGTTCGTATCCCCAGGAGAGTCAGCAGTCGTCGCGGGGTTGCTTTAGATGCGGCAGTCTACTTCACCTCGTTAGAGATTGTCCTGAGATACACCGGAGGGAGGCGGCAGCACCGCATGTTACTTTACCACCTTCACCACCCCAGAGGGCGTTTCCTGTTGTACCTACCGTTGTTCCGCGTCAGACTCATACTCAGAGAGGTCGTGGGCGTGGAGGAGTTGCTCAGAGAGGACGGGATGACCGAGGCAGAGGGCAGTCGGTCACCGGTGGAGGACAGGCGCGGGTCTTTGCTTTGACGCATCAGGATGCACAGGCGTCCAATGCGGTGGTTTCAGGTATCCTTTCAGTATGTTCTGTTGATGCACACGTGTTGTTCGATCCCGGATCCACGCACTCGTACGTATCCATACACTTTGTGCCGAGTTTGGGTAGAGAGTCCGGTTTGCTTGATCAGCTGCTTGTTGTGACCACTCCTGTGGGAGAGTCGTTTGTTGCTAGGCACGTGTTCCGATCCTGCACCGTCTGTATTGGCGAGAGGGAGTTGCCTGTCGACTTGATCCTTCTTGAGATGTTGGACTTCGACGTTCTGTTGGGCATGGATTGGTTAGCCACGTGCTATGCTTCTGTGGACTGCCGTGAGAAGACAGTTAGATTTTGTTTTCCCGACGAGTCAGTTTTTGTTGTGTTGGGGGACCGTGGTGCCGCCCCTCACAGTGTGATTTCTTTTTTTCGTGCTGGACAGCTTTTGATGAAGGGATGTCAGGGATTTCTCGCTTATGTTTGCGATGCTAGTGCTACACAGGTTCGGTTGGATCAGGTTCCGGTTGTTAGCGAGTTTCCTGATGTGTTCCCTGACGAGCTTCCTGGGTTACCGCCCGAGCGCGACATTTCTTTCTGTATTGATTTGGTTCCTGGCACGGGGCCTATTTCCATACCGCCTTATCGGATGGCCCCGGCGGAACTTCGAGAGTTGAAGGGTCAGTTGCAAGATTTGCTGGATAAGGGACTTATTCGACCCAGTGTTTCTCCTTGGGGTGCTCCAGTCCTGTTCGTCAAGAAGAATGACGGCAGTTTGCGTCTGTGTATCGACTACCGCCAGCTGAACAGGGTGACAGTGCGGAACAGGTATCCTCTACCGCGCATCGACGATTTGTTCGACCAGCTTACTTTTCGAGGATCGATTTACGATCAGGCTATCATCAGCTGCGGGTTCGACAGGAGGACATTCCCAGGACAGCTTTCCGTACGCGCTACGGCCATTATGAGTTTTTGGTGATGTCGTTCGGACTCACCAATGCGCCAGCAGCATTCATGGACTTGATGAACCGTATTTTCCAGCCATATTTGGATCTGTTCATCATAGTCTTCATTGACAATATCTTGGTGTATTCCTGGAGTAGTGAGGAGCACGAGCAGCACCTGCGGATTACACTGCAGACTTTGAGGGAGCACCAGTTTTATGCGAAATTCTCCAAGTGTGCTTTCTGGCTGGACAGCGTAGAATTCCTGGGGCATGTGATTTCACGAGACGGTATATGTGTAGACCCGAGGAAGATCGAGGTCGTTCAGCGTTGGCCTAGACCCACATCGGTTACGGAGATTCGCAGCTTTTTGGGGCTAGCCGGTTACTACAGGCGATTTGTGCTGGACTTCTCCAGTATTGCTACACCTTTGACCGGGTTGACCCGGAAGGGAGTTCCTTTCGATTGGACGGAGGAGTGCGAGCACAGTTTTCAGCAGCTACGGACTCGGCTGACTACGGCACCGGTATTATCATTACCTTCAGGATCAAGCGGATTTGTGGTCTATTGTGATGCTTCGCGAGTGGGGCTAGAGTGCGTATTGATGCAGCATGACAGGGTGATCGTGTATGCTTCGCAACAATTGAAGAAACATGAACAGAACTACCCCACTCATGATTTGGAGATGGCTGCAGTGGTCTTTGAACTTAAAATCTGGCGACATTACCTATACAGCGAGTCGTGCCAGATATTCACTGATCACAAGAGTTTAAAGTATATATTTCAGCAGCGAGACCTGAACCTTAGACAGCGCCGATGGATGGAGTTAGTGAAGGATTACGACTGCGAGATCTTGTATCACCCGGGCAAGGCGAATGTCGTGGCGGATGCTTTGAGCAGGAGGCCCGGGGGTAGTCTATCTTGTTTGAGTGCAGTATAGGGGAAGTCGTCAGCAGATTGGCAGATATTGTGCGACAGCCGGGTACAGTTCGAGTTCACGCCGATTGGAGGACAGATAGCGCATGTCCGTGCACGCCCACAGTTGATCGACCGTATACATGAGGCACAGCACAGTGATGACCGATGTTCAGAGATCATGGCACAGATTGGACAGGGCAGATTTTCCGAGTTCGTGATCGATGATCAGGGGGTACTACGATTTGGAGTTAGACTGTGCGTACCAGATGCTGAGGGACTGCGGCGTGAGATTCTTGAGGTGGCACATCGATCGGTGTACAGCGTCCATCCCGGTTCCACCAAGATGTATCATGATATGAGAGATGTTTACTGGTGGGACGGAATGAAGAGGGACATCGCAGATTTCGTGTCGAGATGCCTGACTTGTCAGCAAGTCAAGGCCGATCACCAGAGGCCCGCGGGAGAGCTACAGCCGTTACCCATTCCGGAGTGGAAATGGGACCAGATTTCGATGGATTTCGTTGTGGGTCTACCCAGGACTAGGCGAGGATATGACTCCATTTGGGTGATCGTAGATCGTTTGACGAAAGCGGCTCACTTCCTGCCAGTGAAGACGACTTTCGGATTTTCTCAGTACGCCCAGATTTACATTGACGAGATAATACGACTGCACGGAGTTCCGACATGTATCGTGTCCGACAGAGGCACCCAGTTTACCAGTCGACTATGGCAGAGGCTCCAGGAGGCTTTGGGCACTCGCTTGAGTTTCAGCAAAGCATTCCATCCGCAGACCAACGGACAGTCAGAGCGGACTATTCAGACTCTCGAGGATATGATCAGAGCGTGTGTATTAGATTTCGGAGGTAGCTGGGATCATCACTTACCCTTAGTAGAGTTCTCCTACAATAACAGCTACCAGGAGACCATTCAGATGGCACCATTTGAGGCTCTTTATGGGAGGAGATGCAGATCGCCCGCCTGTTGGACGGAGCTCAGTGAGAGCAGTATCTTAGGGCCACAGATTGTTGAGGAGACGACCGCGAAGATCCTGTTGATTCGCGATAGGATGAGAGCAGCCCAGAGTAGGCAGAGATCTTATGCAGACCGTCAGCGATGCAGACTTGAGTTTTCTGTTGGTGATCATGTTTTCTTGAGGGTCTCCCCAATGAAAGGTGTGATGAGGTTTGGGAAGAAGGGGAAGCTCAGTCCCAGATATGTAGGCCCCTTCGAGATCCTCGTGCGTGTTGGTGCAGTTGCATACCGATTAGCCCTTTCGCCCAGTTTTCCAGATGTGCACCCCGTATTTCACGTCTCGATGCTCCATAGATATCTTCATGATCTCTCGCATGCGATTCAGCACCCGACGATCCGGCTTGAGCGCGACCTTTCCTATGCAGAACAGCCGGTGATGATCTTGGATCGACAAGTGAAGAGATTGAGATCGAAAGACATTCCTTCAGTCAAAGTACTTTGGCGTGGCCAGAGCAGCGAGGAGGTCACTTGGGAGACCGAAAGCGAGATGAGGAAGAAGTACCCCCGTCTTTTCGAAGGTACGTGTAGTTAGATTTTGAAATTCGGGGACGAATTTCTTTAAGGGGGAGAGATTGTAACACCTTAGGATGTGTTTAGTGACTATTATATTTAAATAAAAGGTTTTTAATAAAAAGTTTACCAAATTGTGTTTCAAATATTTTTCCTAATTTAATAAATATTTTTCTAGAATTTTCCTAGGCTTGCACACACATGTGCATGTAAACTAGGGTTTTAAAATGAGGTATTACCATGATTAGCAACCATGGTGGGTTTAATCATGGGGATTATGTCTTTTGGGTGTTAATTAAGTTTAATTAGTTGTTTAATGGTTGCTTTAATTTGAATTCCCCTTTTTGTGTTGACTTGGTGAGAATGAGAGAGAGAGAGAGAATGCATCATGACAAAAGCCATGCTTGCATTTAATGAAGAGAGAGAGTAGAGGGGTTGACAATTGGGGTTATGTTTCCCTCTCATTCTTTTGTTGTTTTCTCTCAACCTCACTCTCACACACACACACACACACACTTACCATCTCAGTAGCAACAGCAGCAGAAGCAAGCTCAGCAGCAGCTGAAGCAAGCACAGCAGCAGCCAGAAGCAGCAACAGCAGCAACAGAGAGCAGCAGCAGCAGCAACAGTGAGCAGCAACAGCATCAGTGAGCAGCAGCAGCAGCACAACTTCAACTGCAGCTCCTTCCCTTCACTTCTTCTTCTTCCTCCAGCTCCCTAGGGTCGAGTGTGGGGTATATTTCCTGAACTTACTCCTTAGTTTACTTGTTTAGTGTAGTTTTGCTTCGGTTAGTGTTTATTGGTGCGATATGTGGTGATTAGTGGGAACCTTGAGCAAGTGATGTATGATTTGGTTTTAGTAGGTTGATGGAGTGTTGTTAGGGCCATATTAACCCAGCTTAACCCCCAATTGCACTAAAATACCACCAGATCCCTATTTGATGCAAATTCATCGTTTTTGAGCAAATTTGACTTTCTGTAAACTGCTATCGACCCGGTGAGTTCAGAATAATTTTGAAAAGACTACAGTATAGTTGTTAGGTGCTGATCCCCCAGGTAGAACCCGACCCCCATACTTCATGTACAGGCCGCCGGAAAATTCGATCTGGCCGCAAATTGCGGCCAGATAGGGAGGGTTTGGGTTGGGGTTTGGTCCTATAGGTGTCTGCTGCAACCCTTAGGCTCCTGGAATGTATAATTTTGTTTGATTCTTACTGTAGGAAAATCTGGAACTATATACCTATTTCTCGTATTTTAAACCTTCGCGACACGCGTGATACGCATGTGGGTTTAGGGTTTCTGCGTATCGCGACGCGTCGGGATAGTTTCAGGCGTGTAATCACACGTTTTTACGTATCGCGCACACGCGCGCTTGGTTTGCGACACGGGTCTCTAGGTTGACCCTAATATCACGTTTTTGTGGATTTGAGCTTATGTATGATATATTATGTGATTGTAGGTTCGCAGGCGAGTGAGACGGACGCGGCGAAGAAGGGAAAGCAAGTCGTCGGCTACACTTAGCACGAGACTTCGGTGAGTAGATTTAACATCTACGGGGATATCGCCCGCATAGCGTTATGCGTCAGGGCTGATAGGACCTTATTGTTATATGTTGCATTTACCTCATGGACTGTCATTGCATATTGCATTCCCTGCTGTATGTAAACTTAGAATTGATAGAACACTGCACTATTACTAACGGTTCATGTTGCACGAGCACTAATCTGCATGTTACACACACACCGTTAGTAATTGCCATGACACACTCACTGTAGAACTGCCATGATTATATTGCTGTAGTTCATTTCACATATGATTCGATATGTTTCATGGAAATTGGGAGCCGCATGATATCTTTAAAATCGGAAACTATTTTTAAAAGCGGTTTTCCCTTATACCTATATCATGGACTGATGTACATAGCACATCGCATTGGATTTACTTCTTGGTGTTGGATTTTCATGTGATTTCTGGTTTTGAGGACCGTGGGATTTTTAAGAAAAGTTGCACTGTTTAAAAACCCGGTTCCTCGTGATATGATATTTTGGTGCGTCCACCACGCGTTTTCTCGGTGCTGAGACGTGTGCTTGAAACCCGATTCGAGGAGATGGATGATCCGTTTGCGGGTTCGTGGTGGACCCGGTATGGTTCCCCGGGGCGAGAAATGTTTTTCGTGGAGTAGACGATGAGCCTGGCAGGGTGGCGAGTACCTACCGGTGATTGGTTGGACCTGGCGGTTATCCGGAGGATACTGACCAGAGTCGAAAGATGGATGCAGGATGATCCGTACTGCCGGGGCCGAGGGCCGATACCGCAGACGGACGCCGTGGGCTGATCCGGACTGACGGAGCCCGATATACGAGGATTTACGTGTCGATGCTGGACACGAGTATTTTATGATATTTTGAGTGCCAATGTTGGGCACTCGTGATTCTCAGAGATTTTACAGGATTTGAGGGCCGAGGAGAGTGCCGGCGCCTGAGTTAATTTGGGATTTGGGTGCAGTTTGGGGCACCGATTATTTTTCCATGTTGATATTTCCATGTAGATGTTGTTTATCCCATGCTCAACATTGATTATCATATATCTCATCCTGTAGTTATTTTACTGGACAGAGCATTTGCATGATTCTTGCACATACTGCTTATCACGCATTGATATCATCTGCTGGCATTTGTTAGAGTAGCGCAATACGTGCATGCTCGCGATTACCTTTATATGTTATCTCTATTCACGAGTTGGCAACTCACCCCCGTTGTGCCACAGTATTTACAGGTTGCCCTTCAGAGTAGTCGCGGCAGGCTGCCTTTTGTATCTTTTAGCTACAGATACCACTACAGTTGGTGTGAGAGCTGCTTTGCATTTTAGGTGGGTTGTGGTATCTGATTACTTTTATTGTACTCCTTTTGTATCTAGTATTCTCCATCTACCATTTATGTACTGGACTTACATACTGTGTGAGGACGATGTTATGTATTTTGTATTCTGGTGTCGTGCTCGTGGGAGCCGACTGTTTTTATATGCAGTTATATTTCTGTGACGTTTACTTATTGCTTATTCTTCGCTACGGCGTCGTATATTACTCTCGTGATGATGGTTTCCGCCATTGGGCGTGATTGCTTCCGTTTGGGAATGTTTTGGTTTCATTATATTTCATTTTCACTTATATCCTGTTTATTACCCGATTTCGGGGTAACTTTTACAAAGGAAATGCTGCTAAATTATTTAAATGACAACGTAACTTTAAAAGAACTTATTGAATTAATTAAGGTTTTCTAAATGTTTTAACTAAATGTTATCAACACTCGTTACTTTTAAATGGTTTTGATTTCTGGGTTCGACTTACTTAGTCGCGTTACGCCTGTAGACATAGCGTGGTTAAGCGCCGGTCATGAGTCGAAATATTCGGGTCATGACATGGCTTGATGCTTAGCGATCTGAGATGGAATCCTTATACACCAACAAAGTATGGATTTTTGTTGCTTTATCTGAAGGGTTAAATCCCCATCAGGAGCAAGTATATCTTGAGAAGATTACTTGGTGTACATGGAAGTTAAGACTTTCAAAGCTATGCTTAAGTCCATCCAGATCCTACTTGCCACGGCTACATACCATGACTACGATATCTGGCGGTTCGGTGTCATGACTGCTTTTCTAAATGTTGATTTAGAAGAGAGCGTCTATAAGTACACAGCCAGAGGGCTTCGTAGACAGTAGGAGCAGCGGAAACGTATGCAAGATGTTTTATGTGATAAATCAGGCATTGCAGAGTTGGAACGTCTGTTTTGATGTGGTAGTCAAAGAGTTTGACTTCATCAAAATGGTAGATGAATCTTGTATATACAAAAAGGAAGTAGGGAGTATGGAGGTGATCCTCGTATAGTACGTGGATGACATACTCTTGATAGGAAAGGAGTTTCCTATACTACACTCGGTTAATCTCCTCTGATCACAAGGATTCTCCAAATAAGGATCAAAGTGATACCTCCTAAATCCTAGGTTTTATATCTATGAGATAGATCTAATTGGATGTTAGGATTCTTACTAGTTGTAGTGAGATGGTATCAATCAATCCTGGGGAGAATCACTAGAAAGGTTCCAGGGTGATAAGGACGACTCGCAGGCATTTTCTTTACCCTCAGTGGAGGGATGGTATGTTGGAAGAGTTCCAAGCTAGATACCGTGACTTACTAGACAATTAAAGGCTAGATACATCATTACCAAGGATGCTACCAAAGAGGCAGTCTGGATATATACTAGTTCATGAAATGAACTTCGTTCGTACTATTGTGTGACAATGGAGTTGTGGCATATGCCTGGGAACCCCCGTCCCATCAGATATCCAGACATATTCTTAGGCAGTATCACCTGATCATGGAGATGGTTGATCTCCAGTGAGATCGAGGTTAGGAGAGTAGACACAGAGGACAACAGCGCGGATCCACTCACAAAGGCATATTTCCCAGCAGAGACTTTTATGAGATGGTTGAGTATGAGATACTTCAACCACAGCTGATTGTTGGGTATGCGATACCACAACAGATGGCCCTAGTGCAAGTGGGAGATTGTTAGTGATATGTATGCCCTAGAGGCCATTACTGTACATACGATATATATTGTAGTGGATGCTTGCACATATATAGGGAGGACTTTCTTGCTCGACATAATAGTATGCTATCTGGTTGCTCTTTATCTTAACATGTACTCTGATTGTCTCTATATTACATGTTGATAAAGCCCTTAGGATGAGTACTTGACTACCAGGACTATGATGCGGATAATACTAGTGGGGAAAGTGTAGTCGCCAAGTACATCCTTCAAATGTTCCTAGTCGTAGGTGTATCGAGACAGGGCATCGATACACCAGAGTAGACTAGCGTATGCGCTTCTTGACCCATATGATGGGCGATGGATGATCCCATATCCATTGGTGTTTGACATCAGAGAAGGTATACGGGTGCTCAATGGAGACTGGGTACACTGGACGGACTCGTCGAGAACTCCCAGATGGTATTATACCTCACGTCAGATGGCAGTTCTCTGGTGACACTGGTACAGGTTAGTCTGTAGACTCGAGATCGTCATAGAGTCTTGTGTGATTCCCACTGTGCTTTAATTTCCATCATACCACATCCAAGAGGGCATGCAAAACGGTGGCTTTTAGGTACAGTCCCGAATCACATGGAGGCAATGAGCAATAGGAGGGATTTCGTCTCTCCCGGTATAGGGAGTTGATGTTGCGTTGTGTTCGATTGGCTATAACTGGAAATCCCTGGCCAGGGTTGCTGAGATTTACTGGTAAGTGTTATCAGTAGTTTCTCGAACTGTTATGGGCCTCATATCGACACGACTTATCAAGCTACTGGGGTCTGACGTTGACCACCCCTAGGCGAGATATGCAACATATCAGACGAAGAGACCGGACTGTACGGGAGTGTTACTGGTTGGATTTATGGGAGAATGTACATGCTTGCTTGTTGATCTTCTGATTGCTCAATACCTGGGTGGCTGTTATGTTTAGCTAACCGCTTGCAGCTTGTGGGTGTTTGATATGATCATCACCTACTACCGGAGTATTGACGATTCTTTAGAGTCCTACACAGAGGTAAGTGCGGGACCGAGAACAATACATGTATGTGATACCGTATTAGATTCTCGCGATATGTGTCATCGGCCAGGTATATGTCATATAGCCGGGTCATCGGATCAAGTGTTGATTCGATGAACTTATACAGATTATATTAATCGGTTATTTGTGAAATAGCCGGATTATCGGATCAAGTGTTGATTCGATAATTTAATGTATAATTATATATTTGATATATTAAATTACATTAACTAATATAAGCTCACTAAAAGATTCTTTTTCTCACTCGGGTAATACATTGATATATACGTGATATATGTTAATTGTATTATTTTAGTTTGTTACAATAAATATTGTATGTGTGATATATAATATTGTAACATATTATGGTTATAAATGCAACATATTTTGTGGAGTTTAAATATGGTTAGGGTTTGGATTAGGGTTAAGCTTTCATGAAGCTTTCAAGAAGCTTCTTGAAGCTTTGACTTTGACCTTGATATTTTGTGATATTTTGCAAAGATATTTCTTTAACCCAACCCAAACCTTTAACCATAGTTAAATTTCTACATGGGTTAAGTCTTCTTACTTAACCCATGGTTGCATTTCTAACCACACACTTGATTCATTATTCATCATAAATGGTTTTGCTTCTTCTTCTTCTTCCTCTTTGATGAAAAGCTTTCTAGCTTTTTCAAAAGTGATGTAAATGAGTGAGATGAAGAAAACAAATGAGAGCTAAATTCCTACTTCATCATCCTCATCTATTCTAGCCACTTAGATTAGGGTGTTTGCTTTGCTAATACTTGATTAGTGAAGCAAAAGCTTGGGCTTGAGTTTCTTCAAGGTAGATTATTTTTGTTATCGAAAATCGGAAGCAAGTTTGCATCTTTCTCTTCATGGAGCCTCTCTAGAGTCTGGGTACTCGATGATCGCAGCGAAGGGAGCTCAACACGGAGCTTTAGAAGTGAAGGAACAGACTACAAAGGTTATAATCCTTAACTTTTAGAAGTTATGTTGTTTACTTGCTTTGTTTCGCCTAATCTCTAGTCTAAGATCTTGGTTAGGGTTGTTCGGCACATGAAAAATTTGATTTTGGCATGGTTGATGCCTTGTAGAACCTTGTGACTGTGCCTACTAACCCTACAATGGCGCCGTTGCCGGGGAGACGGTAACGTTTTTAGTTTTTGTTATTTTCGGTTAATCATTGTACATCTCATTTATACTTATAACTCTATTTTTCAAAAAACAAACTAAAATATCAAAAATTTCAAAACCAAAACAAAAAAAAACTAACTAAACTAACCATTTTGTTCTCTGAAAATTGGACCTGCTTGCACTCTGTAACTAAACTGAAGAAATAAACAATACCAGTGAGATGATAGTAGAACAGTGAGATCACAGAAGAAGTTTGGAGCCCAAACTCCACAAACAATCCGGCGACTTACCCAAGAAATCCGGCGTCCCCGGCCTTGTCCCCTCCTTTTGCCTCCAAATTCTCCTCTGTGCTCCACTGTTCTATTTCTGTCCCATTTTTATTGTTTGTTTTTTGTAATTTTTAGTGTGCAGGTATTTGGGCATTCGTATCTTTTTGCCGCACTAATATCCCCTTTTTCCGACATTTGTAGATTTTGTGGAATTGCGAACGGTGATTGTAGGAAGAAAAGTGTACATTCCAAGCTAAGGTGATTGCGAAGTATAGTGCCAAAAATCCGGGTAGTTTGACCCGCGCAAGCGAACTTTTCCAGCGTACCGGATTCGATTCAACGGGGGTTTCCTAACCCAAAAACATAACGGTACGTACTTCATTAACACCTTCTTTCTCAAATCCGACGCATCCAATATAACAACTTTGCAGGATTCTTTGCAAGTTCGCTAGCAAACGCTAAAAATTGACTAACCCGTATTTGTTGCAGTGCTGTGCTTAACATAAAAAACGATTGTTTGATTCTTTGAATAATTTTTTATTGAATTGCGCATTGCATACATTAATACGGACTTAAGGGCAAGCGAACCCCACAATATACGGTAAAGAATTTCATCACCTTTTCCGTGGCCCACAAATCACGAAACTGTGCATAACGTATACCCATACAAATTTTTAAAAGAAACTAGACTTTAAGCCTTAAGGATTTCGCGCTCATTAGGAGAGGTTAACTGTGTTTAGAACACCGCTTAATGGTATATTGTTTACGGGTTGTCTAAGAAAGTGTTAACGGCTAAACCGCCAAAAGAGAAAGGGTTATTTAATTAAGGACCTTCGCGAAAGCGTCGGAAAACCTCCCCTTATCTCTATACTTACCTGGGCTCGTGATCAGTATATTTTGAGCCCGTTGCTCGACAAAGTTTTACTTCGACAATCAAGTTCTTGAGCAGGTCTAGTTGACCTAGGTGAATGTAATGTTTTAAAATAAGTAAATAAATAAATAAATAAATAAAATTCCTTAAGTGAATTTTATGATTTTCGGTAAAATAAAACGTATTTTTCGTAAAACTAAACCGTAATTATTTTTCATTATAAATTTAAAAATACCAATTTTAATTATGTAATTACTAGTAAATGGTGTTTATTTAGCCACTTATAAATTTTTAGTTTAATTAAATATTTTTCCTAAATTAATTATTTTAAATATTAACATAAGCTTTATTTCTACTCTAAATTAGTGTAAATTAAGAATTTGAATGGGTTTAATTTGCAAAAATGAATCATTGCAAATTAGAATCTAGTGTGTATCATGCAAAAATTATTTACAAATTTTTCCATGATTCTAGAATTTTCTTTAGTTGTTTTAGTAAAGAAATGAAAGAAATTAAATAAAATGATGAAAAGACATAAAGAGGTGATATTTTGGGGGAACTTTCTACATCATTCTTCACTCTTTTCTTTCTTTCCCTCACCTCCTAATTGTGGCCGGCCTCCTCACTATGGCCGCCCCCCCCCCCCATTTCTCCATTTGATTTTGTTGCAAAAATGCACCAAAATTCATCAAAAATTCAATAAAAAATCCACAAAATCCTAATTAATTCTTACCCTCTTTTCTTTGCTCATCATTATATGGGTTTTGGAGATGGAAAGCATTCATTTTGGAGGCTTATTTTCATGTTTGGATTGCATATTGTGGAGGTATAAATCTTATTCTTTTGATTTATTGTTATTAAATGTTTCATTTAAGCATGTCTAGATTTAATAAATTAATTCTATTTACAAGTTTTAAAATTCAAGTTAGGGTTTATAAAATCAAGTTATGAATTTTATTAATTAAGTAGGGTTATAATAACTAGTTTATCATTTTTTGAAATGATAAATCATGCATGGTTGATGTATTGTAATTTGTTCATTCAAATTGTTTAAATCAAGCAATTTTTGCAAACTAGATTTTATTATATTATATATATTGGGGAGATAAAATTCTAATTAATATTTGTAACACTAGATTGTGGTTTTAGTGAGGATGTTAACTTTTTAGTGGAATAAAAAACTTAATTTGGTTACTAGTTTCTTTTGATAATTGAAAAATACTAATAAAAATGCTATTTTTTTGCTAACTAGATTTTGGAAATTCTTAAATAAATGAGAGTTAAAATATAATTTATGATTTCATTATATTACTATCATCATAAATTGTAGTTTGATAAGTTAATTTAGGCAAAATCAAGTTTAGCCGTGAAATTATGAAATTTTTGCTTGCAAGGTGTTGAAATTGATAAAATTGCAAACTAGGAATTTATTTTTAATACAAATTAGTGTGATAAAAATATGGTAATGGTTTCTATGACCTATTTAGGTTATTTAATGAATATTATGACCATTAGTTTCTTTTAAACATTAAGTTTTGAAGTAAAACGGTAAATTGGCGTTTTCGGGTTTTTCGAAATCGGACGATTTGATAGATTTTTAGGGTTTCGATGAATTAAATCATGTTTTATATTATAAGTAATGAGTTTTAAAACTATGAGTTGTTTGTTGATATTTATCTCGATCAATCGGCATTTGTACGCCGATATCGAGCGATATTTGGTTCTTTTGCATGAGCGGGACATAGGTTTTAACCTATGCGCGTGTCGTGCGTCGTTTTGGTTTTGTCCGTGATTCAGTTTACGATATTATATGTGTTTGCATATAGGTACCCCTCACGCGGACTTCGGACGAGGAAGAAGAGGAGGGCGACATCGTTTTCGGCAGACAAGGACCAGGTGAGTAGATGCATATCTATGGGGGAAAGTCGGGTGGATGGTGTTTAGCACCCCCGCAAACGTAGAATAGGGATTGTACTTATTGTCATTAGGAAGCCAGACGTGACCTTAGATTCTTGATGTGTAGGACCCTAGTAATGATCCTAGGTTGGACTAGACTGATTTAGAAAGACTATACCAGAGGATGAATACCTTGGAAGAGATTCGTAGGTTTCAGGTAGATACACACACACGCACACACTGAGACTCGACATGGTGTATACGTGTATGTATATATATATAGGACTAGGTGTATGTATATATATACACACAATACGTATATGTGATACAAGGATGTGATATGATACACGGGGATGAAACAATATAACTTGGCTGATGCCGTGATTCTTGGCTATACAGTCGTGTTATGATGTTAGCGGATCATTAGAAAATGAGATGATGGATTTGTATACATGAACAATAATAAAGGGTAGTAATGATATCGAAGTATATGGGACTCTAAAATAGAACCCGGACCGTAACCTGTGCCTGAAATTCTGATATGATATATGTGTGACTTGATTACGACATCATATAGGTGTGACTTGATTTCGATATGATATATGTGTAACTTGATTACGACATCATATAGGTGTGACTTGATTTCGATATGATATATGTGTAACTTGATTACGATATCATATAGTGTGACTTGATTACGATATGATCTAAGTGTGACTTAATCACAATATGATACATATAGATGATATTTCTGAGGATAAATTAACGATGTCTATTTATACTGGCAATGATATATGATTGATGTATGCGATTACAGTATAGCACCTTGATCTTGACATGTGTTGATGATGATATTATACGAATGATGAGACACGTAGGTGATACTTGACCCGTACCCCGATATTAGGATGCCGTACGATGGATTTTACCGTACGAGGCATAGATATGATGATTGATCCGCACTCTTGATTCGAGGAAGCCGTAGTACGTACGTGACGCTATTGAGGCTGGATCGCCGACTATTAGAGACATGGATTTAGACCTTAGGTGGACTCTTAATTCTTATTGACTAGTTTCTTAGGTTTAGTTCCTTAGGAGGTTAGATGGACACTAGTTTAGGCTCGAGTCATATAGTTGTAGTTATACTTGTGTATCACAGATGAGTGGTTATTACACATCCGTCTTTACATTCATGCCGTAATCATAATATTGCATGTTCATACATATGTTTCTATAATCAGTATAAAACTCTGCCTGTTAGGACACCAGCACCATTACCGATGATGCGCATATTCCACGCACACTTATTTGCCGGCTCACACACATCATCATCGGTAATTACTATGTCACGTACACTTTAGATCATATTATCTTTTATTGATACAATCAGCTAACAGCTAGATCGATATAATATTGTGATTACTCTCTGGTGTTTGTATAGACATGGTATTTATTACTTAGACATTTCATGCATTCGCATTTTCATGTTATCATGCAGTATTATGGGGCATATGCCGACACTTATCATATACTTACTCATGATTTTGCGATTTTGGATTTCTATGAGATTTCTTGATTTTTGGGGAAAACCGCAAGAATATATAAAAACTTCTCTCTCTCTCTCCTCCGCTCTTTTAAAAAAAAATATAAGATGCGGTTTTATCGTGATGTATGTGTCGTCCACCATGAGATTTCATGTTTTCTGTTGGATTTCGAGACCCGATTCGAGGAGTGGATGAACCATCTCGGGTACATGGTGGGCCCGGTATGGTACCCCGGGGCAAGAAGACCGAGTTGTAGATGATGAGCCTGGCAGGGGAGGACTACCAACCGGTGATGTCTGGCGCGGCAGATATCCGGAGGATACCGACCGTTGTCGTGAGATTTGATGATATGGGCCGATCCGGACTGACGGAGCCCGAGATATTGAGACTATGAGACATTGAGATTATGAGGTATTGAGACTTGAGATTTACATGTTTTGTGTCGATACTTGACACGGTTTTCCATTGATTTCATCATTGATATTTCAGATTTCTATACACATTTTACCATGATAAAAGCTAAAGATTTCTTATACAGATATATCTAGATTTCAGGATTGGTTATTTTACATTCATGGCGCATGCATACTCATTCACATGACATAGTACTATATGAGGCACTGACACGTGCACGGAGCTTTTGCACTTACACGTAGCTTATTATCCTATCTTACTTGATGACTAGTAGTATATTAGTATATTATTATGACCTAGGATAGCGTCGTGCATTCGATTTCTTTTCGCAGATATCTTCTACTCACGAGTTGGCAACACACCCCCGTTGTGCCAAATTTTATTACAGGTTCGATGTACAGGTTTTCCTGGCAGCTTGCTGGCACATCTTTTCACTCAGGGTGATTTGCACGGTAGGTTGGTTCACTTGTATCTAGACCGCCATTATACTTTTATTATTTCATTTGTATCTAGAAAGCTCCATCAACCAAACTTGTATTATCTGATAGTTTACTGGACCAGTTATTTATTTCGACCTTAGAGTCGTGCTTGTATTATTATGGTATCTGGTGGATTTGTTTTCTTTTAAGTTTTGAGCTTCGCCCTTTGGCGTCGTATACTTTTGCGCATTGGTGTGGTTGTTTCCGCCTTTTGCCGTAGTGCTAGCTCCCGTTTGGGGATGCTTTTTATTGTTTGTATGTATTATACTTGTTTGGGGCCAGTTTTTACAAAGGGGACTCTGCCGAAATTTTTGAGAAAATTGGATGTTGCTTTTATACTTGTTTTCTACATGTTTTCCTTTACTTCTTCTTCTTTTATGGTTTAGATTTCTGGGCTTCGGCTTACTTAGGTTACGTTGCGCCTCTAGACGCTTCGTAATCTAAGTGCCGGTCACGTTCCGTATTTTCGGGTCGTGACAGTGAACCCTAGACCGATTAGGTGCGTGGTATTTTTGTGTCGTGATTGTTTTTGTTCAGATTCTTTTTGTGTGTATATTTCATTCTTTTGTTAATAACTAACTAAAAAAAATAAAAATAAAAAAAATCACATTCTCTTCCCCTCCTTTTCTCTTCTTTTCTTTCTTTCTCTCATCATATCATGGGTACCCCACCTCGAAAAACTCATGCCGAACTTTGGTACCCACAACCAGACATAACTTCCTACACTTCTTGCTTTGGTCGAATTTCGAACGATCCATCCATGTCGAAAATTTCTTTGAAAGATCGGATAGACGCGTCTAGGAAGAACAACTGTACCCCGCAATCCACCTTGTATCAACCGTTTTAACCTTCACCACCTTCTCACGTTGATACCCCTTTTTCGAGTCATGTTGTAAATCCAAGACCCATGTCTATTGCTGAACATATTGACCAATCTCATAGCCGATCTTTCACTCCTTTCACCACTTCAAACTCTTGGGATCAATAATTCCATTCACGTTCTTATCCAAATGTTGATCCTACTCCTATCCAGCCATTCAATTCCTACCAGTCCTACCCGACTTTTGCACCTTCCCTAGACGTTGCTTCTGAACAGCCTTTTGGGAGTTTTCAGTATCCAAACAATTTTGAATCTTTTACTGAAACCCCTTCACAACCCATGTCTAGTCTAGAACATTTATTGGAAGACTTTCGGGTAGCGTCGTACCAACTGTAAGTCTACGCTAGCGCCCCGGCCGTCTACAGACGCCAAATGCGGAACAAAAACTTTTTAACTAGCGCTATCGTATACTATAACCCGGATCTTCCATTATTGCTAAACTAACAAACAGTAAAGAGTGTAGAAAGGTTATACCGAACGATCCGAATCCTTCGTTCTTTAACCATCATCCCACGCTCCGTTGCGGCTGCTCCGATCTCTTCGATCTCCGATCTGCTCGTCCAGGTGGCACCACATCACTGATTCTTTAAACGGGCTCCCGCCTCTGACTCGAGGCAACTCGGTCGTCAAGTTTGCTAAAAGAGACGACCAAGAATGATGTAGAGAATGAGTAGATGACTTTGTCTCACTTCGTCCAAGTCCGTGGATGATCGGTAAATGAAGTTGCCGATGGAAATGAAATGGAACAAGAAATGAACTATGAAATTTCCATGCATCTAAAACTTTAGTCTTTTCCTTTTAGCAACCATAATTTTCTCAAGTGAGAGAGTGGGGAGGAGAGAGGGGCCGGCCACTATTTAGCAAAGAGGGAGGTGAGTGTAGGAGAGGGGAGAGTAACCTTAAGCAAATATCATAATGTGAACACAAAAGAATATCTTAAGGAAAACAAGAATGTTTAGAAATCAAAGCATGAGTCATTATCCTTGTCACCATTTTCTAGAACCTTCTAGAACCTTCTAGAAGCATGACTCACCCTCATCCAAGAAAAGATAAATCCGTCTTTAACCGAATGTTAAAAGACGGCTGATAGAAAACTAGAAACTGGCAACTTCCAAAAGTGATCCTGAAACAACTTTCAGGATAACCCCGAAACTGTATAAATACACCCGAATTTGTATTACGACCGAATACAAATGCAACTGAGACAAAGATATTATACCTACTCAATATAATACTCGGATCCGGCTTAAACCAAAGCCGACCAGTATCATCTGCCCGAAAAATAACACGTGCGTAAACGCACGTGCATTTTCTGAACCCTGCCATAAAACCATACGGCCTCTACAACGTTTCGCCCGAACTTGGGAAACTGTCTGTGGGGGACTCTAATGAATCGTCAGTACCCTGGCAGTGGGTTTAACCATAAACCGTCAGTGGCACTAGCTATGCTTAACGGCTGCCCACGGACTGACCTCAAGGGAGGCTGATGAGCGAACTCATCCAGAAACCCTACTGAGCCTAACAGTGACAATGTATATACAGTCCGGTCCGTTCGTCAATGAGTATCGCATATCTGCCTAGGGGGCTATTTACGTCAGACCCCCAATAGCAGTATAAGTCGTGTCGGAGTGTAGCCCAATAACACCCTGAGATACTACTGTAGTACCTACCAGTAAATCTCCTGCCATGGCCATGGACTATGTGTAATGGCTCTCCTAGACACAGCACGACCTCGCCCCCAATACTGGGAGAGACGAATCCCCTGCCGATCCGCTCACGTGCCTCCATATGGCTCGGGACTGTACCCAAAAGCTACCTGTTTGCACGACTCCTTTGAGCCGTGGTAGGGTAGAAATCAAAGCACAGTGGGAACTCACACGAGACAAATGACGACCTCAGGTCGATGAACTAACCTGTACACATGTCACCAGGGAACTGCTATCTGACGATAGGTATAGTACTAACTAGCAAATTCCCGGCGAGTCCTGTCCGGTGTACTCATAACCCAATGAGCACCTGTATACATCTTAGGTGATCCAACTGACACCAGTGGCTTGTGAGACCGGCCACCGCCCCTCGTCGGGGTCTCGACTGTATACACTAGTCTACTCCGGAGTATCGATGCCCTGTCTCGAAACTCCCTCGACTAGGGACCACAATTAAGGATATGCATATAAACTACCCAACTCTCACGTATATGATCGCCATCATACAGTTGGTAGTAAAGCAAGATCCTAAGGGCTCTATCAAAGTGTAACATGTAATCAGTCACCTGAACATGTACACGACTGATAAAGGCATACCAGATAGCATACTATCATTTCGAGTAAGACTGTCCTACCGGTATAGGTCCTCCGCAATCATTGCAATCACGTACCTGCGATCCAATAATTGACTATGAGGGCACTATCTCCAACACCAACAGATGATAGATTTGAATGCATCCATGGCCGCCCTCATACAACCTACAGACCCGGTAGCTAGTTTCCAACTAGCTCCACATTTTTCAATGTATGATGAGGTGGTTGGATAGGTTGAGAATTTGAGTGGAGAGAGTGAGCTGTATACTCTTCCAAATCAAACCTACCCGTTTCAACTTGAATCCCACAACTCCGGTTTTGAATGTCTATCTAGTGTTCCAAACGATTCATCGATTGAAGATAGAACGGATAATGAGTTGTGCGACTTTGTAGTGTTTGATTTGCCCGATTGTGAAGGCTCCCTTTTGAGTGAAACCACACCCAATCCTTTTGACCTCTACACCTACATCTTAGAACAAGAATTGATTGAAATCCATACTTTTGATGAGGTGTCTGAGAAAATTGATTTTCACTTGATTGAGGATATTGATGCTGGGAATATTTTGGATGATGAACCCACTGCTTTGGATGAGTTTTTCTCTCCAATTCATCATCCCGAGTTATTAACTGCTTTTCCCGAACTCCATATGCATCTTGATTTTGATGAAATTTGCATGGATAAGCTGAATTTAGAGGAGAATTTTTGGGATATTTTTTAGGATGAACCAGTTTTGCTTGATGAGTCGGATTTTCCAATTCATCTTATCCCTTTCATTGACTGTGTACACCCTCCTGAACCTTTAACTGATACCCTTCCTCAATCACTTCCCTCCATCCTTTCAATCGTTTCGACCTTGCAAGATACCGTATTACTTTCATTTCTTTGGTCTGGTTTACTAAGTTCGGCGTACCCATGTTTTCTCACGAATCTTGAGGGATTTGACCCCATTTCTCGACGGGTTAATAGATTAGCACAAATGCTTCTTACACATCGCTCATCACAAATTGTGCTAGTCTATTCACTCCATTTTCACCCTCAAGTTCGTACTCCATTTCTTTTTCCCTTCCGCCATTCTTCTCATATACCGGGACTGTATACCACTTCTATCCCCATACGGTCCCGCGTATTCTCCATTTCTTTTCTCTCCGCATTCTTTCACCAACCAGCACATTATAGAGATAAAATCTTTGAATAGTTGGTGCTCACTTTTGGCCTGTGTAAACCCTTTTATAGATTGATCATGTTCTCTTCCTCCTAAGTTTGAACTTCAACGCTTAACAGTGGAAACACTGTTTTACTTAAGTTTGGGGGGGGGACCCTTTTTGTGTATATATATTTTCCTTTTGTTTTGTTTTGTATAAAATTTTCTTTTAGGAAGCGCTGACAATTTTGACCCTCTTGGTGTAGCCTGACAGTGAGGGCACTGTCAAGTTTAAGTTTGGGGGTGTGCTCGGTAAGCTTTCTTCCTTCGCATTCATTTGTATATTCTGCATTTGTATACCTTATTAAAAACCCACAAAAATCGAAATTTTTTCCAAAAATATAAAAACTTTGTCGTCAAGTTAGCTAATTGGGTAACTTAGATTTTTTTCCAAAAGCTTAGTTGATACGTTAGAAATAACTAAATCCCAGGCTTAGGAATTGAAAACCCTAAAAACAACCCTCATTCTGTTTAACTTTGGTAAATATACATCCTTACAGTTTTTTTTTTAGAAATAGGTAATCTTGAGTTCAGTTCTTGAGTTAAGTCGAGATGAAGGGAAAATATTGAAATTTTACTGAATGATAAGTCTGAAAAATAGTTTCTATTCTTGAATTCAAATTTAGAAAGTATAAACCCTATAAACTGCACATACACGCACCTTGAAACGTGGGATAGTAGAGGATACCTAGAAATACTCTTGCCTGAAAACCTAGTATGAAGGAAAAAACGGTATTTAAAGCTAAACACCTAAAAGAGCATCATTGAAAAATATATCCGGTCTTGAAAATGAAAAAGAAAAACAAAAAGAAAAATAAATAAAGTCAAGACCTGGAAATTGCTATTTATGCTTTAAGCTCACACATTCAGTAATCGGCCGTTAGCGCCTCAAGAAGCATTAATAGTCGCATAAAAGGTGTGTGAGCAACACCGTCCATCATTTAATGAAAAGAAGTAGTATTAGGTATTAGGGTAAGGGTACTATAGCTTGAATTGAATTCTTGAGTGTAGGGGTGCAAATTTACACACACGTAGGGGTATACAATCGATGTTTAGATAAAAGATAGAAATGAAGAGTATGACTTATGTTTTCTGTAAAACTGATGAAAATTCCCGATTTAAGACAACACTTTTAGAAGGAAAACTCAGGAGATATCAATATCTTTCTAAAATTTTTTGGAACGTATAGGATCTGAGGTTAAATAGATAAGTGGCTTGAAACAAAAGGATTGAATATTTCTAAATTAGGATGATAGAATTTCTAACGTAGATACTAAACTGTAGGAGTAGAATCAACGTTAACTTATGAAACTAACTTGACGGGATTTTGTGGGTGTAATCCGCTGAAAACCCTCAGGAGACAACACTCCTCCTACTGGGGACACCTAGAGGTTTAACAGCTTATTGCACGCGCTCAGCGCAATCGCGTTCCCTGCGAAAGTGAGGCTAGGATTTTTTTTTGCTCGGGAGGAGCAAAAGATAAGTTTGGGGGTATTTGTTCATACCAGAATATTGCATTTTATTATCACCCATTCATTATCTATTTTTTGTATATATCGGTACTATTAACCGGTGTTTGCTCAGTAATACAGATTACAGGTATCCGTAACAAAATACTAGAAATACATTCAAAATCAAGGATATATCGTTTGTGAGCTGACACTGTAAACAGAACTGCAAACCAATCAAGAATCAAAGAGTTTTTGTAAATAAACTAGTATACACACATTTTGGTCCAACGCATGACAAGTTGTGCACTAGCTCTTTGATAGCTTTGATCTAGTAGGGGGCTGTCCAATGCAAGGAACAAGTGGGCATGAGGTGATATGGGTGTGATGTGCATTTATTGCAAAAAGTAGTGATGTGATTTGTATCTACCAAGTTCCCTCCAAAACATGAAGACAAACCAGGGTATTTTAGACCAAGCAAACAACACCAGAGTCATGCTGGGGACAACACAAGACCACACTGCAAATACGGGACCCAGACCTCGGAATTTGGCCGAGCACTCCCTCATATATTCCGGCATCGCCGGCCCCACCACCTCCTGTGGGACCCATCTTTCTACTAGCCCTCCATTGCTGCCTTTTAATCATTATTTTATTGTTTGCTTATTTATTTTTTGTGCCTATATATAGTAGGCAGAAGGGCAAGGGTTCATGGTCTCACTTTTGCCAAGTTTTATTCTTTACAAGTTCTCATTTTTGTTTCTCTTTTGGTTCTTGTACATAGCTTTCCCTTGAGTTCTTGCCCTTCACTTGATCTTGCAACCTCTTTAGTGAGCTTGCAAGTTTAAGTTTAGGGTATTGATCTCAAGATTGTATCTTGGACATAATGAAGATATCATTTTGCACACTTTGGTTCTTAGTGTCTGTCACGACCCGAGAAGTACGGAGCATGACCGGCACTTAATTTACGAAACGTCTTGAGGCATACGTAATCTAAATAAGCTAAAACCCAGAAATCAAAACCAATTAAAGCAGTAGAGTGAAGAAAAAACCAATTTAAGGCAAGTAGTTTAACAACATAAGCCGAAATATGCATTTTTAAAATCTCAAGTTTTTTCTGAAAAATTCGGCAGCGTCTCCTTTGTAAATACTGGCCCCAAACGGGGTACAACATGAATAGTATACGAAATGATAAAAGGCATCTCCAAGTGGGAGCTAGCTCTTCGTCAATCGATGGTCACAACCATGCAAGCAATATAATATACAACGCCGAAGGGCGAGGATCAAAACTCAAAAGAAATTCAAATCAACTTGAAGAACATAATAATACAACGCGCGACTCTAAGATCGAAATAATAACAAGTCTGGTCTTCTATCTCGGTCAAATATACAATCTGGTTGATGGAGTTTTACTAGATACAACTGAAATAACAAATATACAATGGTGGTCCTGATGCAAAAGAACTCATCTGCCAAAGCAATCACCCGGAAGGAACAGTGTGCCAGCAAAGCCGCAACGGAACCTGTACGGCAAAACCTGCAAGGAACTGTGGCACAACGGGGATGAGTTGCCAACTCGTGAGTAGAAAACATCACAGAGCAAAAATCACATGTATGACGCTATCCTAGGTCATATCAAGTAATATCCTCAAATAATATCCTGATCCATCTACATATACGTGCAATACCATGTGCTCGTGTCAGTGCCTAAGATAGCTACATATCAGATATATGATGTATGAATGCAGTACGAATGAAATCAGAATACATCATGAACGAGACAACTATTTTCTTTATTTAGTGTGATTCCTATATGTATATCAATCGAGTATCATCAATGAAATCAACAGAGAAATCAGTGTCAAGTATCGACACAAAATATAAATCTTAATGTCTCAATATCTCAGACTCCAGCTATCCGGACTGGCCTGTACCATCAAATCTCAATATCTTAGTGTCTCAAATCTCAATATCTCATTACCTCGGGCTCCGTCAGTCCAGATCGGCCTATATCATCAAATCCAACGACCACGAACGGTATCCTCCAGATATCCGCCGCGCCAGGCAAAATCACCGGTAAGCAGTCTGCCCCTGCCGGGCTCATCGTCTACAACTCGAGCTTCTTGCCCCGGGGTACCATACCGGGTCCACCATGTACCCGAGACGGTTCCTCCGGCTCCTCTAATCGGGTCTCGAAATCCAATGGCAATCATGAAAGTCATGGTGGACGACTCATACTTCACGAGAAAACCGCAACTTGCATTTTAAAAAGAGGGAGAGAGAGAGAAGTTTATATATATTCTTGCGGTTTTCCCCTAAATCCAGAAATCTCATGAAAATCCGAAATCCAAGAATGAAAAGTGAGTAAACAGTGAATATCGGCATAAATCTCCATAATGCTGCATTACTAATGAGTATATTAATGCAACTGATATCAGGCAATGAATGCAATAGTTAAACTAGCATATGGAAGCTATAACATGCTGCGACTATCAGCTAGCAAGCTATGTCAATGAAATGGTATTTTCTAAAGTGTACATGACATGGCAATTACCGATGAAGATGTGTGTGAGCTGGAAAGCGAGTGTACGAGGAGCATACGCGTCATCGGTAATGGTGCTGGTGTCCTAACAGCAAAGTTTCATAATTACTAAGTACACAATAACATGCAATGAGGCGATAACAACATAATACAGGAAAATGAATAATAAATGCAACAATAATATGTAGAACATGAATAATAACATAACAATAAGGAATCTACCTTACTATACATGTGATCTGTTGTTTTGCCGTTTGAAATAGTACGAATCGTGGTGTTTTAAAAATAAGGGCTACGGTGTTTTTAAGAAAAGGTACGTCTTTTGAAATATCCGTAGTATCCTTTGGTATGTCTTTAAAATTCTCACGATTCGTCAGTTTTGGAAATAGGTATGACTCGGGTCCAGTCTAACATCTACTAGGTAAACTACAGGTCTAACTAACAACCAATCGAAAGGGATATGGAAACCACCTAAATCTGAGTCGATATATATATATATATATATAATAGTTGGTGATCCCGCCTCAATAGTACCACGTACGATACAATATATAATATGGCATCCTTGAGTCAAGAGTGCGGATCTATCATTAATATATAGCTCGTACGGTAAATCCATCGTACGGCATCCCAAATCTGGGTACAGGTCAACTATCACATCAAACTCATCATTTATCTGGTATCCTTATCATCACATCATGAATTAGGGGTACTGACCTACAGTCTAGTACAATCAGATACCATCAACATATATATCAATGCGTGTGTATGAAACACATTGCCTACCGATCCGCTATCATCACATGTCGCAACTCATAATACGATCCCAATTACATCACTGATCTCGTGGCATCAAGTCCAAACTCATCGACTCATCTCCAAATATCATCCACTATCCTCATTATCAGTACATACATATATGTACATACCTATATACCATCTCATCCACACATCTAGGTATTCCATATAACCATATATAACGATAGCAGAACACGTGTGCGCTCGTATGTGTGTGCCAATCCTTTACTCTAATGTCTTGCGACTAATAACTGAACTAAAATCTCTTTCCTCCAAATTTCACTATATCCAACCCATGATCACTTAATACCTTTCTTTCCAAGTATTCACATTTCACCTATATATATATATATATATATATATATATATATATATATATATATATATAATATCACATATGTCTTACGAAATTGCGGGGGTGCTATACGCCATCCACCCGACTTCCCCCGTAGATATAATCTACTCATCTGGTCCTCGCTTGCCGAAATCGATGTCGCCACGCGCTTGCTTGTCATCTCGAAATCCTCATGAGGGTACCTACGTATCATAACAGATTGTATCGCATTAAAATCCGACTCATGACCAAAACGACACACGAATTTCACATAGGCCAAAACCTATGGTTTGCTTCTCAAATCAACCCAAAAACCCTCAACATCGGCGTACAAACGCCGAATGATCGAGAAAAACTCAAAGGCACCATTCGTGGTTTCACAACACACTAAATATATATATGAAATAGGGTTTAAATCATCAAAACTTCAAATTCGCTTTAAAAGCTATTTTTCCGAAACTCTTGTAGGCAACAATTACCAATTTAGTTCAAATCTAGTTGTTTTAACAATTCTAGTGGCTACAATGTTCACTAAATATCTTAATTAAGCCACCCAAACCATTTCCATAATTTAATCTCATCAATTTTCATTAAACCCAAAATTCTAGTTTGCAAATTTATCTTATTTTAACAATTTCATAGTAAAAATGCACGAACGACAATTTAGCTTGGTTTTGCATGATCTAAATTATTAAACTATAACTTATAATGTTAATAATGTCATGAATACCCTAATTAGATTTTTATCTCAATTATTTAATCAATTTCCAAAAACCTAGTTTGCAAAATTAGCATAATTAGCATAATTTTAAACTAACAATTAGCAACTAGTAACTAGATTCGGTTTTGCATTTCATTAACATGTTAATCTCCTCATTAAAAGAATGACCAATTTATAAAAACCCTAGCTTGATCACCAAAACCTTTCTTGAATTTCCAAGATTTGAAATTAAAACCAAATTAAGCATCTAATTAGCTAACATTGAAGTAATAACAAACAATTTAACAAAAGGGTCAAGATTTATACCTTACAACCCATAGATCAAACTTGAAATCTAGCCTCTCAAATTGCAATCTTGTTCCCTAGATCCATACTAGAATAGCTAATTAAAAATGGGTAGGGATTAGATTTTGATTTTTGTGAGGTTTTACTTTGATTTTTGATGGAACTTTTGGGGGTTTTTGCAATGAAATGATGAAGAACACAAAAGGGGGCTGTTGAAATTGTAGGCTCGGCCAACAGGGATGGGGGAGAGAGTGTGGAGTGTGTGGGTGTGTGGAAAGAAAGTCCAAGTCAAGAAAAGATACCCCAAGTCAACACACAAATTTCTTCTCTCTTTATTCTTTTCTTTTCTTTTCTTTTCATTTGTTTTTCTTTAATTTGGAGGGGAGAGTGGGGAGGGGCTGCTGCATATGAGTTCGTCTAAGATAGCAAATGGGGGTGTGTGAGTGAGGGTGTGGGTGTGGGGTGAGGGAAAATGATAAATATTATACCCCAATTTCCATTTAGCTATTTTTCACCATTTAAGCCTTTATAGTTTATATTTTCTAAAACTAGCTTAATAATTTTTTTCATTCCAAAAATAATATTTTACATGTTAGTTTAATGTGTCATGATGCACAAAATTTGTATCAACATATTCCAATTTGTGATTATCACTAATTAAATGTATTAGTAACGGCTTAAAATAATATAAAAATAATTAATTTCGGAAATTTTTTCAGTAAACTAGAAATTTTACAAGTGGCTCAATAAACACCAATTACTAGCAATTACATAGCTAGAATATGTATATTTAATTTTATATTAAAAGATATTTATATCTTGATTTTTACGGAAAACACCCATTATTTTACCGATTATCCGAAATTTTACTTGAACGATTTTCAAAACGTTACAATCTTCCCCCCTAAAAGAAATTCGGTACCCGAATTTAAATTAAAAATTCTCCCAAATACAAAAACATTTCAGTAAAATGATCAAATCGTTGGGGCTCCGGAATCATAAATACTTAAAACACATCTTAGCGCAATGCATGCGCATGAAAAAGAGTGTATAACTCAAAATCAAAACTCCGTCAATTATCCCGCAATCATCGGAGTTATGGTGAAGACACCAATGTCAAGATCCAATACGAAAACCAACATGATATGCATCATTAAAAGATATGGAAGCAATGCATGCCAAACCTTTTTCAAATCACTGTGCGATGTGTGTATCACTGCACAGTGGCGGATGTCCATTGTGAGAAAATAACTATATATATATATATATCCTTTGTTTAACATACACGTCCTGCCGTTTTGAAAACAATTTAGAAGGGTTTCCTTTGTAAAAAGTTTCGTGTCATCACGGACACGTAGGTAAATACCGAGACTATAGCTCCTCTTTGGAAATCCCTTCGATAACTATCAATGCATGCAAAAATATACTTAGGTACTGTCCTCTGACTAGTCCTGCTCAGTACTAAACCAAATAGCAAGTATCATAAAATATACTACTCTAAAAGAAATCAATCCCAAATATATATGAATGCCACCTGCGTCTGGTGCGTACGGAAATCGAAATCCATGAATGTGCCATACATGCGCACATAAACAAAATCTGAGTGCAACGGGTGTGCACGAAAACACCTGTCAAGGGCAACGTGTGTGCCTGACAGCAAAACGAGGTGCATCTGATATGCACGAAGAATCTCGATTTAGTGTATTTGGTGTGCACCTAAATCGTATCAAGCGCGTCAAGTATGCGCAAAATCCAAGTCAAGCGCATAAGGTGCACGAAAACAAATATCGAATATCACAATCAAAATCGACGGCATACAACACATCTCAATCCAAATCCAAATCAGGTATGCCGTGGTATATAACCTCATAACCTTGTGCATCAGTGTGCACAAAATCGAATCAAAGTACTAAAGTGCATGAAATCTATGCCGAAAACACAAGTCAAATCATATGCATACCATAGGTATGAAATCAAAATCAGTATCTCGAATGACATCAAATCGAAGTCAAGTGCAACTGTGGTGCACAAAATCTCAATCACGTAAATAAATCGCCCAAAATATTAAAATCAAAGATGATGGAAATAGCCCAGCTCTAGCACATTCTCTAAAGATCTCTGGCCAACTGTCATAGTCACTCATAACTGTTGGATACAGTGCCCTCAGAGTCAATTATTGGATCACAGGCATGTGATTGCAATGATTGAGGGAGGACCTATACCGGTAGGACAGTATTACTCGAGAGGATTGTATACTATCTTCTTTGATACCATGTAAGACTATGGTAGCGCCCCGGCCGTCTTTCCGAGGACAAAATGCGGAAAAGAAAACTTTTTCAAAACTAGAAACCGGCGCTATCGTATTCTTAAAACTCGGATCGAACCATTAACCTACAACTAGCAACTAGAGAAGGGTTGGAAAGGCTATACCGATCGATCCGTGTCCTTCGGTCTTTGGCCACCATCCCAAGCTCCTCGCGGCATCTCCGGTCTCGATCTCCTTGTCGGAAAGGGCACCACATCATCGAGTCTTTTTACGGGCTCCTGCTTCATCCGAAGCAACTCGGGCATGAAGTTCGCTAGCCGACGTGTCCAAGACGAAGTAGAGAATGTGTGTGACAACTTTGTCTCTTGCATCCATTGTATGGATGGAGGTTAGAGATGATGCCATTAATGGAGGTTGTGAGCTAGAGGAAGAAGAAGAAGAGAAAGAAGAAGAAGAAGTTTCATCCTAGACCCCTACGGGCGCGACAAGTTACCCGCCAAAACCAGAAGAAAGGCAGCCCCCTTCAATAAAGTGAATGTACTACCCAGCACTTCACGGAATCCGGTAACTTGAGCACCCCTCCTTAGGGTAATCCTAGTACAGAAAGTAAAATATACATTCAACGGGTACATCGACCTCAGCCCGGTCGTGCCCCAAAAGAATAATATACAAACAGGCAGTGACGGCAGTCCACATGTCGGACGCTCGCCCCGCAATATCAAATATACAAATATAACCAAACTGTACTACCATTGCATCCAGGCTATCCACCACGACAAGGGGAACGTCGGGTTTCAGTAGCGGCGCTATGAAACCCGGGGATCCCAGATTATCTGTATTCTTCTGTGATGCTTATTACATTTCTGTGATGTTGCATTTTATCACGCCCTGAGCGATTATTATATATTGATATATATACTAGTAGATGTTGTATATGTTTTACACCCGCGCTAGTCCAGTCCCCGCTCTGTCGTTAGTTAAGTAACCTAACGGGTGATGAAGGGACCCAGTGGCGAATGCGGATGGCATATATGTACATCATATTTTCGTTCTTTTGTGGTGTGATTAATTGATGGGACTGCATTGATTCGGATCAATGCAATCTAAACAAACCTATTCTGATGTTGTTGGAACATTTTTCAAAAGCTGTTATTGCAATGACGTTCTCTTTTGTTTTGCACAGTGGTATTCTGTCACGACCCGAAAGAGCACGCGACTGGCACTTGAATCATATGAAGTCTATAGGACCCCATTTGATCCAAGTAAGCCAAAAGCCCAGAAATCTAAAACCATTTTAAGGAGTAAATAGAGAAAACTGGTTTTTAAGAAGTAGGAAAATAGCTTTTAAAAGTGAAGAAAACATGTTTGAAAATCAAAGTTTTTAAATAACTAAGCCGAATATGCATTTTAAAAATCACATATCTTTTCTGAAAATTTCGGCAGAGTTTCTTTTGTAAATACTGGCCCCGAACGGGGTACAACATAAATAATAGATATGAAATGATAAAATGCATCCCCAAGCGGGAGCTAGATCTTCGTCAATCGACGGTCACAGCCACGCAAGCAATATAATATACAATGCCGAAGGGCGGGGATCAAAACTCAAAGGAAAACTCAAATAACATGAAAAGCGTAATACTACAATGCGCGACTCTAAGGTCGAAATAATACATAACTGATTTCTAAGTGTGAAACAATATACAAGTTTTTGGTTGATGGAATTTCTAGATACAACTGAATAATACATGTACAATGGGGGTTCTGATGCAAAAGAACCCACCTACCAAGCAAATCACTCGCAAAGGAAAAAAGTGTGCCAGAAATGCCGCAATGGAACCTGTACGGCAAAACCTGCAAGAACTGTGGCACAACGGGGGTGAGTTGCCAACTCGTGAGTAGAAAACATCTACAAGTAGAAATCGCATGTATGACCTAATCCTAAGTCAAAACGATCAGATATATATAAACCTTACATAAATAAGTTTGAAGCATGATAAGGTGGAAATATAACATCTAAACATGTATGTAGTGCCAAGTGCTCGTGCCAGTGCCTCAGGTAATAACATATCATAGGATGAGGTATGTCTGCATGAATAAGTATGGTGAAGTAACTAAAATGATATCAATACACATATATTAGCGTCCCATTCCACTAATATTGGTGTATGGGCATATATAACAGCGTCCTCATCCACTGTTATATATACATAAGAAGTATGATCAATGTAATCAAAGTCTGTATGTATGTGGATATCATCTAATTATATGATCAATGTCTGTATGTATGTGGATCCCGTCCACCTGTCACCCAATGACAATAAGCATCATGCATGTAAATATCATCAAGCATATGCATAGAAGTATGAGGATATAATCAAAAGCATGGAACCTGAGTGCCTAGCATCGACACTCGAAAACATCATGAAACCTGTGCCTAGCATCGGCACGTAAATCCTCATCTACCAGGCGCTGTCACCACGACTGGCCCTGATAGGTACGTATCATATGCTGTCTCGAAAACCCGAGTGCCCAGCTTCGACCCTCGAATTCCGACGTATCCATACGTACATAACTCTGGTCGGTATCCCCACGATAACCGCCGGGCCCAAATACTATCACCGGTAGGTAGTACTCCCCTGCCGGGCTCACCGTCTAACATATACGAGTCTCTTGCCCCGGGGTACCTCACCGGGTCCACCATATACCCGCAGATGGTGCCTACCGCTTCTCGAATCGGGTTTCACATGCCACTCTCAGAACCGAGAAAACATATGGTGGACGCACTGAAATATCATATCAAGGGCAACCGGGTTTTTAAAACAATATATACTCTCTTTTAAAATACCCACGGTTCCCAAATCCAGAAATATCATGGAAACAACATATCTCAATGCGTATAGTCAAAAAGCATGATGTATGCGACATATAATCAAAATGTAAGCATATCAGTATATCATGCAACATGGAGTAGCAATATGCATATAATTAGGGAAGACCGCTTCTTTAAAATGAATCAGTTTTTAAAAGTATCTTGTGGTTCCCAATCTGCGAGTCAAGCCAGAATCATCTATGTATGCGCAATATGTAAGTGTACAGGTATAAGTGTGCAACAGGTAGGTGCATGAGTAGGAGTGTACAATATGTGAGTACACGAACATGAATGTACAATAGGTATGTGCACTAGTATGTGTGTACGCTATGTAGGTACACGAGTATGAATGTACAATAAATATGTGCACAGGTATGGATGTACGCTATGTAGGTACACGAGTATGCCATGCAAGGAATCATATCATGAATGCAACAGTACTACAGTGTAGTGACATGGCAATTATCGATGATGAAGTGTGTGAGCCGGCAAATAGTGTACGTGGAACATACGCATCATCGATAATGGTGCTGGTGTCCTAACAGCATGATGGTAATATAGCAATAAACACAAGTAATGCGATGCAAATAATATGAATATGCGGAATGAAGTAATCAACGCAACAGTGAAGAATCTATATCAATGTGTAAGTGATATGCAGTTTTGCCTTTTGAAATAAAACGAATCGGGGTTTTTAGTAAAACAAGGGTTACAGTGTTTTTAAGAAAAGATGCGCCTTTTGAAATTATCTGTAGAATCCCTTTTTGCCTATCTTTAAAATATTCCTGGTTCGTTAGTTTTGAAATAGGTATGTCTTGGGTCTAATCTAATGTCTGCTAAGGAATCTACAGACCTAACCAACAAGCTAAGCAGGAGGGGTATGGAAACCACCTACATCTGATTCGATATATATATATATATATATATATAAAATAGTCGGTGATCCCGCCTCAATAGTATCACGTACGATACAGTATATCATATGATGTCCTCGAGTCATGAGTGCGGATCTATCATCAATATAAAGCTCGTACGATAAATCGTCGTACGACATCCCAATAGCTGGGTACGGGTCAATATCACAATTGTCTCATCAGTAGCTATAAGGCTAGACTAGTTGCAAAGGGTTTCCGTCAAAGACCTGGTTTGGACTATGACGAAACCTTTTCTCCAGTAGCTATGCTAAAATCCATTCGGGTCCTTCTTGCTATTGCTGCCTTCCACGATTATGAGATCTGGCAGATGGACGTAAAGATGGCCTTTCTAAATGGAAATTTAGAAGAGAGCGTCTATATGGATCAGCCAGAGGGATTCATTCAGAGTGGGAGCAGCGGTAAAGTATGCAAGCTGCTTAAGTCCATTTATGGACTAAAGCAGGCATCGCGGAGTTGGAACATCTATTTTGATGATACTGTCAAAGAATTTGACTTTATCAAAAATCCAGATGAACCATGCATATACAGTAAGATTGTAGGGAGAGTTGTTGTATTTCTCGTCTTGTACGTGGATGACATTCTCCTAATAGGAAATTATATTCCTATGCTACAGTCAGTCAAAAGATTCTTGTCACAGAAATTCTCCATGAAGGACTTGGGTGATGCCACCTACATTCTGGGGATCCAGATCTATCGTGATAGATCAAAGAGGATGTTGGGACTTTCGCAGTCCAGGTACATACACACCATATTGAAAGATTCAGTATGGAAGATTCTAAGCGCGGTAACCTACCGGCTTGTCACGGAATCACCCTCACCAAAGAGATGTCTCCAAGACTGATTTGGAAAGGGAACGCATGTCGATTATACCCTACGCTTCTGCGGTAGGTTCTATAATGTATGTGATGTTATGTACCAGACCAGATGTAGCATACGCATTGAGCGTTGTAAGCCGGTATCGGGCAAACCCAGGGGAGAATCACTGGATAGCAGTAAAGAACATTCTCAAGTACCTGAGGAGGACTAAGGAGATGTTCTTGGTTTACGGCGGAAAAGACCCCAGGATGGAGGCCTATGCTGATTCCGGCTTCCAGAGTGACAAGGATGACTCCAAGTCCATGTCGGGTTATGTCTTTACCCTCAATGGAAGGACTGTCTGTTGGAAGAGTTCCAAGAAGGACGCCGTTGCTGACTCAACGATAGAAGCGAAGTACATAGCTGCTTGCGATGCCGCAAAAGGAGCTGTCTGGATGAAGAAGTTCCTCACAGAACTTTAGGTGGTTCCTACCAGTGTTGGTCCAATACCTCTGTAATGCGACAACAACGGCGCTATAGCTTTAGCGAAGGAACCCAGGTCCCATCAGAAGTCCAGACATATCTTAAGGCGGTATCACCTGATCAGGGAGATCGTAGATCGCCAGGAAATCGAGGTAAAGAGAAAAAATTCAGAGGATAACATTGCTGATCCATTCACAAAGGCCCTACCTCAGATTCAGTTCGAGAGGCTACTCGAGATCATCGGTCTTCGATACGCCAGTACATGGCCCTAGTGCAAGTGGGAGATTGTTAGTGTATATGCCCTAGGGGCCATTACTGTATCATACTAGTTTGTATATTACTTAATAGAAGCTTGGGATATTCACATGTATATAACAGTCTTGCTAAAATATGGTAGTATGCTACTTGGTTTATCTATCTTAATATGTGAGTATACGTATTGATAGAGCTCTTAGGATCTTGCTAGACTACCAGCGTTGTGATGGCAGTCACACTAGTGGGGGCTGGGTAGTCTACAAGCACATCCTTATTCAGGTCCCTAGTCGTTGGATTATCGAGACATGGCATCGATACTCCGGAGTAGACTAGTGTGTACGCTTCTCATCCCAGTTGGGGAGATGGTCTGTCCCACAGCCGTCAGTACGTCGTACTGGAGATAGTATGCAGGTGCTCGTTAGGTTACGGGTACACCGGACAGGACTCACAAGGAACTGTTGGTTGGTTTTATACCAGTCGTCAGTGAACAGTTCCCAGGTGACATGAGTACAGCATAGTCCGCAGACTTGACACTGCTACTTCGCCTCGAGTGTGTCCTAGTGTTCTTAGATTGCTATCCTACCACGGCTCAAAGGAGTCGTGCAAACAGGTAGCAGTTGGGTGCAGTCCCGAGCACTTGGAGGCAGTGGCGTTAGACAGGATTCGTCTCTCCCGGTATGGGGGGTTGATATCGCGCTGTGTCAGAGAGCCATTACGCAAAGTCCCTGGCCAGGGCAAGCTAGATTTGCTGGTAGGTTCCAGTAGTTTCTCAAGGTGTAATGGGCTTCGCTCCGACACGACTTATACCGCTATTAGGGGACTGACGCTTGCCGCCCCTAGGCCCGATATGCGATAGTCTTAGACGAATGGACCGGACTGTATGGAGATTGTCACAGCAGACTCAGTAGGAGTTCGGATGGGTTTCCTCATCGGCCTTCTTATCGACATCTACCTGGGGACCGTTACGTACAGCTAGTGCCTCTTGCGGTCTGTGGTTAAACCCACTGCCAGCATAGTAGTCGAGTCTCTAGAGTCCCACACAGAGAGTTTCCCTACTCCAGGCGAAACGATATAGAGGTCGTTTGGTTTTACGACAAGGGTTCGGACGCATACGTGTGTTTACGCACGTACGACATCCGGACAGTTTTTACTAGTCGGCTTTGGTTTAAGCCAGTTACTAGTATCCGGTTATTGGATTTATACAGTCTAAAGTTTTTCCGTGTTTTCACGGATAGGAGGGGCGTTCTCGTAATTGCGCGAGAAGCTTCTAGAAGGTGGTGACTAAGGGGGTTAAGGTGGCATATACATTGAATGAGATTAGTGAGTCATATGGATGATTCATCCATGTCATTAATGCATCATAAATGCTTAATGACTCATGGAGATGAATCACCATTAGATATTTATCAAGCATGGTTGTAAATCATTTTCTTTTCTTTTCTTGATAAATAATAATGCTTGATATATATTATGATAGCTCATTTTCTCATCTCATTATTATTCTCACTTTCTCTCTCCTCAAGCTCTCCCTCTTCAAACCCTAATCCTCTCCTCTCATGTGTTGAGTACAAGGATTAGATTAGACTACTTAATCCTTAACCATTCTGTATATCACCTAGGTTACTTGGATTAGCACTTTAAGAAACCTAGTTACCTCTAGTTTGAGGTGAAGCTTGTAGTAAAGCTCTCGGGTGGATCTTCTACTACTTAGATAAGGCCGGAGAGGACGTGGAGAACGACAAGACGAAGGACTCGGTTCTATAGGTATAATCACTTAACATAGTAGTTAACACTTCTATGGTTTCTTGTTAGTTATTGTTTATGCAAAGATTCTCGGTTAGTCGATGTTTACGCTTTAAACAAGATCCTTTTTCATTATTCCGCCTCCCCGCAAGTCGTGGGGTGTTGTACATCGACTTACAATGGTATCAGAGCCTCGCTAAACAATAAATAACTCATTAGCAAAGTCGTAAGAATTTCGAACGCAAAAAGGAACCGGAAACATCGTCGATTATCACACTTGCTGTCGAATTTTAAACTGGCTCTAAAAATTTTTCAGGGTGCTTCAGAATAACAAGCAGGAAAAACTAGGGCTACTGAAGAAATTTGGGCTCCTAACTCGGCCATATCACCGCGGAACCGCGGTGGATCCATGCGATCCGCAGCGGATCCATGCGATCCGCAGCGGATCCGCGGCCAAGTTGGGGCCGAGTCGGCCCAAATTTATTCAGTAACTCCTAGGTGTTAACAGTGATGTTTCTGGGATGTTTTATTTTCTGCTAAGATCTCAGGTTCACAGAGAAGTTTTGCAGTAGAATCTAAAGTGTTTTGCTCGATCGAAATTTTACGATGTTTGCTAATTTGATTATATCTGTGTTTGTATAATGTGTTCGTAAACCTCCCCTAACTGCTAGTATGTCGGTTGGCAGAGGGTTGCGTATTTCTGTAATGGATTTTATCTGTTTGTGGATGTGAACTGTATTGGACTGTTGTGATGATTAGCCAAGGTTTTACGATGGGTTATTACTTAATTCATTTGATGTAAATGTAATTTGTTGTAATATTATTTTGCGGGGCACATCCAGGTTGCGGTTGTAGCCACCGTTGTATTATTTTATTTTACTGTTTTTGCTCCTAGGACAGACCCAAGGTGGGGTGAACAAACTACCGGGCGGGTAGTTTGCCATACCCGTAGGGGTCTAGGATGGGGTAATGGCTATTCATCACAACTGTGTAATCCGTCTTTTGTTGCAGGCTCAAAACAAACGCGGATTGCTTGCAAATCCAATAAAGTTCATATGAGATCTGGAATGCCTATTATTGCGTCTGACGAATGTACAATATCTATATATGATAGCTATTTAGACGTCACTTATGTTTTACACCCGCGCTAGCCCAGCCCCCGCTCTGTCGTTAATTAAGTAACCTAACGGGTGATGATGGGACCCAGTGGCGAATGCGGATGGCATAAGAGGACGTTGTATTTTCGTTGTTTTCTGCAATGATAGGTTAAATGATGGGACGCATTGTTTTAATACAAAGAAAATAAACCAAAGTTGAATCGTTGGAACAATTTAAAAGAATTCACTCGGTTATTTTAAAAACAGATATTTTTAAATACGGAGCTTTAACCACTCCTTTTAAAAGCTATCAGGTTCCTTCGGTTATATCAAGTTCACTACGTTCACGGTTTCGCCAAAACCAGTCGTAGTCCTCCGTCATTTCTTATGGATGGTCAGTAGTATTCAAGCTATGTTTGTTGGCTTTCGTCAAGGCATAGTGTTTGGTAGCTGCTGGGGTATTCATTTGTTGCATAGATAGATGAGTTGGTTTGGGACAGTCGTATAACCTTGTTGGCTTTCGTCAAGGGTATATACGGGTGGGTTCAAATTAACAAGATAATGATGGGCAGAACATGACATGTGTTTTATGATTTGTTGGCTTTCGTCAAGGTCATAAGAACATGGGGCAAAAATCTATATCGGGAATTTCTAAAGAAACTGAAATTTGCAAAGAGATGCATACCATTTGGAGTTTGATGAATGTTGGTAGGATTCCTTCAACATTATCATACGATGATATTTGGATCTCAATCCTACTGTGAGTATATGCTACTTATCAGGAGATTCGTCACTTAACGATCAGTGCTATAAACCAAGTAGGTGCCGAGCAAGGTGTCAGCGGGGCTACGCCCCCAGAGAAAAGAGGTTATTTAATTAAGAAACTTCGCGAAAGCATTGGAAAACCTCCCTCGAAGTACCAACCCTAGCCTGGCTGAACGGTTAAGCAAGTATTGTACAGTGAGAATAGTCCTGGCTAATTCTTCTTTTATGGTTTGAGGAAGGATTCGAGAAACAGTGGGAGCCATCCAGTTTAGATAAATTAAAACCAATCTAAACTTGTAAGAGCATCATGCTAAAGTGTTTTCTTCTCTTTCTCTCATTGCAGCGACCTTGTGACCATGACTAGGTTACATCTAGATAACAAGTTGACTGAATCTAACTTTAATGACTGGCAAAGGTCTGTCCAGATGTCCATTGCCTATGACAAGCTGGAGCACCCTATTAGTACTCAAGATCCCGCCGTCCCAGGTCCAGTTTCCACCGTCGCGGATATGGATATCCGTCAGATAAAGGAAAAGGATAAAGCGAACGCCAAGTGCCTCGTGTTGGCTTCAGTTGATGGTGTATACTAGAAGCAGCACGAGAAGATGGACTCTGTTTCCATCTTTCTCCATAACAAAGATTTATAATGGAGAGCAATCTCATATCGCAAGATATGAGACCTCGAACGAATTAATTCAAGCGAGGTCGGCTGACGGGTCATCTGTAAGAGACAACGTCCTTACGATGACTGGCTATATTGATGAGCTCAAGGACCTGGAGATCACGTTGGGAAACATGTCATATGCTGACTTATTTCCACAGTCCCTACCCTCTACTTACACCCTGAAAGAAACCAGGAAGCCACAAGCTCTACTTAATGGGGGATCTTCTTCTTCTACATCTAGGGCGAAAGCAAAGGATGAAAAGAAGAAGATCTCTACAAAGCCGATATACAGTGTCAGTAAAGTAGGAGGAAAGGGAAGAGCAAAAGTTTCGGGACTTGGTGTAGGGAAGGAGGGATGTTCCTATTGTTATGGGAACGAACATTGGCAGAAGGATTGCAGGGCTTTGGAAGCCAGTAGCCAGGATACGAAGCATGTTGTGGCTTCAGCCTCAAGTGTGTTTGTAATTGAGAACTGTTTGTCAATTAACTCTACTTCCTAGGTAATAGGTACCGGAGCAAGATCTCATATCTGTAATTCGTTACATGCTTTGAGAAACCGTAAACTTATAAGGATAGGTGATTTGTCTCTCAGAGTTGCAAACGGAATGAGCGTGGACACTGAATCCGTGGGAGAATATCACCTAGGTTTGACAAGTGGGCAGATATTGATTCTACGTAACTGTCTGTATGTACCTAGTTTGACTTGTAATATCATATCAGTGTCCTCACTTTCAAGAGAGGGATATGACTTTACATTCGTAAGCGATGTAGTTCACATCCACCTAAATCAAGTTCTGATTAGGTCCGGTACATTAGATGACGGTATATACGTATTGAATCAAGCTCAGGTTTTCAATGTCCAGAACACACTTAAAAGAAAGTCTCAAGAAATGAATCAGGCTTTCTTATGGCATTGTAGACTAGGTCACATCAATGAAACACGATTAACGAAGTTACATAGAGAAGGATATTTGAATCCGTTCGAATATCAATCTTATGCTACTTGTGAATCTTGTCTCATGGGAAAGATGACAAAGACTCCGTTTACTGGACACGGAGTAAGAGCGAGCGAGCTCTTAGGACTCGTACACAGTGACGTGTGCGGTCCAATGTCTACACATGCGCAAGGTGGTTATTCCTACTTCATCACTTTTACGGATGATTTCTCTAGGTATGGACATATCTTCTTGATGAAGCATAAATCCGAGGCCTTTGAGAAATTCCAGGAATATAAGAATGAAGTGGAAAACCAAACAGGCAAAAGTATTAAGACACTAAGATCTGATCGAGGTGGTGAATACTTAAGTGCCGAGTTCCTGGGTTACTTAAAAGAGAAAGGAATTCTCTCTCAGCTTACTCCTTCATACACACCACAACACAACGGTGTATCGGAAAGGAGGAATCGGACCCTATTGGATATGGTTCGTTCCATGATGAGTAAGGCTGAGTTACCGCGATCATTCTGGGGTTATGCGCTAGAATCAGCGGCATATCTTTTGAACAAGGTTCCAACCAAGACTGTGTCTACCACACCATATCAGATGTGGAGTGGGAAGAAACCCTATCTTCAGTACCTGAAGACATGGGGATGTCCAGCTTTTGTAAAAAAGCAGCATCCGGACAAGCTCGAGGCACGCTCAGTAGAGTGTATGTTTGTGGGATATCCAAAGAACTCCATGGGATATTGCTTCTACCACGCAGAGGAACAAAAGGTTTTTGTTTCTCGTCATGCCCTCTTCTTAGAAACTGAATTTTTAGAAAATCAGAAGTGTAACGTTTTGAAAATCGTTTCGGTGAAATTTCGAAAAATCGGTAAAATAAGGGGGTTTTCTGTAAAAAGTCAAAATACAAATATCTTATTATAAAAATTAAATATACATATTCTAGCTATGTAATTGCTATTATTTGGTGTTTATTGAGCCGCTGGTGAAATTTCAAATTTTCAGAAAAAAATTATTTTATTATTATTTTAAGCCGTCACTAATACATTTAATTAGGGAAAATTACAAATTGGAATGAGTTGAAACAAATTTTGTGCATCATAAAATATTAAATAAAATTTTATCATGTGGTTTTTGGAACGAAATCATTTGTCAAAACGGTTTAGAAATTATTGAAGAAAAAAGGCTTTTTTTTGGCGTAAATGGATGTTCGGGGTATTGTATTTATCATTTTTCATCACCCCACACCCGTACCCACACCCACAAACCCCCATTTTCCCTCCCCCTTGGCTGAATTCAGCAGCCCCACCCATTTTCCCCACTTGAATTTCTAAGTTAAGATGAAATGAAATGAGAAGAAAGGGTATATATATATAAGTATTGGTTGGGTTGACTTGGACTCCCTTTGACTTGGACCTTTCTACCCACTCTCACTCCCACACCCACACCCCTCACCCCTCTCATTTTCGGCCAGAATCAACAGCAGCCCCTCCTCATTCTTCTCCTCTCTTTTCCTCATCAAAAGTCTTCAAAATCCATCAAATTTCCATCAAAATTTAACTAAAACTCAAATCTAACTCCTACCCATTTTTCATTTGCTATTCTTGCATGGATCTAGGGAGCAAGTTGGCATTTTAGAGGCTTGATTTTCATAATTGATCTCTTGATCATGAGGTATAATTCTAAGCTTTTCTTAAATTGTGCTAATTGTTTCATGTTAGCATAATTAGGTTTTTTTAATTAGTTCTAGGTGCTTGAATTAAAATTCAAGAGAAGGGTTTTGAATTAATGATTAGGGTTTTTGATCAAGTGAGGTTTTTATCATTTGTTTATGGTTGTAATGAGGAGATTAACATGTAGTTGTATGCAAAATCTAAGTTAGTTGCTATTTGCTAATTTGTTAATTTAAAATTGTGATAACTTTGCTAATTGCTAACTAGGTTTTATAATTTGTCTAATAATTAGGTTTAAAAATCTAATTATGGTTTCATAGCATTATTAACATTATAATGAGTGGTTTAATACCTTAGGTTATGCAAATCTAAGCTTAATTCTTAAATCGAGAATTTTTGCTTGAAAATTGTTAAAATTGGATAATTTGTAAACTAGGTTTTTGGGGTTTATGGAATTTAATGAGATTAAATTATGGGAATCATTTTTTAACTTATTTAAGATATTTAGTGAATATTGTGGTCTCTAGATTCGTCTATACATCGAGTTTTGTACAAAAACGGTGATTTGTGCTTGCTAGATTTTCGGAAAAATGACTTTTTAAGTGAAATTGGGGTTTTTGGGAATTTTAAGCTATTTTATATTATAATTAGTGCTTTTAATTGTACAAATGAGTGTGTTGGGAGCTTTCTCGATGGTTTGGCGTTTGTACCCCGACATCGAGGGTTTTTGGGTCGATTTGTGAAGCAACCATAGGTTTTGACCTATGTGGGATTCGTGCGTCGTTGTGGTCATAAGTCGGATTTTAATGCGATATGGTGCGTTATGATATGTAGCTACCCCATGCGGACTTCGAGACGACAAGCAAGCGCGTGGCGACGTCGGCACCGGCTAGCGAGGACCAAGTGAGGAGATTTATATCTACGGGGAGAAGTCGGGTGGATGGCGTATAGCACCTCCGCAGTTCATGGTGATGTATACGGACACGTATACACACATATATATATTGGTTATATATTGTTTGAGTTATTGATGATAAATATGGATATTTGGTATTCTTGGATGATTGAGTGTCGCGAAACCCTAGAGTAGCGGTCGCACCACACTTGCACACACCCACCCATACTTGCATACTTTCTTCTTTCTTTTGTGCTTATTCGGGAATATATAGTTATGTGTTCACATAGGTATGTGACTGTGTGTTCACATACGGATTTGGGGATAGTACTTGAGATTTATGATGAGTCGATGAAATTTGATTTGAGGCCGTGAGATCGGTGATATAGCAGGGTTCGTATTTGAGATACGACATGACATTGTAGCGGGTCCTTGACGTAGTTTTTACACACGTGCATGCATACTTAGGCGATATCAGTATTGTACTAGACGTAGATCAGTACCAGATCATGATATTGATAAAGAGGATACCAGGTGAATAGTATGATGAATGTGATATTGACCCGTACCCAGATTTGGGGATGCCGTACGACGGATTTACGTACGAGCTATATTTTGATGATTGATCCGCACTCTTGACTTGGGATGTCTGGTTATGGATATGATATTATTGAGGCGGGATCACCGACTATACATATACAGGTATGTATATGTATCGACTCAGATGATAGGCGGTTTCCTTACCTGTAGTCCAGCTTGTTAGCTTAGCCCTTTAGTTTAGTTTAGTTGTTAGATTAGATTCGATTCTTACCTATTTCAAAACTAACGAATCGTGGGTATTTACAAGACAGCCCAAGGGATCCTACAGATATTTCAAAAAACGTATCTTTTCTTAAAAACACCGTAGCCCCTATTTTCAAAACCCCATGATTCGTGTTATTTCAAAAGGCACCATTTGTAGGACTTATATTAGATTAGTGCAGATTAGTTATAGTTGCGTCTAGTATTCAGCTCCCGCTCATTTTTACTGTTCGCTCCGCATCGCATACTTATATTATAATTTCTTATTGCATTATTAATATCATGCTGTTAGGACACCAGCACCATTACCGATGACGCGTATGTACCACGTACACTTACTTGCCGGCTCACACACATCTTCATCGGTAATTGACATGTCACGAACACTTTAGAAAATACTATTTCATTTGACATAGGTTGTTAGCTAATAGTTTAGACATGATATTAGTGTACTTGCCTTATATGCTAGTTAGACATTGTAGTTATTGCCTACTACTTCATGCATGTTATTATTCACTGTTGTGTCGCATTCATGGATTCTCATGCCTATATTCACTGTTTACATGCTATTGATGACTTGGATTCGGATTGCATGAGATTTCTTGGATTTGGAGGAAAACCGCAAAAACATAAATAAACCTTTTCTCCCTTTTAAAATAAAAAGTGCGGTTTTCCCATGATGTATGAGTCGTCCACCATGAGTTTGCCGATAGATTTCGAGACCCGATTCGAGGAGTGGAGGAACCGTTTCGGGTACATGGTGGGCCTGGTGCGGTACCCCGGGGCAAGAGGAATGTGTTGTTGACGTTGAGCCCGGCAGGGGAGCACTACCGACCGGTGATATTACCCGACGCGTCGGATATCCGGAGGATACCGTCGTGGTCTTGAGATGGATGGTAGGGGCCAGTCTGGACTGACGGCGCCCTAGATATTGAGATTGAGACATTGATATTTCGAGACATTGAGATTTATGTTTTATGTCGATGCTAGACACTGTTGATACTGATTTCATTTATGATACCTCAGTTTAAAAATACGAAGGAAATCTCACTAATTTATGAAAACAGTTCTTCATTTACATGTATTCTGTTTTCATGCATTCATACCTTATTCATATGATATATTGCTACCTGAGGCACTGATACGGGCACATGGAATTACACTCGGGTTAGATATTTACCCTAGCCTTGTTATAGGCTACGTGTTATTCATATATTTGAGGATATATTATGATCATTGACCTAGGTTGCGTTATTTATGCGATTTCTGTGCGTAGATATTTTTTCTATTCACGAGTTGGCAACTCACCCCCGTTGTGCCCCAGTTTCTTGCAGGTTTGCCGTACAGGTTTCGTTACGGCTTTGCTGGCTCAGTTTCATTCGGGTGACCTGCTAGTAGGTGGGTTTTTCTTGTATCGTACCCATCATATTACCTTGTATAATATTATTCAGTTGTATCTAGTAAATTCCATCAACCAAACCTGTATTTATTTTGAGATAGAGACCAGTGATGTTATTCTTTCGACCTTAGAGTCGCGCGTTATACTTCTTATGGTTTTTGAGTTTCCTTTTGAGTTTTGATCCTTGCCGTTGGCGTTGTATATTATTTTGCTTGTGTGGTTGTGACCGTCGATTGACGAAGAGCTAGCTCCCGCTTGGGGATGCCCTTTTTTTATTTCGCATACTATTCATGTTGTATCCCGTTTGGGAGCCAGTATTTACAAAGGAGACTCTGCCGAAATTTTTAGGAAATATTTGATGTTTTTAAACCCGCATAATTCGGCTTATGCTATTAAAACTACTTATTTTAAATTGGTTTTCCTTCACTCTACTACCTTTTTGGTTTGGATTTCTGGGTTTTCGGCTTACTTAGATTACGTACACCTCGAGACGTTTCGTAGTTTAAGTGCCGGTCATGTTCCATCTTTCAGGACGTGACAAAGTTGGTATCAGAGAGTTAGGTTTTAACCTTCGGAGCGTAGGATGACCCTTGGTTGATGGAATAGGTGACTAAAGTAGAGTGACGTACGGTTGGTATGTTCCGCGGCATATTTACGACACGCCACTCCACTTATGAAGCCTTAGGATGTACATTTCCTTGTTCAGTATTATATTCCTTCCTGATCTAGCCTCATCGGTACCAGTTTGGTTTTGCTGCTACGGTTACGGGCAGGGAGAGATACGGCTAGAGTTGCGGTCAACACAAGCTCGTCACGAACGAGGACTGACCAGGGCGAAATTCCGGCGACACACGATTGCAGAGATGTGTCTTTTTACTGTGTTTCCGCGCCACGAGCGTTTGGCGGATCGCCTTTATGAGGTTACTCGGATGTGCTGATCGACACTAGAGGATTGAGCCAATGATAGAGGCCAGCCAGATCTTGATGACCGTTGGTGTGTTGCTTATTCATGACGATCGAAGCACTGTTCAGCGTGCAGACGAGCGAGCCAGTTATTGCTGTGAACGACGAGATATTGCCCCAGATGCTGGAATTCGTGCAGGACGAGTTGTACTAAGAGATGATAGGAGGTCGCTAGTCATCGAGGATGAATGACTAGGACATGTAGATCGTTCGCCTACCCCGATACGAGGTCATCAGATAGATTGATTCCAGCTAGAGACGACTTCACGCGGAGACGTTGGGAGTCGACAGAGACGATCGAATGTCAGAAACCTATTATTCCAAGTTTAAAGTAGTCGGAAAGACATGCAGGCAATTCTATGGTCCCTCTAGAAGAATGAAACCCTAACTCGACTTAATGACCGTGTGAAAGCCTTTGAACCTTCGGGTTTGTGGCAGTTCTACGGCGCCATTAGTGAGGCTTGGGTTTGCCCTTCTACGGCTGGACTACCGATGCTGTGGTATGTACTCGATACTATTAAATTGTGCCCAAGAGGTTGAGCTCTTGGGGGATTATGAGGTTTTGACGACTCGATCGGATGGCTCGACTTAATTCGGATGCAAGGTGGTGAGATGCATTTCTTGGGAGACTCCAGATACGAGGATAGCCGTTGGAGCTCAGTCCATGCAGCCGCGACGAGACGAGTCCAAAGCAGACGACATTAGAGAAAAGTGAAGTAAGAGGTTCGTACCAGATCTAGATGAGATGCCGTTCCACTCCGCCGACCTCAGAGATGCGATGCGCGTGCCGAGGCATGGTACTTGGATATACCTTCCAGAAGGAGTTGCGATGAGTATGTAGCCGTTCCGGAACGAGAACAGATCTAGTAAGGGACGATGACTTCCGGACAGTTCGGCAGAGACGAGATTTGGGAGAGATTTCGACAGGACCTTTCTGGAATGATTTACGAGGAGACTTGGACCCAGGAGTGGTCATGTTACGCACACCAGCAGGCCGGAATTCAGGTTCGTCGATGAGACATGCTATGAGTGACCAAGACAGTTGGCCAGAGATTCTTGGAGTATGTGCTTGAGCGGTACTATTCCGCCATTATTAATTTTGATGTTTTGGGTGATTTATTCGCATGATTTGATTTTGATGATTGAGGATTTACGATTTTCGCACAGTCGTTGCACTTGATATTGTTTTCGTGCTTTGGTTTCACATGTTTATGATTTTATGGTTTTAAGACATTTGAGTTGATTTTGTGCGTATGCACGCGCGCGATTTGGTTCCTGCACTCTGTATAGTTTATATATGCTGGCAGTGCAGTGACATGTATTTTGTGCACTTGGATACACTGGATTTCGATTTCGAGGGTGATGCTCGACATTTGTTTTGTGCATTTTATGCACCGGATTGGATTTTTAGCGCCTGTTGGGCGCCTGTTACGAGATGCGATTTGGTGCACACCAGATGCACTAATTCGAGATTTTTCGTGCATGTCAGATACACCTGATTTTGCTGTCAGGCACACACGTTGCCTACGACGGATGCTTTGTGAACACCCGATGCACTTAGATCTTGTTTCTGTGCATTTGTATGGCACGTATATGGATTTTGATTTCCGTGCGCACCAGACGCACGTAGTATTCATACGCGTATTTTGCGATTGATTTTTTCTTATAGAGCAGTACGTTTTTATGATATTGCTATGTGTTTTCGTACTGAGCAGGACTAGTCAGAGGACTGTGCCTGAATATATTTTGCATGCATTGATATTTATTGAAGGGATTTCCAAAAAGCGAGCTATAGCCTCAGTATTTACCTACGTGTCTGATATGACACGAAATGTTTAAAACAAGGAGACCCTTCTAAATTGTTTCCAAAACGGCGGAACGTACATTTCAAAAAAAGGTATATATGTATATAGTTATTTTCTTATGATAGACGTCCGCCACTGTGCAGTGTTATACGCGTTGCACAGCGACTTAAAGAGATTTGGCATGCATTTCCTTCAGATACTTACATATATATATTCGATATTTACATGTATAGTTTTGAGTTATATCATACTGATTTTCATTTTGGATTTGGACATTGTGTCTTCACCATGACTCCGATGATTGCGGGATGCTGGATGGAGTTTTGATTTGAGTTATATGCTTATTTTTCACGCGCATGCGCTACGCTACGATTTGTTTTATATATTTATGATTTCGGAGCCCCGACGACTTGATGGTTTTGCTTAGATGTTTTAGTATTTGGGGGGGGTTTAATTTAAATTCGGGTACCGAATTTCTTTAAGGGGGGAAGATTGTAACGTTTTGAAAATCGTTTCGGTAAAATTTCGAAAAATCGGTAAAATAAGGGGGTTTTCTGTAAAAAGTCAAAATACAAATATCTTATTATAAAAATTAAATATACATATTCTAGCTATGTAATTGCTATTATTTGGTGTTTATTGAGCCGCTGGTGAAATTTCAAATTTTCTGAAAAAAATTATTTTATTATTATTTTAAGCCGTCACTAATACATTTAATTAGGGAAAATTACAAATTGGAATGAGTTGAAACAAATTTTGTGCATCATAAAACATTAAATAAAATTTTATCATGTGGTTTTTGGAATGAAATCATTTGCCAAAACGGTTTAGAAATTATTGGAAAAAAAATGCTTTTTTTTGGCGTAAATGGATGTTTGAGGTATTGTATTTATCATTTTTCATCACCCCACACCCGTAACCACACCCACAAACCCCCATTTTCCCTCCCCCTTGGCTGAATTCAGCAGCCCCACCCATTTTCCCCACTTGAATTTCTAAGTTAAGATGAAATAAAATGAGAAGAAAGGGTATATATATATATATAAGTATTGGTTGGGTTGACTTGGACTCCCTTTGACTTGGACCTTTCTACCCACTCTCACTCCCACACCCACACCCCCTCACCCCTCTCATTTTCGGCCAGAATCAACAGCAGCCCCTCCTCATTCTTCTCCTCTCTTTTCCTCATCAAAAGTCTTCAAAATCCATCAAATTTCCATCAAAATTTAACTAAAACTCAAATCTAACTCCTACCCATTTTTCATTTGCTATTCTTGCATGGATCTAAGGAGTAAGTTGGCATTTTAGAGGCTTGATTTTCATAATTGATCTCTTGATCATGAGGTTTAATTCTAACCTTTTCTTAAATTGTGCTAATTGTTTCATGTTAGCTTAATTAGGTTTTTTTAATTAGTTCTAGGTGCTTGAATTAAAATTCAAGAGAAGGGTTTTGAATTAATGATTAGGGTTTGTGATCAAGTGAGGTTTTTATCATTTGTTTATGGTTGTAATGAGGAGATTAACATGTAGTTGTATGCAAAATCTAAGTTAGTTGCTATTTGCTAATTTGTTAATTTAAAATTGTGATAACTTTGCTAATTGCTAACTAGGTTTTATAATTTGTCTAATAATTAGGTTTAAAAATCTAATTATGGTTTCATAGCATTATTAACATTATAATGAGTGGTTTAATACCTTAGGTTATGCAAATCTAAGCTTAATTCTTAAATCGAGAATTTTTGCTTGAAAATTGTTAAAATTGGATAATTTGTAAACGAGGTTTTTGGGGTTTATGGAATTTAATGAGATTAAATTATGGGAATCATTTTTTTGACTTATTTAAGATATTTAGTGAATATTGTGGCCTCTAGATTCGTCTATACATCGAGTTTTGTACAAAAACGGTGATTTGTGCTTGCTAGATTTTCGGAAAAATGACTTTTTAAGTGAAATTGGGGTTTTTGTGAATTTTAAGCTATTTTATATTATAATTAGTGCTTTTAATTATACAAATGAGTGTGTTGGGAGCTTTCTCGATAGTTTGGCGTTTGTACGCCGACATCGAGGGTTTTTGGGTCGATTTGTGAAGCAACCATATGTTTTGACCTATGTGGGATTCATGCGTCGTTGTGGTCATGAATCGGATTTTAATGCGATATGGTGCGTTATGATATGTAGGTACCCCATGCGGACTTCGAGACGACAAGCAAGCGCGTGGCGACGTCGGCACCGGCTAGCGATGATCAAGTGAGTAGATTTATATCTACGGGGAGAAGTCGGGTGGATGGCGTATAGCACCCCCGCAGTTCGTGGTGATGTATACGGACACGTATACACACATATATATATTGGTTATATATTGTTTGAGTTATTGATGATAAATATGGATATTTGGTGTTCTTGGATGATTGAGTGTCGCGAAACCCTAGAGTAGCGGTCGCACCACACTTGCACACACCCATCCATACTTGCATACTTTCTTCTTTCTTTTGTGCTTATTCGGGAATATATAGTTATGTGTTCACATAGGTATGGGACTGTGTGTTCACATACGGATTTGGGGATAGTACTTGGGATTTATGATGAGTCGATGAAATTTGATTTGAGGCCGTGAGATCGGTGATATAGCAGGGTTCGTATTTGAGATACGACATGACGTTGTAGCGGGTCCTTGACGTAGTTTTTACACACGTGCATGCATACTTAGGCGATATCAGTATTGTACTAGACGTAGATCAGTACCAGATCATGATATTGATAAAGAGGATACCAGGTGAATAGTATGATGAATGTGATATTGACCCGTACCCAGATTTGGGGATGCCGTACGACGGATTTACGTACGAGCTATATTTTGATGATTGATCCGCACTCTTGACTTGGGATGTCTGGTTATGGATATGATATTATTGAAGCGGGATCACCGACTATACATATACAGGTATGTATATGTATCGATTCAGATGATAGGCGGTTTCCTTACCTGTAGTCCAGCTTGTTAGCTTAGCCCTTTAGTTTAGTTTAGTTGTTAGATTAGATTCGATTCTTACCTATTTCAAAACTAACGAATCGTGGGTATTTTAAAAGACAGCCTAAGGGATCCTACGGATATTTCAAAAGACGTATCTTTTCTTAAAAACACCGTAGCCCCTATTTTCAAAACCCCATGATTCGTGTTATTTCAAAAGGCACCATTTGTAGGACTTATATTAGATTAGTGCAGATTAGTTATAGTTGCGTCTAGTATTCAGCTCCCGCTCATTTTTACTGTTCGCTCCGCATCGCATACTTATATTATAATTTCTTATTGCATTATTAATATCATGCTGTTAGGACACCAGCACCATTACCGATGACGCGTATGTACCACGTACACTTACTTGCCGGCTCACACACATCTTCATCGGTAATTGACATGTCACGAACACTTTAGAAAATACTATTTCATTTGACATAGGTTGTTAGCTAATAGTTTAGACATGATATTAGTGTACTTGCCTTATATGCTAGTTAGACATTGTAGTTATTGCCTACTACTTCATACATGTTATTATTCACTGTTGTGTCGCATTCATGGATTCTCATGCCTGTATTCACTGTTTACATGCTATTGATGACTTGGATTCAGATTTCATGAGATTTCTTGGATTTGGAGGAAAACCGGAAAAACATAAATAAACCTTTCTCCCTTTTAAAATAAAAAGTACGGTTTTCCCATGATGTATGAGTCGTCCACCATGAGTTTGCTGATGGATTTCGAGACCCGATTCGAGGAGTGGAGGAACCGTTTCGGGTACATGGTGGGCCCGGTGCGGTACCCCGGGGCAAGAGGAATGTGTTGTTGACGTTGAGCCCGGCAGGGGAGCACTACCGACCGGTGATATTACCCGACGCGTCGGATATCCGGAGGATACCGTCGTGGTCTTGAGATGGATGGTAGGGGCCGGTCTGGACTGACGGCGCCCTAGATATTGAGATTGAGACATTGATATTTCGAGACATTGAGATTTATGTTTTGTGTCGGTGCTAGACACTGTTGATACTGATTTCATTTATGATACCTCAGTTTAAAAATACGAAGGAAATCTCACTAATTTATGAAAACAGTTCTTCATTTACATGTATTCTGTTTTCATGCATTCATACCTCATTCATATGATATATTGCTACCTGAGGCACTGACACGGGAACATGGAATTACACTCGGGTTAGATATTTACCCTATCCTTGTTATAGGCTACGTGTTATTCATATATTTGAGGATATATTATGATCATTGACCTAGGTTGCGTTATTTATGCGATTTCTGTGCGTAGATATTTTTTCTATTCACGAGTTGGCAACTCACCCCCGTTGTGCCCCAGTTTCTTGCAGGTTTGCCGTACAGGTTTCATTACGGCTTTGCTGGCTCAGTTTCATTCGGGTGACTTGCTAGTAGGTGGGTTTTTCTTGTATCGTACCCATCATATTACCTTGTATAATATTATTCAGTTGTATCTATTAAATTCCATCAACCAAACCTGTATTTATTTTGAGATAGAGACCAGTGATGTTATTCTTTCGACCTTAGAGTCGCACGTTATACTTCTTGTGGTTTTTGAGTTTCCTTTTGAGTTTTGATCCTCGCCGTTGGCGTTGTATATTATTTTGCTTGTGTGGTTGTGACCGTCGATTGACGAAGAGCTAGCTCCCGCTTAGGGATGCCCTTTTTTTATTTCGTATACTATTCATGTTGTATCCCGTTTGGGAGCCAGTATTTACAAGGGAGACTCTGCCGAAATTTTCAGGAAATATTTGATGTTTTTAAACCCGCATAATTTGGCTTATACTATTAAAACTACTTATTTTAAATTGGTTTTCCTTCACTCTACTACCTTTTTGGTTTGGATTTCTGGGTTTTCGGCTTACTTAGATTACGTACGCCTCGAGACGTTTCGTAGTTTAAGTGCCGGTCATGTTCCATCTTTCGGGACGTGACAAGAAGAGTGGGAGCGCAGTAGAACTGGAAGAAATTCCAGAACCACAAGCTGTTACTGAAAGTTTGGTAGAACAAGAAGTTTCAGAAGAAAGGGACATACCAGCGCCTATCCGCCGAAGTAGTAGGCAGTCTCATCCGCTCGAGAGATACTACGGTTTTCTCATAGACGGGGATCGAGAAGATTGTTAGTGTATATGCCCTAGAGGCCATTACTGTATCATACTAGTTTGTATATTACTTAATTGATGCTTGGGATATTCACCTTGTATATACATTCTTGCTTAAAATAGTAGTATGCTACTTGGTTTGTTTCTACTTCAATGTGTACATGTGTTTATTTTAGTATATCGCCTATACACATTAGTAGAGCTCTTAGGATCTTTGCTTGATTACCAGCGATGTGATGGCCGTCACACTAGTGGGGCTGGGTAATCTATAAGCACATCCTTATGCAGGTCCCTGGTCGCAGGACTATCGAGATAGGGCATCGATACTCCGGAGTAGACCAGCGCATGCGCTTCTCATCCCAGTGTGGGAGACGGTCTGTCCCACAGCCGTCAGTACGTCGTACTTGAGATAGTATGTGGGTGCTCGTTAGGTTACGGGTACACTGGACAGGACTCGTCGGGAACAGACTAGTTGGTATTATACCTATCGTCAGTTATCAGTTCCCAGGTGACATGAGTACAGCTTAGTCCGCTGACTTGACACTGTCACTTCGCCTCGGGTGTGTTCCCACTGTACTTTGATCACTACCCTACCACGGCTCAAAGGAGTCGTGCAAACAGGTAGTGGTTGGGTGCAGTCCCGAAGCACTTGGAGGCAGTGACGGTTAGACAGGATTCGTCTCTCCCGGTATTGGGGGTTGACATCGCGCTGTGTCTAGGAGAGCCATTACACGAGTAGTCCCTGGCCAGGGCAAACGAGATTTACTGGTAGGTTTCCAGTGTTATCTCAGGGTGTTTTGGGCTTCGCTCCGGCACGACTTGTACCGCTATTGGGGGACTGACGTTTACCGCCCCCTAGGCCCGCCATGCGATGTATCAGACGAACAGACCGGACTGTACGGAGAATGTCACACTCAGGCTCAGTAGGAGTTCAGATGGGTTTCGCCTCGTCGGTCTTCTTGTCGGCATTACCTGGGGACCGTTACGCACAGCTAGTGCCGCTTGCGGTCTGTGGTTAAACCCACTGCCAGCGTAGTGTCGAGTCTTTAGAGTCCCACACAGAAAGCTTTTCGCCTTTAGGCAAAAGAGTAGAGGTCGCATGGTATTGCGACAGGTCGCATGGTTTTGCGACAGGGTTCGGTCACATCCGTGCACTTGTGCACGTACAGTGTCCGGACAGTTTACACTAGCGGGCTTTGGTTTAAGCCAGATCCTAGTGTACCTTATGGGATTGGATTTATCCAGTTTGCATTCGTGTTCCTCGGAACGCGGATGCGGGTGTGTATGCACAGTTGACAGGGAGGCAGAGGCAGCGGATTCTCATTAGGGTTGTTGACAGTTGACCATTGACCTTTTGACTTTTTGCTCAACCCTAATGAGAATATGATATGCGATTAACTATTATATTAATTAAGTATTATGGTGACTTGGTTGTTGACTTTTGTTGACCTTGTTGACTTGTTGACTTTTGTTGACTTGTTGACTTTGTTGACCGGTTGACTAGGCTTGACTAGTTGACCATCATGATAACCATGGTTATCATTTCATGCCAAAGACTTTTACTTGCTTGTTCATTTGAGTAAAATGAGTGCATGACATGATAAGGTTATGGTTGCTTCAACCATCACATAAGACTTTTATTGATATGATGAGTTATCATTGCTTTGGATTATGAGAGGGTGAGAGACAAAATACTTGCTCATTCTTTTTTGCTTATTCTCTCTCTTGTTCTTGAGCTCTCCGCTTGCTCTCACCCTCAACCTCTTGCTCCCTCTCTTGATCTATGGTTCTCTTGTCTCATGAGTTGAGAATTAAGAACCATAGATAAAATCCCATTCTATTTCCTCTCTACTCATTCTAGTTCACTAGGTTTGGCAAACCAAGTGAACTAGTTTCTTCAAAGAACGAAGAAGGAGCTAAAGGTTGGAGCTTTCAAGTGGATCTATCTTCGGCGTACGGAGACGACGAGAAGGAGCCATCGGACCACCATCGGAGCTTGAAGAGAAGGAGTTCAAGACAAGCTAGGTATAACCCCCATCCGAGTAGCTAACTCTCTTTAGCTTTGTATGCTAGTTTTAGTTTAGTCAAAGATCCCGACTTTGCTTAGTCCATGTTGCCCCTTGCGCTAAAAATTTGATTTTATACCGTTTCCGCCTCCCCGTAAGAACCGGGGGTCGCAACGTGGACTTCTAGTGGTATCGGAGCCTAACTAAACTTAAACTAGCTTGGTAGTAAAGTGTAACGAAGTTCGGAACCGGAAAAATCCAAAAACCTAACTTTTACAAAACCTGAGTTTCTGTTGAAATTTTTTCTGGTCAAAATGAAAAACTTTATACTCCTAAATTCGGCTCAGGGTTTTGTGTGAACACCCATGAAAAACGGTCCACTGTTTCGTTCAAACCGCCGCGCTTCCGCCGCACGAGGTAGGCATTTGCCGCGGAAGCGCCGCGGTTTGTCGTCTTCTCTGCATCGTTTTTCATGCAGTGTGTGTCTGTGTTGGTTTTGGGATTTTTGGAATATATTATATGTGCCCAGATTTTCCAGAAAAGAAATTTCCTTTTGGGGTCCTATAATTCCGTATTTTTTCCGAACTTCACTGCACTTTGACTATGATGGTTATATCTGTGATGTTTGCATGTATTGAACGTCGGCTAATCGCTATAAGTCGATTGGTCGGGGTTATACATGATCTGTAATGTGCTGAAATGTGTATATAAATATGTTGGATTGTCGCGGGTGAATAGCCGGGGGTTGTGAGACGAGAGTTTTCTTTTCTTGCAATTCATGTAATTTTGTAAATTGATGTAATAATTATTTGTATGGCCGCACAACCGGGTCGGGGTTGTAGCCGTCATTGTATAATTTCTTTTTACTGTTTTTGCTCCTAGGATAGACCCATGGAGGGGTGCACAAACTACCGGGTATGCCGAAGTGTCGAGTGGCCTACTCATGGAGATGAGGGAGGTTGCTACGCTTCGGGTACTTGGCGGGTAGTTTGCCGCACCCGTAGGGGTCTTGGGTGGGGTATTGGCTATTCACCGCGACCGTGTAATCTGTTTTTGTTACAGGCTCGTACAAATTACAGATTCCTAGTATATCCAATATATTTATCTGTGATCTGAAATATTTATCATTGCAGTATATCTATATATGATATTATTTAGGCGTTGCTTATGTTTTACAGACGCGCTAGCCCAGCCCCCGCTCTGTCGTTAGTTAAGTAACCTAACGGGTAATGACGGGGCCCCGTGGCGAATGCGAATGGCATAAGCGTACGTCATATTTTGGTTGTTTTCTGCAATGGTAGGATTAAATGATGGGACGCATTAAAAGAACTAATGCAAGAATATCACGCATTAAAAGAACTAATGCAAGATAATAAACCAAGTTAAAGTCGTTGGAACACTTTCGAAAAACCACTCGGTTCTTTTCAAAAACAACTTTTAAATGCGGAGCTTGAGCCACTCCTTTTAAAAGCTATCTCGTTCCATCGACCAAATCAAGTTCACTACGTTCACGGTTTTGCCAAAACCATCCGTAGCCCTCCGTCGTTTCACATGAATAGTCAATAGTATTCAAGCTGTGTATGTTGGCCAAAGTCAAGGCACAGTGATTGGTAGCTATTGGGTATTCATGTGTAGCATAGATAGATGCGTTGGTTTGGGACAGTCGTACTGCCATTTTGGCCAAAGTCAAGGGTAGGTACGGATGGATCCAAATTAACCTGGATAATGACGGGTAGAACTTGACATGTGACTTATGATATTTTGGCCAAAGTCAAGGTCATAAGAGCATGGGGCAAAAATCCACATCGGGAGTTTCATAAGTACTGAAACTTGCTAGATTTGCATACCATTTGGAGTGTGATGATTCTGGTAGGATTCCTTCAGTTTCGTCACGCGATGATATTTGGATCCCGATCCTACTGTGAGTATATGCTACTCCTCGGGAAATTTCTCACTAATCGATCAATGCTACAAACCTAGTAGGTGCCTAGAAAGGTGTTAGCGGGGCTACGCCCCCAGGGAAAAGAGGTTATATAATTAAGGAACTTCGCGAAAGCGTTGGAAAACCTCCCTCGAAGTACCGACACCGGCCTGGCTGAACGGTTAAGCAAGTATTGTGCGGTGGGATTGATCCCGACTAATTCTTTCTTTATGGTTTGAGGAGGGATTCGAGAAACAGTGGGAGCCATCCTGTTTAGACAAACTAAAAACCACTCTAAACTTGCAAGAGCATCATGCTGAGTGTTTCTTCTTCTCTCTCCTAATTGCAGCGACCAATCAACATGACTGGACTTAAGTTACTCCTAGATAAAAACAAACTGACAGGGCCAAACTACAAAGATTGGCTCAGGAATGTCAAGATAGCAATCACTTATGACAAGCTGGGGTATCTTCTTACCACCAAAGCTCCCCCTGTCCCTGGTCCAACTTCCAGCGTCGCGGATAAGGAAATCCGCAAGACTTGGGAGATTGATAGCACGAAGGCCAAGTGCCTCCTGCTTGCCTCGATGGACAACGAACATCAGAGGAGGCATGAGAATATGGACATGGAATCCATATTGCTTCATACAAAAGAACTGTATGGAGAGCAATCTCGTATCGCAAGATACGAAGCGTCGAAAAAGTTATTTTCGATAAGAATGGCCGTCGGATCATCAGTAGCCGAGCACGTGCTAAAGATGATCGGCTTCATTGAGGAGCTCGCTGACCTAGGGATCACATTGGAGAGTGAGCTATATACGGATATAGTTCTCCAGTCCCTTCCTTCCACTTACGCCCAGTTTATACTGAACTTCAACTTACAAGAAAAAGAGGTTGAACTTTCAGAGCTCCTCAACATGCTGAGGAGCGCAGAGGGCACCCTACAGAAAGGTAGGGATACATCCACTTTGTTTGTAGGAGGATCATCTTCTTCTAGGTCCAAGGCGAAAGCCAAGGGAAAGAAGAAGAAGGCCCCCGCCAAACCAAGGGGCGGTGTTAGTAAAGTGGATACGAAGGGAAAAGCAAAAGCAACAAAGATAGCGGGGAAGCTTGTGGACAAGGAAGAATGCTTCTATTGTCATAAGAAAGGACACTGGAAGAATGATTGCAGGGCCTGGAAGGCCAGAACACAGGAATTGAAGCAGGTTGCAGCTTCAGCTTCAGGTGTGTATGTTATTGAAAATTGTCTTTCAATAAACTCTACTTCCTGGGTATTGGATACCGGATCAGGATCTCATATCTGTAATTCTTTGCAGGCGTTGAGAAACCGTAGGGTTTTGAAGGCAGGTGACATGACCCTCAAAGTTGCGAACGGAGCTAGCATGGATGCTAAAGCCGTGGGGGACTATCACCTGGGAATGTCAGATGGATATGTTTTGGTTTTGCGTAATTGCTTTTTTGTACCCAACGCAACTTGTAATATCATTTCTGTATCTTTAGTTTCTAAAGAAGGTTATGAATTTGCGTTTGTAAGTAATGTAGTAAACATTCACCTTAATCAAAGTTTTGATTGGGTCAGGTACATTGAGTAATGGTATATACGTGTTAAACCAACCACAAATTTTCAACGTCCAGAATACACACAAAAGAAAGTCTCCAGAAATAAATCAGACTTTCTTATGGCATTGTTGATTGGGTCACATCAATGAGAGAAGGTTGACTAAGTTACATACAGAAGGATATTTGAATGCGTTCGAATATCAATCGTATGCCACTTGTCAATCTTGTCTCAAAGGAAAGATGACAAAGACTCCGTTTACTGGACATGGAGTAAGAGCGAGCGAGCTCTTGGGACTCGTACACAGTGACGTGTGCGGTCCAATGTCTACACATGCCCGAAGCGGACATTCTTACTTCATTACTTTTACGGATGACTTCTCAAGGTACGGTTATGTCTTCTTAATGAAACATAAGTCCGAGGCCTTTGGAAAATTCCAGGAGTATAAGAATGAAGTGGAGAAACAGACCGGCAAAAGTATTAAGATTCTAAGATCGGATCGAGGTGGAGAATACTTAAGTGCCGAGTTCCTGGACTATTTAAAAGAGAATGGAATTCTCTCTCAGCTTACTCCTCCATACACCCCGCAACATAACGGTGTATCGGAGAGACGGAACCGCACCCTATTGGATATGGTGCGGTCCATGATGAGTAACGCTGAGTTGCCGCGATCATTCTGGGGATATGCGCTAGAATCAGCCGCATACCTTTTGAACCGAGTTCCCACTAAGACTGTGCCTACTACGCCATTTGAGATGTGGTGTGGGAAGAGACCCCATCTTAATCACATTAAGATATGGGGAAGTCCAGCTTTTGTCAAAAAGCAGCATGCGGACAAGCTCGAGGCACGCTCAGTACTGTGCAAGTTTGTGGGATATCCAAAGAATTCCAAGGGATATTTCTTCTACTGTGAAGAGGAACAAAAAGTTCTTGTTTCTCGTCATGCCCACTTTCTAGAACACCAGTTCATAGAAAAAGAAATAAGTGGGAGCGCAGTAGAACTGGAAGAAATTCCAGAACCATGGACTATTACTGAAAGTTTAGTGGAACCAGAGGGTTCGGAAGAACAGGACATTCCTACGCCGCTCCGCAGGAGTAGTAGGCAGACTCATTCGCCCGAGAGATACTACGGTTTTCTCATAGACGGGGATAGAGAGGATTGCATCATAGACTATGATGAGCCTACTAGCTTCCAGCAGGCCGTTCAGAGCGTTGACTCAGTGAAGTGGCTGGATGCAATGCGGACCGAAATGGAGTCCATGTACACCAACAAGGTATGGACGTTGGACATTGCTCCAGATGGGGTAAAACCCGTAGGATGCAAGTGGATCTTCAAAAGGAAGATTGGTGTAGATAGACAGGTTGAGACCTATAAAGCTAGGCTGGTAGCAAAGGGTTTTCGTCAAAGACCTGGCTTGGACTACGACGAAACCTTTTCTCCAGTAGCCATGCTGAAATCCATTCGGATCCTTCTTGCCATTGCTGCCTTCCACGATTATGAGATCTGGCAAATGGACGTAAAGACAGCTTTTCTAAATGGAAATTTAGAGGAGTGTGTCTATATGGACCAGCCAGAGAGTTTCATTCAGAGTGGGAGCAGCGGAAAGGTGTGCAAGTTGCTTAAGTCCATCTATGGACTAAAGCAGGCATCGCGGAGTTGGAACATCTGCTTTGATGAGACGGTCAAAGAATTTGGCTTTATCAAAAATCCAGATGAACCATGCATCTATAGTAGATTTGTAGCGAGAACTGTAGTATTCCTCGTTTTGTACGTGGATGACATTCTCTTAATAGGAAATGACATTCCTATGCTACAATCTGTCAAGGGGTTCTTGTCACACAGGTTCTCCATGAAAGACCTGGGTGATGCCTCATACATTCTGGGTATCCGGATCTACCGTGACAGATCCAAGAGGATATTAGGACTATCACAGTCCAGGTACATCGACACCATACTGAAGAGATTCAGTATGGAAGATTCCAAGCGCGGTAACCTACCGGCTTGTCACGGGATCACCCTCTCTAAAGAGATGTCTCCCAAGACTGATTTGGAGAGGGATCGCATGTCTATTATATCCTACGCTTCTGCGGTAGGCTCTATAATGTATGCGATGTTGTGTACCAGACCGGATGTAGCTTATGCACTGAGTGTGGTAAGCCGGTATCAGTCAAACCCTGGGGAGAAACACTGGATAGCGGTAAAGAACATTCTCAAGTACCTGAGAAGGACTAAGGAGATGTTCTTGGTGTATGGCGGAAAAGACCTCCAGATCGAGGCCTTTGCTGACTCCAGCTTCCAGAGTGACAAGGATGATTCCAAGTCCATGTCGGGTTTTGTCTTTACCCTCAATGGAGGGGCGGTGTGTCGGAAGAGTTCCAAACAGGAAACCGTTGCAGACTCGACGATGGAAGCGGAATACATCGCTGCATCTGATGCCGCAAAAGAAGCTGTCTGGATGAGGAAGTTCTTGAAAGAACTTCAGGTGGTTCCGTCCATTGTTGATCCAATACCTCTGTATTGCGACAACAACGGGGCTATAGCTTTAGCGAAGGAACCCAGGCCCCATCAGAGATCCAGGCACATCTTGAGGCGGTATCACCTGATCAGGGAGATCGTAGATCGCCAGGAGATCGAGGTTCGGAGAGTCGCTTCAAAAGATAACACTGCTGATCCATTCACCAAGGCCCTGCCCCAGACTCAGTTCGAGCGGCTGATCGAGATGATAGGTCTTCAATACGCCAGTACATGGCCTTAGTGCAAGTGGGAGATTGTTAGTGTATATGCCCTAGAGGCCATTACTGTATCATACTAGTTTGTATATTACTTAATGGATGCTTGGGATATTCACCTTGTATATACAATCTTGCTCAAAATAGTAGTATGCTACTTGGTTTGTTTCTACTTCAATGTGTACATGTGTTTATTTTAGTATATCGCCTATACACATTAGTAGAGCCCTTAGGATCTTTGCTTGATTACCAGCGATGTGATGGCCGTCACACTAGTGGGGCTGGGTAATCTATAAGCACATCCTTATGCAGGTCCCTGGTCGCAGGACTATCGAGACAGGGCATCGATACTCCGGAGTAGACCAGCGCATGCGCTTCTCATCCCAGTGTGGGAGACGGTCTGTCCCACAGCCGTCAGTACGTCGTACTTGAGATAGTATGTGGGTGCTCGTTAGGTTACGGGTACACTTGACAGGACTCGTCGGGAACTGACTAGTTGGTATTATACCTATCGTCAGTTATCAGTTCCCAGGTGACATGAGTACAGCTTAGTCCGCTGACTTGACACTGTCACTTCGCCTCGGGTGTGTTCCCACTGTACTTTGATCACTACCCTACCACGGCTCAAAGGAGTCGTGCAAACAGGTAGTGGTTGGGTGCAGTCCCGAAGCACTTGGAGGCAGTGACGGTTAGACAAGATTCGTCTCTCCCGGTATTGGGGGTTGACATCGCGCTGTGTCTAGGAGAGCCATTACACGAGTAGTCCCTGGCCAGGGCAAACGAGATATACTGGTAGGTTTCCAGTGTTATCTCAGGGTGTTTTGGGCTTCGCTCCGGCACGACTTGTACCGCTATTGGGGGACTGACGTTTACCGCCCCCTAGGCCCGCCATGCGATGTATCAGACGAACAGACCGGACTGTACGGAGAATGTCACACTCAGGCTCAGTAGGAGTTCAGATGGGTTTCGCCTCGTCGGTCTTCTTGTCGGCATTACCTGGGGACCGTTACGCACAGCTAGTGCCGCTTGCGGTCTGTGGTTAAACCCACTGCCAGCGTAGTGTCGAGTCTTTAGAGTCCCACACAGAAAGCTTTTCGCCTTTAGGCAAAAGAGTAGAGGTCGCATGGTATTGCGACAGGTCGCATGGTTTTGCGACAGGGTTCGGTCACATCCGTGCACTTGTGCACGTACAGTGTCCGGACAGTTTACACTAGCGGGCTTTGGTTTAAGCCAGATCCTAGTGTACCTTATGGGATTAGATTTATCCAGTTTGCATTCGTGTTCCTCGGAACGCGGATGCGGGTGTGTATGCACAGTTGACAGGGAGGCAGAGGCAGCGGATTCTCATTAGGGTTGTTGACAGTTGACCGTTGACTTTTTGACTTTTTGCTCAACCCTAATGAGAATATGATATGCAATTAACTATTATATTAATTAAGTATTATGGTGACTTGGTTGTTGACTTTTGTTGACCTTGTTGACTTTTATTGACCTGTTGACTTTGTTGACCGGTTGACTAGGCTTGACTAGTTGACCATCATGATAACCATGGTTATCATTTCATGCCAAAGACTTTTACTTGCTTGTTCATTTGAGTAAAATGAGTGCATGACATGATAAGGTTATATTTGCTTCAACCATCACATAAGACTTTTATTGATATGATGAGTTATCATTGCTTTGGATTATGAGAGGGTGAGAGACAAAATACTTGCTCATTCTTTCTTGCTCATTCTCTCTCTTGTTCTTGAGCTCTCCTCTTGCTCTCACCCTCAACCTCTTGCTCCCTCTCTTGATCTATGGTTCTCTTGTCTCATGAGTTGAGAATCAAGAACCATAGATAAAATCCCATTCTATTTCCTCTCTACTCATTCTAGTTCACTAGGTTTGGCAAACCAAGTGAACTAGTTTCTTCAAAGAACGAAGAAGGAGCTAAAGGTTGGAGCTTTCAAGTGGATCTATCTTCGGCGTACGGAGACGACGAGAAGGAGCCATCGGACCACCATCGGAGCTTGAAGAGAAGGAGTTCAAGACAAGCTAGGTATAACCCCCATCCGAGTAGCTAACTCTCTTTAGCTTTGTATGCTAGTTTTAGTTTAGTCAAAGATCCCGACTTTGCTTAGTCCATGTTGCCCCTTGCGCTAAAAATTTGATTTTATACCGTTTCCGCCTCCCCGTAAGAACCGGGGGTCGCAACGTGGACTTACAAAGATTGCGTCATTGATAATGACGACCCTACTAGCTTCCAGCAAGCCATTCAGAGCGGCGACTCGGTAAAATGGCTGGATGCAATGCGGACTGAAATGGAGTCCATGTACATTAACAAAGTATGGACTTTGGACACTGCTCCAGATGGGGTAAAACCTGTAGGATGCAAGTGGATCTTCAGAAAGAAGATTGGTGTAGATGGACAGGCTGAAACCTATAAGGCTAGACCAGTTGCAAAGGATTTCCGTCAAAGACCTGGTTTGGACTATGACGAAATCTTTTCTCCAGTTGCTATGCTGAAATCTATTCGGGTCCTTCTTGCTATTGCTGCCTTCCACGATTATGAGATCTGGCAGATGGACGTAAAGACGGCCTTTCTAAATGGAAATTTAGAAGAGAGCGTCTATATGGATCAGCCAGAGGGATTCATTCAGAGTGGGAGCAGCGGTAAAGTATGCAAGCTGCTTAAGTCCATTTATGGACTAAAGCAGGCATCGCGGAGTTGGAACATCTATTTTGATGATACTGTCAAAGAATTCGACTTTATCAAAAATTCAGATAAACCATGCATATACAGTAAGATTGTAGGGAGAGTTGTTGTATTCCTCGTCTTGTACGTGGATGACATTCTCCTAATAGGAAATGATATTCCTATGCTATAGTCAGTCAAAAGATTCTTATCACAGAAATTCTCCATGAAGGACCAGGGTGATACCACCAACATTCTGGGGATCCAGATCTATCGTGATAGATCAAAGAGGATGTTGGGACTTTCGCAGTCCAGGTACATACACACCATATTGAAAAGATTCAGTATGGAAGATTCTAAGCGCGGTAACCTACCGGCTTGTCACGGAATCACCCTCTCCAAAGAGATGTCTCCCAAGACTGATTTGGAAAGGGAACGCATGTCGATTATACCCTACGCTTCTGCGGTAGGTTCTATAATGTATGTGATGTTATGTACCAGACCAGATGTAGCATACGTATTGAGCGTTGTAAGCCGGTATCAGGCAAACCCAGGGGAGAATCACTGGATAGCAGTAAAGAACATTCTCAAGTACCTGAGGAGGACTAAGGAGATGTTCTTGGTTTACGGCGGAAAAGACCTCAGGATGGAGGCCTATGCTGATTCCGGCTTCCAGAGTGACAAGGATGACTCCAAGTCCATGTCGGGTTATGTCTTTACCCTCAATGGAGGGGCGGTCTGTTGGAAGAGTTCCAAGCAGGACACCGTTGCTGACTCAACGATGGAAGCGAAGTACATAGCTGCTTGCGATGCCGCAAAAGAAGCTGTCTGGATGAAGAAGTTCCTCACAGAACTTCAGGTGGTTCCTACCAGTGTTGGTCCAATACCTCTGTATTGCGACAACAACGGCGCTATAGCTTTAGCGAAGGAACCCAGATCCCATCAGAAGTCCAGACACATCTTAAGGCGGTATCACCTGATCAGGGAGATTGTAGATCGCCAGGAAATCGAGGTAAAGAGAGTAAATTCAGAGGATAACATTGCTGATCCATTCACGAAGGCCCTACCTCAGATTCAGTTCGAGAGGCTACTCGAGATCATCGGTCTTCGATACGCCAGTACATGGCCCTAGTGCAAGCGGGAGATTGTTAGTGTATATGCCCTAGGGGCCATTACTGTATCATACTAGTTTGTATATTACTTAATGGAAGCTTGGGATATTCACATGTATATAACAGTCTTGCTTAAATATGGTAGTATGCTACTTGGTTTTTCTATCTTAATATGTGAGTATACGTATTGATAGAGCTCTTAGGATCTTGCTTGACTACCAGCAGTCACACTAGTGGGGGCTGGGTAGTCTACAAGCACATCCTTATTCAGGTCCCTAGTCATTGGATTATCGAGACAGGGCATCGATACTCCGGAGTAGACTAGTGTGTACGCTTCTCATCCCAGTTGGGGAGATGGTCTGTCCCACAGCCGTCAGTACGTCGTACTGGAGATAGTATGCAGGTGCTCGTTAGGTTACGGGTACACCGGACTGGACTCACAGGGAACTGTTGGTTGGTTTTATACCAGTCGTCAGTGAACAGTTCCCAGGTGACATGAGTACAGCATAGTCCACAGACTTGACACTGCTACTTCGCCTCGAGTGTGTCCCACTGTTCTCAGATTGCTACCCTACCACGGCTCAAAGAAGTCATGCAAACAGGTAGCAGTTGGGTGCAGTCCCGAGCACTTGGAGGCAGTGGCGGTTAGACAGGATTCGTCTCTCCCGGTATTGGGGGTTGATATCGCGTTGTGTCAGAGAGCCATTACGCAAAGTCCCTGGCCAGGGCAAGCGAAATTTGCTGGTAGGTTCCAGTAGTTTCTCAGGGTGTAATGGGCTTCGCTCCGACACGACTTATACCGCTATTAGGGGTCTGACGCTTGCCACCCCCTAGGCCTGATATGCGATAGTCTTAGACGAACGGACCGGACTGTATAGAGATTGTCACAGCAGACTCAGTAGGAGTTCGGATAGGTTTCCTCATTGGCCTTCTTATCGACATCTACCTGGGGACCGTTACGTACAGCTAGTGCCGCTTGCGGTCTGTGGTTAAACCCACTGCCAGCGTAGTAGTCGAGTCTCTAGAGTCCCACACAGAGAGTTTCCCTACTCCAGGCGAAACGATATAGAGGTCGTATGGTTTTACGGCAAGGGTTCGGACGCATACGTGTGTTTACGCACGTACGACATCCAGACAGTTTTTACTAGTTGGCTTTGGTTTAAGCCAGTTACTAGTATCCGGTTATTGGATTTATACAGTCTAAAGTTTTTCCGTGTTTTCACGGATAGGAGGGGCGTTCTCGTAATTGCGCGAGAAGCTTCTAGAAGGTGGTGACTAAGGGGGTTAAGGTAGCATATACATTGAATGGGATTAGTGAGTCATATGGATGATCATCTATGTCATTAATGCATCATAAATGCTTAATGACTCATGGAGATGAATCACCATTAAATATTTATCAAGCATGGTTGTAAATCATTTTCTTTTCTTTTCTTGATAAATAATAATGCTTGATATATATTATGATAGCTTATTTTCTCATCTCATTATTATTCTCACTTTCTCTCTCCTCAAGCTCTCCTTCTTCAAACCCTAATCCTCCCCTCTCATGTGTTGAGTACAAGGATTAGATTAGACTACTTAATCCTTAACGATTCTCTATATCACCTAGGTTACTTGGATTAGCACTTCAAGAAACCTAGTTACCTCTAGTTTGAGGTGAAGCTTGTAGTAAAGCTCTCGGGTGGATCTTCTACTATTTAGAGAAGGCCGGAGAGGACGTGGAGAACGACAAGACGAAGGACTCGGTTCTATAGGTATAATTACTTAACATAGTAGTTAACACTTCCATGGTTTCTTGTTAGTTATTGTTTATGCAAAGATTCTCGGTTAGTCGATGTTTACGCTTTAAACAAGATCGTTTTTCATTATTCCGCCCCCCCGCAAGTCGTGGGGTGTTGTACATCGACTTACAATATCATGGCACTAAGCCCAAATCATCGACTCATCTCCAATGTCATCCATTATCCTCATCATCAAGGTACAAGTATAGCAATACGTACGTGTGTGCGTGTGGGTGTAAAACTGTTCTAGGGTTCGCGACTAGAAACTACACTAGTTTACTTCTACTCCTAATCTATCTATAGTACACCTAACACATCTCAAATATCCATGACACTAAAAGCTATCATTAGTATATATCTATGCTATACTAATATCGGACTGTGGGGGTGCTATACGCCATCCACCCGATTTCCCTCTGTAGTTATAATCTACTCACCTGCATCTTGCGTGTCGGTGTCGATGTCGCCTTCATCTTCTTCATCGTCTCGGATCGCCGTGGGGGTACCTACATATCACACGTATCGCATCGCATCAAAAACAAGTCGAAACTTAAAACGACACGCGAAAACCAACACGATACGCTAAAAGGCCTATAGGTTTGAACCTATGGTTAGCCTTCGCAAAACAACCCGAAATCACTCGATATAGACGTACAAACGTCACATGATCGAGATAACGCACAAATACCACAATCTAGAAATCAAAATACGCAAAACCAAAACTAAATTCAAAGCATAAACCCAAGAAAATGATCCTAGATTTCGTCTCAGGCCAAAAAAAGGCAAGCAAACAAGTCTAGAGTGATGTATAGGGTGTATGTGACCTACAGCAGAAGCCTGGGCACCTGAGCCTACCAAGTGGACGAGCCCTCTAAAGGGTAAAACCGGCCTGGCCGGCCCTGTAGGGTCCAAAGGGGTTCGTCTTGATACAGGGTGTTCCTAGGGTCAATTCTAGTCCTCTGGTATTGTTTAATTTTCCAGCAAAACTCCCAGCACATTCCAGATTTTCCTGCACACTAAAACATCTCACAAACCGACATGGAAGTCCTGTTATTCCGTATTTTTGGGTTTCAGGTCTTGCTAGGTCAGGGTCTTAGTCAATAAATGGTCTAGGGTCACCATTAGAGTCCAATTGCATCGCCACAACTCAAATTTACCCTAACCCTCTCTAGGGTTTTCCAAGGTGTATAAAACTTCGACAAAACGACACTAAACTTTAAAGGAGGCTAAATCACTTGAAATGCTACAACAATTGTGAAAGAATTACCTCCATAGAGATTCATGAATCTTCCTACAGCACCAAAACACTATCTTTCTTGGTCCATTCTAAAGCTTGTGAGCTTGTGCACACTTTTTGTGAAATGGGTGTGAGGTTTTGAGTTGATTTTTGTAGTGTTTGAGAGGCTTGAAGGTAGAGGAGGAAGTGAGGGAAGAGGCAGCAGCAGGAGATGGGGAAGAGGGAGAGAGAAATGATAGGATAAAATGATGGGAGTGTGGTTCAAAAAGTAAAAGCTGACCTGGTTCAAAAAGTAAAAGCTGACCTATACCTACCCTCTCTCTCTCATCATCATTCTTTACCTTTTTCTTTTCTTTTCTCCTTATCATTCTCACTCTAGTCAACCCTAATCAACCGTGCTAAAATGAAGAGAAGGCAAAGAAACGAATGAAACACAAGTGTACAAATGATATGCGCACGTTTTGCTCAAAAAAGCCAAAAATCCGAATAGCGATTTTTAATCGCGATTAGTACTAAATTAGCATATAAATGCTCATAAAAACTTAAAAATGACATAATTCCATAGAATACATTATTTTAGAATTTTCCATATTTTTTTTCAAAATTTTTCCCATTTATCGGTATTTAATTATAAATTTAATATTAAAATAATCAATAAATTATAAAAATTCCCAAAAATAATATTTTATTATTTTGAAATGTTACATATTCGGTTATGAATATCCATCACCTCAGTCGACGAGGCAAGGGCCGAGATCCCTTCACCGTGAGTGACCCCTTGGACAGAATTTTACGTCAGGGTAATAACTTCACTATAGTCGATTACTTTTTGCTTTGCATCATGGTATTCAGTTGGAATATCCTGCACCTCATTCTATGGGGAAAGAGCCGAGATCCCTTCACCGGGAGTGACCTCTTTAGCAAAGGTTTTCGCCACTATATTTTTATAAAAAGTTATGCAGTTCCTTCAACGAGATCAAGTTCATCATGTTAAAAGTTTTTCGCTAAAAACTAGGCGTAGCCCTCCATCATTTCTTACAAGTATTACTTAGTATTCGTGCTGCGTTTGTTGACTGTGTCAAGGCATAGTGTGCGGTAGCTAAGTAATGTTTGTTTATGGCATATTAATGCGATTGGTTAGGACAGTCGTGCGGCCTTGTTGACTGTGTCAAGGGCTTGTACGGGTGGGTTTAATGCAATCCAAGATAATGACGGGTTGAACTTGACTAGGACTCTTTGATTTGTTGACTGTGTCAAGGTCACTTGGGTCCTATGGGTAAAAATCACATCCGGAGTTTCTAAAGAAGCTGAAACTTGCCAGGCATGCGCATACCTTCTGGAGTGTGATAACGTGAGTGGATTCCATCACGTTATCATGCGATGATAGTTGGATCCCGATTCCAACTGATGAGTTAGTTTACTCCTCGGGTGATCCCGACTAATTCTTCTATTAGGTTTGGAGGAGAATTTGAGGAACAGTGGGAGGTTTCCTGATTAGACAAATTGATAACCATTCCGATCTAGGTTAGAGTGCACGCAGAGTGCTTTTTTTTTTTCTCTCTCTTTGGCAGCGACCATGGCCCGACCCTTGACTATGAATCAGTGACCAAGTTGACTGAACCTTCTTAAAAACACTGGCTTTTGGATTGTCAGAGTTGCATACCTCATTGCCACTCCTACTTTTACCCTTTTCTCCAGAACACCCCGTATTACTACGAACATCCACTTCCGTTGGATAAAATCATCGTATGGTTATTTACGAACTCAAAGGAACTTATTCGAGGATGGTTTCCGGTTCTGGAGAAAACGAATAGGACTATTCAGTTGTCTTCTCCTTTTACCTTCTCTAAGGTTGCGAGTGCTCCTTGGATTAGGACGGTACACCTATTATGCTAATTGGATAGTCTTCTTCCAAACCATAGGCAGGTGCCGAACGGTGGGAAATGAAGAAAACCAATTAGCCTAACGATGGTGTACATAAGGTAATAAGTTAAGACAAATAAAGGGATTAGAAAGAGGGCAAAGTAAACTGCGACTACTATTCACGACCAAACCAAGTATTTCATCGCCACTCCTACTTCACCTTTGTATTTCTTCGGAATACCTCATATCACTAGGAAGATCCACAGTTTATTGGATACTCCATCGTATGGTTATATATGAACTCGAAGGGACTTGTTCCAGTTCGGGGATGGATTCTGGTTCAGGAGAAATAGGAATAAGGTTTATTCAGTTGTCTTTTATCTTTACCTTCTCTCGGGTTGCGAGTGCTCCTAGGATTAGGACAGTACACCTATTACACTTATTGGATAGTTTTCTTCCAAACCATAGGCTGGTGCCGAACGGTAGGGAAGGAAGAAAACCATTTAGGCTAAGTGGGTGTATAGAAGGTAATGACTAAAGACATATAAAGGGATTTGGAGAGATGACAAAGAAATATACGGTTACAGTTGTGAATATGTTAATGGAAGAGGCATTACTAGGAATACCCGGATACCCCTTCGAAACATTTACATATTTCAGTTTAACTGTGTATTGTTAAAGGAAAACTGATTTCCCAATTAGCACTTGCTCCACGGTATGTATTTATGAGGTTTGATTCTCACATCTGTATGGTTTTACAGATGATGAGTGGGAGTAAGTTATTGGTAATTGGGTGATCATCCTCATTATATCGGGATTCGTTGTAATTGGTGATATTTGAGGAAATCACCTGGGTTGTTTGCCGGACGACAAATATTTGGTTTTGAATATTCGTTGTTATGCACCAATTTCAAATTGATATATCTGTACATTTATTTTTATAAAGTGAGATATAACTTTTCGAAAATATGTCTATGACATTTACCTATATCAGTGGATGGTTAGGTAAGGAGCATTAAACAGCGGTGTAATTCTTCATAACCATAGTACAGTTTTCAACCTATGACGCACAGGGAATGAGTTATTAGACTAAGAGGACTCATACAGAGTATTGTATGTTGTCCAGTGTCCATTAGGACAGAGGGGTTGGTACTCGTACTATATTCTTTTTACTTGTGACTTCTCTAATTTTTAGACAAGTGTTTCGTAGAAATACAAGGTCTAAGTTTTGAGAAGTTACAGGTATAAGAATAAAGCAGAGAACCAGGTGTTGCAAGTATCAGGATTCTTCAAGGTAATCGAAGATGTAGATACTTGTGTATGGTATTCAGTTGATAGTAATGGTTTTTGAGAAACTTGTTTCTCATTCAGGTTACTCATATCTGGATGCATTCCTAAGTTGAGTAACGCTGATCGGCCTCCTTCCATTTAATTTACATGCACTGGAGACGGCTGCATGATTTGAATCTGGTTCCAATTAAATCAGTGCCTCTGTTTCTATATTGGATATAAAACGGTTCATATCTTAACGATGTTAAGGTACGGGGAGTTGTCCGACTTATGCTTAAAACCGGACTCTGGATAACTCAAGGCACATTTCTGTAATGGCTGTTTGTGGGTTGACCCGGGCTATGACGAGGGTTGACTTTCTACCATCTGGAAGATCAATATTGATATTGTTCTTAACTCCCCACAGTTTTAATAAAAATGGATTTTTCAGAAAAACGGTAGTGAGAGTATGGTAGAACTGGAAGTGATTTCAGAACCGCAAACGATTACTGAAATTTTGATAAGAACCTAAAGATTCGATCTGGTTTGACATTCCATTGGCCACTCCGCAGATATGGTGGGTAACCTCAGGCACTCGAGAGGTACTTCGGTATGCTCAAAGACGGTGACAAGGAGGTTCTTGCTTACCCAGACTCGCCATTGCTGTTGTTCCAGACTGTGAGACCCGGCAGGAGGATAAGTATAGCGTCGTTCTAAACTAGCTTTAGAAGTGTACGTGTATATGACTCTGCCAGAGGGTTGTCGTAGTCAGTAGGAACAGCGGAAGCATAGTGGACAAGTAGCTTATGTCTATTTATAGACTAAAGCAAATATAGCGGAGATAGATCATCTATTTCTGATGTGACAGTCATGAGTTTGACTTCATCAAAATAGGGGATGGATCTGTTAAGAAGATGGTAGGGTGTGATGTCCTGGTATTTGATGACATACACAGAGTAGGAAGTGAAATTCCTATACTACGATCGGTTATACTTTGGTTGTCACACGTTGGTTTCTCCACAAAGGAGTTGGATATTATATCAGACATTCTGGTTACTAGATTTATGGTTTTAGATCTAGATTTGGGTAGTTTCCCAATCTGGGTACTTAGACAGCATTCTACAGGAGTTTTAGAATGGACGACTCCTGGCACGGTAGTGTACCTGCAGGTGATGGAGTCACCCTCTCTAAATGTGTCTTACAGACTAAAGGGGAGAGGGATGTAAATGATTGGCAGATCACTTGCTTAGGCAATTGAGTTAATCATGAGATTTCAAGTACCACACCAGATGTTGTTTTTGCACTAGATGCAATAAGTTGATATTAATCCAATCCTGGAGAAACATTCGGAAGCAGTTTTAGAACATAAGTGGATGTTCTAGGAATCTGATAACGGCAGCCTCCTTCGGGAGACGGTTATCATTCCAGGCTTCCAAGGTGACCAGGATGACAGAGTGACTATCAGAGTTATAGTTTTCCCACCGACGAGGGGCAGTAGTTTGGACTGGTGGTCCAAGCGGATACTGAGGGAGGCATGGCGCAGGATACTGATTAAGTTCAGTTGAGGATACAGTCTAAGAATTTTGGATTTGGAGTTCATTTGCGAACTAGGTCCCATCAGATATCCAGACATATTCTAAGACAGGTATTGCTCATTTCGGGAGATGGTTTTCTCCGTGAACTTGAGATTAAGAGAGACATAGAAAGAAACATCAGGGCGGATCTACTCACTGAGGCTAGTCCTCGAACGCAATAGTTTCACAAACGGGCTTTGTGAGACTGATTAGTAGAGGAGTTGGGTGTTCGGTATCACACGGGCTGTGAGTATGCGACATCGCAATAATTAGCCTTGAGTGCAAGTGGGAGATTGTTGGATATAGTGCCCTAAGAGTCAATTATTGGATCACAGGCACGTGATTGCAATGATTGAGGGAGGACCTATACCGGTAGGACAGTCTTACTCGAAAGGATTGTATACTATCTGGTTTGTCTTTATCATCGTGTACATGCTTTACGTGACATTGTAGTTCACTATTACACGTCGATAGAGAATAGTATACTACCATGGTTTATCTTTATCATCGTGTACTGCTTTAGGTGACCTTACAGGTCGTTATTGCATGTTGATAGAGCCCTTAGGATTCTTGCTTGACTGCCAGCAGTATGATGGCGATCATATACATGGGAGCTGGGGTCTATAAGCACATCCTTAAAAGGTCCCTAGTCGTGGGAGTTTTCGAGACATGGCATCGATACTCCAGAGAAGACTAGTGTATACAGTCGAGACCCCGACGAGGGACGGTGGCCGGTCTCACAAGCCATTGGTGTCAGTTGGTTCACCTAAGATGTATACAGGTGCTCATTGGGTTATGAGTACATCGGACAGGACTCGCCGGGAACATGCTAGTTGGTATTATACCTGACGTCAGATAGCAGTTCCCTGGTGACATGTGTATAGGTGAGTTCATCGACCTGAGATCGTCATTTGTCTCGTGTGAGTTCCCACTGTACTTTGATTACTACCCTACCACGGCTCAAAGGAGTCATGCAAACAGGTTTTAGTTGGGTACAGTCTCGAGCCACATGGAGGCAGTGAGCGGATCGACAGTGATTTCGTCTTTCCCGGTATTGGGGGTGAGATCGCGTTGTGTCTAGGAGAGCCATTACACGAAGTCCTCGGCCAAGGCAGGAGATTTACTGGTAAGTATTCCAGTAGTATATCAGGGTGTTCTGGGCTACACTCCGACATGACTTGTACCGCTTTTAGGGGTCTGACTTTTACCAACCCCATAAGCCCTCCATGCGATGCTCATAGACGAACGGACCGGACTGTATGGATATTGTCACTGACAGGCTCAGTAGGGTGTCAGGATGAGTTCGCTCATCGACCTCCCTTTTGGTCAATACCTGGTAGCCCGTTACGTACAGCTAGTACCTTTGACGTGCTAGTGGTTAAATCCACAGCCAAAGTATTGACGAGTCTTTAGAGTCCCCCACAGACAGTTTTCAAGTTTCGGGCAAAACGTTGTAGAGGCCGTATGATATATGGCAGGGTTCGATCATATACGTGCAGTAGTGTACGGATCATGATCGGGCAGATCATACTAGTGGGCTTTGGTTTAAGCCGGATTCTAGTATTAGATTTGTTGGATTACTTTAGTCTCATCACATTCGCATTCAGTCGGAATGCGGATGCAGGTATGTATATACAGGTGAGGGGTATCCTTGTGATCCGTCACGAGTTTACTTTAGATGTTGCCGTATCTTTTTATTGTTGCAAACATTTGGATTAATGTTTGCATATGGAAATTATAAGCTGGAAATCATCATGAGGTGCATTTATTGTGACACATGCAAACCTAGTGACTCATGGTCTCTTTTATTACGCATATGTCACTTTATTTGATGGATTTGAGTGTTGAAATGAGAAGGAGAGAGAGAGGGGCTGCCATATGAAAGAGTTTGGTTTTGTATTTTTGATCTCACTCTCTCATTCTCATTATCATCACAAGACATAAGAAAAAGAAAATGAATCTTCTTCTTCTTCCTCCTTTTCTTCTTCCTCTAGCTCACAACCTCCATTAATGGCATCATCTCTAATCTCCATCCATACAATGGATGCAAGAGACAAAGATGTCACACACATTCTCTACTTCTCCTTGGATACGTCGGCTAGCGAACTTCATGCCCGAGTTGCTTCGAATGAAGCGGGAGCCCGTAAAAAGACTCGATGATGTAGTGCCCTTTCCGACGAGGAGATCGAGACCGGAGATTCCGCAAGGAGCTTGGGATGGTGGCCAAAGACCGAAGGACACGGATCGATCGGTATAGCCTTTCCAACCCTTCTCTAGTTGCTTGGTTAATGGTTCGATCCGGGTTTTAAGCATACGATAGCGCCGGTTTCTAGTTTTGAAAAAGTTTTCGTTTCCGCATTTTGGCCTCGGAAAGACGGTCGGGGCGCTGCCGTAGTCTTATAATATCATGTCTCGTCGACGATGCCGAACTCTGGCCTACTGGGTGTGCGTCATATGACCGCTCCTGGGTCCAGGTCTTCTCGTTTAGTATTTCCAGAAAGATCTTTTCGGGGTCTCTCCAAATCTCGTTTCTGCCGAGCTGCCCGGAAGTTATCATCTCTTACTAAATCTGTATCTATTTCTTGTTCCGGAATGGCTGCATACTCCTCGCGACTCCTTCTTGAAGATATATCCGTATACAATGCCTCTGAATGCGTATCTCATCTCTGATGTCGGCGGAGTGGAACGTCATCTCATCAAGATCTCGTACGAACCTCTTACTCCACTTTTCTCTATTGTTGACTACTTCGGACTCATCTCCTCGTAGCTGCATGGACTGCGCTCTAACGGCTATACTCGTATCTCGAGTCTCCCAAGTAATGTATCCCATCACATGATATCCGAATGAAGTCGAACCTTTCGATCGATTCATCAAAGTCCCATAATCCCCCAAGAGCTCAACATCTAGAGTACGGTTTAATAGTATCGAGTACATGCCACAGTACCGGTGGACCAGCCGTAGAAGGGCAGACCCAAGCCTCACTAATGGCACCGTGGAACTGCCGCAAACCCTAAGGTTCAAAGGCTTTCACATGGTCATTATTTCGAGTTAGGGTTTTCATTCTTCTAGATGGTCCATAGAATTGCTTGCATGTCTTTCCGAATACTTTAAACTTGGAATATGGGTTTCTGATATTCGATCGCCTCTATCGACACTCAACGTACCCGCATGAAGTCGTCTCTAGCTGGAATCAATCTATCTGATGACCTCGCATCGGGGTAAGCGAACGAACCACATATCCTAGTCATTCATCCTCAGGTGACTAGCAACCTTCTATCATATCTCTAATTATATACTCATGCCGCCGTAGCTCCAACATCTGGGATGATATCTCGTCATTCGCAGCAACAACTGGCTCATTCGTCTGCACGCTGAACAGTACCTCAATCATCATGAATAATCTGTGTATGGACGGTAATCTAAATTTGGCTGGCCTCTATCAATGGCTCAATCCTCTGGTGCTGATTTGCACGTCCGAGAAATCTCATAAAAGCGATCCATCAAACGCTCATGGCGCGAAAACACAATAAAACGACGCCTCTATGCAAACGTATGTCCCTGGAATCACGCCCTGGTCAGTCCACATTCGTGACGAGCTCATGCTGACCGCAACTCTGGCCGCAGCTCTCTCTGCCGTACAACCATGGTAACAAAACACTAACTGGTACTGATGAGGATAGATCACAGGAATGAATATATTACTTTGCAAAGAAATGTACATCCTAAGGCTTTTTAAGCGGAGTATCGTATCGTAATTATGCCACGGAACATACACACGGTACATCACTCTACTTGAGTCACCTACTCCATCAACCAAGGGTCATCCTACACTCCGAAGGTAAAACCTAATGCTCTGATACCAACTTTGTCACGACCCGAGAAGTACGGAACATGACCGACATTTAATTTAAGAAACGTCTCGAGGCGTACGTAATCTAAGTAAGCCAAAACCCAGAAATCAAAACTAATTAAAGCAGTAGAGTGAAGGAAAAACCAATTTAAAGCAAGTAGTTTAACAACATAAGCCGAAGTTTGCATTTTTAAAATCTCAAGTCTTTTCTGAAAATTTCGGCAGAGTCTCCTTTGTAAATACTGGTCCCAAACGGGGTACAATATGAATAGTATACGAAATGATAAAAGGCATCCCCAAGCGGGAGCTAGCTCTTCGTCAATCGACGGTCACAACCACGCAAGCAATATAATATGTAGGGTTCCTAGGCACTCTTGTGAAGGTTCATAAGGCATGAAACATGCCCGAATAAAATTTTAGACGTGCCGAACAACCCAAAGCCGGGATCATTGCTAGATTATTAGGATTTAACATGCAAGTAAACATCTTTACCACTAAGTGTGAGGGATTACAACCTTTGTAGTCTGCTCCTTCGCTTCATAAGCTCTGAGTAGAAGTCGCTTCGCCGCGATCCACGATCTCCCGGACTCAAGAGAGGCTCCACGATTCGAACGATTCATGCTACCTTGTAGTGTTCCGTTTCTCCGATGATCTACGTCGAAGTTGCTATAACTCAAGCTCTCTCACTCTAATGAGGTGAACACCTTAATCTAATGGGCTAGATTAGATGAGAATGATGGAGTAGTATTTATGCTATCTTTTTATATCAATTTCTCACAAGAAATCATCACAAAATGAATAACTAGTGAGCTTTCTCAAAGCTCAAGAGAGAAGAAGATGATGGAATAAGAGTTAATCCTTTTGTGATGAATAATAGAAAAGAATATTTGATTGATCATGGAACCATGGTCAAGGATGACAAGGATAACCTTTGTAAAGAATAAACTAGGGCTAGGGTTTGGTTAGGTTAAAGAATGGGTCATAAGATAATATCAACCATAATATCTTACACTTGACAAAAGGAAAGCTTCTAGATGGTGCAAGAAGGAGCTAACCCTAATCAAACCTTAACCTTGCTTAATCTCCACTAAACATGTTCCATTATTAATCATATCATGTCACAATAATATATATCACATATATATTATATATTTGCAACAAAAGAAAATAATACAATTAACATATATCGCATATATATCAATGAATTATCCGGTGAGAAAATGAAATAATAAAGCGAGCCAATATTAGATAATGTAATACAATATATCATATATATTATTATACATTAAATCATCGAATCAACACTTGATCCGACAATCCGGCTATATCGAATATAACCAACTAATATATCATGTACCGATTCATCGAATCAACACTTGATCAGATGACCCGGTACATATCTAAATATCGCGAGAATATAATACGGTATCTCATATCGCATTATCCTCGGTCCTGCACATATCACATATGTGACTCTACTCCGTTTTGCCTGAGCCAAGAAACCTCTGTGTAGGACTCTAAAGAATCGTCAATACGCCGGTAGCAGGTGATGATCATATCAAACACCCATAAGCTGCAAGCGGTCAGCTAAACGTAACAGCCACCCAGGTATTGAGCGATCAGAAGATCAACAAGCTAGCCTGTACATTCTCCTGTGAATCCAATCAGTAACACTCCCGTACAGTCCGGTCTCTTCGTCTGATATGTCGCATATCAAGTCTAGGGGTTGTATACGTCAGACCCCAGTAACCGATAAGTCGTGTCGATGTGAGGCTTATAACAGGTCGAGAAACTACCAGTAACACTTACCAGTAAATCTCTATATCAGCCTTGGCCAGGGACTTCCAGTTATAGCCAATCGAACACAGCACAACATCAACTCCCTATACCGAGAGAGACGAATCCCCTCCCATCGCTCATTGCCTCCATGTGATTCGGGACTGCACCCAAAAGCCACCATTTTGCATGCCCTCTTGGACGTGGTAAGGTGGAAATCAAAGCACAGTGGGAATCACACAAGACTCTATGACGATCTCGGGTCTACAGACTACCCTTTACTAGTGTCACCGGAGAACTGCCATCTGACATGTGGTATATCACCATCTGGGAGTTCTCGGAGAGTCCGTCCAGTGTACCCAGTCTCTACTGAGCATCCGTAGACCATCCTTGATGTCAAACACCGATGGATATGGGATCATCCATCGCCCATCATATGGGTCAAGATGCGTATACGCTAGTCTACTCTGGTGTATCGATGCCCTGTCTCGATATACCCTCGACTAGGAACAGTTATAGGATGTACTCATCAACTACCATGTCCCCACTAGTATGATCTCATCATAGTCCCAGTAGTCGAGTACAGATCCTAAGGGCTTTATCAACATGTGAGAGAAAGACAGTAAACCAATAAAAGTCAACATGTTAAGATAAAGTGAAACTAAATAGCATACTATCATGAGGAGCAAGAAAGTCCTCTCTCTATATATTCAAGCATCCATCATAATATACATCATATGTACAACAATGGCCTCTAGGGCATATACATAACTAACAATCTCCCACTTGCACTAAGGCCAGCTGCTGTAGTATCTCATACCCAGCATCCCGAATAATCTCTTAAACTATATCTGGGGAATGGCCTTCGTGAGTGGATCTGCAGTGTTGTCCTTCGTATCTACTCTCCTGACCTCGATCTCCCGGCGATCAACTATCTCCCTGATCAGGTGATACCGCCTCAGAATATGTCTGGACTTCTGATGGGACCTGGGTTCCTTGGCCGAAGCCACAGCTCCATTGTTATCGCAATATAGAGGTATTGGATGCTCAGTGGATGGAACCTCACCTAGTTCACTAATGAACTTCTTTATCCAGACAGCCTCTTTGGCAGCATCGTTGGCAGCGATGTATTCAGCCTCCATCGTCGAGTCTGCAACGGTATCCTGTTTGGAACTCTTCCAACATACCGCCACTCCATTGAGGGTAAAGACAAATCCCGAGTGCGACTTAGAGTCGTCCATATCACTTTGGAAGCTGGAATCGGTAAAGGACTCCACCCGGAGTTCTCCGTTACCATACACCAAGAACATGTCTCTAGTCTTTCGCAAGTACTTGAGAATGTTCTTCACAGCTGTCCAGTGACTCTCTCCAGGATCTGCTTGATACTGACTCACTACACAAAGTGAGTATGCTACATCGGGTCTGGTACATAGCATCGTATACATGATAGAGCCTACTGCCGAAGCATAGGGTATCCCTTGCATGCGAGCTCTCTCCAAATCAGTCTTGGGAGACATCTCTTTGGAGAGAGTGAGTCCAGAGATCATGGGTTGGTTCCCATGCTTGGATTCTTCCATATTAAACCTCTTTAGTATGGTTTCAATGTACCTGGATTGGGACAATCCCAGTATCCGTTTAGATCTATCTATCTCTATAGATCATGATTCCCAATATGCAGGAGGCATCACCTAGATCTTTCATTGAGAATCTTTGTGATAAGAAGAGCTTGACAGATTGCAGCATAGGAATATCATTTCCTATCAAGAGTATGTCATCCACATACAATACGAGGAAGACAACCTTACCCTCTGCTACCTTCTTATAGATACAAGGTTCATCTATATTTTTGATGAAGTCAAACTCTTTGACTACAACATCAAAACAGATGTTCCAACTCCGCGATACTTGCTTTAATCCATAAATCGATTTAAGCAGCTTGCACACCTTTCCGCTGCTCCCACTATCTACGAAGCCCTCTGGCTGAGTCATGTATACGCACTCTTCTAAATCACCGTTTAGAAAGGCGGTCTTAACATCCATTTGCCAGATTTCGCAGTCATGGTATGCAGCAATGGCAAGTAAGATCCGGATGGACTTAAGCATAGCTACTGGTGAAAAGGTTTCGTCATAATCCACACCTGGTCGTTGACGAAAACCCTTTGCAACAAGTCTAGCTTTGAAAGTCTCAGCTTTTCCATCTACACCAAATTTCTTTTTAAAGATCCACTTGCTCCCAATGGGTTTTACCCCTTCAGGAGCATTTTCCAAAGTCCATACTTTGTTGGTGTACATGGATTCCATCTCAGATCGCATTGCATCCAGCCATTTCACAGAGTCACCACTCGTGATGGCTTGCTCGAAACTAGTCGGGTTATCATCTTCCATGATGAAATCCTCGCTTCCACCATCAATGAGAAAACCGTAGTATCTCTCAGGTGGATGAGAAACCCTGCCAGATCGGCGGAGAGGCTGGGGTTCGTCGGGCACTACTGAATCCTCTGGTTCTACTAAATCTTCAGTTACAGTTTGTGTTGCTGGAACCTCTTCCAGCTCTACCTCTTTGCCACTAATTTCTTTTGCAAGAAATTCCTTTTCTAAAAAGGTGGCATATTGAGAAACAAACACTTTTTGTTCTTCAGCATGGTAGAAAAAGTATCCTTGGGAATTCTTAGGATATCCTACAAACTTGCAAAGAACTGATCGTGCCTCGAGTTTGTCCGGATTTTGCCTTTTGACATAGGCCGGACAATCCCATATCTTAACTCGTTTAAAATATGGTCTCTTCCCACTCCATATCTCATATGGTGTGGTAGGTACAGATTTAGACGGAACTTGATTCAATAGATATGCTGCTGTCTCAAGTGCATAACCCCAGAAGGAAATAGGCAACTCAGTAGTGCTCATCATAGAGCGCACCATATCTAATAGGGTACGATTCCTCCGCTCCGATACACCGTTGTGCTGTGGTGTATAGGGAGGAGTAAGCTAAGAGAGAATCCCATTCTCTTTTAGATAATCTAAGAACTCATTGCTTAAGTATTCACCTCCTCGATCAGATCGAAGAATCTTAATACTTTTGCCCGTTTGGTTCTCTATTTCGTGCTTATATTCTCTGAATTTCTCAAAAGCTTCAGACTTGTGTTTCATTAGGAACACATGTCCGAATCTTGAGAGATTGTCAGTGAATGTAATAAAGTAGGAAGAACCGTTCCTGGCATGTGTAGACATGGGACCGCATACATCACTATGTACCAGTCCTAAGAGTTCCTTAACTCTTTCTCCGTGTCCACTAAACGGAGTTTTGGTCATTTTTCCTTTGAGACATGAATGGCAAGTATCATAAGATGATAATTCGAATGGGTTCAAATATCCATCTTTATGTAACTTATCCAGTCGTGTCGCATTGATATGACCAAGTCTACAATACCATAAGTAGGATTCGTTCATTTCTGAACTCTTCCTCTTGTGTGTGTTTTGTATAGAGGACTGTATTTTGATTGAGAATGAATATGCCATTATGTAACGAGCCTGATGCAATCAACTTTTGATATAGGAATATGTTCATAACATTATCCTGTACTACAAAATTATATCCTTCTTTACTTAATAAAGAAACTGATATAATGTTGCACATCATGTTCGGTATATAATAGCACTCATTCAGAATCAGTGTATTATGACTTGGTAATACAAGGTGATATTCGCCAAATTCTTTGGCTGCAATACTTGCACCATTCCCTACTTGAACGGAATGATCACCTTTTCCCAGTTCTCTACCTCTTCTTAGCTCATGTAACAATTTACATATATGGGATCCTGATTCGGTATCTAATACCCAGGACGTGGGGTGAACTAGGAAACAGTTCTCAATAACTAATACACCCGAAGAAGGTGCATCAACATGCATGTTCTCCGTTTGGGCGGCGTGAGAATCTAGATATTCTCCTGTTTCCTGTTCAGTCTTTGTAGGGTTCCTAGGCACTCCCAAGAGGTCTCACAAGGCATCAACCATGCCAATTTCAAATTTTAACGTGCCGAGAAACCCTAAACTACGGATCGTTTGCTAGATGTCTAGGCGAAAAGATAACTAGTTAACAATTAACTAAGAGATACGGAAATACAACCTTTGTAGATCCGGTTCTCCACCTCCATAGTTCCGCAATGAAGTCTCCTCGCTGTCCATAACAAGTCCCGGGCTCTAGCGTCGGCTTCATCGGAGAATGGACGGGCTAGGTCATCGATATCCATGCCGAAGATGATCTACGTCGAGGCATCGCTAAATCAAGCTCCGACTTCACCAAGTCAAGAAACTTGTGAAGAAAACACACTCTACTACTTGGCAAGAGGTAGAGGATGAAGAAATAGGAAGTGGGTAGACTTTAGATTTGGATTTCTCACTCTTTTTCATCACTTGCCATTGATGGAGGCAAGCTTTCTTCACTTGAAGAAATGAAGAAGAAGAAGGAAATTGTTATGATAAGAATATTAAAAAAGAAAAGAATAATCCATTCTTATCATAACACTAACCATGGTAATGTGTAGAGAATCAATCATGGTTAAATGGGATGGTTAGGGTTAAGCATGAGACAAAATGGTTGCTAAAGTCAAAGTCTTCATGAAGCTTCAACAAGCTTCCAAATAAAGCCACCATTTTGCATTATGCTTATCATTTTCCAATAATGAATAAACAAATAAATAAATAGATATGAAAATGAAAACCCTAACCATTACATAACCATGGTTTAAACTTTACACAAAACACAAGTTAGCATGCATCATCAAACATGATACATATAAGTGCACAAAAGTATATCGCATATACAATGCGCACATCCGAGTGAGAAAATCCATCTTAAGTGAACCAATACTAGTTAATGCAAAGTAATATATCAAATATATAATTATGCATTAAATCATTAAATCAACACTTGATTCAATGATCCGGTCATGTCGCACACAACCGACTAGTATACAATGTATCGGCTTATCGAATCAATCCTTGATTCGATAACTAGGTTATATCACATACAACCATTCGACACATTCATCGCGAGAATGAAATACGGTATCACATACACGCATTATTCTCGGTCCCGCACATATCTCATATGCGCTCCTATTTCGTTTCGCTTGAGCCAGGAAACCTCTGTGTAGGACTCTAAAGACTCGTCAATACGCCGGCAGCAGGTGATGATCATATCAAGCACCCACAAGCCGCAAGCGGTCTGCTAAACGTAACGGCCACCCGGGTATTGAGCGATCTGAAGATCGACGAGCATGCCCGCTCACACTCCAGTGAATCCAACCAGTAACACTACCGTACAGTCCGGTCTGATCGTCAGATATGTCGCATATCCCGCCTAGGGGTGGTAAACGTCAGACCCCAATAGCTCGATAAGTCGTGTCGATATGAGGTCTATAACAATTCGAGAAACTACTGGTAACACTTACCAGTAAATCTCAGCAACCCTGGCCAGGGATTTCCTGTTATAGCCAATCGAACACAGCGCAACATCAACTCCCTATACCGGGAGAGACGAATCCCCTCCTATCGCTCATTGCCTCCATGTGACTCGGGACTGTACCCAAAAACCACCATTTTGCACGCCCTTTTGGACGTGGTAAGATGGAAATCAAAGCACAGTGGGAGCCACACAAGACTCTATGACGATCTCGGGTCAACAGACTACTCTGTACCAGTGTCACCAGAGAACTGCCATCTGACGTGAGGTATAATACCATCTGGGAGTTCTCGGCGAGTCCGTCCAGTGTACCCAGTCTCTACTGAGCACCCGTATATCATCTCCGATGTCAAACACCAATGGATATGGGATCATCCATCGCCCATCTGTATGGGTCGAGAAGGTATACGCTAGTCTACTCTGGTATATCAATGCCCCGTCTCGATACACCCACGACTAGGGACTTTGAAGGATGTACTTATAGACTACCATGTCCCCACTAGTATGATCCGCATCATAGTCCAGGTAGTCAAGCACACATCCTAAGGGCTTTACCAACATGTAACAGAGAGACAATCAGTATACACGTTAAGGTAAAGTTCAACCAGATAGCATACTATCATGTCGAGCAAGAAAGTCCTCCCTATATATGTCCCAGCATCCACTACAATATACATCCTATGTACAGTAATGGCCTCTAGGGCATATATATAACTAACAATCTCCCACTTGCACTAGGTCCATCTGTAGCAGTGGTTGTAGTATCTCATACTCAACCATCCCATAAAAATCTCTCTCTGGGAACAGGCCTTTGTGAGTGGATCCGCTGTGTTGTCCTCTGACTTTACTCTCCTAACCTCGATCCCTTGGAGATCAAGCATCTCCATGATCAGGTGACACTGCCTTAGAATATGTCTGGATCACTGATGGGACCTGCGTTTCTTGGCATAAGCCACAACTCCATTGTCACACAATGGTAGGAACAAAGTTCATCTTATGAACTGTTATACACCCAGACTTCCTCTTTGGTAGCATCTTTAGTAGCGATGTATCCTGCCTTTATCGTCTAGTTTGTCACGGTATCTAGCTTGGAACTCTTCCAACATACCGTCCCTTTACTGAGGGTAAAGACAATGCCTGTGACTGACATTCAGTCGTCTTTATCACCCTGGAACCCGTCCAGTGATTCTCCCCAGGATCGATTGATACCATCTCACTACAACTAGTGAGAATCCTAACATCCATTTAGATCTATCTCATAGATCCAAAGTCCAGGATTTAGTAGGTATCATTTTGATCCTATATGGAGAATCATTGTGATAAGCGGAGATTGATCGAGCGTAGCATAGGAAACTCCTTTCTTATCAAGAGTATGTCATCCACGTACTCTACGAGGATCGCCACCATACTCCCTACTACCTTTTTGTTTATACAAGGTTCATCTACCATTTTGATGATGTCAAACTCTTTGACTAATCCATCAAAACAGATGTTCCAACTCCGCGATGCCTGCTTTATCCTATAAAGCATCTTGCACACGTTTCCGTTGCTCCCACTGTCTACGAGGCCCTCTGGCTGTGTACTTATAGACACTCTCTTCTAAACATCATTTAGAAAAGCTGTCATGACACCCAACCGCCAGATATCGTAGTCATGGTATGAAGCCGTGACAAGTAGGATCTGGATGGACTTAAGCATAGCTACTTGAAAAGGTTTCATCATGATCCACACCTGGTCAATGATGCAAACCTTTAACAAGTCTAGCTTTGAAAGTCTCAACTTTTCCATCTACACCAAGTAATCTTCTCAAGATATACTTGCTCCTGATAGGGATTTAACCCTTCAGATATAGCAACCAAAGTCCATACTTTGTTGGTGTACAAGGATTCCATCTCAGATCGCTAAACATCCAGCCATTCTTACAGAGTCCCACTCCTGATGGCCAGCTCGAAACTAGTTGGGTCATTATCTCATGATGCAATCCTCGCTCCCACTGTCATAGAGAAACCAAAGTATCTCTCAGGTGGGTGAGAAACCCTACTAGATCGGCGGAGAGGCTGAGGTTTGTTGGTAACTATCGAATCCTTTGGTTCTTTCAAATCATCAGCTGCAGTTTGTATAGCTGGAACCTTTCCAGTTCTACATTACAGACCTTGCCTCGAGCTTGTCCGGATTTTTCTTTCCTGCATAGGCCGGACAACTCCAAATCTTAACTAACTTAAGACATGGGTTCTTCCCATTCCATATCACATATGAAGCGGTAGGCAACTGATTTGATTAGAACCCTATTCAATAGGTATGCATCTTCTCAAGTGCATAACTTCCAAAAGGAAAAAGGTAACTCAGTAGTACTCATCATAGAGCACACCATATCATATAGGGTGTGATTGCTCCGCCCCGATATACCATCGTGCTATGGTGTACACGGAGGAGTAATGCTGAGAGAGAATCTCATTCTCCTTTCGAATAGTCCTGGAATTCCGTGCTCAAGTATTCTCCTCCTTGATCTCATCAAAGGACATAATACTTATACCCGTATTTTGGTTCTCTACTTCTCGCTTATATTCTGTGAATATCTCAAAAGGCTCGGACTCATGTTTCAACAGGAACATATGTCTGAATCTTGAGAGATTATCAGAGAATGTAATGAGTACAAAGAACCTGTCCTGGCATGTGTAGACAAGGGACCTTACATACATCAACATGTATCATCCCAAGAGTTCATTAACTCTTTCTTTATTTCCAGTAAACGGAGCTATGGTCATCTTATCTTTGTGACATGACTGGCGAGTTTCACAAGATGTAAATTCAAACTGATTTAAATATGCATCTATATGTAACTCTAGCTAGTCGGGTCACATTGATCTGACCTAGTCTACAATGCCTCAAGTAGGATTCGTTCATTTCTGAACTCTTCCTCTTGTGTGTGTTCCGTATACTAAAGAACTGTAGTTTGATTTAGAACATCAATGCTTTTAGATAACGTGCCTGAACCGATCAACTTTTGATATAGGAAATGTTCAAAACATTATCCAACAATACAAAATTTTATCATTTCTTTACTAATAAAGAGACTGATATGATTTTGTATATCAGGTTCGGTATCTAATAACATTCGTTCGGAATCAATGTATTGGTAATACAGGGTGACAGTGACCAACAGACTTGGCTGCAACTCTTGCCCCGTTTTCTGCCTCATGAAACTTATCACCCGTTCTCAGTTCTCCACCTATCTGTAGCCCTATGTAACATATTACATATCTGGGATCTTGATCTGGTATCACATACCCAGGACGCAGAGGATTCTGAGAAACAATTCTTTGTAACGAACACACCCGAAGATGATGCATCAACATGCACACTCTTCGTTTGGGCGGCACGGGAAATCTGGTATTCCCCAATTTCCTGCTCTGTCTTATAACAATTATAAGTTGGAGCGGGACCAACGTTCCCCAGCTCAGTATAACAAACGGGTTCGGTCAATATTCCGTTTTATTATCTTGATTAAGGCGTGATATGGTCGCTACCTGGAGAGAGAGAAGAAAACACTCAGTGTGCGCTCTTGCAAGAATAGATTGGTTTTTATTTTATCTAATCAGGATGGCTCCCACTGCTTTTTATCAAATCTTCCTTCAAACCCTAAAAGGAAAGACTAGCCGGGATTAATTACACACTACAAGTTCGCCAATCTTTCAGCCAGGCCAGTGTCGGTACTTTGAGGGAGGTCCCCCGTGCTTTCGCACGAACCTAATTAATGTAAACCTCGTTTTCCCAGAGGCGTAACCTCGTTGACACCTTTCTAGACACCTACTTGATCGGCTAATTGTAATGTATAAAACTCTCCCAGGAGTAACTCTTACTCACAGCGGGTATCGGGATCCAACTATCTCATAGAAGGTATGCAATCTCATTGCAAATTTCAACACTTGAAATTCCCGATAATATTTTGTCCCTAGCTCGCTATGACCTTGACGCATGCCAAACAACCCATAGTCTGCTAGTCAAGTTCAACCCGTACATTTCTTGATTGAATTAAACCCACCCGCACGACCCTTGATGCATGCCAAACAACGCCGTACGAATACCCTAATCCAATCGCATCATATGCTGGCAGATAAGCACTAGTTAGCTACCGTACACTACGCCTTGACGCATGCCAAACAACCGCAGCACGAATACTAACTAATACTTATCTGAAATGACGGAGGGCTACGACAGGTTTTTTTGAAAACCTATTGTGTAATGAACTTGATATCGTTGTAGAATCAAATGATTTTGAAATGGAGTGCTTTTGAGGCTTTTCTAGTTTTGCTAAAGGAGTCACTCCCGGTGAAGGGATCGTCGGTCCTTTCCTCGTCGAATGAGGTGCGGGATATATCACATATATCACTGTGCAAAGCAAAAACTCTTAAAAGCAATCAAAAGACAAACCGAGTGTGTAGCATCTGCCAGTTATTGCTAAAGGAGTCACTCCCGGTGAAGGGATCTCGGTCCTTTCCTCATCGAATAAGGTGCAGGATATATCACATATACCTCTGTGCAAAGCAAGAACTGTAGCTACCTGTTTTATTTTGAAATTCGATTCTACAACATCTTAGGTTTCTTTTACTTTCATTAATCACATTAATGAAGTCCCATCAATAAAGTACCTAAACATCACAGATAAATACGACGTACACTTATGCCATCCGCATTCGCCTCGATGTCCCCTCGTGCACCGTTAGGTTAGGTAACTAACGGCAGAGCGGGGCAGGGCTAGCACGGGTGTAAAACATAAGTAATGTCTATATAATATATCATATATACTATATACTGTATCTATCACAGAACATCATATGATCACATCACAGATATCGCAGCAGAAGAAACATATGAAATATTGGATATACTAGGACGTCCGTGTTTTCAATACGAGCCAGTATAAAACACGGATTCCACGGTCGTGATGAATAGCCAAACCCACACCCCTAGACCCCTACGAGAGCGGCAAGCAACCCTACCAATTCTGGAGTTAGGAGACCCGGACTCGACTCCTCGAGTTGGTCTCCCACTGGACTCCAGAACCCGGTTACTTGTGCTCCCCTCCTTGGGTCTATCCTAGTGCGGAAAAGTAAATAATATACAACAGGTGACAACTCCCGCAACCTGGAAGTGCCCCAATAAAAGAATATTACATACAAGTTTTTACATGAATGAAAATGAAAAGCACTATCTCACATAAAACCCCCCCGGCTATTCAAACACGATGATCCAATATAACATATCCAGCAACACATAACATCACATGTCATCAACGTAAGTAAATATGCGCATCCCAATTGTCGTTGACATATAGCAACGAAACCGGCGATATCACATATTACACTTACGGTCACAGAAAAGAAAGTGTAAAACTACAACAGTTGGAATCCGCAACCACCTCAGACATCGCATGCCTGACCAAATGAATTCCTTAGACATCTCATGCCTAACAATTATAAACCCCGCATTTTAGTCTCAAAATCGAAAACTCTTTTCAATATCAAGTCGGGCAATTCAACAAGATTCCCGACATCCGAATCGAATACTCGTCGCAAACTTCAGTAGATGGCTGCACCGCCGATACCGTCGACGAAGTGCACCAAGGCGGAACACCGCTACCGCGAGCACCCGGACGGATGCTTTCGGCTACGGGGTTCTCCTACAGTCACTTGGTCGGGGCTATGGAGTGAGGCTGTCTATTAAGTTTACCCGGCGAGTATCCGCGTACGCTACGTGATTGCGACGGACTTTTGATCACATCAAAATTCCGTGGCAACCGATCAAGTGAGACTAAAGTGCTATGTTTATAACATTCATTCAGTTATCTCATAACTGATTGTGAATTCCAATTATTGTATCCCATTCCGGATAAATAGAAAATGTCAAACTTTCCGATCAAACAATCGAATACCCAAGTTTTCCCGATGCAGATCAACACATGAAATATGAGTCTAACAACATTCAGTTCGTGCCTCAGTACCAACGGTCCAGCCGTAGAAGGGTCAAGCCAACGCCTCACATGTGGCACGCTGTACTGCCCCAAACCCGAAGGTTCAAAGGGCAGTTCAAGACGGTCACATAATCGAGTTAAGGTTTGTTTTCTTCTAGAGGGTCCATTGCGTTACTTGCACTACTTAGAACGTCGTTAAACTACGGAAAAATCCAACACTTGGAAATTTCACGACAGGGGAAAAATTGGGTATTTATATCCGGTCGAACTTTTTAACATATTCTAAAAATTATCCGGAAAGCCACACAGACAAAATTTGATACCCCGATCGAAACACCGAATCCCCAAATCAACTCCAGAAAATTCAACTCTTGAATAAATATTAAAAATTTCCAGAAAATCCAGTATAATATAATAGGAGTTACTGTGCAAACAGTGTACGATGACGTCATCATTAAGCCGCGGAACCGCCGCAGAAGCCAGGCTTCTGCCGCGGTTCCGCCGCGGTTTGTACTGTTCATCAGTAAATTTTTGCATCGTAATTCTTATTTTTTCCTGCTGAATTTTTTAGCAATTTTTAATTTGGAAAAATCCAAGTTTTCAGAAAACGTCCAGAGAGCATTTTCCGGGTTGGTTTCGGGTTCGTTCGGGCTTCAAATTCCGTCTAGACTTCGCCTAAGGCTCTAGCTATGCTCTGATACCACTGTAGGGTTCCTAGGCACTCCCAAGAGGTCTCACAAGGCATCAACCATGCCAATTTCAAATTTTAACGTGCCGAGAAACCCTAAACTACGGATCGTTTGCTAGATGTCTAGGCGAAAAGATAACTAGTTAACAATTAACTAAGAGATACGGAAATACAACCTTTGTAGATCCGGTTCTCCACCTCCATAGCTCCGCAATGAAGTCTCCTCGCTGTCCATAACAAGTCCCGGGCTCTAGCGTCGGCTTCATCGGAGAATGGACGGGCTAGGTCATCGATGTCCATGCCGAAGATGATCTACGTCGAGGCATCGCTAAATCAAGCTCCGACTTCACCAAGTCAAGAAACTTGTGACGAAAACACACTCTACTACTTGGCAAGAGGTAGAGGATGAAGAAATAGGAAGTGGGTAGACTTTAGATTTGGATTTCTCACTCTTTTTCATCACTTGCCATTGATGGAGGCAAGCTTTCTTCACTTGAAGAAATGAAGAAGAAGAAGGAAATTGTTATGATAAGAATATTAAAAAAGAAAAGAATAATCCATTCTTATCATAACACTAACCATGGTAATGTGTAGAGAATCAATCATGGTTAAATGGGATGGTTAGGGTTAAGCATGAGACAAAATGGTTGCTAAAGTCAAAGTCTTCATGAAGCTTCAACAAGCTTCCAAATAAAGCCACCATTTTGCATTATGCTTATCATTTTCCAATAATGAATAAAAAAATAAATAAATAGATATGAAAATGAAAACCCTAACCATTACATAACCATGGTTTAAACTTTACATAAAACACAAGTTAGCATGCATCATCAAACATGATACATACAAGTGCACAAAAGTATATCGCATATACAATGCGCACATCCGAGTGAGAAAATCCATCTTAAGTGAACCAATACTAGTTAATACAAAGTAATATATCAAATATATAATTATGCATTAAACCATTAAATCAACACTTGATTCAATGATCCGGTCATGTCGCACACAACCGACTAGTATACAATGTATCGGCTTATCGAATCAATCCTTGATTCGATAACTAGGTTATATCACATACAACCATTCGACACATTCATCGCGAGAATGAAATACGGTATCACATACACGCATTATTCTCAGTCCCGCACATATCTCATATGCGCTCCTATTTCGTTTCGCTTGAGCCAGGAAACCTCTGTGTAGGACTCTAAAGACTCGTCAATACGCCGGCAGCAGGTGATGATCATATCAAGCACCCACAAGCCGCAAGCAGTCTGCTAAACGTAACGGCCACCCGGGTATTGAGCGATCTGAAGATCGACGAGCAAGCCCTCTCACACTCCAGTGAATCCAACCAGTAACACTACCGTACAGTCCGGTCTGATCGTCTGATATGTCGCATATCCCGCCTAGGGGTGGTAAACGTCAGACCCCAATAGCTTGATAAGTCGTGTCGATATGAGGTCTATAACAATTTGAGAAACTACTGGTAACACTTACCAGTAAATCTCAGCAACCCTGGCCAGGGATTTCCTGTTATAGCCAATCGAACACAGCGCAACATCAACTCCCTATACCGGGAGAGACGAATCCCCTCCTATCGCTCATTGCCTCCATGTGACTCGGGACTGTACCCAAAAACCACCGTTTTGCACGCCCTCTTGGACGTGGTAAGATGGAAATCAAAGCACAGTGGGAGCCACACAAGACTCTATGACGATCTCGGGTCAACAGACTACTCTGTACCAGTGTCACCAGAGAACTGCCATCTGACGTGAGGTATAATACCATCTGGGAGTTCTCGGCGAGTCCGTCCAGTGTACCCAGTCTCTACTGAGCACCCGTATATCATCTCCGATGTCAAACACCAATGGATATGGGATCATCCATCGCCCATCTGTATGGGTCGAGAAGGTATACGCTAGTCTACTCTGGTATATCGATGCCCCGTCTCGATACACCCACGACTAGGGACTTTGAAGGATGTACTTATAGACTACCGTGTCCCCACTAGTATGATCCGCATCATAGTCCAGGTAGTCAAGCACACATCCTAAGGGCTTTACCAACATGTAACAGAGAGACAATCAGTATACACGTTAAGGTAAAGTTCAACCAGATAGCACACTATCATGTCGAGCAAGAAATTCCTCCCTATATATGTCCCAGCATCCACTACAATATACATCCTATGTACAGTAATGGCCTCTAGGGCATACATAACTAACAGTCTTATAACTCTTATAAGAAAGAACGGGTCCAACGTTCTCCTGCTCAGTATAATAAGCGGGTTCAGTCAATACATCCATATTATTATCTTGATTATGGCCTGACATGGTCGCTACCTGGAGAGAGAGAGAGAGAAGAAAACACTTTAGCGTATGCTCTTGCAAGATTAGATTGGTTATTATCTTATCTAATCAGGATGTCTCCCACTGTTTTTATCAAATCTTCCTTCAAACCCTAAAAGGTAAGATTAGCCGAGATTAATTACACCCTACAATTTCGTCAATCTTTCAGCCAGATCAGTGTCGGTACTTGAGGGAGGTTCCCCGTGCTTTCGCACGGACCTAATTAAAGTAAACTTCGTTTTCCCAGAGGCGTAACCTCGTTAACACTTTTCTAGACACCTACTTGATCGGCTAATTGTCCTGTGTAAAACTCTCCCAGGAGTAACTCTTACTCACAGTGGGTATCGGATCCAACTATCTCATAGGAGGTATGCAATCTCATTGCAAATTTCAACACTTGAAATTGCTGATAATATTTTGCCCCTAGCAACTTATGACCTTAACATAGTCAAAAAATCATAATTGCTAGCCAAGTTCAACCCGTCATTTCCCGATTGAATTAAACCCACATGCACGACCCTTAACATAGTCAACAAAGTCGTACAACTACCTTAATCCAATCACATCTCATGTTTTAGCAGATAAGTACTAAATAGCTATCGTACACTACGCCTTAACATAGTCAACAAACATAGTACGAATACTAACTAGTCTTTATCTGAAATGACGGAGGGCTATGCAGGTTTTTTAGAAAACCTTGAGCGTAATGAACCTGATATCGTCGTAGAATCATTTGATTTTGAAAAGGAGTGTTTTTGAGGCTTTTAGTTTTGCTAAAGAGGTCACTCCCGGTGAAAGGATCTCGGCTCTTTCCTCATCGAATAAGGTGCGGGACATATCATATATATCACTATGCAAAACAAAAACTCCAAAAGCAATAAAAAACAAACCGAGTGTTGTAGCATCTGCCAGTTTTGCTAAAGAGGTCACTCCCGGTGAAGGGATCTCGGCTTTTTCCTCATCGAAAAAGGTGCAGGATATATCATATATATCACTATGCAAAGCAAAAACTATAGCTGCCCTTTTTGAAAATTTGATTCTGCAACATCTTTTAGGTTTCTTTTCTTTCATTAATCACATTAATGAAGTCCCATCTTTAAGTCACCGAAACATCACAGATAAATATGACGTACACTTATGCCATCCGCATTCGCCTCGATGTCCCCTCGTGCACCGTTAGGTTAGGTAACTAACGGCAGAGCGGGGCAGGGCTAGCGCGGGTGTAAAACATAAATAACGTCTATATAATATATCATATATACTATATGCAGTATTTATCACAACACATCAAATGATCACATCACAGATATCGCAGTAGAAGAAACATATGAAACATTGGATATACTAGGACGTCCGTGTTTTATTTTGAGCCTGCATAAAACACGGATTCCACGGTCGCGATGAATAGCCAAACCCACATCCCTAGACCCCGACGAGAGCGGCAAGTAACACTGCCAATTCTAGGGTTAAGAGACCCGGTCTCGACTCCTCGAGATGGCCTCCCACTGGACTCTAGAACCCGGTTACATGTGCTCTCCTCCTTGGGTCTATCCTAGTGCGGAAAAGTAAATAATATACAAATGATGACATCAACCTCATCCCGGAAGTGCCCCAATAAAAGAATATTACATATAAATGAATTTTACATGAATGAAAATGAAAACCCTCATCTCACATAAAACCCCCGGCTATTCAGAACACGACGATCCAATATAACATATCCAGCAACACATAACATCACATGTCATCAACGTAAGTAAATATGCGCATCCCAATTGTCGTTGACATATAGCAACGAAACCGGCGATATCACATATCACACTTACGGTCGCAGAAAAGAAAATGTAAAACTACAACATTTGGAATCCACAATCTCTTTAGACATCGTAAATCCGAAATATCACATACTTCGCATTTCATGCCTAACTATATGAATTCTACATATTGTATCACATTCCAGATAAATACACAGTATTAAACTTTCTGATCGAATAATCAAATACCCAAGATTTCCTTAATAGCTCAACACTTGAGCGGAGTTCAAAAAATTCCAGAATACGTCACAGTAGCAACGGTCCAGCCGTAGAAGGGTTAAGCCAACGCCTCACATGTGGCACGCCGTACTGCCCTAAACCCTAAGGTTCAAAAGGCAGTTCAAGACGGTCACATAATCGAGTTAAGGTTTGTTGTCTTCTAGAGGGTTCAACGCGTTACTTGCACGTTTTTCCGAAAGATTTAAACCCGATAAAAATTCAACACTTGAAAGTTTTTCGTGCCGGGAAAAAGTGAGTTAATGATATCCGCTCGAACTTTTTAACAGTTTCTAAATTTCCGGAAATCATAACGAAATTAAACTATCCGATAGAATCAACGAATTCAAAATAATCCCCAGAACACTCAAAACTTGAGAAAGATTAAAAATACCCAGAAGCAGCAACAAGCACCTACGGATATTACCCTGAAGACACGTGTCCCAATGCCAAAGATCGGCCGCGGAACCGCCGCGGGAAGCAGGTTCCCTCCGTAGTTCCGCGGCGATTTCATGGAATTGTAGGCTCGTATTTCATGGTAATTCTTAGAATTCCCTGCTGATTTTTTTGAGTATTTTTAATGCAGAAAAAATCACATTTTTACAAAATTTCCAGAGAGGGGTTCTATTTCGTCGTATCGGGTTCGATCGGAGTTTTAGCTTCGTATACACGTCGCCTAATGCTCTAGCTAGGTTCTGATACTACTGTAGGGTTCCTAGGCACTCTTGTGAAGGTTCATAAGGCATCAAACATGCCCGAATAAAATTTTAGACGTGCCGAACAACCCAAAGCCGGGATCATTGCTAGATTATTTAGGTTTAACATGCAAGTAAACATCTTTACCACTAAGTGTGAGGGATTACTGTTGGAGATAGTGCCCTCAGAGTCAATTATTAGGTCACAGGTACGTGATTGTAATGATTGAGGGAGGACCTATCCCGGTAGGACAGTCTTACTCGAGATGATAGTATGCTATCTGGTTTACCTTTATCATCGTGTACTGCTTTAGGTGACCTGACACGTCGCTATTACACGTTGATAGAGCCCCTAGGATTCTTGCTTGACCACCAGCAGTATGAGGGCGATCATATAAGTGAGAGCTGGGGGTCTACAAGCATATCCTTAAATGATCCCTAGTCGTGGGAGTTTCGAGACCGGGCATCGATACTCCATTGGTAGACTAGTGTATACAGTCGAGACCCCGACGAGGGGCGGTGGCCGGTCTCACAAGCCACTGGTGTCAGTTGGATCACCTAAGATGTATACAGGTGCTCATTGGGTTATGAGTACACCGGACAGGACTCGCCGGGAACATGCTAGTTGGTCATATACCAGACGTCAGATGGCAGTTCCCTGGTGACATGTGTGCAGGTTAGTTCATCGACCTGGGGATCGTCATTTGTCTCGTGTGAGTTCCCACTGTACTTTGATTACTACCCTACCATGGCTCAAAGGAGTCGTGCAAACAGGTTTTAGTTGGGTACAGTCCCGAGCCACATGGAGGCAGTGAGCGTATCTTCAGGGGTTCGTCTCTCCCGGTATTGGGGGTGAGGTCGTGCTGTGTCTAGGAGAGCCATTACACAAAGTCCTTGGCCAAGGCAAGGAGATTTACTGGTAGGTATTCCAGTAGTATCTCAGGTTGTTCTGGGCTACACTCCGACACGACTTGTACCGCTTTTGGGGGTCTGACTTTTACCAACCCCCTAGGCCCGCCATGCGATACTCATAGACGAACGGACCGGACTGCACGGATATTGTCACTGACAGGCTCAGTAGGGTGTCAGGCTGAGTTCGCTCACAGACGTCCCTTTTAGTCAGTACCTGGTAGCCCGTTACGTATTGGCTTATACCTCTGACGTGCTAGTGGTTAAATCCACAACCAAGGTGTTGACGAGTCTTTAGAGTCCCCCACATTCAGTTACTCAGCTTTCGGGCGAAAGGTTGTAGAGGCCGTATGGAGATATGGCAAGGTCCGATCAGATACGTGCGGTATTGCACGGATCAGGATCGGACAGTTTGTACTATAGGCCGTATGGTTATATGGCAGGGTTCGATCAGATACGTGCGGTATTGCACGGATCAGGATCGAACAGATATTACTAGCCGGCTTTGGTATAAGCCGGATCCTAGTATAGTACAGTGTAGACTTTGTCTCATTGCATTTGTATTTCGGTCGAAATACAGATGCGGGTGTGTATGCACAGTATCGGGGTTTTCCTGTAATTTATTACGGGACCAGTTTTCTGGAGTTGCCAGTTTGCTTTCCGTTTCGGCCAATTTCCATTGTTCCGTTCATTGGCCGAAGATTGGTGGAGGAGGGCTTATTTGCATTGTTGCAAATAGGCATTTGTGGAGGGGGTCTTTGCATTTTTGTTGTATCATGATAGCACCATCTTTTGACTTGTTAACCTCATCATGGCTTGACTTTTGTATGATGATGGAGGGACATGATGGTTGTTGATGATTTGGTAGTTGGAGTGAGGTTATTTACTTGCAATCATTTCTTGATATCATGAGCTTTTCTCTCTCCCTTGCATTATGGTGGTGATTGATTAATCCTTGGCTCTCCCCTCACTCACACTCTCTCCCCATTCACAAAGAGGGCCGGCCATTCTTTAGAGTGGTGGGTGATTGATTTTGGTGTGGCAATTTTTGGTTCTCTTCATTCTCCAAAAATCACACAAGAACCCTCTCCAAAAGTTCCTCTCTTTTCCTCCACAAAATGGCACAACTCCATAACCCCAAATGAGACACAATCCTCTACTACACATTCTACAACGAATCTTGGGCACGTCGAGTAGCCGGCTTCGTGCCCGAGTTGCCTCGGCATTGAGGTGGGAGCCCGTAAACAAAGTAGGCGATGTGGTGCACTTCCGGCGACGAGGAGGAGACGGGACCTTTCCGCAGGAGATCGGGACCATGACGAGAAGACCGGAGGACTTGGATCGTCGGTATATCTCTATTCCCTTTCTTGTAGATAGCTTAGACTAGTTAATGGTTCGATCCGGAGTTTAGTGCGCGGTGGTGCCGGTTTGCAAAGTCCGCAAAATTTTAGTTATTCACCGCTTCCGCATTCCGGCGTCGGATTGACGGCCGGGGCGCCGCCGTGCACTTACAGTGGTATCAGAGCCTCCCCATTAACTTAGTCTAGCTTTGTGTAATGTGTTTTTCTGTTCCGATCGATCGAAATGTCCGAAAACCCTAATACACCCACGACAGTTTCTGTTGAAATTTTTCTGTCTCCAAAAATTTTTCAGGTTGCATAAAAGTACTGTGCTAGAAATTCTAAGAACACTGTTCAAATTCGACGCACTAATCTTCTTACTTGACCGCGGAAGGGCGGCCAAAACCCACGTTTGGCCGCGCTTCCGCCGCAGTATACAGGGATCAGTGGGTTGGGTTTTTACAGTGGGCTTCTGGGCTTAAATTAGGGGTTTTGGGATATTAAAATTGGGTCCAGGTTTTCTTTAACTGCTACAGTATTCTTTGTGGGCCCACTTGTTAAAGTTTGATCAATCGGAATATTTTAAACACATTTTTCACAGTATTTACATTATATCTGCGACCGTGAATGTCACTCGATCGGTAAATCCGGTCTAACTGCTATAGCCCGGTTAGACGGATTTGCGAACGTGACTTTCACGTTGATGTTCTATGTATTTGCTGTGATGTTGCGGATCGGTCGTGGGGGATAGCCTGGATGCAATGCTAGTACAGTTGTGGTTGTATTATGTACATTTGTTATTGCGGGGCGAGCGTCCGACATGTGGACTGCCGTCACTGCCTGTTTGTATTATTATTTTGGGGCACGACCTGGTTGCGGTCGATGTACCCGTTGTATGTATATTTTACTTTCTGTACTAGGATTACCCCGCGGAGGGGTGCACGGATAGCCGGGTTCTAGAGGGCAGCAAGCCCGCATCTCATGGCATTGGGACGGAGGGGGCTTCACTCTAGGATTGGCGGGCTATTCGCCGCACTCGTAGGGGGTACAGGTTTGACCCAGGAGGGGTGCCCAAGTTACCGGATTCCGTGAAGTGCTGGGTGGTCCATTCACGGTGCTGAAGGGGGCTGCCTCGCTTCAGGTTTTGGCGGGTGACTTGCCGCGCCCGTAGGGGTCTAGGATTCTCATTGCACAGGCTATCCACACGACCAAGGGAACGTCGGGTTTCAGTAGTGGCTCTGTGAAACCCGGGGTTCCCAGATATCTGTATTGTTTCTGTGATGCTGTTCATTCTCTGTGATGTTGCATTTTATTCACGCCTTGAGCGAATATAATATATTGGTATATATATTAGTAGATGTTGTATATGTTTTGCATCCGCGCTAGTCCAGTCCCCGCTCTGTCGTTAGTTAGCTAACCTAACGGGTAATGACGGGACCCAGTGGCGAATGCGGATGGCATATACGTACATCAGTATATTTTCGTTCTTTTTGGTGTGATCAATTGATGGGACTGCATTGATTCGGATCAATGCAAGTTAAAAACAAACCTAATCTGATGTTGTTGGAACACTTTTTCAAAAAGCTGTTATTGCAAGGACGTTCACTTTTGTTTTGCATCGCGGTATTCATTTAGAATATCCTGCTCCTCAGTCGACGAGGCAAGGGCCGAGATCCCTTCACCGGGAGTGACCCCTTGGACAATAAGTTTGCGTCAGGGCATTAACTTCACTATAGCCGATTACTTTTGCTTTGCACCGTGGTATTCAGTTGGAATATCCTGCACCCCATTCTACGGGGAAAGAGCCGAGATCCCTTCACCGGGAGTGACCTCTTTAGCGGAAGTTGTCGTCACTATATTTTCAAAAAGCTATCCGTTCCTTCAACGATATCAAGTTCATTACGTTAAAGGTTTTCGCCAGAAACCATTCGTAGCCCTCCGTCATTTCAGTTAAATATTCGGTAGTATTCAAGCTATGTATTTTGACCTCACGCCAAGGCATAGTGTTTGGTAGCTGCCGGGTATTTATCTGTTGCATAGATAGATGCGTTGGTTTGGGACAGTCGTACTACTATTTTGGCCTACGTCAAGGGTATGTACGGGTGGGTTCAGATTAACCTGGATAATGACGGGCAGAACTTGACATGTGACTTATGATATTTTGACCTCACGCCAAGGTCATAAGAGCATGGGGCAGAAATCACATCGGGAGTTTCAAAAGTACTGAAACTTGCCAGATATGCGCATACCTTCTGGAGTGTGATGACGTGAGCGGATTCCGTCACGTTGTCATGCGATGAGAGTTGGATCCCGATTCCCACTGATGAGTTAGTTTACTCCTCGGGTGACCCCGACTAATTCTTCTTTCAGGTTTGGAGGAGAATTTGAGGTACAGTGGGAGGATTCCAGATTAGATAAATTGGTAACCATTCTGATCTAGGTTAGAGTGCACGCTGAGTGTTTCTTTTCTCTCTCTCTCTGGCAGCGACCAAGTTGACCGAACCTTCTTAAACACTGGCTTTTGGATTGTCAGAGTTGCAGACCTCATTGCCACTCCTACTTTTACCCTTTTCTCCAGGACACCCCGTATTGCTACGAACGTCCACTTCCATTGGACAAAACCATCGTATGGTTAGATACGAACTCGAAGGAATTTATTCGAGGATGGTTTCAGGTTCTGGAGAAAACGGATAGGATTATTCAGTTGTCTTTTCCTTTTACCCTCTCTCAGGTTACGAGTACTCCTTGGTTTAGGGGTAGTACACCTATTACGCAAATTGGATTGTCTTCTTCCAAACCTTAGGCTGGTGCCGACCGGTAGGGAATGAAGAAAACCAATTAGCCTAACGATGGTATACAGAAGGTATTAAGTTCAGACAAAGCAAGGGATTAGTAAGAGGGCAAAGTAAATTGCAACAGATATTCACGACCAAACCAAATATTTCGTTACCACTCCCACATCACCTTTGTATTTCTCCAGGACACTCCGTATCACTACGAAGATCCACAGTTTATTTGGATAATCCATCGTATGGTTATATACGAACTCGAAAGGAACTTGTTCCAGTTCGGGGATGGATCCTGGTTCAGGAGAAATAGGAATAAAGTACATTCAGGTGTCTTTTATCTTCACCTTCTCTCGCATTGCGAGTGTTCCTAGGATTGGGACAGTACACCCATTATGCTTATTGGATAGTCTTCTTCCAAACCATAGGCTGGTGCCGAACGGTAGGGAAGGAAGAAAACCATTTGGCCTAAAGGGGTGTGCAGAAGGTAAAGACTAAAGACATATGAAGGGATTTGGAGAGGTGGCAAAGAACTATACGGTTACAGTCGTGAATCTGGAAGAGGCATTACTAGGAATACCAGAATACCCCATCGGAACATTTCAATGTTTCAGTTTCACTGTGTAATGTTAAAGGAAAACTGATTTCCCGATTAGATACTTACTCCAGGGTATGTATTTACCAGGTACGATTCTCACATCTGTATGGTTTTACAGATGATGAGTGGGAGTAAGTTATTGGGAATTGGGTGATTATCCTCATTATATCGGGATTCGTTGTAATCGGTGATATTTGAGAAAATCACCTGGGCTGTTTGCCGGTCGGCAAATATTTGGTTTTGAATATCCGCTGTTATGCACCAATTTCAAATTGATATATCTGTACGTCTATTTTCATAGAGTGAGATATACCTTTCTGAAATTATGTCTATGACATTTACCTATATCAGTGGATGGTTAGGTAAGGAGCATTAAACAGCGGTGTAATTCTTCTTAACCATAAGTACAGTTTTCAACCTACGACACACAGTGAATGAGTTATCAGACTCAAGGGACTTATACAAAGGATTGTATGTTTTCCAGGGTCCATCAGGACAGAGGGGTTGGTCCTCATACTACATTCAGTTTACTTATGACTTCTCTAGTTTTTAGACAAGTGTTTCGTGGAAACACAGGGTCCGAATTTGGAGAAGTTATTGGTATTTGAATAGAGTAGAGAACCAGGTATAGCAAGTATCGGGATTCTTCAAAGAGATCGAAGATGTAGATACTTGTGTATGGTATTCAGTTGATAGTAATGATAAAGAGATCTTGCTTCTCTTTCAGGTTACTCATAATTGGAAGTATTCCTAAGTTGAGTAACGCTGATCGGCCTCCTTCCATTTAGTTGACATGCGCTGGAGACAGCTGCATGATTTGAATCTGGTTCAATTAAATCAGTGCCTCTGTTTCTATATTGGATATAGAACAGTTCATATATTAACGATGTTAAGGTACGGGGAGTTGTCCGGTTTATGATTAAAACCAGACACTGGACAACTCAAGGCACGTTTCTGTAATGGCTGTTTGCGGGTTGACCCAGGCTATGACGAGGGTTGATTTTCTATCATCTGGATGAACAATAGTGATATTGTTCTAGACTCGCCACAGTTTTATTAAAAATGGATTTTTTCAGAAAACAGTAGTGGGAGTATGGTAGAACTGGAAGTGATTCCAGAACCACAAACGATTACTGAAGATTTGATAAGGAACCTAAAGATTCAATCTGGATTGACATTCCATTGGCCACTCCGCAGATAAGGTGGGTAACTTCAGGCACCCGAGAGGTACTACGGTAGCCTCAAGGACGATGACAGGGAAGTTCTTGTTTACCCACAATTGCCATTGCTGTTGTTCCAGGTTACGAGACCCGGCGGGAGGATGAGTATAGCGTCGTTCTAAACCAGTTTTAGAAGTGTACGTCTATATGACTCTGCCAGAGGGTTGTCGTAGTCAGTGGGAGCAGCGGAAGCATTGGTGGACAGGTTGCTTATGTCTATTTATAGACTAGAGCAGATGTAGCGGAGATAGATCATCTATTTCTGACGTGACAGTCATGGGTTTGACTTCATCAGAATAGGGGATGGATCTGTTGAGAAGGTAGTAGGGTGTGATATCCTGGTATTTGGATGACCTACACAGAGTAGGAAAAGAAACTCCTATACTACAATCGGTTATACTTTGGTCGTCACACAGTGGTTTCTCCACAAAGGAAATGGATTTTATATCTGACATACTGGTTACTAGATCTATGGTTTTAGATCTAGATTTGGGTGGTTTCCCAATCAGGGTACTTGACAGCATCCTAAGAATATTTAGGATGGACGACTCCTGGTACGGTAGTGTACCTGCAGGTAATGGAGTCACCCTCTCCAAAGGTGTCCTACAGACTAAAGGGGAGAGGGACGGGCATGATTGGCAGATCACTTGCTCAGGCAATTGAGTCAATCGTGAGATGTCAAGTACCACACCAGATGTTGTTCTTGCACTGGATGCAATAAGTTGACATTAATCCAATCCTGGAGAAACAGTCGGAAGCAGTTTTAGAACATAAGTGGATGTTCTAGGGAGATGATAACGACAGCCTCATTCAGGAGACAGTTATCATTCCAGGCTTCCAAGGTGACATGGACGACAAGGAGGTTGTCAGAGTTATAGTTTTCCTTCTGATGAGGGGCAGTATTTTGGACAGGTGGTCCAAGGCAATACTGAGGGAGGCATGGCGCGCAGGATACTGATTAAGTTCAGTTGACGATACAGTCTAAGAAGTTTGGATTTGGAGTTCATTTATGAGCTATGTCCCATCAGACATCCAGACACATTCTAAGACAGGTATTGCTCATTTCGGGAGATGGGTTTCTCCGCGAACTTGAGATATAGAGAGACATAGAAAGAAACATCGAAGCGGATCCACTCACTGAGGTTATTCCTCGAACGCAATAGTTTCGCAAACGAGCTTTGTGAGACTGACTAGTAGAGGAGTTGGATGTTCGGTATCACACGGGCTGTGAGTATGCGACATCGCAATAATTAGCCTTGAGTGCAAGTGGGAGATTGTTGGAGATAGTGCCCTCAGAGTCAATTATTAGGTCACAGGTACGTGATTGTAATGATTGAGGGAGGACCTATCCCGGTAGGACAGTCTTACTCGAGATGATAGTATGCTATCTGGTTTACCTTTATCATCGTGTACTGCTTTAGGTGACCTGACACGTCGCTATTACACGTTGATAGAGCCCCTAGGATTCTTGCTTGACCACCAGCAGTATGAGGGCGATCATATAAGTGAGAGCTGGGGGTCTACAAGCATATCCTTAAATGGTCCCTAGTCGTGGGAGTTTCGAGACCGGGCATCGATACTCCATTGGTAGACTAGTGTATACAGTCGAGACCCCGACGAGGGGCGGTGGCCGGTCTCACAAGCCACTGGTGTCAGTTGGATCACCTAAGATGTATACAGGTGCTCATTGGGTTATGAGTACACCGGACAGGACTCGCCGGGAACATGCTAGTTGGTCATATACCAGACGTCAGATGGCAGTTCCCTGGTGACATGTGTGCAGGTTAGTTCATCGACCTGGGGATCGTCATTTGTCTCGTGTGAGTTCCCACTGTACTTTGATTACTACCCTACCACGGCTCAAAGGAGTCGTGCAAACAGGTTTTAGTTGGGTACAGTCCCGAGCCACATGGAGGCAGTGAGCGTATCTTCAGGGGTTCGTCTCTCCCGGTATTGGGGGTGAGGTCGTGCTGTGTCTAGGAGAGCCATTACACAAAGTCCTTAGCCAAGGCAAGGAGATTTACTGGTAGGTATTCCAGTAGTATCTCAGGGTGTTCTGGGCTACACTCCGACACGACTTGTACCGCTTTTGGGGGTCTGACTTTTACCAACCCCCTAGGCCCGCCATGCGATACTCATAGACTAACGGACCGGACTGCACGGATATTGTCACTGACAGGCTCAGTAGGGTGTCAGGCTGAGTTCGCTCACAGACGTCCCTTTTAGTCAGTACCTGGTAGCCCGTTACGTATTGGCTTATACCTCTGACGTGCTAGTGGTTAAATCCACAACCAAGGTGTTGACGAGTCTTTAGAGTCCCCCACATTCAGTTACTCAGCTTTCGGGCGAAAGGTTGTAGAGGCCGTATGGAGATATGGCAAGGTCCGATCAGATACGTGCGGTATTGCACGGATCAGGATCGGACAGTTTGTACTATAGGCCGTATGGTTATATGGCAGGGTTCGATCAGATACGTGCGGTATTGCACGGATCAGGATCGAACAGATATTACTAGCCGGCTTTGGTATAAGCCGGATCCTAGTATAGTACAGTGTAGACTTTGTCTCATTGCATTTGTATTTCGGTCGAAATACAGATGCGGGTGTGTATGCACAGTATCGGGGTTTTCCTGTAATTTATTACGGGACCAGTTTTCTGGAGTTGCCAGTTTGCTTTCCGTTTCGGCCAATTTCCATTGTTCCGTTCATTGGCCGAAGATTGGTGGAGGAGGGCTTAGTTGCATTGTTGCAAATAGGCATTTGTGGAGGGGGTCTTTGCATTTTTGTTGTATCATGATAGCACCATCTTTTGACTTGTTAACCTCATCATGGCTTGACTTTTGTATGATGATGGAGGGACATGATGGTTGTTGATGATTTGGTAGTTGGAGTGAGGTTATTTACTTGCAATCATTTCTTGATATCATGAGCTTTTCTCTCTCCCTTGCATTATGGTGGTGATTGATTAATCCTTGGCTCTCCCCTCACTCACACTCTCTCCCCATTCACAAAGAGGGCCGGCCATTCTTTAGAGTGGTGGGTGATTGATTTTGGTGTGGCAATTTTTGGTTCTCTTCATTCTCCAAAAATCACACAAGAACCCTCTCCAAAAGTTCCTCTCTTTTCCTCCACAAAATGGCACAACTCCATAACCCCAAATGAGACACAATCCTCTACTACACATTCTACAACGAATCTTGGGCACGTCGAGTAGCCGGCTTCGTGCCCGAGTTGCCTCGGCATTGAGGTGGGAGCCCGTAAACAAAGTAGGCGATGTGGTGCACTTCCGGCGACGAGGAGGAGACGGGACCTTTCCGCAGGAGATCGGGACCATGACGAGAAGACCGGAGGACTTGGATCGTCGGTATATCTCTATTCCCTTTCTTGTAGATAGCTTAGACTAGTTAATGGTTCGATCCGGAGTTTAGTGCGCGGTGGTGCCGGTTTGCAAAGTCCGCAAAATTTTAGTTATTCACCGTTTCCGCATTCCGGCGTCGGATTGACGGCCGGGGCGCCGCCGTGCACTTACAATTACAACCTTTGTAGTCCCCTCCTTCGCTTCATAAGCTCCGAATAGAAGTCCCTCCGCCGCGATCCACGATCTCCCAGACTCAAGAGAGGCTCCAAGACTCGAACGATCCATGCTAGCCTGTAGTGTTCCGTTTCTCTGATGATCTACGTCGAAATTGCTATAACTCAAGCTTTCTCACTCTAATGAGATGAACACCCTAATCTAATGGGCTAGATTAGATGAGAATGATGGAGTAGTATTTATTCAATCTTTTTATATCAATTTCTCATAAGAAATCATCATAAAATGAATAACTAGTGAGCTTTCTCAAAGCTCAAGAGAGAAGAAGATGATGGAATAAGAGTTAATCCTTTTGTGATGAATAATAGAAAAGAATATATGATTGATCATGGAACCATGGTCAAGGATGACAAGGTTAACCTTTGTAGAGAATAAACTAGGGCTAGGGTTTGGTTAGGTTAAAGAATGAGTCATAATATAATATCAACCATAATATCCAACACTTGACAAAAGGAAAGCTTCTAGATGGTGCAAGAAGGAGCTAACCCTAATCAAACCCTAACCTTGCTTAATTTCCACTAAACATGTTCCATTATTAATCATATCATGTCACAATAATATATATCACATATATATTATATATTTGCAACAAAAGAAAATAATACAATTAACATATATCGCATATATATCAATGTATTATCCGATGAGAAAATGAAATAATAAAGCGAGCCAATATTAGATAATGTAATACAATATATCATATATATTATTATACATTAAATCATCGAATCAACACTTGATCCGACAATCCGGCTATATCGAATATAACCGACTAATATATCATGTGCCGATTAATCGAATCAACACTTGATCCGATGACCCGGTTCATATCTAAATATCGCGAGAATATAATACGGTATCTCATATTGCATTATCCTCGGTCCTGCACATATCACATATGTGACTCTACTCCGTTTTTCCTGAGCCAAGAAACCTCTGTGTAGGACTCTAAAGAACCGTCAATACGCCGGTAGCAGGTGATGATCATATCAAACACCCACAAGCTGCAAGCGGTCAGCTAAACGTAACATCCACCCAGGTATTGAGCGATTAGAAGATCAACAAGCTAGCCTGTACGTTCTCCTGTGAATCCAATCAGTAACACTCCCGTACAGTCCGGTCTCTTCGTCTGATATATCGCATATCAAGTCTAGGGGTGGTATACGTCAGACCCCAGTAACCGATAACTCGTGTCGATGTGAGGCTTATAACGGGTCGAGAAACTACCAGTAACACTTACTAGTAAATCTCTTTATTAGCCCTGGCCAGGGACTTCCAGTTATAGCCAATCGAACACAGCACAACATCAACTCCCTATACCGAGAGAAACGAATCCCCTCCTATCGCTCATTGCCTCCATGTGATTCGGGACTACACCCAAAAGCCACCGTTTTGCACGCCCTCTTGGACATGATAAGGTGGAAATCAAAGCACAGTGGGAATCACACAAGACTCTATGACGATCTCGGGTCTACAGACTACCCTGTACAAGTGTCACCGGAGAACTGCCATCTGACGTGTGGTATATCACCATCTGGGAGTTCTCGGCGAGTCCGTCCAGTGTACCCAGTCTCCACTGAGCACCCGTACACCATCCTTGATGTCAAACACCAATGGATATAGGATCATCCATCACCCATCATATGGGTCAAGATGCGTATACGCTAGTCTACTCTGGTGTATCGATGCCCTGTCTCGATATACCCTCGACTAGGAACAGTTATAGGATGTACTCATCGACTACCATGGCCCCACTAGTATGATCTCATCATAGTCCCAGTAGTCGAGTACAGATCCTAAGGGCTTTATCAACATGTGAGAGAAAGACAGTAAACCAATACAAGTCAACATGTTAAGATAAAGTGAAACCAAATCGCATACTATCATGACGAGCAAGAAAGTCCTTTATATATATATCCAAGCATCCATCATAATATACATCATATGTACAACAATGGCCTCTAGGGCATATACATAACTAACATAATATACAATGCCGAAGGGCGAGGATCAAAACTCAAAATAAACTCAAATCAACATGAAAAACATAATAATACAACGCGCAACTCTAAGGTCGAAATAATAACAAGTCTGGTCTTCTATCTCAATCAAATATACAATCTGGTTGATGGAGTTTTACTAGATACAACTGAAATAACAAATATACAATGGTGGTCCTGATGAAAAAGAACCCACCTGCCAAAGCAATCACCCGGAAGGAACATTGTGCCAGCAAAGCCGCAACGAAACCTGTACGGCAAAACCTGCAAGGAACTGTGGCACAACGGGAGTGAGTTGCCAACTCGTGAGTAGAAAACATCACAGAGCAGAAATCGCATGTATGACGCTATCCTAGGTCATATCAAGTAATATCCTCAAATAATATCCTAATCCATCTACATATATATGAAATACCACGCGCTCGTGTCAGTGCCTCAGATAGCTACATATCAGATATATGATGTATGAATGCAGTACGAATAAAATCAGAATACATCATGAATGAGACAACTGTTTTCTTTATTTAGTGAGATTTCTATATGTATATCAATCGAGTATCATCAATGAAATCAACAGAGAAATCAGTATCAAGTATCTACACAAAACATAAATCTCAATGTCTCAATATCTCAGGCTCCGGCTATCCGGACTGGCCTGTACCATCAAATCTCAATATCTCAGTGTCTCAAATCTCAATATCTCAATACCTCGGGCTCCGTCAGTCCGGATCGGCCATATCATCAAATCCAACGACCACGAACGGTATCCTCCAGATATTCGCCGCGCCAGGTAAAATCACTGGTAGGCAGTCTGCCCCTGCCGAGCTCATCGTCTACAACTCGAGCTTCTTGCCCTGGGGTACCATACCGGGTCTACCATATACCCGAGACGGTTCATCCGGCTCCTCCAATCGGGTCTCGAAATCCAACAGCAATCATGAAACTCATGGTGGACGACTCATACATCACGAGAAAACCGCAACTTGCATTTTAAAAAGAGGGAGAGAGAGAGAAGTTTATATATATTCTTGCAGTTTTCCCCCAAATCCAGAAATCTCATGAAAATCCGAAATCCAAGAATCAAAAGTGAGTAAACAGTGAATTTCAGCATAAATCTCCATAATGCTGCATGACCAATGAGTATATGAACGCAACTGATATCAGGCAATGAATGCAATACTTAAACTAGCATATGGAAGCTATAACATATTGCGACTATCAGCTAGCAAGTTATGTCAATGAAATGGTATTTTCTAAAATGTACGTGACATGGCAATTACCGATGAAGATGTGTGTGAGCCGGCAAGCGAGTGTACGTGGAGCATACGCGTCATCGGTAATGGTGCTGGTGTCCTGACAGCATGGTTTCATAATCACTAAGTACACAATAACATGCAATGAGGCGATAACAACATAATACAGGCAAATGAATAGTAAATGCAACAATAATATGTAGAACATGAATAACAACGTAACAATAAGGAATCTACCTTACTATACATGTGATCTACTATTTTGCCGTTTGAAATAGTACGATTCGTGGTGTTTTAAAAATAAGGGCTACGGTGTTTTTAAGAAAACGTACGTCTTTTGAAATATCCGTAGTATCCCTTGGTTTGTCTTTAAAATTTTCACGATTCGTCAGTCTTGGAAATAGGTATGACCCGGGTCCAGTCTAACATCTACTAGGTAAACTACAGATCTAACTAACAACCAATCGAATGGGGTATGGAAACCACCTAAATTTGAGTCGATATATATATATATATATACATATATATAATAGTCAGTGATCCCGCCTCAATAGTACCATGTACGATACAATAAATCATATGATATCCTCGAGTCAAGAGTGCGGATCTATCATCAATATATAGCTTATACGGTAAATCCATCGTACGACATCCCAAATCTGGGTACAGGTCAACTATCACATCAAACTCATCATTTATCTGGTATCCTTATCATCACATCATGAATTAGGGGTACTGACCTACAGTCTATGTCACGACCCGAAAGTACGGAACGTGACCGGCACTTAGATTACGAAGCGTCTAGAGGCGCCACGTAACCTAAGTAAGCCGAAGCCCAGAAATCTAAACCATAGAAGAAGAAGAAGAAGAAGAAGAAGAAGAAGAAGAAAAATAAAACAAGTTTAAAAGCATCAGCAATTTTCCCAAAAATTTCGGCAGAGTCTCCTCTATAAAAACTGGCCCCCAAACGGGTACAACAAGTTTAATATACATAAAAAATAAAAAGCATCCCCAAACGGGAGCTAGCATCAACGCCAACAGGCGGAAACAACCACAACAAGCACAATAATATACAACGCAAATAGGCGAGGCTCAAAACTCAAAAGAAAACAAAACCACCAGATCAGAATAATACATGCGCGACTCTAAGGTCGAAATAAAAGACTGGTCCAATAAACTTATCAAGTAATACAAGTATGGTTGATGGAGCTTACTAGATACAAATGAAAGAATAAAAAAATACAATGGTGGTTCAGATACAAGTGAACCAACCTACCGTGCAAATCACCCTGAAGAAAAGATGTGCCAGCAAGCTGCCAGGGAAACCTGTACATCGACCCTGAAATAAAATTTGGCACAACGGGGGTGAGTTGCCAACTCGTGAGTAGAAGACATCTACGAAAAGAAATCGAATGCACGACGCTATCCTAGGTCGTAATAATACACTATTATATCCCAATCAACTAGTAATAGCAAGGTAAAACTACGTGTAAGTGCAGATACTCCGTGTCCGTGTCAGTGCCTCATATAATACTATGCCATATGAAATGAAATGCATGCACCATGAATGTAAAGTAACAAATCCTGAAATCCAGATATATGTATAAGAAATCTGTAGCTGTTATCATCGTAAAATGTGTATAAGAATCTGAAATCTCAACAATGAAATCCATGGAAATCCGTGTCAAGCATCGACACAATACATGTAATCTCAAGTCTCAATATGTCGGGCTCCGTCAGTCCGGATCGGCCCATATCATCAAATCTCACGACAACGGTCGGTATCCTCCGGATATCCGCCGCGCCAGACATCACCGGTAGGTAGCCTTCCCCTGCCAGGCACATCGTCTACAACTCGATCTTCTTGCCCCGGGGTACCATACCGGGCCCACCATGTACCCGAGACGGTTCATCCACTCCTCGAATCGGGTCTCGAAATCCATCAGAAAACATGAAATCTCATGGTGGACGACACATACATCATGAGAAAACCGCATCTTGTTTTAAAAAGAGAAGAGGAGAGAGAGAGAAGTTTTTATATATTTTTGCGGTTTTCCCCAAAAATCCAGAAATCTCATAGAAATCCAAATCTCAAAATCATGAGTAAGTATATGATAAGTGTCGGCATATGCCCATAATACTGCATGATAACATGAAAATATGAATGCATGAATGTCCAAGCAATAAATATCATGTTTGTACTAATGTCAGAGAATAATCATAATATTATAGCGGTCTAGTTGTTAACTGATTCTATCCATAAGAGTAAATATGATCTAAAGTGTACGTGACATAGCAATTACCGATGATGATGTGTGTGAGCCGGCAAATAAGTGTGCGTGGAATATGCGCATCATCGGTAATAGTGCTGGTGTCCTAACAGGTAAAGTTTATACTGATTATAGCAACATATGTAAGAACATGCACCATGATGATTACAGTATGAATGTAAATACAGGTGTGCGTTATCCACTCCTCTGCGAGATACGAGTACAACTACCACTATGTGAGTCGAACCTAAACCAGTGTCCATCTAACATCCTAAGGAACTAAACCTAATAGACTAGTCAGTAAGAAACTAGAGTCTACCTAAGGTCTGAATCAATATCTCTAATAGTCGGCGATCCCGCCTCAATAGCGTCACGTACGTAGTACGGCTTCCTCGAATCAAGAGTGCGGATCAATCATCAAATCTAAGCCTCGTACGGTAAAATCTATCGTACGGCATCCCAATATCGGGGTAAGGTCAACTATCTCCTAGGTGTCTCCTCATTCGTATAATGTCATCATCAACACATCTCATGATCAAGGTGCAAAACTGTGATCGCATACATCAATCATATATCATTGCCATCATGATAAGCATCATTAGTTTATCCACAGAAATATCATGTCATATGTGTAATATTGTGATTAAATCATACCGATATCTTATCGTCATCAAGTCACACCTATACGATATCGACATCAGGTCACACCTATATGATGTCGTAATCAAGTCATACATATATCATATCGTGATCAGTCACAAGCTACAGTCCAGGTACTATTTTAGCGTCCCATTTACCTCAATATCACCACCACCCTTTATAATTTATATGTTCATGTTCAATATCTCATTCTCTAATGATCCGCTAACACTTTAATACGACTGTATAGTCAAGAATCACGGCATCAAGCCCAGTTATACTGTTTCATCATGCCTCAGATATTATATCACATCAATGAATCCCATATACGTGCTGTGTATATATATACACCTATACCTAGTTTTATATATATACACACATATACGTATACGCCATGTCAAGTTTTAGTGTATGCGTGTGTGTTTCTATCAGAAAGCTACTAACCTCTCCCAAAGTATTCATCCTCAGGTGTGGTTTTCCTAAATCAGTCTAGTCCCGCCTAGGGTCATTACCAGGGTCCTACTCAGTAAGAATCTAGGGTCACATCTGGTTTCCTAATGACAATAAGTGCTATTCCTATTCTACGTTGCGGGGGTGCTAAACGCCATCCACCCGACTTCCCCCCGTAGATATGCATCTACTCACCTGGTCCATGTCTGCCGACGACGGTGTCGCCATCCTCCTCTTCATCGCCCGCAGTCCACTTGAAGGGTACCTAAACGCAAACATATAAATAGCATCATAAACCGAATCACATACAAAAGTCAAACGATACAAGGAACAAGCATAGGTTAAAACCTATGTCCCGTCCCCGCAAAAGAACCAAATACCGCTCGATATCGGCGTACAAACTCCGATAGATCAAGATAACATCATCAAACAACTTGTAGTTTTAAAACACATTACTTATACCATAAAACACGATTAAATCCATCGAAACCCTAAAATCTATCAAACCGTCCAATTTCGCAAAATCCCGAAAATGTCAGTATACCGTTTTTCATCAAAACATGACATTTAAATGAAACTAATGGTCATAAAACTCATTAAATAGCATTAATAGACTATACAAACCATTACTATATTTTTATTACACAATTTTGCATTTATTTGAAATTTCTAGTTTGCAACTTTTAACAATTTTAACATTTTTCAAGCAAAATACCACAATTCCACCGCAAAACGTGATTTTGCATAAATTAATGTCTTAAACTACAATTTATGATGATAATGATATAATGAAACTATAATTTAAATTTTTACTCTCAATTAATTAAGAATTTCCAAGAACTAGTTAGCAAAATAGCAATTTTTATCATAATTTATCCACTATCAATAAAACTAGTAACTAAATTGAGTTTTTCATTCCACCAACAAGTTAAAATTTTCTTAAAAATCACATTCTAGTGTTGTAAACATTAGTTGTAAATTTATCTCACTAATAAATATATTATTCATAAATCTAGTTTGCAATAAAATCGCTTGATTTAACAATTTGATTGAGCAAATTACAATTCAACAACCATACAAGATTTTCTCATTCTAAAATTTTTAAACTAGTTATTATAAGCCTAATTAATTAATAAAAATCATAACTTGATTTTACCACCCTAACTTGAATTTTTAAAACTTGGAAATAGAATTAATTTATTAATTCTAATTATGCTAGAATGAAACATTAAATAAAAAATAAACAAAAGAATGAGATTTATACCTTCATGACATGAAACCTAAGCATGAAATAAGCCTCCAAAATAATGGTTTCCATCTCCAATATCCATGCCCAATAGGTTAAAGAATATTGGGTAAAGATTAAATATGGATTTTGGGGTTTATTTTGGAATTTTTTGATGGAATTTGATGATTTTAAATGCAAGTGAAGTGGGGAATTTTTTTGGGGCAGCCATGGGGTGAGGAGGCCGGCCACTTTGGGGAGGAGAGGGAGAGAGAGAAAAGAGTGAGAATGATGTAGAAAGTTCCCCACAATTATCCACCTCTTTATGTCATTTCAACATTTTAATCAATTTCTTTTATTTCATTTCTAACACAACTCAAGAAAACTCTAGAATTTTCAAAAAATTTGCAAATAAATTTTGCATGAAACACACTAAATTATAATATGCCATGGTTCATTTTTACAAATTAAAACCATTCAAAATTGTAATTTATACTAATTTAGTGTAAAAATAAAGCTTATGTTAATATTTAAAATAATTAATTTAGGAAAAATATTTTATTAAACTAAAAATTTATAAGTGGCTAAATAAACACCATTTACTAGTAATTTCATAATTAAAATAGATATTTTAAATTTTTATAATGAAAACAATCACGGTTTGGTTTTACGAAAAATACATTTTACTTTACCGAAAATCCTAAAATTCACTTAAACACTTTTATTCATTTAATTATTTATTTAATCATTTTTAAAACGTTACAATCTTCCCCCCTTTAAGAAATTCGGTCCCCGAATTTAAATTAAAACTCCCCCTCCAAATACTAAAAACGTTTAGCAAAACATTCAAATCGTCGGGGCTCCGAAATCATCAATACATAACAAAAATCAACTCCGTCAAGCATAACGCAATCATCGGAGTTAAGGCGATAATAAAATATCATAACCCAATATGAAAACCATCATAATATACATCAATCTGTAACTTATATATAGTGCGCATCGTAGTAAAACCGTACAAATATCTGGATAAGGAAATATGCAAACACCCCTTTTTGAAAATTGCCGTGTGATGCACGTGTCACGGCATAAGTAGCGGACGTTTAATTTAAAAAAAGTAGCTATATATATAAATATCTTTTATTTAACATACACGTCCCTCCTGGTTACTAAATCAAATAATAATGACTATGAAAGCATACTGCTCAAACTGAAATCAATCCCAATCACATCATAAAAATATCATGTGCGTCCGTTGCGCACTGAAATCGAAACCAACTAAAGATACCATGAATACACACAAAAACAAAACTAAGTGCAACAGGTGTGCACCAAAAACATCTGTCAAGTGCAACGGGCGTGCACGACTCAATATCAGGAGCATCTAGCCTGCACAAAACCCCGATTTAGTGCATCTGGTGTGCACAAAATCGCATCGAGTGCGCCAAGTATGCGCAAGAATCCTAATCAGGTGCACATGGTGCACGAAAACATACCTCGAATATCAAAATCAAAATCACAGTACAAAAATGCATGAAAACTAAGTCAAAACATATGTCAAAATCATGTGTAACCCATATGCACGAAATCAAATCAAAATCTCAAAATATATAAAACCAAATCAAGTGTACTGGGTGCGTACTAAACCACAACAATACAACTGATATATGAAACACAGATAGAATGAAGGTACGCACAGGAAATACCAATCGTAGAACAAGTCCTCAAAATACAAAAATCCAATCAACGAAAATAGGAAATTCAAATCACTAAATCACAATTGTAAACACTATCGTCAATGTGCGCCTCTTTCCTCTGATGTCGAATGCTTCGAACTCGTTCTTTCATAGGTGTGCTGACTGCGCTACCAACGGCAATACTCATGTCTAGAGTCTCCCATATAGTCGATCCCTTCACTTGATATCCGGACTACATTAAACTTTTCGATCGATCCATCAAAATCCCATAATTCCCCGAGAGCTCAACACTCAAGTACAGTTTAAAAATATCCGGTACATACCCCAGCATCGATGATCCAGCTGTAGAAGGGCAAACCCGAGCCTCACTAATGGCACAGCGGAACTGCCGTAAACCATAAGGTTCAAGGGCGTTCTCGTAGTCATTATGTCTAGTTAGGGTTTCATTCTTCTAGAGGGTCCATCGAAATACTTGCATGTTCTTCCGAATACTTTAAACTTAGGAAAATGGTTTTCTGATAATCGTTCGAACCCTTTAACTTCATCCGGACGGCATGTGAATACCCTTCGTCCGCACGCTAAGCAATGCTTCAATCCTCAAGAATAACCAATACTCTAATGGTTATCGCATTCGAGCCGCAGCTTCCTCTGCCCGTGTGCCCGTGGTAACAGAACCACCCTCCGACATCGACGAAGATAGATCAAGGAACGAATGAAATACGGTGCAAACAAATGTACATCCTAAGGCTCCTTAAGCAGAGTAGCGTATCGTAAGTATGCCGCGGACCATACCCACGGTACGTTACTCTACCTAAATCGCCTACTCCATCAACCAAGGGTCACCTAGACTTATACAGGGTTAAACCTAGCGCTCTGATACCAACTTTGTCACGACCCGAAAGTACGGAACGTGACCGGCACTTAGATTACGAAGCGTCTAGAGGCGCCATGTAACCTAAGTAAGCCGAAGCCCAGAAATCTAAACCATAGAAGAAGAAGAAGAAGAAGAAGAAGAAAAAGAAAACAATTTTAAAAGCATCAGCAATTTTCCCAAAAATTTCGGCAGAGTCTCCTCTATAAAAACTGGCCCCCAAACGGGTACAACAAGTATAATATACATAAACAATAAAAAGCATCCCCAAACGGGAGCTAGCATCAACGCCAACAGGCGGAAAAAACCACAACAAGCACAATAATATACAACGCCAATAGGCGAGGCTCAAAACTCAAAAGAAAACAAAACCACCAGATCAGAATAATACATACGCGACTCTAAGGTCGAAATAAAAGACTGGTCCAATAAACTTATCAAGTAATACAAGTATGGTTGATGGAGCTTACTAGATACAAATGAAAGAATAAAAAAATACAATGGTGGTTCAGATACAAGTGAACCAACCTACCGTGCAAATCACCCTGAAGAAAAGATGTGCCAGCAAGCTGCCAGGGAAACCTGTACATCGACCCTGAAATAAAATTTGGCACAACGGGGGTGAGTTGCCAACTCGTGAGTAGAAGACATCTACGAAAAGAAATCGAATGCACGACGCTATCCTCGGTCGTAATAATACACTATTATATCCCAATCAACTAGTAATAGCAAGGTAAAACTACGTGTAAGTGCAGATACTCCGTGTCCGTGTCAGTGCCTCATATAATACTATGCCATATGAAATGAAATGCATGCACCATGAATGTAAAGTAACAAATCCTGAAATCCAGATATATATGTATAAGAAATCTGTAGCTGTTATCATCGTAAAATGTGTATAAGAATCTGAAATCTCAACAATGAAATCCATGGAAATCCGTGTCAAGCATCGACACAACACATGTAATCTCAAGTCTCAATATGTCGGGCTCCGTCAGTCCGGATCGGCCCATATCATCAAATCTCACGACAACGGTCGGTATCCTCCGGATATCCGCCGCGCCAGACATCACCGGTAGGTAGCCTTCCCCTGCCAGGCTCATCGTCTACAACTCGATCTTCTTGTCCCGGGGTACCATACCGGGCCCACCATGTACCCGAGACGGTTCATCCACTCCTCGAATCGGGTCTCGAAATCCATCAGAAAACATGAAATCTCATGGTGGACGACACATACATCACGAGAAAACCGCATCTTGTTTTAAAAAGAGAAGAGGAGAGAGAGAGAAGTTTTTATATATTTTTGCGGTTTTCCCCAAAAATCCAGAAATCTCATAGAAATCCAAATCTCAAAATCATGATTAAGTATATGATAAGTGTCGGCATATGCCCATAATACTGCATGATAACATGAAAATATGAATGCATGAATGTCCAAGCAATAAATATCATGTCTGTACTAATGTCAGAGAATAATCACAATATTATAGCGGTCTAGTTGTTAACTGATTCTATCCATAAGAGTAAATATGATCTAAAGTGTACGTGACATAGCAATTACCGATGATGATGTGTGTGAGCCGGCAAATAAGTGTGCGTGGAATATGCGCATCATCGGTAATAGTGCTGGTGTCCTAACAGGTAAAGTTTATACTGATTATAGCAACATATGTAAGAACATGCACCATGATGATTACAGTATGAATGTAAATACAGGTGTGCGTTATCCACTCCTCTGCGAGATACGAGTACAACTACCACTATGTGAGTCGAACCTAAACCAGTGTCCATCTAACATCCTAAGGAACTAAACCTAATAGACTAGTCAGTAAGAAACTAGAGTCTACCTAAGGTCTGAATCAATATCTCTAATAGTCGGCGATCCCGCCTCAATAGCGTCACGTACGTAGTACGGCTTCCTCGAATCAAGAGTGCGGATCAATCATCAAATCTAAGCCTCGTACGGTAAAATCTATCGTACGGCATCCCAATATCGGGGTAAGGTCAACTATCTCCTAGGTGTCTCCTCATTCGTATAATGTCATCATCAACACATCTCATGATCAAGGTGCTAAACTGTGATCGCATACATCAATCATATATCATTGCCATCATGATAAGCATCATTAGTTTATCCACAGAAATATCATGTCATATGTGTAATATTGTGATTAAATCATACCGATATCTTATCGTCATCAAGTCACACCTATACGATATCGACATCAGGTCACACCTATATGATGTCGTAATCAAGTCATACATATATCATATCGTGATTAGTCACAAGCTACAGTCCAGGTACTATTTTAGCGTCCCATGTACCTCAATATCACCACCACCCTTTATAATTTATATGTTCATGTTCAATATCTCATTCTCTAATGATCCGCTAACACTTTAATACGACTGTATAGTCAAGAATCACGGCATCAAGCCCAGTTATACTGTTTCATCATGCCTCAGATATTATATCACATCAATGAATCCCATATACGTGCTGTGTATATATATACACCTATACCTAGTTTTATATATATACACACATATACGTATACGCCATGTCAAGTTTTAGTGTATGCGTGTGTGTTTCTATCAGAAACCTACTAACCTCTCCCAAAGTATTCATCCTCAGGTGTGGTTTTCCTAAATCAGTCTAGTCCCGCCTAGGGTCATTACCAGGGTCCTACTCAGTAAGAATCTAGGGTCACATCTGGTTTCCTAATGACAATAAGTGCTATTCCTATTCTACGTTGCGGGGGTGCTAAACGCCATCCACCCGACTTCCCCCCGTAGATATGCATCTACTCACCTGGTCCATGTCTGCCGACGACGGTGTCGCCATCCTCCTCTTCATCGCCCGCAGTCCACTTGAAGGGTACCTAAACGCAAACATATAAATAGCATCGTAAACCGAATCACATACAAAAGTCAAACGATACAAGGAACAAGCATAGGTTAAAACCTATGTCCCGTCCCCGCAAAAGAACCAAATACCGCTCGATATCGGCGTACAAACTCCGATAGATCAAGATAACATCATCAAACAACTTGTAGTTTTAAAACACATTACTTATACCATAAAACACGATTAAATCCATCGAAACCCTAAAATCTATCAAACCGTCCAATTTCGCAGAAACCCGAAAATGCCAGTATACCGTTTTTCATCAAAACTTGACATTTAAATGAAACTAATGGTCATAAAACTCATTAAATAGCATTAATAGACTATACAAACCATTACTATATTTTTATTACACAATTTTGCATTTATTTGAAATTTCTAGTTTGCAACTTTTAACAATTTTAACATTTTTCAAGCAAAATACCACAATTCCACCGCAAAACGTGATTTTGCATAAATTAATGTCTTAAACTACAATTTATGATGATAATGATATAATGAAACTATAATTTAAATTTTTACTCTCAATTAATTAAGAATTTCCAAGAACTAGTTAGCAAAATAGCAATTTTTATCATAATTTATCCACTATCAATAAAACTAGTAACTAAATTGAGTTTTTCATTCCACCAACAAGTTAAAATTTTCTTAAAAATCACACTCTAGTGTTATAAACATTAGTTGTAAATTTATCTCACTAATAAATATATTATTCATAAATCTAGTTTGCAATAAAATCGCTTGATTTAACAATTTGATTGAGCAAATTACAATTCAACAACCATACAAGATTTTCTCATTCTAAAATTGTTAAACTAGTTATTATAAGCCTAATTAATTAATAAAAATCATAACTTGATTTTACCACCCTAACTTGAATTTTTAAAACTTGGAAATAGAATTAATTTATTAATTCTAATTATGCTAGAATGAAACATTAAATAAAAAATAAACAAAAGAATGAGATTTATACCTTCATGACATGAAACCTAAGCATGAAATAAGCCTCCAAAATAATGGTTTCCATCTCCAAGATCCATGCCCAATAGGTTAAAGAATATTGGGTAAAGATTAAATATGGATTTTGGGGTTTATTTTGGAATTTTTTGATGGAATTTGATGATTTTAAATGCAAGTGAAGTGGGGAATTTTTTTGGGGCAGCCATGGGGTGAGGAGGCCGGCCACTTTGGGGAGGATAGGGAGAGAGAGAAAAGAGTGAGAATGATGTAGAAAGTTCCCCACAATTATCCACCTCTTTATGTCATTTCAACATTTTAATCAATTTCTTTTATTTCATTTCTAACACAACTCAAGAAAACTCTAGAATTTTCAAAAAATTTGCAAATAAATTTTGCATGAAACACACTAAATTATAATATGCCATGCTTCATTTTTACAAATTAAAACCATTCAAAATTGTAATTTATACTAATTTAGTGTAAAAATAAAGCTTATGTTAATATTTAAAATAATTAATTTAGGAAAAATATTTTATTAAACTAAAAATTTATAAGTGGCTAAATAAACACCATTTACTAGTAATTTCATAATTAAAATAGATATTTTAAATTTTTATAATGAAAACAATCACGGTTTGGTTTTACGAAAAATACATTTTACTTTACCGAAAATCCTAAAATTCACTTAAACACTTTTATTCATTTAATTGTTTATTTAATCATTTTTAAAACGTTACAGTCTAGTACAATCTGATACCATCAACATATATATAAATGTGTGTGTATGAAACACATCACCTACCGATCCGCTATCATCACATGTCGCATCTCATAATACGATACCAATCACATCACCGATCTCGTGGCATCAAGCCCAAACACATCGACTCATCTCCAACTATCATCCACTATCCTCATTATCGGTACATACATATATAAACATACCTATATACTATCTCATCCACACATCTAGGTATTCCATATAACCATATATAACGATAACAGACCACGTGTGCGCACGTATGTGTGTGCCAATTCTTTACTCTAAGGTCTTGCGACTAATAACTGAACTAAAATCTCTTTCCTCCAAATTTCACTATATCCAACCCATGATCAGTTAATACCTTTCTTTCCAAGTATTCACATTTCACCTATATATATATATATATATATATATATATAATATCACATATGTCTTACGAAATTGCGGGGCTGCTATACGCCATCCACCCGACTTCCCCCGTAGATATAATCTACTCACCTGGTCCTCGCTTGCCGAAATCGATGTCGCCAAGCGCTTGCTTGTCATCTCGAAGTCCTCGTCATGGTACCTACGTATCATAACACATCGTATCGCATTAAAATCTGACTCATGACCAAAACGACACACGAATCTCACATAGGTCAAAACCTATGGTTTGCTTCTCAAATCAACCCAAAAACCCTCGACATCGGTGTACAAAAGCCGAATGATCGAGAAAAACTCAAACGCACCATTCGTGGTTTCACAACACACTAAATATTTATATGAAATAGGGTTTAAATTATCAAAACTTCAAATTCGCTTTAAAAGCTATTTTTCCGAAACTCTAGTAAGCAATAATTGCCAATTTTGTTCAAATCTAGTTGTTTTAAAAATTCTAGTGGCTACAATATTCACTAAATATCTTGATTAAGTCACCCAAACTATTTTCATAATTTAATCTCATCAATTTTCATTAAACCCAAAATTCTAGTTTGCAAATTTATCCAATTTTACCAATTTCATAGTAAAAATGCACAAACAACAATTTAGCTTAGTTTTTGCATGATCTAAATTATTAAACTATAACTTATAATGTTAATAATGTCATGAATACCCTAATTAGATTTTTATCTCAATTATTTAATCAATTTCCAAAAACCTAGTTTGCAAAATTAGCATAATTAGCATAATTTTAAACTAACAATTAGCAACTAGTAACTAGATTAGGTTTTGCATTTCCTTAACATGTTAATCTCCTCATTAAAACCATGAACAATTTATAAAAACCCTAGCTTGATCACCAAAACCTTTCTTGAATTTCTAAGATTTGAAATTAAAACCAAATTAAGCATCTAATTAGCTAACATTGAAGTAATAACAAACAATTTAACAAAAGGGTCAAGATTTATACCTTACAACCCATAGATCAAACTTGAAATCTTGCCTCTCAAATTGCAATCTTGTTCCCTAGATCCATACTAGAATAGCCAATTAAAAATGGGTAGGGATTAGATTTTGATTTTTGTGAGGTTTTACTTTGATTTTTGATGGAACATTTGGGGGTTTTTGCAATGAAATGAAGAAGAACACAAAGGGGGCTGTTGAAATTGCAGGTTCGGCCAGATGGGATGAGGGAGAGAGTGTGGAGTGTGTGGGTGTGTGGAAAGAAAGTCCAAGTCAAGAAAAGATACCCCAAGTCAACAAACAAACTCTTCTCTTTTTATTCTTTTCTTTTTATTCGTTTTTCTTTAATTTGGACGGGAGAGTGGGGAGGGGCTGCTGCATATGGGTTCGGCCAAGATGTCAAGTGGGGGTGTGTGAGTGTGGGTGAGGGTGTCGGGTGAGGGAAAATGATAAATACTATATCCCAATTTCCATTTAGCTATTTTTCACCATTTAAGCCTTTATAGTTTATATTTTCTAAAACCATCTTAATAATTTTTTTCATTTCAAAAACAATATTTTACATGTTAGTTTAATGTGTCATGATGCACAAAATTTGTATCAACCCATTCCAATTTGTAATTATCACTAATTAAATGTATTAGTAACGGCTTAAAATAATATTAAAATAATTAATTTCGGAAATTTTTTCAGTAAACTAGAAATTTTACAAGTGGCTCAATAAACACCAATTAATAGCAATTACATAGCTAGAATATGTATATTTAATTTTATATTAAAAGATATTTATATCTTGATTTTTACGGTAAACACCCGTTATTTTACCGATTATCCGAAATTTCACCTGAACGATTTTCAAACGTTACAGTGTCTCTTTACTTGCTTTTTATTACTTGCCCTTTACATTCTTGCTTTACTTTCTTGTACTTTACATTCATGGTTTACTTACTTGCTCTTTAAATTCCATGTCATTTAATTACTTGCTTGTAATATTTTCTTTTCTTTGCTTATCTTTTCTTCTGGTCTTTTTTGGTTTGTTGTTGTGAATGGTGGTGTGAATATTGTTGTTAGGAAAAGAGAAAGATATTGTAAGTTAAGCTTTCGTTTCCCATTTCGTTTTCCCGTATTTTTCCATTTGAAACTCCGTCCAAACCTTACGCAAGCACTCTGTTAGGCACCCTACCCTACCAAGGTAACGGTGATTCCTAACCGTGACCGGCCGCGTTCGATTTGGTCGGAGGCGAAAGCAAGAGACAAGAATGGAAAGACAAGGGTCAATAAGCCGAATTCCATGAATACTGTGCTTATGCACCCTAATACACGTTGTTGACGGTTGCACCAGCTTCATTGGTTGAGTTCGGCTCAAAGGACTTTAATACGGATTTCCTTAACTTACACTATCCTAACAAGCTTTATACTTGCATATAACACTTATGCTAGATAAAGAACTTTCCGCCTCGTGCATTAAATCGTAACGACAAGAACGTAAAACGCTCCGTCTCCCTGTGGATCGACCCGTGCTCATCGCGGCTAGCTGCAAAGCGACACCGTCCTGATTGCAGTTAACTTTAAAACTCTTTCAATCACTTACATAGTTGACCGGACTTTGGACACCCTCGACTTCTCGGACGAGCACTGAACCTGCAGATTGATCGGACACAGCCAAATACAGTGACAGCTCATCTCTTTCGACCGGCCGGGTGAGTAATGAGGGAGTCGCCAGGTGCACTTTCAATTGCTCGAAGGCGATCTGATACTCCTCCGACCATTCAAACCTTGGGATCTTCCATAGGGCTTTGAAGAACGGGAGGCACTTTTTCCCGGATCATGACATGAAAAGACTTAGAGTAACTACCCTTCCTGTGAGTCGCATGATTTCGACGCTAGTCTTGGGCGCGGCCATGTTGAGGATGGTGCTGATTTTCTCCCGGTTAGCCTCAATTCCTCGGCGGGTGACCATGAACTAGAGGAACTTTCTACTAGTGACCCCGATGTTAGTTATATGTATGCCCTAGAGGCCATTACTGTACATACGATGTATATTGTAGTGGTTTCTTGGACATATATAGAGAGGACTTTCTTGCTCGACATGATAGTATGCTATCTGGTTGCTCTTTATCTTAACATGTACTCTGATTGCCTCTATGTTACATGTTAATAAAGCCCTTAGAATATGTACTCGACTTCTGGGACTATGATGAGATCATACTAGTGGGGCCACGGTAGTCGACGAGTACATCCTTTAACTATTCCTAGTCGAGGGTGTATCGAGACAGGGCATCGATACACCAGAGTAGACTAGCGTATACGCATTTTGACCCATATGATGGGCGATGGATGATCCCATATCCATCGGTGTTTGACATCAAGGATGGTGTATGGGTGCTCAGTAGAGAATGGGTACACTGGACGGACTCGCCGAGAACTGCCAGATGGTATTATACCTGACGTCAGATGGCAGTTCTCTGGTGACACTGGTACATGTTAGTCTGTAGACCCGAGATCGTCATAGAGTCTTGTGTGATTCCCACTGTGCTTTGATTTCCATCATACCACGTCCAAGAGGGCGTGCAAAAAGGTAGCTTTTGGGTACAGTCCCGAATCACATGGAGGCAATGAGCGATAGGAGAGGATTCGTTTCTCCCGGTATAGGGAGTTGATGTTGCGCTGTGTTCGATTGGCTATAACTGGAAATCCCTGGCCAGGGTTATTGAGATTTACTGGTAAGTGTTATCAGTGGTTTCTCGAACTGTTATAGACTTCATATCGACACGACTTATCAAGCTACTGGGGTCTGACGTTTACCACCCCTAGGCGAGATATGCGACATATCAGACGAAGAGACCGGACTGTACGGGAGTGTTACTGATTGGATTCGCAGGAGAATGTATAGGCTTGCTTGTTGATCTTCTGATCGCTCAATACCTGGGTGGCTGTTACGTTTAGCTGACCGCTTGCAGCTTGTGGGTGTTTGATATGATCATCACCTACTGCCGGCGTATTGACGATTCTTTAGAGTCCTACACAGAGTTTTCTTGACTCAGGAAAAACGGAGTAGGACAACATATATGATATGTGCGGGACCGAGAACAATACGTGTATTTGATACCGTATTAGATTCTCGCGATATGAGATATCGGCCGGGTATATGTGATATAGCCGGGTCATCGGATCAAGTGTTGATTCGATGAACTGATACAGATTATATTAGTCGGTTATTTATGAAATAGCCGGATTATCGGATCAAGTGTTGATTCGATAATTTAATGTATAATTATATATTTGATATATTAAATTACATTAACTGATATAAGCTCACTAAAAGATTCTTTTTCTCACTCGGGTAATACATTGATATATGTTAATTGTATTATTTTATTTTGTTACAATAAATATTGTATATGTGATATATAATATTGTAACATGTTATAATTACTAATGCAACATGATTAGTGGAGATTAAACGAGGTTAGGGTTTGATTTGGGTTGATCTTTTCTAGAAGCTTCTGAAGCTTTTGTTTTGTTTTCTTGCAAAGATATTTGTGTTGATATTTTGTGAGATATTCTTTAACCCAACCCAAACCCTTAACCCTAGTAAAGTCTCTACAATGGTTAGCCACTTCATCTTTAACCATGGGTTGCATTTCTAATTATCATAACAATTCATTATTCATCACAAAGTAAGCTTCTTCTTCTTCTTCCTTGAAAAAACTTTCTAGCTTTTTGGTTAGTGATGAAAATGAGTGAGATTAAGAAAACAAATGAGTGTTAAAATCCTACTTCATCATCCTAATCTATCCTAGCCATTTAGATTAGGGTGTTCACTTCATTTAGTGAGTGAGAGCTTGTGTTATAGAAACTTCAAGGTAGATCATCTTAGTTATCGAAGATCGGAAGCAAGCTTGCATCTTTCTCTACGTGGAGCCTCTCTAGAGTCCGGAAACTCGATGATCGCAGCGAAGGGATCTCAACACGGAGCTTTAGAAGTGAAGGACCGGACTACAAAGGTTGTAATCCCAAACTCTTAGATGTTAAACTGTTTAACATGCTTTGTTTCGCCTAATCTCTACTTTAAAGATCTTGGTTAGGGTTGTTCGACACGTCTAAATTTTAAATCCGGCATGGTTGATGCCTTGTAGACCCTTGTGAGAGTGCCTAGTAACCCTACAGTGGTATCAGAGCCAAACTAGAGCTTTAGGCAAAGTCTAGGCGAAGTTTAAAGTCCGATCGAACTCCGAATACCCGTAAAACCCTAGTTTCTGGAAATTTTTCAAAAATGTTGATTTTTTCATATTAAAACTACTCAAAAAAATCAGCAGGGTATTTTAGGAATTACTGTGAAAAACGAGCATTTAATACCATTAAACAGCCGCGGAACCGCGGCAATGATATTGCTTGCGCGGCGGTTCCGCGGCATTACAGTGGGCTTATTGTTTTATTTTTGCATAGTTAAATCCGTATCTACTTCCTGATTCTTCTCGGAATTTTTAATTTATACTCAAGTGTTGAGTTTTCTGGGTTGTATTGCGAACTTGTTGATTCGATCGGATAATTTAATTTCGTTTAAGTTTTTCCGGATAATTTTAGAACCTGTTAAAAAGTTCGAACGGATATCAATAACTCACTTTTTCCCCTGTCGGAAAATTTTCAAAAGTTGGATTTTTTCTCGAGTTTGAAACTTTCGGAAAATCGTGCAAGTAACGTGGTGGACCCTCTAGAAGACAACAAAACTTAACTTGATTATGTGACCTTCTGAACCGCCTCTGAACCTTAGGGTTTGGGGCAGTACGGCGTTGCCACGTGTGAGGCGTTGGCTTGACCCTTCTACGGCCGGACCATTGGTACTGTGGCATGTGATGGATATTTTTTGAACTCCGCTCAAGTGTTGAGCTATTTGGGAAATCTTGGGTGTTTGTTTATTCGATCGGAAATTTTAACATTGTCTATTTATCTGGAATGTGATACAATATTTGGAATCCACAAGTAGTTATGAGATAACTAATTTGAATGTTGTAAATTTAGCAGTTCAGTCTCAGATGATCGGTTGCCACGGGATTTTGATGCGATCAAAAGTCCATCGCAATCACGTAGCGTACGCGGATACTCGCCGGGTAAACTTAATAGACAGCCACGCCCCATAGCCCCGACAAAGTGACTGTAGGAGAACCCCGTCGCCAAAAGCATCCGTTTGGGTGCTCGCCGCAGCGGTGTTCCGCCTTAGTGCACTTCGTCGACGGCATCCGGGGGTGCGACCGTCTACTAATGTTTGCGACGAGCATTCGATCAGGATGTCGGGAATCTTGTTGAATTGCCCGACTAGATATTGAAAAGTGTTTTCAATAATGAGACTAAAATACAGGGTTTATAATTGTTAGGCATGCGATGTCTAAGGAATTCATTTGGTTAGGCATGCGATATCTAAGGTGGTTGCGGATTCCAACTGTTGTAGTTTTACACTTTCTTTTCTGTGACCGTAAGCGTAGTATGTGGTGTATCGCCGGCTTCGTTGCTATACATCAACGACAATCGGGATACGCATACTTGCTTACGTTGATGATATGAGATATTATGTGTTGCTGTGATATGTTATATTGGATCGTCGTGTTCTGAATAGCCGGGGGTTTTATGTGAGATGGTTTTTTTTTTTCATTCATGTAAAATTCCTTTTTATGTAATATTCTTTTTTTGGGGCACTTCCGGGCTGAGGATGATGTCACCATTATATATTATTTACTTTTCTGCATTAGGTAGACCCAAGGCGGGGAGCACAAGTAACCGGGTTCTAGGGTCCAGTGGGAGTCCATCTCGAGGAGTCGAGACCGGGTCTCCTAACCCCAGAATTGGCAGTGTTGCTTGCCACTCTCGTAGGGGTCTAGGGATGTGGGTTTGGCTATTCATCGCGACCGTGGAATCCGTGTTTTATACAGGCTCGTATTAAAAACACGGACCTCCTAGTGTATCCAAAATTTCATATATGTTCTTCTGCTGCAATATTCTGTGATGAGATCATATTACTGCCTGAGACGAATGTTTATATTATATATATGAGATATATGTTATATTGCAGATTTCGTTTCAAATGTGATACTTGTGAAGCATAATAAAATGAGACTTCATTAATGAAATTAATGAAAAATAAAAGAAATCTAGAGATGTTGTAGAAACTTGTTTAAAAACTGGTAGCTCTAATTCTTGCTTTGCATAGCGGTGTTCTTTGTAGAACATCCAGCACCTTATTCGATAAGGAAAGAGCCGAGATCTCTTCACCGGGAGTGACCTCTTTAGTGAAACTAGCAGATGCTACAAACTCGGTTTGTCTTTTGATTGCTTTTATAATTCTTGCTTTGCATGGTGGTATTTGTGAAATATCCTGCACCTTATTCGATAATGAAAGAGCCGACGATCCCTTCACCGAGAGTGATCTCTTTAGCAAAACTAGAAAAGCCTAAAAAACAGTCCATTTAAAATCACTCGATTCTACAACGATATCAAGTTCATTACGCAAAGGGTTTTCTTAAAAACCTGTCGTAGCCCTCTGTCATTTAAGATAAGTATTTCATAGTATTCGTGCTACGTTTGTTGGCCTGCGTCAAGGCGTAGTGTTCGGTAGCTATTTATGCTTATCTGTAAAAGCATATGATGCGATTGAGTTAGGGTAGTCATGCGACTTTGTTGGCCTGCGTCAAGGATCATGCGTGTGGGTTTAATTCAATCGGGAAATGACGGGTTGAACTTGACTAGCAGACTATGGTTTGTTGGCCTGCGTCAAGGTCATAGGATACTAGGGTAAAATATTATTGGGAATTTCAAGTGTTGAAATTTGCAATGAGATTGCATACCTTCTATGAGATAGTTGGATCCCGATACCCGCTGCGAGTAAGAGTTACTCCTGGGAGAGTTTTACACATTACAATTAGCCGATCAAGTAGGTGTCTAGAAAGGTGTCAACGGGGTTACGCCTCTGGGAAAATGAGGTTTATTTTAATTAGGACCTCCCTCAAAGTACCGGCACTAGCCTGGCTGAAAGATTGGCAAACTCGTAACGTGTAATTAATCCCGGCTAGTCTTTCCTTTTAGGGTTTGAAGGAAGATTTGACTAAAATAGTGGGAGACATCCTGATTAGATATATTGATAACCAATCTAATCTTGCAAGAGCATACGCTGAGTGTTTTCTTCTCTCTCTCTCTCCAGGTTACGACTATGTCACGCCTTAATCAAGATAATAATACGGATGAATTGACCGAACCCGCTTGTTATACTGCGCTAGGGAACGTTGGTCCCGCTCCAACTTATAATTGTTATAAGACAGAGCAGGAAATAGGGGATTACGAGAATTCCCGTGCCGCCCAAACGAAGAAAGTACATGTTGATGCATCTTCTTCGGGTGTGTTCATTACACAGAACTGTTTCTCAATATCCTTTACGTCCTGGGTATTTTGATACCAGATCAAGATCCCACATATGTAATTTGTTACATGGGCAACAGATAGGTAGAGAACTGAGAACGGGTGATAAATTTCATGAGATAGAAATGGTGCAAGTATTGCAGCCAAGTCTGTTGGTAGTTATCACCCTGTATTACCAGAATACATTGATTCTGAACGATTGTAATTAGATATCGAACCTGATATACAACATCATATCAGTCTCTTTATTAGTAAAGAAGGATATAATTTTGTATTATTGGATAATGTTTTGAACATTTCCTATATCAAGAGTTGATCGGTTCATGCACGTTATCTTAAAGCATTGACGTTCTAAATCAAACTACAGTTCTTAGTATATGTTACACACACAAGAGGAAGAGTTCAGAAATGAACGAATCCTTCTTGAGGCATTGTAGACTAGGTCATATCAATGCGACCCGACTAGCTGAAGTTACATATAGATGCATATTTAAATTAGTTTGAATTTACATCTTGTGAAACTTGCCGGTCATGTCACAGAGATAAAATGACCACAGCTCTGTTTATTGGAAACAGAGAAAGAGTTAGTGAACTCTTGGGATTGATACATGCTGATGTATGAAGGTCCCCTATCTACACATGCCAAGACCGGTTCTTTGTACTTCATTACATTCTCTGATGATCTCTCAAGATTCAGACATATGTTCCTGTTGAAACACAAGTCCGAAGCTTTTGAGATATTCACAGAATATAAGTTAGAAGTAAAGAACCAAAATACGGGTATAAGTATTATGTCCTTGATGAGATCAAGGAAGAGAATACTTCAGCACGGGATTCCTGGACTATTCTAAAAGAGAATGAGATTCTCTCTCAGCATTACTCCTCCGTATACACCACAACACCTCGGTGTATCGGGACAGAGCAATCACACCCTGTATGATATGATGCGCTCTATGATGAGTACTACTGAGTTTCCTATTTCCTTTTTGGGAGATATGCATTTGAGAAGCTGCATACCTATTGAATAGGGTTCCAATCAAATCAGTTGCCTACCATTTCATATATGATATGGAATGGGAAGAGCCCATATCTTAAGTAAGTTAAGATTTGAGGTTGTCCGGCCTATATCTAAAAGCAAAATCCGGACAAGCTCGAGGCAAAGTCAAGTCTGTGGAAGTTTGTTGGATATCCCAAGCATTCGCAAGGGAATACTTCTACCAAATCGAGGAACAAAAGATGTTTTGTTTCTCAGCATTCCACCTTTGTGAAAGGGAATTTCTTGTGAAGAAATTATTGGTCATGAGGTAGAACTGGAAAGAGTTCTAACTATACAAACTGCAGCTGATGATTTGGTAGAACCAAAGAATTCAATAGTTTCCAACGAACCTCAGCCTCTCTGCCGATCTAGTAGGGTTCCTCACCCACCTGAGAGATACTTCGGTTTCTCTATGACAGTGGGAGCGAGGATTGCATCATGAGATGATGACCCAACTAGTTTCGAGCAGGCCATCAGGAGTAGGACTCTGTAAGAATGGCTGGATGCTTAGTAATCTGAGATGGAATCCTTATACACCAACAATGTATAGACTTTGGTTGCTTTATCTGAAGGGTTAAATCCCCATAGGAGCTAGTATATCTTGAGAAGATTATTTGGTGTACATGGAAAAGTTGAGACTTTCAAAGCTATGCTTAAGTCCATCCAGATCCTACTTGCCACGGCTACATACCATGACTACGATATCTGACGGTTGGGTGTCATGACTGCTTTTCTAAATATTGATTTGGAAGAGAGCGTCTATAAGTACATAGCTAGAGGGCTTCGTAAACAGTGGGAGCAGCGGAAACGTGTGCAAGATGTTTTATGTGATAAAGCAGACATCGCGGAGTTGGAACATCTGTTTTGATGTGATAGTCAAAGAGTTTGACTTCATCAAAATGGTAGATGAACCTTGTATATACAAAAGGTAGTAGGGAGTATGGTGGTGATCCTCGTAGAGTACGTGGATGACATACTCTTGATAGGGAAGGAGTTTCCTATGATACGCTCGGTCAATCTCCGCTTATCATAAGGATTCTCCATATAGGATCATGGTGATACCTCCTAAATCCTGGATTTTGGATCTATGAGATAGATCTAATTGGATGTTAGGATTCTCACTAGGTGTAGTGAGATGGTATCAATCGATCCTGGGGAGAATCACTGGAAAAGTTCCAGGGTGATAAGGACGACTGAATGTCAGTCGCAGGCATTGTCTTTACCCTCAGTGTATGGACAGTATGTTAGAAGAGTTCCAAGTTAGATACCGTGACATACTAGACGATTAAAGGCAAGATACATCGTTACTAAGGATGCTACCTAAGAGGCAGTCTGGATATATATAAGTTCATGAGATGAACTCCGTTCCTGCCATTGTGTGACAATAGAGTTGTGGCTTATGCCAAGGAACCCCCGTCCCATCTGTGATCCAGATATATTCTTAGGCAGTATCACCTGATCATGGAGATGGTTGATCTCTAGATATATCAAGGTTAGGAGAGTAGACACAGAGGACAACAGCGCGGATCCACTCACAAAGGCATTTTTTCCTAATAGAGACTTTTATGGGATGGTGCAGTATGAGATACTTCAACTACAGCTAATTGTTGGGTATGCGATACCACAACAGATGGTCCTAGTGCAAGTGGGAGATTGTTAGTTATATGTATGCCCTAGAGGCCATTACTGTACATACGATGTATATTGTAGCGGATGCTTGGACATATATAGGGAGGACTTTCCTGCTCGACATGATAGTATGCTATCTGGTTGCTCTTTATCTTAACATGTACTCTGATTGTCTCTATGTTACATGTTGATAAAGCCCTTAGGATATGTACTCGTCTTCTGGGACTATGATGAGATCATACTAGTGGGGCCACGGTAGTCGACGAGTACACCCTATAACTGTTCCTAGTCGAGGGTGTATCGAGACAGGGCATCGATACACCAGAGTAGACTAGCGTATACGCATCTTGACCTATATGATGGGCGATGGATGATCCCATATCCATCCGTGTTTGACATCAAGGATGGTGTACGGGTGCTTAGTAGAGACTGGGTACACTGGATGGAGCGAGAACTCCCAGATGGTATTATACCTGATGTCAGATGGTAGTTCTCTGGTGACACTGGTACAGGTTAGTCTGTAGACCCGAGATCGTCATAGAGTCTTGTGTGATTCCCACTATGCTTTGATTTCCATCATACCACGTCCAAGAGGGTGTGTAAAAAGGTAGCTTTTGGGTAGAGTCCCGAATCACATGGAGGCAATGAGCGATAGGAGGGGATTCGTTTCTCCCGGTATAGGGAGTTGATGTTGCGCTTTGTTCGATTGGCTATAACTGGAAATCCCTAGCCAGGGTTGCTGAGATTTACTGGTAAGTGTTATCAGTAGTTTCTCAAACTGTTATAGACCTCATATCGACACGACTTATCAAGCTACTGGGGTCTGACGTTTGCCACCCCTAAGCGAGATTGCGACATATCAGACGAAGAGACCGGACTGTATGGGAGTGTTACTAATTGGATTCGCAGGAGAATGTACAGGCTTGGTTGTTGATCTTCTGATCGCTCAATACCTGGGTGGCTGTTACGTTTAGCTAACCGTTTGCAGCTTGTGGGTGTTTAATATGGTCATCACCTACTGCCGGCGTTTTGATGATTCTTTAGAGTCCTACACAGAGATTTCTTGACTCAGGCAAAACGGAGTAGGAGCACATATATGATATGTGCAGGACCGAGAACAATACGTGTATGTGATACCGTATTAGATTCTCACAATATGAGATATCAGCCGGGTATATGTGATATAGCCGGGTCATCGGATCAAGTGTTGATTCAATGAACTGATACAGATTATATTAGTCGGTTATTTATGAAATAGCCGGATTATCGGATCAAGTGTTGATTCGATAATTTAATGTATAATTATATATTTGATATATTAAATTACATTAATTGATATAAGCTCACTAAAAGATTATTTTTCTCACTCGGGTAATACATTAATATATATGCGATATATGTTAATTGTATTATTTTATTTTGTTACAATAAATACTGTATATGTGATATATAATATTGTAACATGTTATAATTACTAATGCAACATGATTAGTGGAGATTAAACGAGATTAGGGTTTGATTTGGGTTAATCTTTTCTAGAAGCTTCTAGAAGCTTTTGTTTTGTTTTCTTGCAAAGATATTTGTGTTGATATTTTATGAGATATTCTTTAACCCAAGACAAATGCTTAACCCTAGTAAAGTCTCTACAATGGTTAGCCACTTCGTCTTTAACCATGGGCTGCATTTGTAATTATCACAACAATTCATTATTCATCACAAAGTAAGCTTCTTCTTCTTCTTCCTTGAAAAAGCTTTCTAGCTTTTTGGTTAGTGATGAAAATGAGTGAGATTAAAAAAACAAATGAGAGTTAAAATCCTACTTCATCATCCTAATCTATCCTAGCCATTTAGATTAGGGTGTTCACTTCATTTAGTGAGTGAGAGCTTGTGTTATAGAAACTTCAAGGTAGATCATCTTAGTTATCGAAGATCGGAAGCAAGCTTGCATCTTTCTCTTCGTGGAGCTCTCTAGAGTCCGGAAACTCGATGATTGCAGCGAAGGGACCTCAACACGAAGCTTTAGAAGTGTAGGACCGGACTACAAATGTTGTAATTCCAAACTCTTAGATGTTAAACTGTTTAACATGCTTTGTTTCGCCTAATCTCTAGTTTAAAGATCTTGGTTAGGGTTGTTCGGCACGTCTAAATTTTAAATCGGGCATGGTTGATACCTTGTAGACCCTTGTGAGAGTGCCTAGTAACCCTGCACCCGAACGCGCACTTGCGGGTTTCCGTTTCATCTTATATTTGCGGAGGACGTCGAAAGCATCGCCCAGATCTTTTGCGTGCTGATCTGACGAGGTCGATTTGAAGTGCATGCCGTCGACGTAAACCTCTATGTTCCTGCCAATCTGAGCCTTGAACATCCTGTTGACTACGCGTTGTTACGTAGCCCTGGCGTTTTTGAGGCTGAAGGGCATCACTTTATAGCAATATATCCCCCGGTCCGTTGTGAATACGGTGAGCTCTGCGTTTGCCGGATTCATACGTATCTGATTATAGCTGGAGAAGGCGTCCATAAAGATGAGTTGCTTGTGCCCTGTATAACTGTCAATGAGCTGATCTATCCGACGGAGGGGATAGTTGCCTTTCGGGCAGGCCTTGTTGAGGTCAGTGAAGTCGACGCACATGCACCACTTCCCGCTGGCTTTTTTGACCATGACTACATTCGCCAACCACTCCGAGTAAACACGTTCCGAATGATGTTGGCTGCGAGCAGCCTGTCAACCTCGTCTTCGATCGTTTTTTGCTTGATCGGAGCGAAGCTTCGTTTCTTATGCCTGATGGGTCGGATCGCCTAGTCGACCCCGAGCTTATGTGATATTATTTTGGGGTCTATCCAGGGCATGGCGGCGAGAGTCCATGCGAGCACGTTTGAGTTCCTTCTGAGGAAGTGGACCAGGTCATCGCGCCGAGATCCCGTTAAGAGTGACCCAATTTGGACGGTTCGTTCGTTGTCCTCTTCGACGAGGGTGACCTCTGTTAGCGGCTCAACCGGGGCTCCTCGGATCTCTTTATGCTCGTCCCGAGTATCCAAAGATCCCCTGAAATCATCCGTGCTCTCAAGATCATCGCTTGTCTCCTCTGGCATGGACGTCGCTGTGAAGCAAATCTTCGTGGTTTGCTGGTTTCCGTAGGCCCGACCTATCCCGCCTTGGTGAAGAGAAAACTTGATCGCCAGGTGGTAGGTCGATATCTGCGCCCGGAGGGAATTCAGCGTTGGGCGTCCCAGGAGGATATTGTAGGCCAATGGAATTCTGGCGACGATGAACTCCACAGGCACGGTACACGTATGAACAGTCTCCCCAATTTTAAGTAGGAGGGTGACCACGCCTTCTGCCGGGATGGAGTGATTGGTGAACCCCGACAGGATATGGGCCATTGGCCTGAGGTCCGACGGGGTGAGTCCCATACATAGGAAGCAGTCGTAGAAGAGGATGTCTGCTGAGTTTCCTGAGTTGACCAGTATCCTCTGCACCTCATAACGGTGGACCCGCACTGTGATTACCAGAGGGTCGTTGTGAGGCAGGGATATCCTGTAAAGGTCCTCGTCGGTAAAGATGATGGGCTCGGCTGATTTTATCCTCTTCCTGGGTTGGTTGCTGGTCCCTTCGACGGGCAAAGGGCGCGCAGTCTTGATGGCCCCCGGCGTACCCCCCGGTGATACGACCCTGATTTGGACGATCGTCAATTCACCGGGAGGGGGTGCTGCTCTTGTTCTCGGTCGGCTTGTCGCTTGTGCCGCAAGTATCTTGCTAGGTGCCCCGAGCGGATCAACTTCTCGATGTAGTCTCGGAGCTGTTTGCAGTTCTCGGTGGGGTGTCCCTGCGACCTGTGGAAAGCGCAATAGGGGCCTCGTATCTGTTTGGCCACCTTGTGGCTGACTGGGGGAAGTTTGAAGAATCATTCTCCCTTTGCTTCCTCCAACAGCTCTGTCTGGGAAACCTTGAGCCGGGTGTACTCCTGGAACTTTAGGGAGTAGGGCTTCGGCTGCTCAATTATCTTCTTATCCTCTCTTGCCCTCTTCTTCTGATCGGCCTGATCTGTCCTACGTAAGTTCACGTTCACCTCGGACTCAAGCTGGATCTCTCGCTCGGTCCATGTTAGTGTTTATGCCCTAGAGGCCATTACTGTATCATACTAGTTTGTATATTACTTAATGGAAGCTTGGGATAGTCACAGTTGTATTGACAGTCTTGCTAAAAATGGTAGTATGCTACTTGGTTTGTGTCTACTTTAATATGTGCGTGTGTTTCTTTTAACGTATCTCTTATACATATTAGTAGAGCCCTTAGGATCTTTGCTTGATTACCAGCGTTGTGATGGCAGTCACACTAGTGGGGGCTGGGTAGTCTATAAGCAACATCCTATACAGGTCCCTGGTCGTAGGATTATCGAGATGGGGCATCGATACTCCGGAGTAGACTGGTGTATACGCTTCTCATCCCAGTTGGGGAGATGGTCTGTCCCACAGCCATCAGTATGTTGTACTGGAGATAGTATGCAGGTGCTCGTTAGGTTACGGGTACACCGGACAGGACTCGCCGGGAACTGCAGGTTGGTATTACACCCATCATCAGATAGCAGTTCCCAGGTGACATGAGTATAGCTTAGTCCGTCGACTTGACACTGCTACTTCGCCTCGGGTGTGTTCCCACTTTACTTAGATTACTACCCTACCACGGCTCAAAGGAGTCGAGCAAACAGGTAGTAGTTGGGTGCAGTCGTGAAGCACTTGGAGGCAGTGGCGGTTAGACATGATTCGTCTCTTCCGGTATTGGGGGTTGATATCGCGCTGTGTATGGAGAGCCATTATGCAAAGTCCCTGGCCAGGGCAAGCGAGATTTACTGGTAGCTTCCAGTAGTTTCTCAAGGTGTAATGGGCTACACTCCGACATGACTTATACCGCTATTAGGGGTCTGACGTTTACCGCCCCCTAGGCCCGGTATGTGATTGTCCTAGACGAATAGACTGGACTGTACGGAGATTGTCACATCAGGCTCAGTTGGAGTTCGGATTGGTTTCCTCATCGTCCTTCTTATCGACATCTACCTGGGGACCGTTACGTACAGCTTGTACCGCTTACGGCCTGTGGTTAAACCTACTACCAGCATAGTGTCGAGTCTTCAGAGTCCCACACAGAGAGTTTCCCTGCACCGGGCAAAAGGTGTAGACGCCGTATGGTTTTACGGCAAGGCCGCGATCACTTACGTACACTTGTGCACGTACTATGATCGGGCAGATAATACTAGTGGGCTTTGGTTTAAGCCAGATTCTAATATTATACAGATGGATTTATTCATTCAAAGATTATCCGTGTTTTTCGGAAATACGGATGGGAGGGGAAGTCTCATAATTTCTTGGGAAGCTTCTAGAAGAAGGTGACTCATTTGTGTTTATTTCCTTTAAGGATTTAAACTAAATGAGGTGGAGGATGAGGTGTATGTTTACATTAAATGCTTAATGAATCATGAGATGATTCACCTATAGAATTAAATGAAGCATACTAGATATTATCTTGATATTATCAAGAGAGATATTTGTATGCTTCATATTATTCTAGCATGAGCATTATTCATTTCATTATCACAAAACACTTCTCTCTCCTCAAGTCTTCATCTTCTTCCTCAAACCCTAAAATCTCCCATGAGTTGAGAATCCTAGGTTTTAAGTGACTAAGTAATCCATCTAAATACTCTACACCCTATAAGACTTCTAGATTAGCAAACTAGAAGCCGTAGTTATCTCAGATTCGAGATAGAAGCTCCGACTATAGACTCTTGGGTGGATCTTCTTTGACTCGAGGAGGCCGTTGAGATACCCATGTTCCATAGATCCGATGAGGTGTGGAAGACAACGATGAAGACCCGAAGGACATGTAACGTGAGGTATAACTTCGAATCAGAGTAGTTAAACATCTCGTAGTTTGCTAGTAATGGTTTAGATACGATCCATGTACTGAAGTCCGTGTTATGAAGCTTTGATAATTGTTTTTCATATATTCCGCCTCCCCGCGAACACGTGGGGTGCGTGACATGGACTTACAGTGGTATCAGAGCCTATTAAACCTTTACTCGCTTGTTAGCAACTAATTAGAACTTCGATCGTCGGAAAAACACGAAAACTTAACCTCGGACCCCTCAAGTTTCTGTCGATTTTAAACCTGTCAAAAAAATTATTTCAGAGGCATGAAAATTCACAGCAGGGAATTCTATGAATACTGGAGAAATACGTGTTGCTAACTCGGTAAGACGACCGCGGAAGCGCGGCGGATTAGTGCAATACGTCGCGGATCCACGGCTGAGTCAACTCTGAGTTGACTCGTATTTACACAGTTTGTTTTACTTTTGGGTGTTCTGTTTTCCTGTATATTTTGTTTCTGCCCAGGTTTTTTCAGTGCTGGCTTGCAAATTGGGTAGACACGGAAAAAGGATGTCTATCGAAATTCTAAGTTATTTGCTAATCAGGTTTTATCTGTGATGTTTAATGCGTTCGTAAACCTCCGCTAATTGCTAGTATGTCGGTTAGTTGGGGTTGCACATTTCTTTGATGGATATTGGTATGTGTATGTGAACTCTATTGGATCATCGTGAATGAATAGCTAGGGATATGAGATGAGGGTTTTTATCTTTCATTCGATATAAATTGTAATATGTTGTAATATTCTTTTGCGGGGGCATATTGTTGGAGATAGTGCCCTCAGAGTCAATTATTAGGTCACGGGTACGTGATTGCAATGATTGATGGAGGACCTATCCCGGTAGGACAGTCTTACTCGAGATGATAGTATGCTATCTGGTTTATCTTTATCATCGTGTACTGTTTGAGGTGACCTTACAGGTCGCTATTACACGTTGGTAGAGCCCCTAGGATTCTTGCTTGACCACTAGCAGTATGAGGGCGATCATATAAGTGGGAGCTGGTAGTCTATAAGCAAATCCTTAATTGGTCCCTAGTCGTGTGAGTTTCGAGACAGGACATCGATACTCCAGAGTAGACTAGTGTATACAGTCGAGACCCCGACGAGGGGTGGTGGCCGGTCTCACAAGCCACTGGTGTCAGTTGGATCACCTAAGATGTATACAGGTGCTCATTGGGTTATGAGTACACCGGACAGGACTCGCCGGGAACATGCTAGTTGGTCATATACCAGACGTCAGATGGCAGTTCCCTGGTGACATGTGTGCAGGTTAGTTCATCGACCTGGGGATCGTCATTTGTCTCGTGTGAGTTCCCACTGTACTTTGATTACTACCCTACCACGGCTCAAAGGAGTCGTGCAAACAGGTTTTAGTTGGGTACAGTCCCGAGCCACATGGAGGCAGTGAGCATATCTTCAGGGGTTCGTCTCTCCCGGTATTAGGGGTGAGGTCGTGCTGTGTCTAGGAGAGCCATTACACGAAGCCCTCGGCCGAGGCAAGGAGATTTACTGGAAGGTATTCCAGTAGTATCTCAGGGTGTTCTGGGCTACACTCCGACACGACTTGTACCGCTTTTGGGGGTCTGACTTTTACCAACCCCCTAGGCCCGCCATGCGATGCTCATAGACGAACGGTCCGGACTGTACGGATATTGTCACTGACAGGCTCAGTGGGGTCGTCAGGCTGAGTTCGCTCACAGACGTCCCTTTTAGTCAATACCTGGTAGCCCGTTACGTATTGGCTTATACCTCTGACGTGCTAGTGGTTAAATCCACAACCATGGTGTTGACGAGTCTTTAGAGTCCCCCACATTCAGTTACTCAGCTTTCGGGCGAAAGGTTGTAGAGGCCGTATGGAGATATGGCAAGGTTCAATCGGATACGTGCGGTATTGCACGGATCAGGATCGGACAGTTTGTACTATAGGCCGTATGGATATATGGCAGGGTTCGATCAGATACGTGCGGTATTGCACGGATCAGGATCGAACAGATATTACTAGCCGGTTTTGGTATAAGCCGGATCCTAGTATAGTACAGTGTAGATTTTGTCTCATTGCATTTGTATTTCGGTCGGAATACAAATGCGGGTGTGTATGCACAGTATCGGGGTTTTCCTGTAATTTATTACGGGACCAGTTTTCTGGAGTTGCCAGTTTGCTTTCCGCTTCGGCCAATTTCCTTTGTATCGTTCATTGGCCGAAGTTTGGTGGAGGAGGGCTTATTTGCATTGTTGCAAATAAGCATTTGTGGAGGGGGTCTTTGCATATTATCATGTCATGATACTTGTCCCATCATTTGACTTCATAAACTCATGATTGCTTGACTTTCTTTATCATCATGGTTTTGATGATGGTTGTTGATGAGTGTAGTTGTGGTTGTGATGATGATGCCTCATCATCAACCTTTTTCTCTTGATTTTTGAACTACCCCCTCTTGGACTTTTTGTACACACTCTCATTCTCTCCTTCCCATGGTCATGGCCGGCCACTCTCATTGTGGGGGCTGTCCAAACATTTTGGTGAGGGGTTTTGGCTCATTTCATGTTGCAAAAATCCCACAAGTTCCATCTCCAAACTCCATAGTTCATTCCTCCACCAAAAGGCAATTCCTACAACCCCAAAATGAGACTTGAGCACTACACATTCTACAGCAAATCTTGGGCACGTCGACTAGCCAGCTTCGTGCCCGAGTTGCCTCGGCATTGAGGTGGGAGCCCGTAAAAGAAGTAGGCGATGTGGTGCACTTCCGGCGACGAGCAGGAGACGGGACATTCCGCAGGAGATCGGGACGACGACGAGAAGACCGGAGGACTCGGATCTGTCGGTATATCTCTCTTCCCTTTCTTGTAGTTAGCTAGGACTAATTAATGGTTCGATCCGGGTATTAGTGCGCGGCGGTTTGCCAGTTCAAGAAAAATTAAAGTTTATCACCGCTTCCGCATTTGGCCGTCGGATTGACGGCCGGGGCGCCGCCGTGCACTTACAGTGGTATCAGAGCCTCGCCATTAATTTAGTCTAGTTTGGTTTAATGTGTTTTGCATTTCCGATCGACCAAAATTCCAAAATCTACATTTTTCAAAGCGACAGTTTTCTGTTGAAATTTTTTGGTCTCCAAAAATTTTTCAGGTTGTATAAAATTGAAGTACTGGAGACCACTAGGCTACTGTAGAAATTCGACAGGGTGAATCGACAGTGGAGGCGCGGAACCGCGGCCAAAACCCCCTTTGGGCCGCGCTTCCGCCGCGCACTGTGGAGATCCCTGCACCAAATTTCTACAGTGTCTTTGTGGGCTTAAAATATGGTTTTGGAATATTAATTTTGGGCCCAGAATTTCTTGATGCGCTACAGTAGTACTTGGGGGCCCACTTGTTAAAGTTTGATTGATCGGATATTTTAAACACATTATTTCACAGTATTTACATTATATCTGCGACCGTGAATGTCACTCGATCGGTAAATCCAGTCTAACTGCTATAGCCCGGTTAGACGGATTTGTGAACGTGACTTTCACGTTGATGTTCTGTTTTTGCTGTGATGTTGCGGATCGGTCGTGGGGGATAGCCTGGATGCAATGCTAGTACAGTTTTGTTGTATTATGTACATTTGATATTGCGGGGCGAGCGTCCGACATGTGGACTGCCGTCACTGCCTGATTGTATTATTGTTTTGGGGCACGGCCAGGTTGCGGTCGATGTACCCGTTGTATGTATATTTTACTTTCTGTACTAGGATTGCCCCGCGGAGGGGTGCACGGATAGCCGGGTTCTTGAGGGCAACAAGCCCGCATCTCATGGCATTGAGACGGAGGGGGCTTCACTCTAGGATTGGCGGGCTATTCGCCGCACTCGTAGGGGGTACAGGTTGACCCAGGAGGGGTGCCAAAGTTGCCGGATTCCGTGAAGTGCCGGGTGGTCCATTCACGTTGCTGAAGGGGGCTGCCTCGCTTCAGGTTTTGGCGGGTGACTTGCCGCGCCCGTAGGGGTCTAGGATTTCATTGCACAGGCTATCCACACGACCAGGGGAAAGTCGGGTTTCAGTAGTGGCTCTGTGAAACCCGGGGATCCCAGATATCTGTATTGTTTCTGTGATGATGTTCATTCTCTGTGATGTTGCATTTTATCACGCCTTGAGCGAATATAATATATTGGTATATATATTAGTAGATGTAGTATATGTTTTGCATCCGCGCTAGTCCAGTCCCCGCTCTGTCGTTAGTTAGCTAACCTAACGGGTAATGACGGGACCCAGTGGCGAATGCGGATGGCATATACGTACATCAGTATATTTTCGTTCTTTGTGGTGTGATCAATTGATGGGACTGCATTGATTCGGATCAATGCAAGTTAAAAACAAACCTAATCTGATGTTGTTGGAACACTTTTCAAAAAGCTGTTATTGCAAGGACGTTCACTTTTGTTTTGCATCGTGGTATTCAGTTGGAATATCCTGCTCCTCAGTCGACGAGGCAAGGGCCGAGATCCCTTCACCGGGAGTGACCCCTTGGACAGAAGTTTGCGTCAGGGCATTAACTTCACTATAGCCGATTACTTTTGCTTTGCACCGTGGTATTCAGTTGGAATATCCTGCACCTCATTCTACGGGGAAAGAGCCGAGATCCCTTCACTGGGAGTGACCTCTTTAGCAATGGTTTTCGTTACTATATTTTTCAAAAAGCTATCCGTTCCTTCAACGATATCAAGTTCATTATGTTAAAGGTTTTCTCCAGAAACCATTCGTAGCCCTCCATCATTTCAGTTAAATATTCGGTAGTATTCAAGCTATGTATTTTGACCTCACGCCAAGGCATAGTGTTTGGTAGCTGCCGGGTATTTATCTGTTGCATAGATAGATGCGTTGGTTTGGGACAGTCGTACTACTATTTTGGCCTACGTCAAGGGTATGTACGGGTGGATTCAAATTAACCTGGATAATGATGGGTAGAACTTGACATGTGACTTATGATATTTTGACCTCACGCCAAGGTCATAAGAGCATGGGGCAGAAATCTCATCGGGAGTTTCAAAAGAACTGAAACTTGCCAGATATGCGCATACCTTCTGGAGTGTGATACCGTGAGAGGATTCCGTCACGTTGTCATGCGATGATAGTTGGATCCCGATTCCCACTGATGAGTTAGTTTACTCCTCGGGTGACCCCGACTAATTCTTCTTTCAGGTTTGGAGGAGAATTTGAGGTACAGTGGGAGGTTTCCAGATTAAATAAATTGGTAACCATTCTGATCTAGGTTAGAGTGCACTCTGAGTGTTTCTTTTCTCTCTCTCTTTGGCAGCGACCTTTGACCCGACCCTAAGACTATGACTCAGTGACCAAATTAACCGAACCTTCTTGACACCGGCTTTTGGATTGTCAGAGTTGCAAACCTCATTGCCACTCCTACTTTTACCCTTTTCTCCAGGACACCCCGTATTACTACAAACGTCCACCTCCATTGGACAAAACCATCGTATGGTTAGATACGAACTCGAAAGAATTTATTCGAGGATGGTTTCCGGTTCTGGAGAAAACGGATAGGATTATTCAGTTGTCTTTTCCTTTTACCTTCTCTCAAGTTGTGAGTACTCCTTGGTTTAGGGGTAGTACACCTATTACGCAAATTGAATAGTCTTCTTCCAAACCTTAGGCTGGTGCCGACCGGTAGGGAATGAAGAAAACCAATTAGCCTAACGATGGTGTACAGAAGGTATTGAGTTAAGACAAATCAAGGGATTAGTAAGAGGGCAAAGTAAATTGCAACAGATATTCACGACCAAACCAAGTATTTCTTCGCCAATCCTAAATCACCTTTGTATTTCTCCAGGACACTCCGTATCACTACGAAGATCCACAGTTTATTGGATACTCCATCGTATGGTTATATACGAACTCGAAAGGAACTTGTTCCAGTTCGGGAATGGATTCTGGTTCAGGAGAAATAGGAATAAGATTTATTCAGGTGTCTTTTATCTTCACCTTCTCTCGCATTGCAAGTGTTCCTAGGATTGGGACAGTACACCCATTATGCTTATTGGATAGTCTTCTTCCAAACCATAGGCTGGTGCCGAACGGTAGGGAAGGAAGAAAACCATTTGGCCTAAAGGGGTGTGCAGAAGGTAATGACTAAAGACATATGAAGGGATTTGGAGAGGTGGCAAAGAATTATACGGTTACAGTCGTGAATCTGGAAGAGGCATTACTAGGAATACCGGGATACCCCATCGAAACATTTCAATGTTTCAGTTTCACTGTGTACTGTTAAAGGAAAACTGATTTCCCAATTAGTCCTTACTCCAGGGTATGTATTTACCAGGTACGATTCTCACATCTGTATGGTTTTACAGATGGTGAGTGGGAGTAAGTTATTGGGAATTTGGTGATCATCCTCATTATATCGGGATTCGTTGTAATCGGTGATATTTGAGGAAATCACCTGGGCTGTTTGCCGGTCGGCAAATATTTGGTTTTGAATATCCGCTGTCATGCACCAATTTCAAATTGATATATCTGTACGTCTATTTTCATAGAGTGAGATATACCTTTTTGAAATTATGTCTACGACATTTACCTATATCAGTGGATGGTTAGGTAAGGAGCATTAAACAGCGGTGTAATTCTTCTTAACCATAAGTACAGTTTTCAACCTACGACACACAGTGAGTGAGTTATCAGACTCAAGGGACTTATACAGAGTATTGTATGTTGTCCAGGGTCCATCAAGACAGAGGGGTTGGTCCTCGTACTATATTCAGTTTACTTATGACTTCTCTAGTTTTTAGACAAGTGTTTCGTGGAAACACAGGGTCCGAATTTGGAGAAGTTATAGGTATTTGAATAGAGTAGAGAACCAGGTGTAGCAAGTATCGGGATTCTTCAAAGTGATCGAAGATGTAGATACTTGTATATGGTATTCAGTTGATAGTAGTGATTAAGAGAAATTGCTTCTCTTTCAGGTTACTCATAATTGGAAGCATTCCTAAGTTTAGTGACGCTGATCGGCCTCCTTCCATTTAGTTGACATGCACTGGGGACAGTTGCATGATTTGAATCTGGTTCAATTAAATCAGTGCCTTTGGTTCTATATTGGATATAGAACAGTTCATATCTTAACGATGTTAAGGTACGGGGAGTTGTCCGGTTTATGATTAAAACCAGACACTGGACAACTCAAGGCACGTTTCTGTAATGGCTGTTTGTGGGTTGACCCAGGCTATGACGAGGGTTGACTTTCTACCATCTGGATGAACAATAGCGATATTGTTCTAGATTCGCCACAGTTTTATTAAAAATGGATTTTTTCAGAAAACAGTAGTGGGAGTATGGTAGAACTGGAAGTGATTCCAGAACCACAAACGATTACTGAAGATTTGATAAGGAACCTAAAGATTCAATCTGGTTTGACATTCCATTGGCCACTCCGCAGATAAGGTGGGTAACTTCAGGCACCCGAGAGGTACTACGGTAGCCTCAAGGACGGTGACAGGGAAGTTCTTGTTTACCCACACTTGCCATTGCTGTTGTTCCAGACTGTGAGACCCGGCAGGAGAATGAGTGTAGCGTCGTTCTGAACTCGCTTCAGAAGTGCACGTGTATACGACTCTGCCAGAGGGTTGTCGTAGTCAGTGGGAGCAGCGGAAGCATTGGTGGACAGGTGGCTTATGTCTATTTATAGGCTAAAGCAGATATAGCGGAGAAAGATCATCTATTTCTGACGTGACAGTCATGGGTTTGACTTCATCAGAATAAGGGATGGATCTGTTGAGAAGGTAGTAGGGTGTGATATCCTGGTATTCGGATGACATACACAGAGTAGGAAAAGAAACTCCTATACTACGATCGGTTACACTTTGGTCGTCACACAGTGGTTTCTCCACAAAGGAAATGGATTTTATATCAGACATACTGGTTACTAGATCTATGGTTTTAGATCTAGATTTGGGTAGTTTCCCAATCAGGGTACTTAGACAGCATTCTAAGGGTATTTAGAATGGACGACTTCATGCACGGTAGTGTACCTGCAGAAGATGGAGTCACCCCCTCTAAAGGTGTCTTACAGACTAAAAGGGGGAGGGACGTGCATGATTGGCAGATCACTTGCTCAGGCAATTGAGTCAATCATGAGATGTCAAGTACCACACCAGATGTTGTTCTTGCACTAGATGCAATAAGTTGACACCGATCCAATCCTGGAGAAACAGTCGGAAGCAGTTTTAGAACATAAGTGGATGTTCTAGGGATATGATAACGACAGCCTCATGCAGGAGACAGTTATCATTCCAGGCTTCTAAGGTGACCTGGACGACAGGGAGGTTGTCAGAGTTATAGTTTTTCCTTCTGACGAGGGGCAGTATTTTGGACAGGTGATCCAAGGCAATACTGAGGGAGGCATGGCGCAGGATACTGATTAAGTTCAGTTGACGATACAGTCTAAGAAGTTTGGATTTGGAGTTCATTTATGAGCTATGTCCCATCAGACATCCAGACACATTCTAAGACAGGTATTGCTCATTTCGGGAGATGGCTTTCTCCGCGAACATGAGATTTAGAGAGATATAGAAAGAAACATCAAGGTGGATCCACTCACAGAGGCTATTCCTCGAACGCAATAGTTTCGCAAACGAGCTTTGTGAGACTGACTAGTAGAGGAGTTGGGTGTTCGGTATCACACGGGCTGTGAGTATGCGACATCGCAATAATTAGCCTTGAGTGCAAGTGGGAGATTGTTGGAGATAGTGCCCTCAGAGTCAATTATTAGGTCACAGGTACGTGATTGCAATGATTGATGGAAGACCTATCCCGGTAGGACAGTCTTACTCGAGATGATAGTATGCTATCTGGTTTATCTTTATCATCGTGTACTGTTTGAGGTGACCTTACAGGTCGCTATTACACGTTGGTAGAGCCCCTAGGATTCTTGCTTGACCACCAGCAGTATGAGGGCGATCATATAAGTGGGAGCTGGTAGTTTATAAGCAAATCCTTAATTAGTCCCTAGTCGTGTGAGTTTCGAGACAGGACATCGATACTCCAGAGTAGACTAGTGTATACAGTCGAGACCCCGACGAGGGGCGGTGGCCGGTCTCACAAGCCACTGGTGTTAGTTGGATCACCTAAGATGTATACAGGTGCTCATTGGGTTATGAGTACACCGGACAGGACTCGCCGGGAACATGCTAGTTGGTCATATACCAGACGTCAGATGGCAGTTCCCTGGTGACATGTGTGCAGGTTATTTCATCGACCTGGGGATCGTCATTTGTCTCGTATGAGTTCCCACTGTACTTTGATTACTACCCTACCACGGCTCAAAGGAGTCGTGCAAACAGGTTTTAGTTGGGTACAGTCCCGAGCCACATGGAGGCAGTGAGCGTATCATCAGGGGTTCGTCTCTCCCGGTATTGGGGGTGAGGTCGTGCTGTGTCTAGGAGAGCCATTACACGAAGCCCTCGGCCGAGGCAAGGAGATTTACTGGTAGGTATTCCAGTAGTATCTTAGGGTGTTCTGGGCTACACTCCGACACGACTTGTACCGCTTTTGGGGGTCTGACTTTTACCAACCCCCTAGGCCCGCCATGCGATGCTCATAGACGAACGGACCGGACTGTACGGATATTGTCACTGACAGGCTCAGTGGGGTCGTCAGGCTGAGTTCGCTCACAGACGTCCCTTTTAGTCAATACCTGGTAGCCCGTTACGTATTGGCTTATACCTCTGACGTGCTAGTGGTTAAATCCACAACCATGGTGTTGACGAGTCTTTAGAGTCCCCCACATTCAGTTACTCAGCTTTCGGGCGAAAGGTTGTAGAGGCCGTATGGAGATATGGCAAGGTTCGATCGGATACGTGCGGTATTGCACGGATCAGGATCGGACAGTTTGTACTATAGGCCGTATGGATATATGGCAGGGTTCGATCAGATACGTGCGGTATTGAACGGATCAGGATCGAACAGATATTACTAGCCGGTTTTGGTATAAGCCGGATCCTAGTATAGTACAGTGTAGATTTTGTCTCATTGCATTTGTATTTCGGTCGGAATACAAATGCGGGTGTGTATGCACAGTATCGGGGTTTTCCTGTAATTTATTACGGGACCAGTTTTCTGGAGTTGCCAGTTTGCTTTCCGCTTCGGCCAATTTCCTTTGTATCGTTCATTGGCCGAAGTTTGGTGGAGGAGGGCTTATTTGCATTGTTGCAAATAAGCATTTGTGGAGGGGGTCTTTGCATATTATCATGTCATGATACTTGTCCCATCATTTGACTTCATAAACTCATGATTGCTTGACTTTCTTTATCATCATGGTTTTGATGATGGTTGTTGATGAGTGTAGTTGTGGTTGTGATGATGATGCCTCATCATCAACCTTTTTCTCTTGATTTTTGAACTACCCCCTCTTGGACTTTTTGTACACACTCTCATTCTCTCCTTCCCATGGTCATGGCCGGCCACTCTCATTGTGGGGGCTGTCCAAACATTTTGGTGAGGGGTTTTGGCTCATTTCATGTTGCAAAAATCCCACAAGTTCCATCTCCAAACTCCATAGTTCATTCCTCCACCAAAAGGCAATTCCTACAACCCCAAAATGAGACTTGAGCACTACACATTCTACAGCAAATCTTGGGCACATCGACTAGCCAGCTTCGTGCCCGAGTTGCCTCGGCATTGAGGTGGGAGCCCGTAAAAGAAGTAGGCGATGTGGTGCACTTCCGGCGACGAGCAGGAGACGGGACATTCCGCAGGAGATCGGGACGACGACGAGAAGACCGGAGGACTCGGATCTGTCGGTATATCTCTCTTCCCTTTCTTGTAGTTAGCTAGGACTAATTAATGGTTCGATCCGGGTATTAGTGCGCGGCGGTTTGCCAGTTCAAGAAAAATTAAAGTTTATCACTGCTTCCGCATTTGGCCGTCGGATTGACGGCCGGGGCGCCGCCGTGCACTTACACATATCCGGGTTGAGGTTGTAGCCAACGTTATATTATTTCATTTACTGTTTTATGCTCCTAGGATAGACCCAAGATGTGGTGCACAAACAACCGGGTACTTTGAAGTGTTTAATGGCCTACTCACGTCGTTGAGGGAGACTGTTTCACTTCTGGTACTAGGCGGGTAGTTTGCCGCACCCGTAGGGGTCTAGGGTGGGGTTTGGCTATTCATCACGACCGTGTAATCCATCTTTTATTGCAGGTTCAAACGAAACGCGGATTCCTAGTATATCCAATAGGTTCATCTGTGATCTGGAATCCCTATTATTGCATCTAACGAATGTACAATATCTATATATGATATCTAGTAGGCGTTGCTTATGTTTTGCATCCGCGCTAGCCCAGCCCCCGCTCTGTTGTTAGTTAAGTAACCTAACGGGTGAATGACGAGGCCCATTGGCGAAGCGGATGGCATAAGCGGACGTTGTATTTTCGTTGTTTTCTGCAATGATAGGATAAATGACAGGACACATTATTTTAATGCAAAGAAAACAAACCAAAGCTGAATCGTTGGAACAAATTTAAAAGAAACCACTCGGTTATTTTAAAAAGAGCAGAATTTTTAATTGCGGAGCTTTAACCACTCCTTTTAAAAAGCTATCAGGTTCCTTCGATTATATCAAGTTCACTACGTTCATGGTTTCGCCAAAACCAGTCGTAGCCCTCTGTCATTTCATATGGATGGTCAGTAGTATTCAAGCTATGTTTGTTGGCCTTCGTCAAGGCATAGTGTTTGGTAGCTGCTGGGGTATTCATATGTAGCATAGATAGATGCGTTGGTTTGGGATAGTCGTATTACTTTATTGGCCGTCGTCAAGGGTATGTACGGGTGGGTTCAAATTAATAAGGATAATGATGGAAAGAACTTGACATGTGACTTATGATTTGTTGGCCTTCATCACGGTCATAAGAGCATGGGGCAAAAATCCACATCGGGAGTTTCTAAAGAAACTAAAACTTGCTAGTGTTGCATACCATTTGGAGTTTGATAATATTGGTAGGATTCCTTCAGCATTATCACACGATGATATTTGGATCCCGATCCTACTGTGAGTATATGCTATTCATCAGGAGATTCGTCACTTAACGATCAATGCTATAAACTAAGTAAGTGTCTAGAACGGTGTCAGCGGGGCTATGCCTCCAGAGAAAAGAGCTTATTTAATTAAGGAACTTCGCGAAAGCGTCGTAAAACCTCCCTCGAAGTACCGACACTAGCCTGGATGAACGGTTAAGCAAGTATTGTACGGTGAGATCAGTCCTGACTAATTCTTCTTTTATGGTTTTAGGAAGGATTCGAGAAACAGTGGGAGCCATCTAGTTTAGATAAACTAGAAACCAATCTAAACATACAAGAGCATCATGCTAAAGTGTTTTCTTCTCTCTCTCAACTGCAGTGACCCTGTGACCATGACTAGGTTACATCTAGATAACAAGTTGACTGAATCTGACTTTTATGACTGGCAAAGATCTGTCCAGATATCGATTGCCTATGACAAGCTGGACCACCCTATTACTACTCAAGCCCCCGCCGTCCCAGGTCCAGTTTCCACCGTCGCGGATATGGATATCCGTCAGACAAGGGAAAAGGACAGTGCGAATACCAAGTGCCTCGTGTTGGATTCAGTTGATGGTGTATACCAGAAGCAGCACGAGAAGATGGACTTAGTTTCCATCTTCCTCCATAACAAAGATTTATATGGAGGGCAATCTCGTATCGCAAGATATGAGACCTCGAACGAATTGCTTTAAGCGAGGTTGGCTATCGGGTTATCTGTAGGGGACGATATCCTTACGATGACTAGCTATATTAATGAGCTCACGGACCTGGAGACCACGTTGGGAAATAGATCATATGCTGACTTATTTCCACAGTCCCTACCCTCTACTTACACCCTGAAAGAAACCAGGGAGACACCCGCTCTGCTTAATGAGGGACCTTCTTCTTTTGCATCTAGGGTGAAAGCAAAAGGTGAAAAGAGGAAAACCTCCACAAAGCCGATATACGGTGTTAGTAAAGTAGAAGAAAAGGGAAGAGCAAAAGTTTCGGGACTTGGTGTAGGAAAGGAGGGATGTTCCTATTGTTATGGGAAGGGGCATTGGCGGAAAGATTGTAGGGCTTTGGAAGCCAGTAGCCAGGATTCGAAGCATGTTATGGCTTCGGCCTCGAGTGTGTTTGTGATTGAGAACTGTTTGTCAATTAACTCTACTTCCTAAGTACTAGATACCGGAGCAGGATCTCATATCTGTGACTCATTATATGCTTTGAGAAACTGTAGAGTTATCATGGTAGGCGATTTGTCTCTCAGAGTTGCGAACGGAATAAGCATGGACTTGACTTGTAATATCATATCAGTATCCTCACTTTCTTGAGAGGGATATGATTTTACATTCGGAAGCGATGTGGTTCACATCCACCTAAATCAAGTTCTGATTGGGTCCGGTACATTAGATGACGGTATATACGTATTGAATCAAGCTCAGGTTTTCAATGTCCAGAACACACTTAAAAGAAAGTCTCCGGAAATAAATCAGGCTTTCTTATGGCATTGTAGACTAGGTCATATCAATGAAACACGGTTGACTAAGTTACATAGAGAAGGATATTTGAATCCGTTCGAATATCAATCTTATGCTACTTGTGAATCTTGTCTCATAGGAAAGATGACAAAGACTCCATTTACTGGACACGGAGTAAGAGCGAGGGAGCTCTTGGGACTCGTACACAGTGACGTGTACGGTCCAATATCTACACATGCAAGAGGTGGTTATTCCTACTTCATTACTTTTACGGATGATTTCTCTAGGTATGGACATATCTTCTTGATGAAGCATAAATCCGAGACCTTTGAGAAATTCCGGGAATACAAGAATGAAGTGGAAAATTAAATAGGAAAAAGCATCAAGACACTGAGATTTGATCGAGGTGGTGAATACTTAAGTGTCGAGTTCCTGGGTTACTTAAAAGAGAATGGAATTCTCTCTCAGCTTACTCCTCCATACACACCACAACACAACGGTGTATCGGAAAAGCGGAATCGAACCCTATTGGATACGGTTCGTTCCATGATGAGTAAGGCTGAGTTACCGTGATCTTTCTGGGGTTATGCACTAGAATCAGCTGCATATCTTTTGAACAAGGTTCCAACCAAGACTGTGCCTACCACACCATATCAGATGTGGAGTGGGAAGAAACCCTATCTTCAATACTTGAAGACATGGGGATGTCCAGCTTTTGTTAAAAAGCAACATGCGGACAAGACCGAGACACGCTCAGTACATTGTCAGTTTGTGGGATATCCGAAGAACTCCAAGTGGTATTATTTCTATTACGCAGAGGAATGAAAGGTTTTTGTTTTTCGTCATGCCGACTTCTTGGAAGCTGAATTTTTAGAAAATCAATAGAGTGGGAGCGCAATAGAACTGGAAGAAATTCCGGGACCATAAGCTGTTACTGAAAGTATGGTAGAACCAGAAGTTTCAGAAGAAAGGGACATCCCGGCGCCAATTCGCGGAAATAGTAGCTAGTCTCATCCGCCCGAGAGATACTACGGTTTTCTCATAGACGGGGATCGAGAGAATTGCATCATTAACAATGATGACCCCACTAGCTTCCAGCAAGCCATTCATAGTGACAACTCAGTAAGATGGCTGGATGCAATGCGGACCGAAATGGAGTCCATGTACACTAACAAAGTATGGACTTTGGACATTGCTCCAGATGGGGTAAAACCCGTAGGATGCAAATGGATCTTCAGAAAGAAGATTGGTGTAGATGGACAGGGTGAAACCTATAAGGCTAGACTTGTTGCAAAGGGTTTTCGTCAAAGACCTGGTTTGGACTATGACGAAACCTTTTCTCCAGTGGTTATGCTCAAATTCATTCGGGTCCTTCTTGCCATTGCTGCCTTCCACGATTATGAGATCTGGCAGATGGACGTAATGACGGCTTTTCTAAATGGTAATTTGGAAGAGTGCATCTATATGGATCAGCCAGAGGGATTCATTCAGAGTGGGAGCAACGGTAAAGTGTGCAAGTTGCTTAAGTACATTTATGGACTAAAGCAGGCATCGTGGAGTTGGAACATCTGTTTTGATGATACTGTTAAAGAATTCGACTTTATCAAGAATCCAGATGAACCATGCATATACAGTAAGATTGTAGTGAGAGCTGTAGTATTTCTCGTCTTGTACGTGGATAACATTCTCCTAATAGGAAATGATATTCTTATGCTACAGTCAGTCAAAAGATTCTTGTCACAGAAGTTCTCCAAGAAGGACCTGGGTGATGCCACCAACATTCTGGGGATCCAGATCTATCGTGATAGATCAAAGAGGATGTTAGGACTTTCGCAGTCCAGGTACAAAGACACCATATTGAAAAGATTCAGTATGGAAGATTCTAAGTGCGGTAACTTACCAGCTTGTCATGGAATTACCCTCTTCAAAGAGATGTCTCCCAAGACTGATTTGGAAAGGGCTCGCATGTCAATTATACCCTACGCTTCTGCGATAGGCTCTATAATGTATGCGATGTTATATACCAGACCAGATGTAGCATTCACATTGAGCGTTGTAAGCCGGTATCAGGAAAACCTAGGGGAGAAGCACTGGATAGCAGTAAAGAACATTCTCAAGTACCTAAAGAGGACGAAGGAGATGTTCTTGGTGTATGGCGGAAAGGACCTCCAGATCGAGGCCTTTGCTGACTCCAGCTTCCAGAGTGACAAGGATGACTCCAAGTCCATGTCGGGTTATGTCTTTACCCTCAATAGAGGGGCGGTCTGTTGGAAGAATTCCAAGTAGGACACCTTTGCTGACTCAACAATGGAAGCGGAGTACATAGCTTCTTGCGATGCCGCAAAAGTGTTGGGTTTCCTCTACACCTACTAAGGAGTATGGAAGCATCACCCATGCCACTTTATAAATTTAGTGATGCAACGCAAACAAAGTAAGGATCTTTAATTAGAAAAAGCTAGGGTAACAACACTTTAAAGTATATTTACACTAAGTGTAAGGAATACAACCTTTGTAGTCCTCTTTGTAGTGACTCCTAGGATCTTTGAGAGGTTGGAGAGGCTAACTAGTAAGCTCCTACGTCCATGATGATCCACCCGAAGTTCACTAGCTCCAAGCTTGTAGCTTCACTTAATGCAAGAAAAAGATGAAGCTAAACACTCTAAACTAATTGGCTAGATTAGAGTAGAGTGATGAAGTGGTGTGTTTTCTTTTATCAAAACTCTTTCTTTTTATCTCTTACTCACTTTGGAAGAACCTAGAGAGCAAGGAGGAAGAAGAAGATGAAGGCAAAAGATTTTGTGAAAATGAAAAATCTTATGAAATAAAATAGAAAATATAGTATATATATTTTCTATCTCTCTCTCAACCTTGGTTGCTATAATATCTAGATATTTAGTAAATGGGTTAAAAGCCAAAAGAAAAGCTTAATCCATGGTTAAAAAGTGGGTGAAGTGAGGTCAACTCAAAGAAGAGTGTAGAAAGATAACCATGAATTAACCTTTATCTTTTTCATTTGTTTTAAAACAAATACTAATAAATATCAATATATTATAGTTCTATGTAAGTCTTATATTGCCTTCAAGTGTGTATCATCAACCATGATACTTTTGTATGCATGTATCCATGCACATCAACATGTGCATGCTTACACATCATCATATGCATACATGCATGCATTCTTCCTCTTTAATAAAAAGAGTTTTGAATAAAGAATAAAATAAAACTAAAAGTTAAAATTTTAAATCAACAATTGATTTAACAATCCGGTCATATCACATACGACCCGACCAATAGATAAACTCCCGATTAACATACGGTATCACATAGTCGTATTCAATCAGGTCCCCGCGCATATCTCATATACACACCACATCTTTTCTCCTGGGCTAGGAAACTTCTGTGTGGGACTCTAAGACTCTTCAATACGCCGGCAGTGGGTGATGATCATATCAAACACCCACAAGCCACAAGCGGTCAGCTAAACATAACGGCCACCCGGGTATTGAACGATCAGAAGAAAACCAGCAAAGCTGTCAAAACTCCTGTCGAGCTATCTGGCAACACTTATCGTACAGTCCGGTCTCCTCATCAAATATGTTGCATATCAAGTCTGGGGATGGTGCCGTCGACCCCAATAACTCAATAAGTCATGCCGGTATATAGCTGATAACAGATCGAGAAACTCCTGATAACGCTTATCAGTAAATCTTAGTAGCCCTGGCCAGGGACTTCCTGTTATATCCAATCAAGCATAGCACAACATCAACCCCCAATACCGGGAGAGTCGAAACTCCTCCTATCGCTCATTCCCTCCTTATGCCTCGGGACTATACCCAAAGACCACCTGTTTGCACGACTCAGTAGAGCCGTGGTAGGGTGGAGATCAAAGTACAGTGGGAGGACACACAAGACTCTATGACGATCTCGGGTCTACAGACTAAACTGTACTAGTGTCATCTGAGAACTGCTATCCGACGATAGATATAATACCATATAGGAGTTCTCTGTGAGTCCGTTCAGTGTACCCAGTCTCCACTGAGCACCGGCATACAATCTTTGGTGTCATCACACCAGATGGATATGGGATCATCCATCGCCCATCATATGGGACAAGAATGGTATACGCTAGTCTACTCTGGAATATCGATGCCCCATCTCGATACACCCACGACTAGGAACAGTTCAGGGATATGCTTATAAACTACACGTGCCCCACTAGTATGATCCGCATCATAGTCACAGTAGTCAGGCAAATATCCTGAGGGCTTTATCAACATGTGCGAATGAATAAAAGTATGATCAAATCAACATGTCAGATAAAGTAAACCAGATAGCATACTATCATGTCGAGCAAGAAAGTAATCTATATATATACATGTCCAAGCATCCACTATACATATAATGGCCTCTAGGGCATACATATATCCAACAATCTCCCACTTCCACTAAGGCCAATTATTGGCGTATCTCATACCCAACATCTCGAAAAGTCGCTCATGCTGCGGCTGTGGAAGGGCCTTGGTGAGTGGATCCGTTGTGTTATTCTTTGTATCAACTCTCCGAATCTCGATCTCTTGGTGATCTACTATCTCCCGGATCAAATGATATCGCCTTAGGATGTGTCTGGACTTTTGATGGGATCTTGGTTCTTTGGCTAACGCCATAGCCCCATTATTATCACAATACAATGGAATTGGATCAACAATGGTTGGAACTAATCCTAGTTCCGCGACGAACTTCCTCATCCAGACGGCTTCCTTGGCAGCATCATTTGCAGCAATATACTCAGCTTCCATCGTTGAGTCTGCAACGGTATCCTGTTTGGAACTCTTCCAACTAACCGCCCCTCCATTGAGGGTAAATACAAATCCTGAGATAGATTTGCTGTCATCCTTATCACTTTGGAAGCTGGAATCGGTAAATGCCTCCATTTGGAGATCCCCATTATCATACACCAAGAATAGTTCTTTACTCCTTCTCAAGTACTTACGAATGTTCTTCACTGCTATCCAATGTTTCTCCCCTGGGTTGGATTGATACCTGCTTACAATCGCTAGTGCATAAGCTACATCAGGGCAAGTACATAACATCATATTCATTATAGATCATACGGCTGAAGCGTAGGGTATGATGCTCATGCGAGCTCTCTCTTCATTAGTCTTTAGACAGAAGTCTTTGGAGAGAGTGATTCCATGGCAAGCGGGCAAGGCACCATGCTTGGAATCTTCCATACTAAACCTTTTTAGGATGGTGTAAATGTACTTTGATTGGGACAATCCTAATAACCTCTCGGATCTATCTCTATAGATCCTTATGCCTAAAATGCACGAGGCAACACCCAGGTCCTTCATGGAGAACATTTGTGATAAGAATAGTTTGACTGATTGTAGCATAGGAATATCATTTCCTATCAGGAGAATGTCATCTACGTATAATACGAGGAATGTGACAGTACTCTCTACAATCTTCTTATAAATGCATGGCTCATCTATATTTTTGATAAAATCAAACTCTTTGATTGTATCATCAAAGCAGATGTTCCAGCTCCGTGAGGCCTGCTTTAATCCATAAATGGATTTAAGCAATCTACATGCTTTCCCGCTGCTTCCACTATCAATGAAGCCCTCTGGCTGATCCATATAAACGCATTCTTCTAAATCACCATTCAGAAATGCTGTTTTTGTAGGGTTCCTAGGCACTCCAAGGAGGTCTCACAAGGCATCAACCATGCCAATTCAAAATTTTAACGGTGCCGAGAAACCCTAACAAGATCATTGGCTAGATATTTAGGCGACAAAGCAAACTAGTTAACACTTAACTACAAGAATACGGAAATACAACCTTTGTAGATCCGGTCCTCCACCACCACGGCTCCGTGATGAAGTCCTCTCCGCTGTCCAAGTTAAAATCCGGGCTCTAGCGTCGGCTTCATCGGAGAAGAAGCGGGCTAGGTCATCGACGACGTGCCGAAGATGATCTACGTCGAGGCATCGCTAGATCAAGCTCCAACTTCACCAAGTCAAGAAAACTTGTGAAGGAAACACACTCTACTACTTGGCAAGAGGTAGAGGATGAAGAAATAGGAAGTGGGTTCACTTTAGAATTGGATTTCTCACTCATTTTCATCAATCACCATTGATGAAGTGAAGCTTTCTTCATGAAAGAAGATGAAGAAGAAGAAGAAGATAATATCATCATTATCATAATAAGAATAATAAAATCATTCTTATCATAATCATGAACCATGGTCAAGTGTAGAGAACTAACTAAGGTTTAAGTGAAAGGTTAGGGTTAAGCATGAGACAAAATGGTCACTTTAGTCAAAGCTTCATGAAGCTTCAAAGATAAAACAAAACTAGCAACCATTTTCCCATTTTCTTTCCAAAATAAATAAACAAATAAATAATAAAGAAAAGCAAAACCCTAATCATTAACTTAACCATGGTTTAATCTTTACACTTAACCAAGTTAACATGTATCATCAAACATGATACAATCAAGTGCACAAAATTATATCACATATACAACTTGTGAACATCAAGTGAGAAAATCCATTTAAAGTGAACCGATACTAGTTAATGCAAAGTAATATATCAAATATATAATTATACATTAAATCATTAAATCAACACTTGATTTAACGATCCGGTCATATCACATATAACCGACTAATATCCAATGTATCGGCTTATCGAATCAATCCATGATTCGATAACTAGGTTATATCGCATACAACCTTCCGATACATTCATCGCGAGAATGGAATGCGGTATCACATACACGTATTATTCTCGGTCCCGCACATATCTCATATGCGCTCCTATTTCGTTTCGCTTGAGCCAGGAAACCTCTGTGTAGGACTCTAAAGACTCGTCAATACGCCGGCAGCAGGTGATGATCATATCAAGCACCCACAAGCCGCAAGCGGTCTGCTAAACGTAACGGCCACCCGGGTATTGAGCGATCAGAAGATCGACGAGCAAGCCCGCTCACACTCCAGTGAATCCAACCAGTAACACTACCGTACATTCCGGTCTGATCGTCTGATATGTCGCATATCTCGCCTAGGGGTGGTAAACGTCAGACCCCAATAGCTCGATAAGTCGTGTCGATATGAGGTCTATAACAATTCGAGAAACTACTGGTAACACTTACCAGTAAATCTCAGCAACCCTGGCCAGGGATTTCCTGTTATAGCCAATCGAACACAGCGCAACATCAACTCCCTATACCGGGAGAGACGAATCCCCTCCTATCGCTCATTGCCTCCATGTGACTCGGGACTGTACCCAAAAACCACCGTTTTTCACGCCCTCTTGGACGTGGTAAGATGGAAATCAAAGCACAGTGGGAACCACACAAGACTCTATGACGATCTCGGGTCAACAGACTACTTTGTACCAGTGTCACCAGAGAACTGCCATCTGACGTAAGGTATAATACCATCTGGGAGTTCTCGGCGAGTCCGTCCAGTGTACCCAGTCTCTACTGAGCACCCGTATATCATCTCTGATGTCAAACACCAATGGATATTGGATCATCCATCGCCCATCTGTATGGGTCGAGAAGGTATACGCTAGTCTACTCTGGTATATCGATGCCCCATCTCGATACACCCACGACTAGGGACTTTGAAGGATGTACTTATGGACTACCATGTCCCCACTAGTATGATCCGCATCATAGTCCAGGTAGTCAAGTACACATCCTACGGGCTTTACCAACATGTAACAGAGAGACGATCAGTGTACACGTTAAGGTAAAGAGCAACCAGATAGCATACTATCATGTCGAGCAAGAAAGTCCTCCCTCTATATGTCCCAGCATCCACTACAATATACATCCTATGTACAGTAATGGCCTCTAGGGCATACATATAACTAACAATCTCCCACTTGCACTAGGGCCATCTGTAGCAGTGGTTGTAGTATCTCATACTCAACCATCCCATAAAAATCTCTCTCTGGGAATAGGCCTTTGTGAGTGGATCCGCTGTGTTGTCATCTGAGTCTACTCTCCTGTCCTCGATCCCCTGGAGATCAACCATCTCCATGATCAGGTGATACTGCCTTAGAATATGTCTGGATCACTGATGGGACCTGCGTTCCTTGGCATAAGCCACAACTCCATTGTCACACAATGGGAGGAACATAGTTCATCTCATGAACCAATATACACCCAAAAAGCCTCTTTGGTAGCATCTTAAGTAGTGATGTATCCTTCCTTTATCGTCTAGTATGTCACGGTATCTAGCTTGGAAGACTTCCAACATACCGTCCCTTTACTGAGGATTAAGACAATGCCTATGACTGACATTCAGTCGTCTTTATCACCCTGGAACACTTCCAGTGATTCTTCCCAGGATCGATTGATACCATCTCACTACTACTAGTGAGATTCCTAACATCCAATTAGATCTATCTCATATATCCATAACCAAGGATTTAGCAGGTATCACTTTGATCCTATGTGGAGAATCATTGTGATAAGCGGAGATTGATCGAGCGTAGCATAGGAAACTCCTTCCCTATCAAGAGTATGTCATCCACGTACTCTACGAGGATCACCACCATACTCCCTACTACCTTTTTGTATATACAAGGTTCATCTACCATTTTGATGATGTCAAACTCTTTGACTACTTCATCAAAACAGATGTTCCAACTCCGCGATGCCTGCTTTATCCTATAAAGCATCTTGCACACGTTTCCGTTGCTCCCACTGTCTACGAGGCCCTCTGGCTGTGTACTTATAGACGCTCTCTTCTAAAACATCATTTAGAAAAGCTGTCATGACACCCAACCACCAGATATCGTAGTCATGGTTTGTAGCCGTGGCAAGTAGGATCTGGATGGACTTAAGCATAACCACTTGAAAAGGTTTCATCATAATCCACGCCTGGTCTATGACGAAAAACTTTAACAAGTCTAGCTTTGAAAGTCTCAACTTTTCCAAGTACACCAAGTAATCTTCTTAAGATATACTTGCTCCTGATGGGGATTTAACCCTTCAGATATAGCAATCAAAGTCCATACTTTGTTGGTGTATAAGGATTCCATCTCAGATCGATAAACATCCAGCCATTCTTACAGAGTCTTACTCTCGATGGCCAGCTCGAAGCTAGTTGGGTCATCATCTCATGATGCAATCCTCGCTCCCACTGCCATAGAGAAACAGAAGTATCTCTCAGGTGGGTGAGGAACCCTACTAGATCGGCGGAGAGGCTGAGGTTCGTTGGAATCTACTGAATCCTTTGATTCTATCAAATCATCAGCTGCAGTTTGTATAGCTGGAACCTTTCCAGTTCTACATTACAGACTTTGCCTCGAGCTTGTCCGGATTTTTCTTTCAGACATAGGCCGGTCAACCCCAAATCTTAACTAGCTTAAGACATGGGCTCTTCCCTTTCCATATCACATATGAAATGGTAGGCAACTGATTTAGTTGGAACCCTATTCAATAGGTATGCAACTTCATAAGTGCATAACTCCCAGAAGGAAAAAAGGTAACTCAGCAGTACTCATCATAGAGCACACCATATCAAATAGGGTGTATCTGCTCCGCCCCGATATACCATCGTGCTATGGTGTATACGGAGGAGTAATGCTGAGAGAGAATCTCATTCTCCTTTAGAATAGTCCAGGAATTCCGTGCTCAAGTATTCTCCTCCCTGATCACATCAAAGGACATAATACTTATACCCGTATTAGTTCTCTACTTCTAACTTATATTCTGTGAATATCTCAAAAGGTTCGGACTCATGTTTCAACAGGAACATAGGTCTGAATCTCGGAAGATCATCAGAGAATGTAATGAAGTACAAAGAACCAGTCTTGGCATGTGTAGACAGGGGACCTACATACATCAACATGTATCATCCTAAGAGTTCACTAACTCTTTCTCTGTTTCCAATAAACAGAGCTGTGGTCATCTTATCTCTGTGACATGACTGGCAAGTTTCACAAGATGTAAATTCAAACTCATTTAAATATGCATCTTTATGTAACTTCAGCTAGTCGGGTCACATTGATATAACCTAGTCTACAATGCCTCAAGAAGGATTCGTTCATTTCTGAACTCTTCCTCTTGTGTGTGTTCCGTATACTAAAGAACTGTAGCTTGATTTAGAACATCAACACTTTTAGATAACGTGCCTGAACCGATCAACTTTTGATATAGGAAATGTTCAAAACATTATCCAACAATACAAAATTATATCCTTTCTTTACTAATAAAGAGATTGATATGATTTTGTATATCAGGTTCGGTATCTAATAACATTCGTTCAGAATCAAAGTATTTGGAATACAGGGTGCCAGTGACCAACAGACTTGGCTGCAACTCTTGCCCCGTTTTCTGCCTCATGAAACTCATCACCCGTTCTCAGTTCTCTACCTTTCTGTAGCCCTATGTAACAGATTACATATCGGGGATCCTGATCCGGTATCACATACCCAGGACGTAAAGGATACTGAGAAACAGTTCTCTGTAATGAACACACCCGAAGATGATGCATCAGCATGCACTCTCTTCGTTTGGGCTGCACGGGAAATCTGGTATTCCCCAATTTCCTGCTCTGTCTTATAACAATTATAAGTTGGAGCGGGACCAACGTTCCCCAGCTCAGTATAACAAGCGGGTTCGGTCAATATTCCGTATTATTATCTTGATTAAGGCGTGATATGGTCGCTACCTGGAGAGAGAGAGAAGAAAACACTCAGCGTGCGCTCTTGCAAGAATAGATTGGTTATTATTTTATCTAATCAGGATGGCTCCCACTGCTTTTTATCAAATCTTCCTTCAAACCCTAAAAGGAAAGACTAGCCGGGATTAATTACACACTACAAGTTCGCCAATCTTTCAGCCAGGCCAGTGTCGGTACTTTGAGGGAGGTCCCCCGTGCTTTCATACGAACCTAATTAATGTAAACCTCATTTTCCCAGAGGCGTAACCTCGTTGACACCTTTCTAGACACCTACTTGATCGGCTAATTGAAATGTGTAAAACTCTCCCAGGAGTAACAATTACTCGCAGCGGGTATCGGGATCCAACTATCTCATAGAAGGTATGCAATCTCATTGCAAATTTCAACACTTGAAATTCCCGATAATATTTTGCCCCTAGCAGCTATATGACCTTAACATAGTCAACAAATCATAAGTGCTAGTCAAGTTCAACCCGTCATTTCCCGATTGAATTAAACCCACCCGCACGACCCTTAAGATAGTCAACAAAGTCGCACGACTACCCTAATCCAATCGCATCATATGCTTATGCAGATAAGCACTAATTAGCTACCGCACACTACGCCTTAACATAGTCAACAAACGTAGCACGAATACTAACTGGTACTTATCTGAAATGACGGAGGGCTACGACAGGTTTTTCTGAAAACCTATTGCGTAATGAACTTGATATCGTTGTAGAATCAAATGATTTTAAAATGGAGTGCTTTTGAGGCTTTTCTAGTTTTGCTAAAGGAGTCACTCCCGGTGAAGGGATCGTCGGTCCTTTCCTCGTCGAATGAGGTGCGGGATATATCATATATATCACTGTGCAAAGCAAAACACTTAAAAGCGATCAAAAGACAAACCGAGTGTGTAGCATCTGCCAGTTATTGCTAAAGGAGTCACTCCCGGTGAAGGGATCTCGGTCCTTTCCTCATCGAATAAGGTGCAGGATATATCACATATACCGCTGTGCAAAGCAAGAACTGTAGCTACCTGTTTTATTTTGAAATTCGATTCTACAACATCTTAGGTTTCTTTTATTTCATTAATCTCATTAATGAAGTCCCATCATTTAAGTACCTAAACATCACAGATAAATACGACGTACACTTATGCCATCCGCATTCGCTTTGATGTCCCCTCGTGCACCGTTAGGTTAGGTAACTAACGGCAGAGCAGGGCAGGGCTAACGCGGGTGTAAAACATAAGTAACGCCTACATAATATATCATATATACTATATTCAGTATCTATCACAGAACATATCACATGATCACATCACAGATATTGCAGCAGAAGAATCATATGAAATATTGGATATACTAGGACGTCCGTGTTTTCAATACGAGCCAGTATAAAACACGGATTCCACGGTCGTGATGAATAGCCAAACCCACACCCCTAGACCCCTACGAGAGCGGCAAGCAACCCTACCAATTCTAGAGTTAGGAGACCCGGACTCGACTCCTCGAGTTGGTCTCCCACTGGACTCCAGAACCCGGTTACTTGTGCCCTCCTCCTTGGGTCTATCCTAGTGCGGAAAAGTAAATAATATACAAAAGGTGACATCTTCCGCAACCTGGAAGTGCCCCAATAAAAGAATATTACATATAAGTTTTTACATGAATGAAAATGAAAAACACTCATCTCACATAAAAACCCCCGGCTATTCAAACACGATGATCCAATATATCATATCCAGCAACACATAACATCACATGTCATCAACGTAAGTAAATATGTGCATCCCAATTGCCGTTGACATATAGCAACGAAACCGGCGATATCACATATTACACTTACGGTCACATAAAAGAAAGTGTAAAACTACAACAGTTGGAATCCGCAACCTCCATAGACATCGCATGCCTAATCAAATGAATTCCTTAGACATCGCATGTCTAACAATTATAAACCCCGCATTTTAGTCTCATTATCGAAAACACTTTTCAATATCAAGTCAGGTAATTCAACAAGATTCCCGACATCCTGATCGAATACTCGTCGCAAACTTTAGTAGACGGCCGCACCCCCGATACCGTCGACGAAGTGCACCAAGGCGGAACACCGCTGCCGCGAGCACCCGAACGGATGCTTTTGGCGACGGGGTTCTCCTACAGTCACTTGGTCGGGGCTATGGAGTGAGGTTGTCTATTAAGTTTACCCGGCGAGTATCCGCGTACGCTACGTGATTGCGACGGACTTTTGATCACATCAAAATTCCGTAGCAACCGATCAAGCGAGACTAAACTACTAGATTTATAACATTCATTCAGTTATCTCATAACTAATTGTGAATTCCAATTATTGTATCCCATTCCAGATAAATAGAAAATGTTAAACTTTCCGATCGAACAGTCGAACACCCAAGTTTTCCCAAAACAGATCAACACATGAAACAAGTCTAAAAACATTCAGTTCGTGCCTCAGTACCAACGGTCCAGCTGTAGATGGGTCAAGCCAACGCCTCACATGTGGCACGCCGTACTGCCCCAAACCCGAAGGTTCAAAGGGCAGTTCAAGACGGTCACATAATCGAGTTAAGGTTTGTTGTCTTCTAGAGGGACCATCGCGTTACTTGCACTACTTAGAACGTCTTTAAACCTCGGAAAAATCCAACACTTGGAAATTTCCCGACAGGGGAAAAGGTGGGTATTTATATCCGATCGAACTTTTTAACATATTCAAAAATTATCCGGAAAAACACATAGACAGAGTTTGACAATCCGATCGAATGTACGAACTCCCAATATAACCCAAAATACTCAACTCTGGATTTCAGATTAAAAATTCCCAAGAAAACCAGCACTGCGAAATAGGAATTACTGTGCAAAATTTGATGGGAGAAGAGACAAAAGGGCCGCGGAACCGCCGCATTAGCACGCTAATGCCGCGGTTCCGCCGCACTTTTATGGAATTAGGAGCTAAATTTTGCGCCGTAATTCTTAGATTTCCCTGCTGATTTTTCTGCATATTTTTAATTTGCAAAAATCCACAAATTTGAAAAATGTACAGAGAGCAAGTTTAAGTTAGGGTTTCGAATCGATCGGGTTTCAAACTTCGTCTACGCATCGCCTAAGACTCTAGCTAGGCTCTGATACCACTGTAGGGTTCCTAGGCACTCCAAGGAGGTCTCACAAGGCATCAACCATGCCAATTCAAAATTTTAACGGTGCCGAGAAACCCTAACAAGATCGTTGGCTAGATATTTAGGCGACAAAGCAAACTAGTTAACACTTAACTACAAGAATACGGAAATACAACCTTTGTAGATCCGGTCCTCCACCTCCACGGCTCCGTGATGAAGTCCGCTCCGCTGTCCAAGTTAAAATCCGGGCTCTAGCATCGGCTTCATCGGAGAAGAAGCGGGCTAGGTCATCGACGACGTGCCGAAGATGATCTACGTCGAGGCATCGCTAGATCAAGCTCCAACTTCACCAAGTCAAGAAAACTTGTGAAGGAAACACACTCTACTACTTGGCAAGAGGTAGAGGATGAAGAAATAGGAAGTGGGTTCACTTTAGAATTGGATTTCTCACTCATTTTCATCAATCACCATTGATGAAGTGAAGCTTTCTTCATGAAAGAAGATGAAGAAGAAGAAGAAGATAATATCATCATTATCATAATAAGAATAATAAAATCATTCTTATCATAATCATGAACCATGGTCAAGTGTAGAGAACTAACTAAGGTTTAAGTGAAAGGTTAGGGTTAAGCATGAGACAAAATGGTCACTTTAGTCAAAGCTTCATGAAGCTTCAAAGATAAAACAAAACTAGCAACCATTTTCCCATTTTCTTTCCAAAATAAATAAACAAATAAATAATAAAGAAAAGCAAAACCCTAATCATTAACTTAACCATGGTTTAATCTTTACACTTAACCAAGTTAACATGTATCATCAAACATGATACAATCAAGTGCACAAAAGTATATCACATATACAACTTGTGAACATCAAGTGAGAAAATCCATTTAAAGTGAACCGATACTAGTTAATGCAAAGTAATATATCAAATATATAATTATACATTAAATCATTAAATCAACACTTGATTTAACGATCCGGTCATATCACATATAACCGACTAATATCCAATGTATCGGCTTATCGAATCAATCCATGATTCGATAACTAGGTTATATCGCATACAACCTTCCGATACATTCATCGTGAGAATGGAATGCGGTATCACATACACGTATTATTCTCGGTCCCGCACATATCTCATATGCGCTCCTATTTCGTTTCGCTTGAGCCAGGAAACCTCTGTGTAGGACTCTAAAGACTCGTCAATACGCCGGCAGCAGGTGATGATCATATCAAGCACCCACAAGCCGCAAGCGGTCTGCTAAACGTAACGGCCACCCGGGTATTGAGCGATCAGAAGATCGACGAGCAAGCCCGCTCACACTCCAGTGAATCCAACTAGTAACACTACCGTACAGTCCGGTCTGATCGTCTGATATGTCGCATATCTCGCCTAGGGGTGGTAAACGTCAGACCCCAATAGCTCGATAAGTCGTGTCGATATGAGGTCTATAACAATTCGAGAAACTACTGGTAACACTTACCAGTAAATCTCAGCTACCCTGGCCAGGGATTTCCTGTTATAGCCAATCGAACACAGCGCAACATCAACTCCCTATACCGGGAGAGACGAATCCCCTCCTATCGCTCATTGCCACCATGTGACTCGGGACTGTACCCAAAAACCACCGTTTTGCATACCCTCTTGGACGTGGTAAGATGGAAATCAAAGCACAGTGGGAACCACACAAGACTCTATGACGATCTCGGGTCAACAGACTACTCTGTACCAGTGTCACCAGAGAACTGCCATCTGACGTAAGGTATAATACCATCTGGGAGTTCTCGGCGAGTCCGTCCAGTGTACCCAGTCTCTACTGAGCACCCGTATATCATCTCTGATGTCAAACACCAATGGATATGGGATCATCCATCGCCCATCTGTATGGGTCGAGAAGGTATACGCTAGTCTACTCTGGTATATCGATGCCCCATCTCGATACACCCACGACTAGGGACTTTGAAGGATGTACTTATAGACTACCATGTCCCCACTAGTATGATCCGCATTATAGTCCAGGTAGTCAAGTACACATCCTAAGGGCTTTACCAACATGTAACAGAGAGACGATCAGTGTACACGTTAAGGAAAGAGCAACCAGATAGCATACTATCATGTCGAGCAAGAAAGTCCTCCCTATATATGTCCCAGCATCCACTACAATATACATCCTATGTACAGTAATGGCCTCTAGGGCATACATATAACTAACAGTTTTAACGTCCATCTGCCATATTTCATAATCATAGTGAGCAGCAATAACATGTAGGATCCTAATGGATTTAAGCATTGCTACTGGAGATAAAGTTTCATCATAGTCCAATCCTGGTCTTTGACGAAAACCTTTCGCTACAAGCCTTGCTTTAAAGGTCTCTACCTGTCCATCTACACCAATCTTTCTCTTAAAGATCCATTTGCACCCAACGGGTTTTATCCAAGGAGGTGCAACGTCCAAAGTCCATACTTTGTTTGTGTACATGGACTCCATTTTGGATCTCATGGTTTCCAGCCATTTCACAGAGTCACCATTCGTGATAGCTTGCTGAAAACTAGTAGGGTCATCATCATCCATGATGCAATCTTCTCTATCACCATTAATGAGAAACCCATAGTATCTCTCTGGTGGGCGAGAAGTTCTACTAGATCTGCAGAGCGGATGAGGTTCTTGAAGTTCTACTGAAACATCAGTTTCAACCAATTCGTCCTGAGTAATTTGTGTCTCTAGAACCTCTTCTAGTTTACCACATTGCCATCTATACTATTTGTAAAAAATTCATTTTCCAAAAATTTTGCATGCTGAGCAACAAACACCTTTTGTTCCTCCTTGTGGTAGAATAGATATCCATACGAATGTTTTGGATATCCCACAAATTTACACATGACCGATAGTGTCTCGAGTTTATCTGGATTCTGCTTTTTGACATATGTCGGACAGCCCCATATCCTAAATCTTTTAAGAGATGGTCTCTTTGCACTCCATATCTCATATGGAGTGGTAGACACGGCCTTGGTTGGAACCCTGTTTAATAGATACATTGTTGTCTCTAATGCATGTCCCCAGAAGGAAAGCGGCAACTCAGCATCACTCATCATGGATCATACCATATCTAATAGTCTACGATTCCTTCGCTCTGACACACCATTGTGCTGTGGTGTGTAAGGGGGAGTGAGCTAAGAGAGAATCGCATTCTCTTTTAAGAAGTCTGAAAACTCTGTACTCAATACTCTCCACCTCGATCTGATCGAAGTTTCTTGATGCTCAAGCATGTTTGCTTTTCTACTTCAAGTTTATACTCCTTGAATTTCTTGAAAGCTTCGGATTTATGCTTTAACAAAAACACGTGCCCGAATCTTGAGAAATCATCAGTAAAGGTGATGAAGTATGAAAAACCACCTCGTACATGTGTAGACATAGATCCGCATACATCACTATGTATGAGGTTTAAGAGTTCCACAGCTCTTTCTCTGTGTCCAGTAAACAGAGTTTTGGTCATTTTACCTTTAATATAGCTCTGGCACGTCGCATAAGATTTATATTCAAAAGGTTTTAAATATTCATCTTTATGTAGCTTGTTTAGTCTTGTTTCATTAATATGACCAAGTCTACAATGCCAAAGAAAAGCTTCATTTATTTCTGAAAACTTTATTTTATTAGTATGTTGTATGTTGAAAACTGTGTGTTGGTTCAGGATGTAAATACCGTTATTTAATGTACCATACCCAATCAACTCTTGATTCAAGTTAATGTTCATAACATTGTTCTGCAACACAAAATGATATCCTTCATTGTCTAACAAAGAAACAGATATTATATTACATAGCATACTTGGTACAAAATAACACGGGTTCAAAACTAATATACAACCCGAAGGCAAACCCAGATGATACTCTCCTAAGGATACAGCATATACATTGGAACCATTTCCAACCCGCAGAGTATGGTCTCCAGTCTTCAAAACTCTACTGTTTCTCAACCCCTGCACACAATTGCAGATGTGAGAAGAAGAACCGGTATATAATACCCAAGATGCAGAGTTAATTGAAAAACAGTTCTCAGTTACAAACACACCTGAAGCGGAAGCATCACCATGCTTCTTCTTCTTGAGATCAGCAAGATACACAGCATAGTTGCGTTTCCAATGTCCTGACTTGTGGCAGTAAAACATTCTCCTTTTCCACTTCCTGCGGCCTCAGATATGTCTTTCCCCTTCACCTTTTTAACTCCAGCTTTCTGTTTGATGGGTTTCTTCTTCTTCTTTCCCTTGGGCTTGGCTTTTGGGACGGAAGAGGAAGATGGCCCAACAATCAGAGCGGGAGTCTTTGCTGTTTTCAGCGTGCACTCTGCACTTCTCAACATATTGAGAAATTCAGGCAATGATTTCTCCAAATCGTTCATATTGAAATTCGCTATGAACGGAGTAAAGGCGGGTGGGGGGGAGACTGCAGAACAATATCTGTATATTGCTCATTATCCATAGTCCATCCCAGTTTCTCGAGTTCTTTTATAAGACCAATCATCTTCAAAACATGCTCTCCTACTGATGCGCTAGTGGCCATCCGCATCTGAAACAGTTTCCGAGATGCCTCGTATCTCAAAGTACGAGATTGCTCTTCATAAAACTCCTTTGTATGAAGAAAGATGGATTGCACATCCATCTTCTCGGGTTGTTTCTGATGGATGTTGTCCATAGAAGCAAGTGCGAGGCACTTGGCCGTGTTGCAGTCAATATCCAATGTTTTTCAGATCTCCCTTTTCGAAACAGATGATTCAAGTCCTGGGACGGGTGGGGCTTTGGTGGTGAGGACATATGATACTTTATCATATGTGAGTGCAATGTTCAAGTTCCTCAGCCATTCTTTATAGTTTGGTCCTGTCAATTTGTTTTTCTCTAGTAGAAGCTTAAGTCTGTCATCGGTATCTGCCATTAGGAGAGAGAAAAGAATACACTCAGCGAAATGCTCTTGCAAAGAATTAGATTGGTTATTATCTTATCTAATCGATGTCTCCCACTGCTTTAATCAAATTTTCTTTCAAAACCTGAAAAGAAAACTATCCAGGATTAATTACATTCTACAGTTTTGCTAACCGGTCACCCAGGCCAGTGTCGGTACTTTGAGGGAGGTTCCCCATGCTTTCGCACAGACCTAATTAAAATAAACCTCATTTTCCCAGAGGTCAAACCCCGTTGACACCTTTCTAGACACCTACTGGATTAGCTAATTGCAAAATGCAAAACTCTCCTTGGAGTAACTCTTACTCATAGTGGGATCGGGATCCAACGATCATATAGATGGTATGCAATCTCATTTCAAATTTCAACTCTTGAAACTCCCGATATAGTTTTTACCCCTAGCTGCTTATGACCTTGGCTATGGTCAATATATCATAAGCACTAGTCAAGTTCTATCCGTCATTTTATGACTAATTAGACCCACCTCTATGACCGTCGGCTATGGTCGACATAATCATGTGACTATTGTAAGTCCGCGGCGGCGCCCCGGTCGTCGATCCGACGCCGGAAACGCGGAAACGAAAAACTTTGCAAACTAGAAAACCGGCACCACCGCGCACTTTTAACCCGGATCGGGCTATTAACGTAACTTCTACACTAGCCTACAGCAAATCTTGGACGCATCGGCTAGCCAACTTCGCGTCCGAGTTGCCTCGGTCCAGAGGTGGGAGCCCGTAAAAGAACTTGGCTACGTGGTGCCCTTTCTGACGAGGAGGAGATGAACGGAGTTTCCGCGGGAGATCATAGCGGAGACGAAGACCGAATGACACGGATCGCTTGGTATATCTCTTCACCCATCTTTTAGTTTGCTAGAAGTTAGGTTAATGGCCCGATCCGGGTTAAAAGTGCGCGGTGGTGCCGGTTTGCTAGTTTGCAAAGTTTTTCGTTTCCGCGTTTCCGGCGTCGGATCGACGACCGGGGCGCCGCCGCGGACTTACATGCTAAAATTGGTCAAGTGATCTCACCATACCGCCGCGGAACCGCGGCCAAACCCTTGCTTGGTCCACGGTTCTGCCGCGCTTTTGACTGATCACTTGACCAAATTTTTGCATGTAAGTCCGCGGCGGCGCCCCGGTCGTCGATCCGACGCCGGAAACGCGGAAACGAAAAACTTTGCAAACTAGCAAACTGGCACTACCGTGTACTTTTAACCCGGATCGGGCCATTAGCCTAACTTCTAGCAAACTAAAAGATGGGTGAAGAGATATACCAAGTGATCCGTGTCCTTCGGTCTTCGTCTCCACTCCGATCTCCCGCGGAAACTCCGTTCATCTCTTCCATGTCGGAAAGGGCACCACGTAGCCAAGTTCTTTTACGGGCTCCCACCTCTGGACCAAGGCAACTCGGGCATGAAGTTGGCTAGCCGACGCGTCCAAGATTTGCTGTAGGCTAGTGTAGAATGCTATGTCTCTTTGGAGTTTTCAAGTTGCCTTGATGGAGGAAAGAATAATCCTAGGAGAGATGTGTGGGATTATTGTAGCAAGCATGGAAAAGAGATGAATGATTTTCTCACTTCACTCAAAAAGGAACTCTCTCTCTCCCTCCTCAAGTGGCCGGCCTCAACTTCATGGTGGGAAAAAGAATCAATAATAATAAGAGGAGAAAGGGGATTAATATGTGTAGAAAAAGTCACACTCAATTTTCTTCTTATCAAATCAAACAACCATCACATGAAAAGCAATGAAATGGACAAGAAAAGCATCTCATGATGAAGAGGCCACAAATATGCAAGAAACTCCTCCACAAAATGTTATTTGCAAAGCGCAAATAACACCCTCCAACGGAAAGTCCGGCCGTGAAGGAATAAAAGAAAACCGGCCGGAACGGAATGCAAACCGGCAACTTCAGAAAACTGATCTCGTAATAAATTACAGGAAAACCCTACTACTGCAAATACATGCCCGCATTTGTATTCCCACTGAACACAAATGCAAAGAGACAAAATCTACATTACCTAATACTAGGATCCGGCTTAAGCCAAAACCGGCTAGTAAAAAACCGTCCGATCACGATCCGTGCAATACCGCAAGTATCTAATCGAACCCTGCCATATCTCCATACGGCCTCTACCGTGTTTCGCCCGAAACCTGAGTAACTGAGTGTGGTGGACTCTAAAGACTCGTCAATACTATGGCTGTGGATTTAACCACTAGCATGTCAGAGGTATCAGCCATACGTGACGGGCCACCAGCTATTGACCAAAAGGGACGTCGATGAGCGAACACATCCTGACACCCTACTGAGCCTGTCAGTGACAATATCCGTACAGTCCGGTCCGTTCGTCTATGAGCATCGCATGGCGGGCCTAGGGGGTTGGTAAAAGTCAGACCCCTAATAGCGGTACAAGTCGTGTCGGAGTGTAGCCCAGAACACCCTGAGATACTACTGGAATACCTACCAGAAAATCTCCTACCTTGGCCAAGGACTTTTCATGTACTGGCTCTCCTAGACATAGCGCGACCTCACCCCCAATACCGGGAGAGACGAACCCCTGCAGATCCACTCACTGCCTCCATGTGGCTCGAGACTGTACCCAACTAAAACCTGTTTGCACGTCTCCTTTGAGCGTAGTAGGGTAGTAATCAAAGTACAGTGAGAACTCACACGAGACAAATGACGATCTCAGGCCGATGAACTAACCTGTACACATGTCACCAGGGAACTGCTATCTGACATCAGGTATAATCCCAACTAGCAGGTTCCCGGCGAGTCCTGGCCGGTGTACTCATAACCCAATGAGCACCTGTATACATCTTAGGTGAACCAACTGACACCAGTGGCTTGTGAGACCGGCCACCGCCCCTCGTCGGGGTCTCGACTGTATACACTAGTCTACTCCGGAGTATCGATGCCCTGTCTCGAAACTCCCACGACTAGGGACCTTTTAAGGATGTGCTTATAGACTCCAGCTCTCACGTATATGATCGCCCTCATACTGCTGGTAGTCAAGCAAGAATCCTAGGGGCTCAATCTACGTGCAATAGCGACTCGTAAGGTCACCTAAAGCAGTACACGATGATAAAGATAAACCGGATAGCATACTATCATCTTGAGTAAGACTGTCCTACCGGGATAGGTCCTCCCTCAATCATTGCAATCATGTGCCTGTGATCCAATAATTGACTCTGAGGGCACTATCTCCAACAATCTCCCACTTGCACTTAAGGCTAATTATTGCGATGTCGCATACTCATAGCCCGTGTGATACCGAACACCCAAGTCCTCTACTAGTCAGTCTCACAAAGCTCGTTTGCGAAACTATTGCGTTCGAGGAATAGCCTCAGTGAGTGGATCCGCTCTGGTGTTTCTTTCTATGTCTCTCTTTATCTCAAGTTCGCGGAGAAGGCCATCTCCCGAAATGAGCAATACCTGTCTTAGAATGTCTGGATGTCTGATGGGACCTAGCTCAAAAATGAACTCCAAATCCAAACTTCTTAGACTGTATCGTCAACTGAACTTAATCAGTATCCTGCGCCATGCCTTCCCTCAGTATCTGCTTGGACCAACTGTCCAAACTACTGCCCCTCGTTAGAGGGAAAACTATAACTCTGACAGCCACTCTGCCATCCAGGTCACCTTGGAAGCCTGGAATGATAACCGTCTCCTAAAGGAGGCTGTCGTTATCATATCCTTAGAACATCAACTTATGTTCTAAAACTGCTTCCGATTGTTTCTCCAGGATTAGATTAATATCAACTTATTGCACCTACTGCAAGAACAACATCTGGTGTGGTACTTGACATCTCATGATTGACTCAATTGCCTAAGCAAATGATCTGCCAATCATGCGTATCCCTCTCCCCTTTAGTCTGTAAGACACCTTTAGAGAGGGTGACTCCATCACCTGCAGGTATACTACCGTGCCAGGAGTCGTCCATTCTAAATACTCATAGAATGCTGTCTAAGTACCCAGATTGGGAAACCACCCAAATCTAGATCTAAAACCATGGATCTAGTAACCAGAATGTCTGATATAATATCCAGGCCTTATGTGGAGAAACTACTATGTGACGACCAAAGAATAACCAATCGTAGTATAGGAATATCACTTCCTACTCTGTGTATGTCATCCAATACCAGGACATCACACCCTACTACCTTCTTAATAGATCCATCCCCTATTCTGATGAAGTCAAGCCTATGACTGTCACCATGCTTGCGCTGCTCCCACTGACCACGACAACCCTCTGGCAGAGTCATATAGACGTACACTCCTAAAGCCAGTTTAGAACGACGCTATACTCATCCTCCTGCCGGGTCTCACAGTCTGGAACAACAGCAATGGCAAGTCTGGGTAAATAAGAACCTCCCTGCCACCGTCCTTGAGCATACCGAAGTACCTCTCGGGTGCCTGAGGTTACCCACTTTATCTGCGGAGTGGCCAATGGAATGTCAAACCAGATTAAATCTTTAGGTTCTTATCAAATCTTCAGTAATCGTTTGCGGTTCTGGAATCACTTCCAGTTCTACCATACTCCCACTACTGTTTTCTGAAAAAAAATCCATTTTTATTAAAACTATGGCGAGTCAAGAACAATATCACTATTGATCTTCCAGATGGTAGAAAATCAACCCTCGTCATAGCCCGGGTCAACCCACAAACAGCCATTACAGAAACCTGCCTTGAGTTATCCGGAGTCTGGTTTTAAGCATAAGCCAGACAACTCCCCGTATCTTAACAATGTTAAGATATGAACTGTTCTATATCCAAGAAACAGAGGCACTGATTTAATTGAACCAGATTCAAATCATGCAGCTGTCTCCAGTGCATGTCAAGTAAATGGAGAGAGGCCGATCAGCGTTAATCAACTTAGGAGTGCTTCCAATTATGAGTAACCTGAAAGAGAAGCAAGTTCTCATTACTATCAACTGAATACCATACACAAGTATCTACATCTTCGATCACCTTGAAGAATCCCGATACTTGCAATACCTGGTTCTCTACTTTATTCTTATACCTATAGCTCCTCAAAACTTAGACCTTGCATTTCTACGAAACACATGTCTAAGAACTAGAGAAGTCATGAGTAAACAGAATATAGTACGAGGACCAACCCCTCTGTCCTAATGGACACTGGACAATATACAATACTCTGTATAAGTCCCCTGAGTCTAGTGACTCATTCACTGTGTGTCGTAGGTTGAAAACTGTACTTATGGTTAAGAAGAATTACACCGCTGTTCAATGATCCTTACCTAACCATCCACTGATATAGGTAAATGTCATAGACATAATTTCAAAAGGTATATCTCACTCTATAAAAATAGACGTACAGATATATCAATTTTAAATTGGTGCATAACAACGAATATTCAAAACCAAATATTTGCCGTCCGGCAAACAACCCAGGTGACTTCCTCAAATATCACCAATTACAACGAATTCCGATATAATGAGGATGATCACCTAATTCCCAATAACTTACTCCCACTCATCATCTGTAAAACCATACAGATGTGAGAATCAAACCTGGTAAATACATACCCTGGAGCAAGTGTCTAATTGGGAAATCAGTTTTCTTTTAACAGTATACAGTGAAACTGAAACATGTGAATGTTTCGATGGGGTATCCTGGTATTCCTAGTAATGCCTCTTCCATTATCCAGATTCACAACTGTAACCGTATATTTCTTTGCCACCTCTCCAAATCCCTTTTTATTAAAGCTGTGGCGAAGAAATACTTAGTTTTGTCGTGAATAGCAGTCGCAGTTTACTTTGCCCTCTTACTAATCCCTTACTTTGTCTTAACTTAATACCTTCTGTACACCGTTTAGGCTAACTGGTTTTCTTCATTCCCTACCGTTAGGCACCAGCCTAAGGTTTGGAAGAAGACTATCCAATTTGCGTAATATGTGTACTATCTCCTAAACCAAGGAGTACTCGCAACCTGAGAGAAGGTAAAAAGGAAAAGACAACTGAATAGTCCTATTCGTTTTCTCCAGAACCGGAAACCATCCTCGAATTCCTTCGAGTTCGTATATAACCATACGATGGTTTTGTCCAATGGAAGTGGACGTTCGTAGTAATACGGGGTGTCCTGGAGAAAAGGGTAAAAGTAGGAGTGGCAATGAGGTCTGTAACTCTGACAATCCAAAAGCCAGTGTTAAGAAGGTTCGGTCAACTTGGTCACTGAGTCATAGTCTAGGGTCGGGTCAATGGTCGCTGCCAAAGAGAGAGAGAAAAGAAACACTCAGCGTGCACTCTAACCTAGATCAGAATGGTTATCACTTTATCTAATCTGGAAACCTCCCACTGTAACGTCAAATTCTTCCCCAAACCTGAAAGAAGAATTAGCCGGGATCACCCGAGGAGTAAACCAACTCATCAGTGGGAATCGGGATCCAACTATCATCGCATGATAACGTGACGGAATCCGCTCATGCTATCACACTCCAGAAGGTATGCGCATATCTGGCAAGTTTCAGTTCTTTTGAAACTCCCGATGTGGATTTTTGCCCCATGCTCTTATGACCTTGACTTTGGCCAACATATCATAAGTCACATGTCAAGTTCTACCCGTCATTGTCTAGGTTAATTTGAACCCACCCGTACATACCCTTGACTTTGGCCAAAATAGTAGTACGACTGTCCCAAACAAACGCATCTATCTATGCAGCATATGAATACCCAACAGCTACCAAACACTGTGCCTTGACTTTGGCCAACATACACAGCTTGAATACTATTGACTATCCATATGAAACGACGGAGGGCTACGAATGGTTTCTGGCGAAAACCTTTAACGTAATGAACTTGATATCGTTGAAGGAACTGATAGCTTTATAAAAATATAGTAACGAAAACCTTCGCTAAAGAGGTCACTCCCGGTGAAGGGATCTCGGCTCTTTCCCCGTAGGATGAGGTGCAGGATATTCCAACTGAATACCACGATGCAAAGCAAAAGTAATCGGCTATAGTGAAATTATTGCCCTGACGCAAACTTTTGTCCAAGGGGTCACTCCCGGTGAAGGGATTTCGGCCCTTACCTCGTCGACTGAGGAGCAGGATATTCCAGCTGAATACCACGATGCAAAACAAAAGAGAACGCCCTTGCAATAACACCTTTTTGAAAAAGTGTTCCAACAACATCAGAATAGGTTTGTTTATCTTGCATTGATCCGAATCAATGCAGTCCCATCAATTGATCACACCACAAAAGAACGAAAATAATGATGTACGTATATGCCATCCGCATTCGCCACTGGGTCCCGTCATCACCCGTTAGGTTAGTTAACTAACGACAGAGCAGGGATTGTACTAGCACGGATGCAAAACATATACAACACATCTATTAGTATATATATCAATATATAATATTTCGCTCAAGGCATGATAAAATGCAACATCACAGAAATGTGCAGCATCACAGAACAATACAAATATCTGGGATCCCCGGGTTTCATAGAGCCGCTACTGAAACCCGACGTTCCCCTGGTCGTGTGGATAGCCTGTGCAATGAAATCCTAGACCACTACGGGCGCGGCAAGTTACCCGCCAAAACCTGAAGCGAGGCAGCCCCCTTCAGCAACGTGAATGGACCACCCAGCACTTCACGGAATCCGGTAACTTGGGCACCCCACCTTGGGCCAACCTGTACCCCTTACGAGTGCGGCGAACAGCCCGCCAATTCTAGAGTAAAGCCTCCTCCGTCTCAACACCATGAGATGCGGGCTTGTTGCCCTCTATAACCCGGCTATCTGTGCACCCCTCCGTGGGGTAATCCTAGTACAGAAAGTAAAAATATACATACAACGGGTACATCGACCGCAACCTGGTCATGCCCCAAAAGAATAATACAAACAGGTAGTGACGGCAGTCCACATGTCGGACGCTCGTCCCGCAATATCAAATGTACATATAAAACAAAACTGTACTAACATTGCATCCAGGCTATCCCCCACGACCAATCCGCAACATCACAGCACAACACAGAACATCAACATGAATGTCACGTTCGCAAATCCGTCTAAAAGGGCTATAGCAGATAGACTGGATTTACCGATCGAGTGACATTCACGGTCGCAGATATAATGTAAATACTGTGAACTAGCATGTTTAAAATATCCGATCGATCAAATTTACCGAAGTGGGCCCCACGCAGTACTGTAGCACTTACAGAAAATCTGGGCCCAAACAGAATATCCCAAAACCCCCATTTTCAACTCAGGAGTTATCTGCAAAACTTTGGTCAAGTGATCAGTCAAAAGCGCGGCGGAACCGCGGCTCAAGCATGGGTTTGGCCACGGTTCCACGGCGGTATGGAGAGATCACTTGACCAATTTTTCACAGATTGCTTAGAATTCTCTGTACAGTGTTCTGAAACAACCTGAAAAAATTTTGGAGCTGAAAAAATTTCGACAGAGAACACATGTACTAAAAATACGGTTTTTGGGATTTTGTTCGATCGAGTCTTTAAACATACTAGAGCAAGCTAGGCAAGGTTAACGGCGTGGCTCTGATACCAATGTAAGTCCGCGGCGGCGCCCCGGTCGTCGATCCGACGCCGGAAACGCGGAAACGAAAGCTTTGCAAACTAGCAAACCGGCACCACCGCGCACTTTTACCCTGGATCGGGCCATTAACCCAGCTACTAGCAAACATAAAGATGGGTGAAGAGATATAACAAGCGATCCGTGTCCTTTGGACTTTGTCTCCACTCCGATCTCCCGTGAAAACTCCATTCATCTCCTCCTCGTCGGAAAGGGCACCACGTAGCCAAGTTCTTTTACGGGCTCCCACCTCTGGACCGAGGCAACTCGGGCACGAAGTTGGCTAGCCGACGCGTCCAAGATTTGTTGTAGGCTAGTGTAGAATGCTATGTCTCTTTGGGGTTTTCAAGTTGCCTTGATGGAGGAAAGAATAATCCTAGGAGAGAGGTGTGGGATTATTGTAGCAAGCATGGAAAAGAGATGAATGATTTTCTCACTTCTCTCAAAAAGAAACTCGCTCTCTCCCTCCTCAAGTGGCCGGCCTCAACTTCATGGTGGGAAAAAGAATCAATAATAATAAGAGGAGAAAGGGGATTAATATGTGTAGAAAAAGTCACACTCAATTCTCTTCTCATCAAATCAAACAACTATCACATGAAAAGCAATGAAATGGACAAGAAAAGCATCTCATGATGAAGAGGCCACAAATATGCAAGAAACTCCTCCACAAAATGTTATTTGCAAAGCGCAAATAACACCCTCCAACGGAAAGTCCGGCCGTAAAGGAATAAAAGAAAACCGGCCGGAACAGAATGCAAACTAGCAAATTCAGAAAACTGATCCCGTTATAAATTACAGGAAAACCCTACTACTGCAAATACATGCCCGCATTTGTATTCCCATTGAATACAAATGCAAAAAGACAAAATCTACACTATCTAATACTAGGATCCGGCTTAAGCCAAAGCCGGCTAGTAAAAAACCGACCGATCACAATCCGTGCAATACCGCACGTATCTGATCGAACCCTGCCATATATCCATACGGCCTCTACAGCGTTTCGCCCGAAACCTGAGTAACTGAGTGTGGTGGATTCTAAAGACTCATCAATACTATGGCTGTGGATTTAACCACTAGCACGTCAGAGGTATCAGCCATACGTGACGGGCCACCAGCTATTGACCAAAAGGGACGTCGATGAGCGAACTCATCCTGACACCCTACTGAGCCTGTCAGTGACAATATCCGTACAGTCCGGTCCATTCGTCTATGAGCATCGCATGGCGGGCCTAGGGGGTTGGTAAAAGTCAGACCCCCAATAGCGGTACAAGTCGTGTCGGAGTGTAGCCCAGAACACCCTGAGATACCGCTGGAATACCTACCAGCAAATCTCCTGCCTTGGCCAAGGACTTTTCATGTACTGGCTCTCCTAGACACAGCGCGATCTCACCCCTAAAACCGGGAGAGACGAACACCTGCAGATCCGCTCACTGCCTCCATGTGGCTCGGGACTGTACCCAACTAAAACCTGTTTGCACGTCTCCTTTGAGCGTGGTAGGGTAGTAATCAAAGCTCAGTGGGAACTCACACGAGACAAATGACGATCTTAGGTCGATGAACTAACTTGTACACATGTCACCAGGGAACTGCTATCTGACATCAGGTATAATCCCAACTAGCAGGTTCCCGGCGAGTCCTGTCCGGTGTACTCATAACCCAATGAGCACCTGTATACATCTTAGGTGAACCAACTGACACCTGTGGCTTATGAGACCGGCCACCGCCCCTCGTCGGGGTCTCGACTGTATACACTAGTCTACTCCGGAGTATCAATGCCCTGTCTCGAAACTCCCACGACTAGGGACCTTTTAAGGATGTGCTTATAGACTCCAGCTCTCACGTATATGATCGCCCTCATACTGCTGGTAGTCAAGCAAGAATCCTAGGTGCTCTATCAACGTGCAATAGCGACTCGTAAGGTCACCTAAAGCAGTACACGATGATAAAGATAAACCAGATAGCATACTATCATCTTGAGTAAGACTGTCCTACCGGGATAGGTCCTCCCTCAATCATTGCAATCACGTGCCTGTGATCCAATAATTGACTCTGAGGGCACTATCTCCAACAACTATCCTAACTAATCGCAACATATCGGTGTAGGAAGATATCACTTAGCTACCGTACACTACGCCTCGGCTATGGTCGACATACGTAGCACGAATACTAAGTACTCTGCTTCCTAAAATGACGGAGGGTTGCGGATGGTTCTTATGAAAACCTTTAACGCTTTGAACTTGATCTCGTTGTAGATCAAAACAGTTTAGAAAATGAGTGGCTTAAGCTCCGCATCTTTTGAAAACTTGCATTTTTCGTAAAAAGGCCGAGTGGGTTTCAACTCCGATTCTACAACATCTTTAGGTTTTTTTTACTTTACATTAATCTCATTAATATAGTCCCATCATTTAAGTTCCTAAGCCATCACAGAAAAGAAACGAAAATAAAACGTATACTTATACCATCCCCATTCGTCACAGTGTCCAGTTATGCACCGTTAGGTTACTTAACTAATGGGATAGCGGGGCGGGACTAGAGCGGGTGTAAAATATAAGCAACGTTTATTATATATCATATATATAATAATAATCCATTCGTCTCAGATACTAAGTAATCATATTACAGAATATCAACAACAGCAGAAGCACATATGAAAATAAAAAGGATATCTAGGAGGTCCGTATTTTGTATTTAGCCAGTAATAGAGTTTAGGAGACCCGGTCTCGACTCCTCGAGATGGCCTCCCACTGAACCCTAGAACCCGATCACTTTTGCTCCCCTCCTTGGGTTTATCCTAATGCGGAAAAGTAAATAATATACAATAATGGTGACATCATCCTCAACCTGGAAGTGCCCCAAATAAAAGAATATCACATACAATTAATCTTTACATGAATGAAAATAAACACTCTAATCTCACATAAAACCCCCGGCTATTCGATCGCGACAATCCTGCATCATATCTCAGAAACACATAATATCTCATATCATCAACGTAAGCAAGTATGCGTATCCCGATTGTCGTTGATGTATAGCAACGAAGCCGGTGATACACCACATACTACGCTTACGGTAACATAAAAGAAAGTGAAAAACAAAAATTGCAATCATGGATATCAAGACGATGTTTAACGTTTCGATCGAATCAACAAACACCTACGTTTTACCCTAAGATCTCAACACTTGAGCAAAGTTACAAAAACTCAAAAATCGCGCCACAGTGTCTTATGATCCATACGTAGAAGGAGTTAACCAACTCTTCACCTATGACACCACGGCACTATGGCAAACCCGAAGGTTCGTTCGCGGTTCCGTGGGCATAGAATCGAGTTATGGTTATTATGATCTTCTAGAGGGTCCATAGGATACTTGCGCTACTATTGAATATAAAGTTAACTTAGGAAAATTACAACACTTAGAAATTTCAGCGGGGTAGAAAGTGGGGTGTCCGATATTCATTCGAAATGCAAAAAATAGTCTATGTTACCAATTTAGTGTCAAATAATACGATTACGAATCACTACGAAATAGTCCCAGGTCAATATAATCATCACATGAAAATTGGGCTAAGCAAACAATACTACAAAACCCAAAATGAACACAAAAGACCACTGGAGCAATACGGAGGGGGAGCTAAGGGGGCCGGCCTCCTCGGTTTTAGGAGCTTAGGGCTCGGCCAATATCCGAGCTCTCCCCTCCGTATTTCCCCAGTGTTCTTATATTGTCCCAAATATCACACTGCAGTTGTTAAAAAAAATTTTAGACGACTTTTAAAAAATTTCCAGAGAGCAATTCTAGTGTTCCGTAATATCATATTTTCGGAGTTGGTTTTGTTTTCGTATTAGTTATAACACTGTGTCTAGAATTCTAGTTTGGCTCTGATGCCATTGTTGGGTTTCCTCTGCACCAACTAAGGAGTATGGAAGCATCACACATGCCACTTTATAAATTTAGAGGTGCAAAGCTAACACAGTAAGGATTTTTAACTAGAAAAACCTAGGGTAACAACACTTTAAAGTATATTTACACAAAGTGTAAGGAATACAACCTTTGTAGTCCTCTTTGTAGTGACTCCTAGGATCTTTGAGAGGTTGGAGAGGCTTGCTAGTAAGCTCCTACGTCCACGATGATCCACCCGAAATTCACTAGTTCCAAGCTTGTAGCTCCACTTGATGCAAGAAAAAGATGAAGCTAAACACTCTAAACTAATTGGCTAGATTAGAGCAGAGTGATAAAGTGGTATGATTTCTTTTATCAAAACTCTTTCTTTTTATCTCTTACTCACTTTGGAAGAACCTAGAGAGCAAGGAGGAAGAAGAAGATGAAGGTAAAAACTTTTGTGAAAATGAAAAAGCTTATGAAAGAAAATAGAATATATAGTATATATATTTTCTATCTCTCTCTCAACCTTGGATGCTATAATATCTAGATATTTAGTAAATGGGTTAAAAGCCAAAAGAAAAGCTTAATCCATGGTTAAAAAGTGGGTGAAGTGAGGTCAACTCAAAGAAGAGTGTAGAAAGATAACCATGAATTAACCATTATCTTTTTCATTTGTTTTAAAACAAATACTAATAAATATCCATATATTATAGTTCCATGTAAGTCTTATATTGCCTTCAAGTGTGTATCATCAACCATGATACTTTTGTATGCATGTATCCGTGCACATCAACATGTGCATGCTTACACATCATCATATGCATACATGCATGCATTCTTCCTCTTTAATAAAAAGAGTTTTGAATAAAGAATAAAATAAAACTAAAAGTCAAAATTTTAAATCAATAATCGATTTAACAATCCGGTCATATCACATACATCCCGATCAATAGAAAAAACCCCGATTAACATACGGTATCACATAGTCTATTCAATCGGGTCCCCGCGCATATCTCATATGCACACCACATCTTTTCGCCTGGGCTAGGAAACTTCTGTGTGGGACTCTAAGACTCGTCAATACGCCGGCAGTGGGTGATGATCAAATCAAACACCGACAAGCCCCAAGTGGTCAGCTAAACGTAATGTCCACCAGGGTACTGAACGATCAGAAGAAAACCAACAAAGATGTTAAAACTCCTGTTGAGCCATCTGGCAACACTTACCGTACAGTCCGGTCTCCTTGTCAAATATGTTGCATATCAAGTCCGGGGATGGTGTCGTCGACCCCAATAACTCAATAAGTCATGCCGGTAAATAGCTGATAACAGATCGAGAAACTACTGATAACGCTTATCAGTAAATCTCAGTAGCCCTGGCCAGGGACTTCCTGTTATAGCCAATCAAGCATAGCACAACATCAACCCCCAATACCGGGAGAGACGAAACCCTTCCTATCGCTCATTACCTCCATGTTCCTTGGGACTGTACCCAAAGACCATCTGTTTGCACGACTCAGTAGAGCCGTGGCAGGGTGGAGATCAAAGTACAGTGGGAGAACACACAAGACTCTATGACGATCTCGGGTCTACAGACTAACCAGTACCAGTGTCACCTGAGAACTGCTATCCGACGATAGATATAATACCACATAGGAGTTCTCTGTGAGTCCGTTCAGTGTACCCAGTCTCCATTGTGCCCCCGCATACAATCTTTGGTTCAGCACGCCAGATGGATATGGGATCATCCATCGTCCATCATATAGGATAAGAATGGTATACGCTAGTCTACTCTGGAATATCGATGCCCTGTCTCGAAACACCTACGACTAGGAACAGTTCAAGGATATGCTTATAAACTACACGTGCTCCACTAGTATGATCCGCATCATAGTCACAGTAGTCAAGTGTAACACCTGAGTTTAGGGTTAGTAGTAATGGTGTGTTAATGTTGGGTTTTTGGTAAAAAGTTTACCAAAACGGGATTCTAGTAAGTTATCTGGTTTTATGGTTATTTTTGTGGAATTTTACCTCGACCACACACACTTGTGCACGTTAAATAGGATTAAGATTAGGGTTTGCCATACTTGAGCTTGTGGGTTAACTAAGTTTAAGTTAACCATGGTGGGTTAGGTTCTTAGTTAAGTTAATTGAGTTGTTAAAGCTTATTAGTTTTAAAGTGTGGATGGTTGGCTTTGACCTTGGGATTTTAGTGAGTTAAGGTTGACTTAGTGAGAGAGTGAGGGATGTGATGTGGTCATGATGGGTTAAGGTTTAGTCTCATCACCTCACTTCAAACCTTTTCACCTCTCTCTCACTCACACAACAATTCAGCCCATATACCAACAGATCAGCCATCCAACCAACACCTTTTGCTGCCACGGCAGCTAATAAGTCATTTTTAGCCATTCTCAGCTCATTTCCAGCATCAGTTCTTCACAAGAAACACTTTAACTGCTGCACAAACAGTAAGTCCATGCTACCTCTCCCGGTACTTTCGGGCATGCGGAGTTTGGTGAAAAACGATTTTCTAGAGGCGGTAACAAGGACTCAAAACCGGATCTTTGTTAAACTATCTACCTAACAACCTAACTATGAGTTGTTAACTACTCGGTTAGGGGGTTATACCTTTCTTTCTTGAACTCCTTCTTCTTCATCTCTTGATGGTGTACGGATTGGCTTTGCCCCGTCGTCTCCTTGCGCCGAAGATCGATCCACCCGAAAGCTTCTACCTTTGGCTTCTTCTTCGAACTTTGAAGAAACTAGTTCACTTGGTTTGCTAAACCTTGTGAACTAGAGTGAGTAGAGGAGAGTGTGATGGGATTTTCTCTATGGTTCTTGCTTCTCAACACATGAGACAAGTGAACCATAGACAAGAGAGAGAGCAAGAGGAAGAGGGTGAGAGCAAGGAAATGAGAGAGCTCAAAACCAAGAGAGAGAAAGATAATGAAAGAATGAGCCTCTCTTTTCTCTTTCACCCTCTCATAATCCAAAAGCATCATGAGCCATAATGTTAATCAAGTATTATTATGTGATGGTTCATATCATGTCAAAGGCAATATCATTTCCATGCACTCATTTTGCAAACCACAACAAGCAAGCAAAAGTCTTTGCATGAAAATGACAACCATTGTGATGATGATGGTCAACTAGTCCAACCTAGTCAACCGGTCAACAAAGTCAACAAGTCAACAAAGTCAACCCCTCAACAACCATGTCACTATAATACTTAATTAATATTATTGCTAATTATATATATAAATATATATCATATTCTCATTAGGGTTGAGCAAAAAGTCAATAGTCAACAGTCAACGGTCAACAACCCTAATGAGAATCCTCTGCCTCTGTCTCTCCGTCAACTGTGCATACACACCTGCATCCGTGTTCCGAGGAACACGAATACATACTGGATAAAACCAATCCCAAAACGTACACTAGGATCTGGCTTAAACCAAAGCCCGCTAGTGTCAACGGTCCGGACACTGTACGTGTACAAGTGCACGGATGTGACCGGACCCTGTCGCAAAACCATGCGACCTGTCGCAAAACCATGCGACCTCTACTCTTTTGCCTAAAGGCGAATAGCTTTCTGTGTGGGACTCTAAAGACTCGACACTACGCTGGCAGTGGGTTTAACCACATACCGCAAGCGGCACTAGCTGTGCGTAACGGTCCCCAGGTAGATGCCGACAAGAAGACTGACGAGGTGAAACCCATCTGAACTCCTACTGAGCCTGAATGTGACAATCTTTGTACAGTCCGGTCTGTTCTTCTGATACATCGCATGGCGGGCCTAGAGGGGCGGTAAACGTCAGTCCCCTAATAGCGGTACAAGTCGTGTCGGAGTGAAGCCCAATACACCCTAAGATAGCACTGGAAGCCTACCAGTATATCTCGCTTGCCCTGGCCAGGGACTACTCGTGTAATGGATCTCCTAGACACAGCGCGATGTCAACCCCCAATACAGGGAGAGACGAATCCTGTCTAACCGTCACTGCCTCCAAGTGCTTCGGGACTGCACCCAACTACTACCTGTTTGCACGCTCCTTTGAGCCGTGGTAGGGTAGTAACCAAAGTACAGTGGGAACACACTCGAGGCGAAGTGACAGTGTCAAGTCAGCGGACTAAGCTGTACTCATGTCACCTGGGAACTGATAACTGACGATAGGTATAATACCAACCGGTCAGTTCCCGATGAGTCCTGTCCAGTGTATTCGTAACCTAACGAGCACCCGCATACTATCTCCAGTACGACGTACTGATGGCTGTGGGACAGACCATCTCCCACTCTGGGATGAGAAGCACATGCGCCAGTCTACTCCGGAGTATCGATGCCCTGTCTCGATAGTCCTGCGACTAGGGACCTGCATAAGATGTGCTTATAGATTACCTAGCCCCCACTAGTGTGACTGCCATCACAACGCTGGTAATCAAGCAAAGATCCTAAGGGCTCCACTAATGTGTATAGGTGATATACTAAAATAAACACATGTACACATTGAAGCAGAAACAAACCAAGTAGCATACTACTATTTTGAGCAAGATTGTCAATACAAGGTGAATATCCCAAGCTTTCATATAGTAATATACATACTAGTATGATACAGTAATGGCCTCTAGGGCATATATACTAACAATCTCCCACTTGCACTAAGGCCATGAACTGGCGTATCGAAGACCTATCATCTCGATTAGCCGCTCGAACTGAGTCTGGGGTAGGGCCTTCGTGAGTGGATCTGCAGTGTTATCTTCTGAATTTACTCTCTTTACCTCGATCTCCTGGCGATCAATGATCTCCCTGATCAGGTGGAACCGCCTCAAAATGTGCCTGGACTTCTGATGGGACCTGGGTTCCTTCGCTAAAGCTATAGCGCCGTTGTTGTCACAATACAGCGGTATTGGATCAACACTGGTAGGAACCACCTGAAGTTCCGTGAGGAACTTCTTCATCCAGACAGCTTCTTTTGCGGCATCGCAAGCAGCAATGTACTCCGCTTCCATAGTTGAGTCAGCAACGGTTTCCTGCTTGGAACTCTTCCAGCAAACCGCCCCTCCATTGAGGGTAAAGACATAACCCGACATGGACTTGGAGTCATCCTTGTCACTCTGGAAGCTGGAGTCAGCAAAGGCCTCAATCTGGAGGTCTTTTCCGCCATACACCAAGAACATCTCCTTAGTCCTTCTCAGGTACTTGAGAATGTTCTTTACTGCTATCCAGTGTTTCTCCCCTGGGTTTGACTGATACCGGCTTACAACGCTCAATGCGTATGCTACATCTGGTCTGGTACATAACATCGCATACATAATAGAGCCTATCGCAGATGCGTAGGGTATTGATGACATGCGAGCCCTTTCCAAATCAGTCTTGGGAGACATCTCTTTGGAGAGGGTGATTCCGTGACAAGCCGGTAGATTACCGCGCTTGGAATCTTTCATACTGAATCGTTTCAGTATGGTGTCGATGTACCTTGACTGTGAAAGTCCCAACATCCTCTTAGATCTATCACGATAGATTTGGATCCCCAGAATGTAGTTGGCATCGCCCAGGTCCTTCATGGAGAACCTCTGCGATAAGAATCCTTTGACTGACTGTAGCATAGGAATATCATTTCCTATTAGGAGAATGTCATCGACGTACAAGACGAGGAATACCACATTTCTCCCTACAATCTTACTGTAAATGCATGGTTCATCTGGGTTTTTGACAAAGTCGAATTCTTTGACAGTATCATCAAAGCAGATGTTCCAACTCCGCGATGCCTGCTTAAGTCCATAGATGGACTTGAGCAACATGCACACTTTACCGCTGCTCCCACTCTGAATGAATCCCTCTGGCTGATCCATATAGACGCACTCTTCCAAATTTCCATTTAGGAAAGCCGTCTTTACGTCCATCTGCCAGATCTCATAATCGTGGAAGGCAGCAATGGCAAGAAGGATCCGAATGGATTTAAGCATGGCTACCGGAGAAAAGGTCTCGTCATAGTCCAAACCAGGTCTTTGATGAAAACCCTTTGCAACGAGCCTAGCTTTATAGGTTTCAACCTGCCCATCTACACCAATCTTCTTTCTAAAGATCCATTTGCAGCCTACGGGTTTTACCCCTTCTGGAGCAAAGTCCAAAGTCCAAACTTTGTTGGTGTACATGGACTCCATCTCAGTCCGCATTGCATCCAGCCATTTTACCGAGTCACCGCTCTGAATGGCTTGCTGGAAGGTAGTAGGCTCATCATAATTAACTGTACAATCCTCTCTATCCCCGTCTATGAGAAAACCGAAGTATCTCTCGGGCAGATGAGATTACCTACTACTTCTGCAGAGCGGTGTAGGAATGTCCGGTTCTCCTGAAACGTCTGGTTCATCCAAGCTTTCAGTAACAGCTTGTGGTTTTGGAATTTCTTCCAGTTCTATTGCGCCCCCACTTATCTGATTTTCTAAAAATTTAGTTTCCAAGAAGTGGGCGTGCGGAGAAACAAAAACTTTTTGTTCTTCTGCGGAATAGAAAAGATACCCCCTGGAGTTCTTTGGGTATCCCACAAACTTACACAGTACTGAGCGTGCCTCGAGCTTGTTCGCATGCCGCTTTTTTACAAAAGCTGGACATCCCCATACCTTAAGATACTTAAGACAGGGTTTCATCCCACTCCACATCTGATATGGGGTGGTAGGCACAGTCTTGGTTGGAGCCTTGTTCAAGAGATATGCAGCTGCTTCTAGTGCATAACCCCAGAAAGATCGTGGTAACTCAGCCTTACTCATCATGGAACGAACCATATCCAATAGGGTCCGATTCCGCCTTTCCGATACACCGTTGTGTTGTGGTGTGTATGGAGGAGTAAGTTGAGAGAGAATTCCATTCTCTTTTAAGTAGTCCAGAAACTCGGCACTCAAGTATTCTCCACCTCGATCCGATCTTAGAATCTTGATACTTTTGCCGGTTTGTTTTTCAACTTCATTCTTGTATTCTTGAAATTTCCCAAAGGCCTCGGATTTGTGCTTCATCAAGAAGACATGTCCATACCTAGAGAAATCATCTGTGAAAGTAATGAAGTATGAATAACCACTTCGCGCATGTGTAGACATTGGACCACACACATCACTGTGTATGAGTCCCAAGAGCTTGCTCGCTCTTTCTCCGCGTCCAGTGAACGGAGTCTTTGTCATCTTTCCCATGAGACAAGATTCACAAGTGGCATAAGACTGATACTCGAACGGATTCAAGTACCCTTCTTTATGTAACTTAGTTAATCATGTCTCATTAATGTGACCCAGTCTACAATGCCATAAGAAAGCCTGATTTGTTTCCGGAGACTTTCTTCTAAGTGTGTTCTGGACACTGAAAATCTGAGCTTGATTTAACACGTATATTCCGTTCTGTAATGTACCTGACCCAATCAGAACTTGATTAAGGTGGATGTGTACTACATCGCTTACAAAGTAAATTCATATCCTTCCTTAGAAAGTAAGGATACAGATATGATATTACAAGTCGCACCTGGTACATACAAACAGTTACGCAAAATCAATATCTGCCCAGTTGTCAGTCCAAGATGATATTCCCCTACGGATTCAGCATCCATGCTCATTCCGTTAGCAACTCTGAGGGGTCATATCACCTTTCCTGATAACCCTACGGTTTCTCAGAGCCTGTAACGAATTACAGATATGAGATCCTAATCCGGTATCCAATACCCAGGAAGTAGGGTTAACTGACATACAGTTCTCAATTACAAACACACTCGAAGTCGAAGCCACAACATGCTTCGAATTCTGGCTACTGGCTTTGCAAGCCCTGCAATCCTTCTGCCAATGTTCATTCCCGTTACAATAGGAACGTCCCACTTTTACTATATCTAGTCCTGAAACTTTTGCCCTTGTTTTTACTTTTTCTTCCCTGGTTTCCTTCAGGGTATAAGCAGAGGGCAGGGACTGTAGAATTAAGTCAGTACTTGACCTATTCTCCAACGTGGTCTCCAGGTCCGTGAGCTCAAAATAGCTGGCCTCTGTAAGGACGTTGTCCCCTATAGATGACCCGACAGCCAACCTCGCTTGAACCAATTCGTTCGAGGTCTCATATCTTGCGATACGAGATTGCTCTCCATATAAATCTTTGTTATGGAGGAAGACAGAAACTGAGTCCATCTTCTCGTGCTGCCTCTGGTTTGCACGATTAACTGAGGCTAACACGAGGCACTTGGCTTTCGCACAATCCTTTTCCGATGTCCTATGGATGTAAATATCCGTGACAGGGGAAACTGGACCTGAGACGGTAGGGGTATGATCAGTTAAGAGGTGTCCCAGCTTGTTATGGGTAATGGACATCTGGACAGACCTTTGCCAGTCATAACAGTCAGGTTCACTCATTTTATTATCTAGATGTAACCTAGGTGTGGTCACTGGGTCGCTGCAATTTAGAGAGAGAGAGAAGAAAACACTCAGCATGATACTCTTGCAAGTTTAGATTGGTTTTTAATTTATCTAAACAGGATGGCTCCCACTGTCTCTCGAATCCCTCCTCAAACCATAAAGGAAGAATTAGTCGGGATCAATCTCACCATACAATACTTGCTTAACCGTTCAGCCAGGCTAGTGTCGGTACTTCGAGGGAGGTTTTCCAACGCTTTCACGAAGTTCCTTAATTAAATAACCTCTTTTCCCTGTGGGCGTAGCCCCGCTAACACCTTTCTAGACACCTACTTGGTTTATAGCATTGATCGTTAAGTGAGAAATTTCCCGAGGAGTAGCATATACTCACAGTAGGATCGGGATCCAAATATCATTGCGTGACAAAACTGAAGGAATCCTACCAGAATCATCACACTCCAAATGGTATGCAACGCTAGCAAGTTTCAGTTCTTTTGAAACTCCCGATGTGGATTTTTGCCCTATGCTCTTATGACCTTGACGAAGGTCAACAAATTATAAGTCACATGTCAAGTTCTACCCGTCATTATCCAGGTTAATTTGAACCCACCCGTATATACCCTTGACGAAGGTCAACAAGGTAATACGACTGTCCCAAACCAACGCATCTATCTATGCTACATATGAACACCCAACAGCTACCAATCACTATGCCTTGACGAAGGGCAACAAACATAGCTTGAATACTATTGAATATTCATACGAAACGACGGAGGGCTACGAATGGTTTTGGCGAAACCTTGAACGTAGTGAACTTGATATAATCGAAGGAACGAGATAGCTTTTAGACCGGTTTTGAGTCCATGTTACCGCCTCTAAAAAATCATTTTTCACCAAACTCCGTATTCCCGAAAGTACCGGGAGAGGTAGCATGGACTTACAGTGGTATCAGAGCTAAACTATCTACCTAACAACCTAACTACGAGTTGTTAACTACTCGGTTAGGGGGTTATACCTTTCTTTCTTGAACTCCTTCTTCTTCATCTCTTGATGGTGTACGGATTGGCTTTGCCCCGTCGTCTCCTTGCGCCGAAGATCGATCCACCCGAAAGCTTCTACCTTTGGCTTCTTCTTCGAACTTTGAAGAAACTAGTTCACTTGGTTTGCTAAACCTTGTGAACTAGAGTGAGTAAAGGAGAGTGTGATGGGATTTTCTCTATGGTTCTTGCTTCTCAATGTTGGGTTCCTAGGCACTCTAGTGAAGTCTCACAAGTGATCAAACATGCACAAATCAAATTTTACGGGTGCCTACAAACCCGACTACGGATCGTTTACTAGATATTTAGGCGAAAACATAAACTAGTTAACATTTTAACTAAGGGAACGGATATACAACCTTTGTAGATCCGGTCCACCACCTCCACGGCTCCGCAATGAAGTCCCCTCGCTGTCCAAATCATGTCTTGGGCTCTAGCGTCGGCATCATCGAAGAATGGGTGGGCTTGATCATCGGTTCGATGCCGAAGATGATCTACGTCGAGGCATCGCTAGAACAAGCTCCAACTTCACCAAGTCGGAAAAACTTGTGAAGAAAACACCCTATACTACTTGGCAAGAGGTAGAGGATGAAGAAATAGGAAGTGGGTAAACTTTAGTTTTGGATTTCTCAATAGACTTCATGACTTGCCATTGGAGTAGCAAGCTTTCTTCAATGTTGAAGAAGATGAAGAAGAAGAAGAAGATATGATAAGTTAAATTAAAATAGAAAAGAAAATACAATACTTATCATATCTTTGACCATGGTTTAGTGTAGAGACTTAACTTAGGTTAGATGAGTGGTTAGGGTTAGGTATGAGACAAGAATGGTGACTAAAACAATGTTACATGAATCTTCAACTAAAAACAAGAATAGCCACCATTCATTTCTCATTTTCTTTTTCATTTGAAATAAATAAAATAAAAAGATAAATGAAAAAGATGAAACCCTAATCACTAACTAACCATGGTTTAATACTTTACACAAAACCAAACAAGAATGTATCATCAAACATGATATAATCATGTGCACAAAGAAATATATCACATATACAACTTGCACAATTCAAGTGAGAAAATCTTTTTAAAGTGAACCAATACTAGTTAATGCAAAGTAATATATCAAAGATATAATTATACATTAAATCATTAAATCAACACTTGATTCAATGATCCGGTCATGTCGCATATAACCGGCCAGTATCCTATGTACCGGCTTATCGAATCAATCCTTGATTCGATAACTAGGTTATATCGCATATAACCAATCGATACATAGATCGCGAGAATGGAATACGGTATCACATACACGCATTATTCTCGGTCCCGCACATATCTCATATGCGCTCCTATTTCGTTTCGCTTGAGCCAGGAAACCTCTGTGTAGGACTCTAAAGACTCGTCAATACGCCGGCAGCAGATGATGATCATATCAAACACCCACAAGCCGCAAGCAGTCTGCTAAACGTAACGGCCACCCGGGTATTGAGCGATCAGAAGATCGACGAGCAAGCCCGTTCACACTCCTGCGAATTCGACCAGTAACACTACCGTACGGTCCGGTCTGTTCGTCTGATATGTCGCATATCTCGCCTAGGGGTGGTAAACGTCAGACCCCAATAGCTCGATAAGTCATGCCGACTTGAGGTCCATAACATTCGTGAAACTACTGATAACTCTTACCAGTATATCACTGCAACCCTGGCCAGGGATTTCCTGTTATGGCCAGTCGAGCATAGCACAACATCAACCCCCAATACCGGGAGAGACGAATCCCCTCCTATCGCTCATTGCCTCCATGTGAATCGGGACTGTACCCAAAAGCCACCTGTTTGCACGACTCAGTAGAGCCGTGGTAGGGTGGAAATCAAAGCACAGTGGGAGACACACAAGACTCTATGACGATCTCGGGTCTACAGACTAAGCTGTACCATGTGTCACCAGAGAACTGCCATCTGACGTGAGGTATAATACCATCTGGGAGTTCTCGGCGAGTCCGTTCAGTGTACCCAGTCTCCACTGAGCACCCGCATACCATCTTCGATGTCAAACACCAATGGATATGGGATCATCCATCACCCATCGCATGGGTCGAGAAGATATGCGCTGGTCTACTCTGGAATATCGTTGCCCCGTCTCGATATTCCCTCGACTAGGAACATTTCAAGGATGTACTCATGGACTACCCAGGCCCCACTAGTATGATCTACATCATAGTCCTGGAAGTCGAGTACACATCCTATGGGCTTTATCAACATGTAATCAGAGAGACAGAAAGTATACATGTTAAGATAAAGTGCAACCAGATAGCGTACTATCATGTCGAGCAAGAAAGTCCTTCCTATATATGTCCCAGCATCCACTACAATATATATCCAATGTACAGTAATGGCCTCTAGGGCATACATATAACTAACAATCTCCCACTTGCACTAGGGCCATCTGTAGCAGTGGTTGCAGTATCACATACTCAACCATCCCTTAAAAGTCTCTCTTTGGGAAAAAGGCCTTCGTGAGTGGATCCGCCGTGTTGTCCTCTGAGTCTACTCTCCTAACCTCGATCTCCCTGGAGATCAACCATCTCCATGATCAAGTAATACTGCCTTAGAATATGTCTGGATCACTGATGGGACCGGCGTTCCTTGGCATAAGCCACAACTCCATTGTCATACAATGGCAGGAACCTAGTTCATCTTATGAACCAATGTACACCCAAACTGCCTCTTTGGTAGTATCTTTAATAGCGATGTTACCAGCCTTTATCGTCTAGTTTGCCACGGTATCGAGCTTGGAACTCATCCAACATACCGGCCCTTTACTGAGGGTAAAGACAGTGCCTGTGACTGACATTCAGTCGTCTTTATCACCCTGGAACTCTTCCAGTGATTCTCCCCAGGATCGATTGATACCATCTCACTACAGCTAGTAAGTATTCTAACATCCATTTAGATCTATCTCATAGATCCAAAATCCAGGATTTAGTAGGTATCACTTTGATCCTGTTTGGAGAATCCGTGTGATAATAGGAGATTGATCGATCGTAGTATAGGAAACTCTTTTCCTATCAAGAGTATGTTGTCTACGTACAATACGAAGATGACCACCTTACTCTCTACTACCCTTTTGTATATACAAGGTTCGTCTACCATTTTGATGAAGTCAAACACTTTGACTATCACATCAAAACAGACGTTCCAACTCCGCGATGCCTGCTTCATTATGTAAAGCAACTTGCACACATTTCCGCTGCTCCCACTGTTTACGAAGACCTCTGGCTGTGTTCTTACAGACGTTCTCTTCTAAATCAGTATTTAGAAAAGCAGTCATGGCACCCAACCGCCAGATATTGCAGTCATGGTATGTAGCCGTGGTAAGTAGGATCTGGATAGACTTAAGCATAGTCACTTGGAAAAGGTTTCATCATTATCCATGCCTGGTTGATGACTAAAACCTTTAATAAGCCTAGCTTTGAAAGTCTCAACTTTTCCATCTACACCAAGTAATCTTCTCAAGATATACTTGCTCCTGATGGGGATTTAACCCTTCAGATATAGCAGCTAAAGTCCATACTTTGCTGGTGTACATGGATTCCATCTCAGATCGCTAAGCATCCAGCCATTCTTACAGAGTCCCTACTCTCGATGGCCTGTTCGAAACTGGTTGGGTCATCATCTCATGATGCAATCCTTGCTCCCACTGTCATCGAGAAACGGAGGTATCTCTCAGGCGGATGAGGAACCCTACTAGATCGGCGGAGAGGCTGAGGTTCGTCGGAAACTATTGAATCCTTTGGTTCTACCAAATCATTATCAGTTTTGTACAGCTGGAACCTTTCCAGTTCTACAGAACTGATCTTGCCTCGATCTTGTCCGGATTTTGCTTTTGACATAGGCCGGACAATCCCAAATCTTAACTTACTTAAGAGATAGGTTCTTCCCATACCATATCTTATATGGAGTGGTAGGCAGTGATTTGATTCAAACCTAATTCAATAGGTATGCAGCTTCTCAAGTGCATAACTCCCAAAAGGAAAAAGGTAACTCAGTAGTACTCATCATAGAGCACACCTTATCATATAGGGTGTGATAGCCCCGCCCTGATATACCATCGTGCTATGGTGTATACGGAGGAGTAATGCTGAGAGAGAATCTCATTCTCCTTTAGAATAGTCCAGGAATTCTATGCACAAGTATTCTCCTCCCTGATCTCATCATAGGACATAATACTTATACCCGGTTATTGGTTCTCTACTTCTAACTTATATTCTGTGAATACCTCAAAAGCTTCGGACTTATGTTTCAGCAGGAACATACGACTGAATCTTGAGAGATTATCAGAGAATATAATGAAGTATAAAGAACCAGTCCTGGCATGTGTAGACTGGAGACCTTACATACATCATCATGTATCAGTCCCAAGAGTTCATTAACTCTTTCTCTGTTTCCAGTAAACGGAGCTATGGTCATCTTATCTTTGTGACATGACTGGCAAGTTTCAAAAGATGTAAATTCAAACTGATTTAAATATACATCTAAAATGTAACTTCAGCCAGTCGGGTCGCATTGATATGACCTAGTCTACAATACCTCAAGAAGAATTCGTTCATTTCTGAACTCTTCCTCTTGTGTGTGTTCTGTATACGAGGAACTGTAGTTTGATTTAGAACGTCAATGCTTTTAGATAACGTGCCTGAACTGATCAACTTTTGATATAGGAAATGTTCAAAACATTATCCATCAATACAAAATTATATCCTTTCTTTACTAATAAAGAGACTGATATGATTTTGTATATCAGGTTCGGTATCTAATAACATTCGTTCAGAATCAATGTATTGGTAATACAGGGTGACAGTGACCAACAGACTTGGCTGCAACACTTGCCCCGTTTTCTGCCTCATGAAACTTATCACCCGTTCTCAGTTCTCTACCTTTCTGTAGCCCTATATAACAGATTACATATCTGGGATCCTAATCTGGTATCACATACCCAGGACGTAAAGGATACTGAGAAACAGTTCTCTGTAATGAACACACCCGAAGATGATGCATCAGCATGCACTCTCTTCGTTTGGGCGGCACGGGAATTCTGGTAATCCCCTATTTCCTGCTCTGTCTTATAACAATTATAAGTTGGAGCGGGACCAACGTTCCCCAGCTCAGAATAACAAGCGGGTTCGGTCAATACATCCATATTATTATCTTGATTAAGGCATGATATGGTCGCTACCAGGAGAGAGAGAAGAAAACACTCTGCGTGCGCTCTTGCAAGATTAGATTGGTTATATATTTTATCTAATCAGGATGGCTCCCACTGTTTTTATCAAATCTTCCTTCAAACCCTAAAAGGAAAGACTAGCCGGGATTAATTACACTCTACAAGTTCGCCAATCTTTCAGCCAGGCCAGTGTCGGTACTTTGAGGGAGGTTCCCCGTGCTTTCGCACGGACCTAATTACAGTAAACCTCGTTTTCCCAGAGGCGTAACCCCGTTGACACCTTTCTAGACACCTACTTGATCGGCTAATTGTAAAGTGCAAAACTCTCCCAGGAGTAACAATTACTCGCAGTGGGTATCGGGATCCAACTATCACATAGGAGGTATGCAATCTCATTGCAAATTTCAACACTTGAAACTCCCGATAAAGGTTTTTACCCCTAGCACCTATGACCTTAACTATGGTCAACAAATCATAAGTACTAGTCAAGTTCTACCCGTCATTTCATGATTAATTAGACCCACCCACATGACCCTTAACTAAGGTCAACAAAGTCACGCGACTGTCCTAACTAATCGCATCATATGCGGTGTAGGAAGACATCACTTAGCTACCGTACACTGTGCCTTGACTATGGTCAACAAACACAGCACGAATACTAAGTACTCTACTTCCTAAAATGACGGAGGGTTGCGGCTGGTTTTTGTGAAAACCTTTAACGCTTTGAACTTGATCTCGTTGTGGAATCAAATGGTTTTTAAATGGAATGTTTTCGAGGCTTTTCTAGTTTTGCTAAAGGGGTCACTCCCGGTGAAGGGATCGTCGGCCCTTTCCTCGTCGAATGAGGTGCGGGATATATCATATATATCACTGTGCAAAGCGGAAACTATAGAAGCGATCAAAGACAAACCGAGGGTTGTAGCATCTGCCAGTTATTGCTAAAGGAGTCACTCCCGGTGAAGGGATCTCGGTCCTTTCCTCATCGAATAAGGTGCAGGATGTTCTATAATGAACACCGCGATGCAAAGCAAGAACTGTAGCTACCTGTTTTTATTTTGAAATTCGATTCCACAACATCAATTAGGTTTATTTTCTTTCATTAATCTCATTAATGAATATCCCATCATTTAAATCCACCTAACCATCACAGATAAATATAACGTACGCTTATGCCATCCCCATTCGCCTCGATGTCCCGTCTGCACCGTTAGGTTAGGTAACTAACGGCAGAGCGAGGCAGGGCTAGCGCGGGTGTAAAACATAAGCAACGTCTATATAATATATCATATATACTATAATATCTGTCACAGAGCACAGAACATCGCATGATCATAGATAAAACACAGCAGAAGAAACATATGAAATATTGGATATACTAGGACGTCCGTGTTTTCAATACGAGCCAGTATAAAACACGGATTCCATGGTCGTGATGAATAGCCAATCCCACACCCCTAGACCCCTACGAGAGCGGCAAGCAACCCTACCAATTCTAGGGTTAGGAGACCCGGACTCGACTCCTCGAGATGGTCTCCCACTGGACCCTAGAACCCGGTTACTTGTGCTCCCCTCCTTGGGTCTATCCTAGTGCAGAAAAGTAAATAATATACAACAACGGTGACAACTTCCGCAACCTGGAAGCGCCCCAATAAAAGAATATTACATACAAGTTTTTACATGAATGAAAATGAAAAACACTCATCTCACATAAAAACCCCCGGCTATTCAAACACGACGATCCAATATAACATATCCAGCAACACATAACATCACATGTCATCAACGTAAGTAAATATGCGCATCCCAATTGTCGTTGACATATAGCAACGAAACCGGCGATATCACATATTACACTTACGGTCACAGAAAAGAAAGTGTAAAACTACAACAGTTGGAATCCGCAACCACCTCAGACATCGCATGCCTGACAAAATGAATTACTTAGACATCGCATGCCTAACAATTATAAACCCCGCATTTTAGTCTCATTATCGAAAACTCTTTTCAATATCAAGTCGGGCAATTCAACAGGATTCCCGACATTCTGATCGAATGCTCGTCGCAAACTTCAGTAGACGGCCGCACCCCTAATGCCGTCGACGAAGTGCACCAAGGCGGAACACCGCTACCGCGAGCACCCGAATGGATGCTTTCGGCGACGGGGTTCTCCTACAGTCACTTTGTCGGGGTTATGGAGTGAGGCTGTCTATTAAGTTTACCCGGCGAGTATCCGCGTACGCTACGTGATTGCGACGGACTTTTGATCACATCAAAATTCCGTGGCAACCGATCAAGTAAGACTAAACTGCTATGTTTATAATATTCATTCCGTTATTTCATAACAATTTGCGAATTCCAATTATTGTATCGCATTCCGGATAAATAGAAAATGCTAAACTTTTCGATCGAACAATCGAACACCCAAGTTTTCCCGATACTACTCAACACATGAAATAAGTCTAACAACATTCAGTTCGTGCCTCAGTAGCAACGGTCCAGCCGTAGAAGGGTCAAGCCAACGCCTCACATGTGGCACGCCGTACAGCCCCAAACCCGAAGGTTCAAAGGGCAGTTCAAGACGGTCACATAATCGAGTTAAGGTTTGTTGTCTTCTAGAGGGTCCATCGCGTTACTTGCACTACTTAGAACGTCGTTAAACTACGGAAAAATCCAACAATTGGAAATTTCCCGGCAGGGGAAAAAGTGGGTATTTATATTCGGTTGAACTTTTTAACGTATTCTAAAAATACCCGGAAAGCCACACCGACAAAATTAGACACTCCGATCGAAACACCGAATCCCCCAAAACAAGCCCAGAAAATTCAACTCTGGAATAAATTTTAAACATTCCCAGAAAACTCAACATAAAATAATAGGAATTACTGTGCAGAAACGGTACGATGACGTCACAATGGTAGCGCGGAACCGCCGCAGAAGCAGTGCTTCTGCCGCGGTTCCGCCGCCGTTCAAATGAATTATTCGCCTGAGTTTTCACCGTAATTCTTAGTTTTATTTTATGTATTTTCTAGAAATTTTTAATTCACAAAAATCCGCATTTTGAAAAAAAATCCAGAGAGTAATTTTTGGGTCGGGTTTCGGTTCGATCGGACTTCAGATTCCGTCGGGACTTCGCCTAAGGCTCTAGCTAGTCTCTGATACCACTGTTGGGTTCCTAGGCACTCTAGTGAAGTCTCACAAGTGATCAAACATGCACAAATCAAATTTTACGGGTGCCTACAAACCCGACTACGGATCGTTTACTAGATATTTAGGCGAAAACATAAACTAGTTAACATTTTAACTAAGGGAACGGATATACAACCTTTGTAGATCCGGTCCACCACCTCCACGGCTCCGCAATGAAGTCCCCTCGCTGTCCAAATCATGTCTTGGGCTCTAGCGTCGGCATCATCGAAGAATGGGCGGGCTTGATCGTCGGTTCGATGCCGAAGATGATCTACGTCGAGGCATCGCTAGAACAAGCTCCAACTTCACCAAGTCGGAAAAACTTGTGAAGGAAACACCCTATACTACTTGGCAAGAGGTAGAGGATGAAGAAATAGGAAGTGGGTAAACTTTAGTTTTGGATTTCTCACTAGACTTCATGACTTGCCATTGGAGTAGCAAGCTTTCTTCAATGTTGAAGAAGATGAAGAAGAAGAAGAAGATATGATAAGTTAAATTAAAATAGAAAAGAAAATACAATACTTATCATATCTTTGACCATGGTTTAGTGTAGAGACTTAACTTAGGTTAGATGAGTGGTTAGGGTTAGGTATGAGACAAGAATGGTGACTAAAACAATGTTACATGAATCTTCAACTAAAAACAAGAATAGCCACCATTCATTTCTCATTTTCTTTTTCATTTGAAATAAATAAAATAAAAAGATAAATGAAAAAGATGAAACCCTAATCACTAACTAACCATGGTTTAATACTTTACACAAAACCAAACAAGAATGTATCATCAAACATGATACAATCATGTGCACAAAGAAATATATCACATATACAACTTGCACAATTCAAGTGAGAAAATCCTTTTAAAGTGAACCAATACTAGTTAATGCAAAGTAATATATCAAATATATAATTATACATTAAATCATTAAATCAACACTTGATTCAATGATCCGGTCATGTCGCATATAACCGGCCAGTATCCTATGTATCGGCTTATCGAATCAATCCTTGATTCGATAACTAGGTTATATCGCATATAACCAATCGATACATAGATCGCGAGAATGGAATACGGTATCACATACACGCATTATTCTCGGTCCCGCACATATCTCATATGCGCTCCTATTTCGTTTCGCTTGAGCCAGGAAACCTCTGTGTAGAACTCTAAAGACTCGTCAATACGCCGGCAGCAGATGATGATCATATCAAACACCCACAAGCCGCAAGCGGTCTGCTAAACGTAACGGCCACCCGGGTATTGAGCGATCAGAAGATCGACGAGCAAGCCCGCTCACACTCCTGCGAATTCGACCAGTAACACTACCGTACGGTCCGGTCTGTTCGTCTGATATGTCGCATATCTCGCCTAGGGGTGGTAAACGTCAGACCCCAATAGCTCGATAAGTCATGCCGACTTGAGGTCCATAACATTCGTGAAACTACTGATAACTCTTACCAGTATATCACTGCAACCCTGGCCAGGGATTTCCTGTTATGGCCAGTCGAGCATAGCACAACATCAACCCCCAATACCGGGAAAGACGAATCCCCTCCTATCGCTCATTGCCTCCATGTGAATCGGGACTGTACCCAAAAGCCACCTGTTTGCACGACTCAGTAGAGCCGTGGCAGGGTGGAAATCAAAGCACAGTGGGAGACACACAAGACTCTATGACGATCTCGGGTCTACAGACTAAGCTGTACCATGTGTCACCAGAGAACTGCCATCTGACGTGAGGTATAATACCATCTGGGAGTTCTCGGCGAGTCCGTTCAGTGTACCCAGTCTCCACTGAGCACCCGCATACCATCTTCGATGTCAAACACCAATGGATATGGGATCATCCATCGCCCATCGCATGGGTCGAGAAGATATGCGCTAGTCTACTCTGGAATATCGATGCCCCGTCTCGATATTCCCTCGACTAGGAACATTTCAAGGATTTACTCATGGACTACCCAGGCCCCACTAGTATGATCTACATCATAGTCCTGAAAGTCGAGTACACATCCTATGGGCTTTATCAACATGTAATCAGCGAGACAGAAAGTATACATGTTAAGATAAAGTGCAACCAGATAGCGTACTATCATGTCGAGCAAGAAAGTCCTTCCTATATATGTCCCAGCATCCACTACAATATACATCTAATGTACAGTAATGGCCTCTAGGGCATACATATAACTAACACTCAACACATGAGACAAGTGAACCATAGACAAGAGAGAGAGCAAGAGGAAGAGGGTGAGAGCAAGAGAATGAGAGAGCTCAAAACCAAGAGAGAGAAAGATAATGAAAGAATGAGCCTCTCTTTTCTCTTTCACCCTCTCATAATCCAAAAGCATCATGAGCCATAATGTTAATCAAGTATTATTATGTGATGGTTCATATCATGTCAAAGGCAATATCATTTCCATGCACTCATTTTGCAAACCACAACAAGCAAGCAAAATTCTTTGCATGAAAATGACAACCATTGTGATGATGATGGTCAACTAGTCCAACCTAGTCAACCGGTCAACAAAGTCAACAAGTCAACAAAGTCAACCCCTCAACAACCATGTCACTATAATACTTAATTAATATTATTGCTAATTATATATATAAATATATATCATATTCTCATTAGGGTTGAGCAAAAAGTCAATAGTCAACAGTCAACAGTCAACAACCCTAATGAGAATCCTCTGCCTCTGTCTCTCCGTCAACTGTGCATACACACCCGCATCCGTGTTCCGAGGAACACGAATACATACTGGATAAAACCAATCCCAAAACGTACACTAGGATCTGGCTTAAACCAAAGCCCGCTAGTGTCAACGGTCCGGACACTGTATGTGCACAAGTGCACGGATGTGACCGGACCCTGTCGCAAAACCATGCGACCTGTCGCAAAACCATGCGACCTCTACTCTTTTGCCTAAGGGAGAATAGCTTTCTGTGTGGGACTCTAAAGACTCGACACTACGCTGGCAGTGGGTTTAACCACAGACCGCAAGCGGCACTAGCTGTGCGTAACGGTCCCCAGGTAGATGCCGACAAGAAGACTGACGAGGTGAAACCCATCTGAACTCCTACTGAGCCTGAATGTGACAATCTTCGTACAGTCCGGTCTGTTCGTCTGATACATCGCATGGCGGGCCTAGGGGGGCGGTAAACGTCAGTCCCCTAATAGCGGTACAAGTCGTGTTGGAGTGAAGCCCAATACACCCTGAGATAGCACTGGAAGCCTACCAGTATATCTCGCTTGCCCTGGCCAGGGACTACTCGTGTAATGGCTCTCCTAGACACAGCGCGATGTCAACCCCCAACACCGGGAGAGACGAATCATGTCTAACCGTCACTGCCTCCAAGTGCTTCGGGACTGCACCCAACTACTACCTGTTTGCACGACTCCTTTGAGCCGTGGTAGGGTAGTAACCAAAGTACAGTGGGAACACACTCGAGGCGAAGTGACAGTGTCAAGTCAGCGGACTAAGCTGTACTCATGTCACCTGGGAACTGATAACTGACGATAGGTATAATACCAACCGGTCAGTTCCCGACGAGTCATGTCCAGTGTACTCGTAACCTAACGAGCACCCGCATACTATCTCCAGTACGACGTACTGATGGCTGTGGGACAGACCATCTCCCACTCTGGGATGAGAAGCGCATGCGCCAGTCTACTCCGGAGTATCGATGCCCTGTCTCGATTGTCCTGCGACTAGGGACCTGCATAAGGATATGCTTATAGATTACCCAGCCCCCACTAGTGTGACTGCCATCACAACGCTGGTAATCAAGCAAAGATCCTAAGGGCTCCACTAATGTGTATAGGTGATATACTAAAATAAACACATGTACACATTGAAGCAGAAACAAACCAAGTAGCATACTACTATTTTGAGCAAGATTGTCAATACAAGGTGAATATCCCAAGCTTCCATTAAGTAATATACATACTAGTATGATACAGTAATGGCCTCTAGGGCATATACACTAACACAAACAGCCACATTAGCCCAATTACCATCTCTTCAGCCACCAAAACAACCTCTTCAGCCAAACTTCAGAATGAACATCAGCATCAGCCACCAAGAGCAGCACATCAGCCCCTATACATCATCCTGCACATAAGCTGTTACATCAGCTTCAACCTTCTTCAAAACATCAACTACAGCAGCTGTTTTAGCCCTAACTCCTCACATAACACCCCCTCACAACACTCAACCCTTCCCTCAAGATTTCCCAAAACCCACTACTGCTGCTACTGCTTCAAAACAGCAGTACCTGAAACCAACACAGCACCCACATCACCATAGCTGCAACAGCAAACTCAGCTGCTGCAAACAGCCCAAAGCTTCAAAAAACACACACTAGCTACACCATATCAGCCCCAACACCACACTACATCAACCCAACACAAACAACACAACACTTCACACCTTCACTACTTCAGCATCAGCATCAGCAGTTGCAGCTTCAGCCTTAGACTGCAGCAGCTCCAGTTCAACACTGCAGCACCCTCCTTCCTCTTCTCCTCCTTCTCCTTGGTTGCAAGGTTCTTAGGGGGTATAATTCCTAAACTCTCTCCATATTACTTAGATTATGTGATTGTTAAACTAGTTTAGTGTTACATGGGATTTTAGTACTAGAACTTGTGTAGTGATGCTAGATCTAGCTACCTTGGAATGCTTGTAGTTTAATAGAACCCTTTTGGTGTTAATTAGACTGTTTAAGCCTAGTAGTGTCGTTAAATTTTGATGGGTAACCTTAAATCGCTAAAATCATGGTAATCTAGCCTAATTAGTGTTTATTTCTTGCTTAGTTGTGATTTTGAGTGAATTAAGGGGAATTTTGGCAAGGTGAAAGTTGTGTTAGTTAGAATAACCCTTTTAGGTGCTAGTGAGGCCAGTCAACCAGAGAATTGCCCCAGATTTCATAAAGACGCCCGTTTTACCCGACTTGGCGTAAATTAGCAGTTTTATCGACTTTTTGGCCTCTGTTGGATCTGCTGTTGACCCGAGACCTTTAGAGTAAAATTGTGAAGACCGTAGTGTGGTGGGATTAGCAGACACACACACACAAAACACGGGGACCCAACTCCCACCCCGGGCTGCCGATTTATTCCTTCTGGCCGCAAATTGCGGCCAGAGTAGGGGCTGGGGTGATGGGGGTTTTCCTGTAGGTGTCTTTTGGTTAGGTTAGGTTTCTGGTACCTGCAACTTTTCAAGTTTGGCCCAGAGGCAAAATCTGGAGCTATTTGTGTGTTTTCGATGTTTTAAGTCTTGTGCGACACGCGCGTGATAGCGTGGTTCTGTGGCGCGCTGCGCGACACAGCGTGTCGGTCTAGGTTCTGGTGGTTTGTGCGCATCGCGTCGTGTCATGTGCACGCGTGTTTAGTTTCACGCACGCGTATCCCTTTTTATCGATATATCGCGTTTTGCAGGATTTTCCTGATGTATGTGACCTTGTAAATTCCAGGTTCGCCGGCAGGGACTTCAAGCGCAGCGGAGAAAGGAAAGCAAGTGGTCGGACACACCTAGCGCGGGATCACGGGTGAGTAGGTTTAACATCTACGGGGGACGATTGTTTGAATGGCGCGAGTCGCCCGATAGATTTAGCAAACTTGAAAATAGTAGACTTGACATTTACTGGTGACATTAAAATAATATTAATACTTGTATAACATTTGTTGCATTTAGTATCTATATGATGTTCCGTATACACAAACTCATTTGTAGGACACATGCACCATTACCAGGTTTTTATATGCAGCACGAGCACTATTCATGTGGACACACACACCCTGGTAATTTCCATGTCACGACACTAGATAACTATAAATCTGAAACATGTTAACTGCTTAGACCTGTGCTATTGCAATAAATATTTAAATGAAATCATAAGAATTACTATTCTCGTGCATATGTATTATTATATCAATTGCTCATGCCTAGCATAAATCATACGTTGCAAGTTGATACCGCATGCATTCATTATCATTGACATATGCATCCATGAAGATTTCATAAGATTTATGATATTTCTGGATTCGGGGGAAAGCCGCAAGATTTCAAATTTATCATCTTTAAAAATATAAAAGTTGCGGTTTTCTAGTGATGTAAAGTGTCTTCCACCATGAGTTTGCTGTGGTTTTCGAGATCCGTGTCGAGGAGTGGAGGAACCGTCACGGGTACATGGTGGACCCGGTAAGGTACATTATACATAACCGTATTTGTATTATATACAAATACGCGCAAACGTATCAAAATTCAAATAGTAATTTAGATAGAAAATATAAAGGTAAATTAACCCTAGAATATATATATATATAGAGAGAGAGAGAGAGAGGTAATTGGAGGAAAGGTGCCATAGGAGGGAATTTCCTCCTATTGCGTCGTAAAAATGCACCCTTCATGATTTTTTCGACGATCGGCATACATTACGTCCATTTTTATCATTTAAGATGTGGATACACCAAATTTCATGTGATTATACCATTTTTTCACCGTTGATTTAGTTGGTGCAAAATTAATGGTTTGCCGACAATAGAACTTTTTACATTGCTAATTCAATGGTGAAAAAGTGATGGAATGACATGAAATTTGGTTTATGCACATCTTAGATGATAACGATGATGATGATGGATGCCGATCGTCGGAAAAAATGGCGGAGATTGTATTTTTTTCGACGCCATAGGAGGAAATCCCCTCCTATGGCCTCTTTCCTCCATTATTCTTATATATATATATATATATATATATATATAAAATATTATTAAATCAACAATTGATTTAATAATCCCGCTTAAACATAAGCAGGCTAGTATTATTAAACTTCCGATTAAAGTTCGTGTATCCCATACACTTATTTAATCGAACTTCTGCACGTATTACTATGCGTACTCTATATCATTTCACCTGAGCTGGGAAATGCTCTGTGAGGGACTCTAAAACACAAAAATACGCCGGCAATAAGTCAGGATCATATCTGATCGATCTGAAACACTTTCAGATCAATTCCTTTACGGAACAACCCATAAGCACGTGAGCGGTACTACCTGCACGTAATGGCTATCCAGGTATTGAACGAAAAGAAGATCGATAAGCAAGCTCATCTAAAACCCCATTGAGCCTATCAGTGACAGTCACCGTACAGTCCGGTCTCTTCGTCCGAGAGTGTCGCATACCGGGTCTGAAGAGCGGAATCCGTCGGACCCCCAATAACCCGATAAGAGATGCTGATGTCTGACTCATAACTACCTGAGATACAACTGATAACAGTTACCAGTTTATCTCAATCTACCCTAGTCAAGGACTTATGGTTATAACTAATCTAGCACAACGCAACATCAACTCCCCATACCGGGAGAGATGAATTCCTTCAATCGCTCACTGCCTCTATGTTCTTCGGGACTGTACCCAACTAAAACCTGCTTGCACGGTTCTTTAAAACCATGGTAGGATAGTAATCAAAGTATAGTGGGAACACACATAAGACACTATGACGATCTTAGGTCCACAAACTATTCTGTACTAATGTCACCTGAGAACTGCTATCTAACGATAGAGATAATACCATCCAGGAGTTCTTAGTGAGTCTGATCGGTGAAACTCATTCTCCAATGAGCGCATGTATATAATATTTGGTGTCAAACACCAATGGCTGTGGGAACAACCTTCGCCCCGGTCCGGATCAAGAAACATATACACTAGTCTACAGGGGAGTATCGATGCTTAGTCTCGATACTCCCACGACTAGAAATATTTAAGTATGTGTTTATAGACTAACCAAGCCTCAATAGTATGATCCCTATCATAATCTTGGTAGTCAAGCAAATATCTGTGGCTTTTATCAACATGTATTAGCGATACATAATAATGAGTAAAAAGTATACACATGTTAAAATAAAAACAAACCAGATAGTATACTATCATTTCAAGAAAGACTGTTCTTCGTATAGGTCATCCTTAAATTAAGTAATTGCCATCTTGCAATTACAATAATTTTCTTGAGGTCACCTATATCCAACACTTCTATCCATGATGCTATTTGTCCTATATTCTTCATCCATCACTAGTTCAGGAGGTAATGTTTGAACTTCAACTTAGGTCCAATTTTCTTCTAAAGAAAAGAGACATGGAATACAGGATGAATTCGAGATCCCCAGGTAGGTTAAGCTTGTTTGCCACCCGCCCAATCCTCTGTACTGTGGGAATGCCTAGCACAACAGCAAGGTTTCTGGAGGCATCGTCCTTGCCATTTTGAAAAAAATTGCCATGCTAAACAACCCTAACCCTAGAATCTTAACTAGAGAATTAGACAATACAGCATGTAAACATCTTTACATCTAAGTGAACAAGGAATATAAGCTTTGTAGACCGGTCTTTCACTTCAATAGCTCCATGTAGTGGTCCCTTCACTCCAATTAGTGAACTCCCGGACTCTAGAAAGGCTCTACAAGATGAATGGAACAAGCTTAATTGAAGTCTTCGAGGCCGAAGATAATCTACGTCGAGGAGACACCAACTCAAGATAACTTTTCACTAATATGGAATTAGTGAAGCAAACACCCTAAACTAAATGGCTAATCTAGTAGAGGATGATGAAGTAGGAATTTTGCTCACTTTAGAAATATTTTTCTCACTCATTTTCTTCATCTCCCAAAAAGCTAGAGAGCTTGAGGAAGGAGATGGAGAAAAGCAATCATGGAAAAGATCAATTGTAGAATGGGAACCATGGGTGAGTTAATATCATATCCTAACTCATGTAGAGACTAAACCATGGCTGATCATAATGGTTGAGTTAATAAATATTTTAAGTAAAACAAAATTGGTGGACTTAGTCAATGATTCTACAAGCTTCCATTAAGCTTCAACCATGACTAATTTCCACTCAATTTTGAATTACTTTAAATAAATAAAACCCTTGATTATATTAAGCATGGTGTGTGTCACATACACCCATGTCAGATGTATCATCTACCATGACATAAGAAAAATGTACATTAATATATATTACATATATACTAAATGCACAAGTGAGAAAAAGAAATGCTTAAGTGAGCAAATATTAGTTAACGTAAATTAATATATAACATATATAATTATACATTAAATTATTAAATCAACATTTGATTTAATAATCTGTCTATATCACATACAACCGACTAATATCAATTGTATCAACTTATCGAATCAACACTTGATCCGATAACTTGGCTATATCTCATACAACCGATCGATATCACATATCGCGAGAATATAATACGGTATCACATACACGTATTAATCTCGGTCCCGCACATGTCACATATATGCTCCTACTTCATTTCGCCTGAGCCAGGAAAGCTCTGTGTAGGACTCTAAAGACTCGTCAATACGCCGGCAGTAGGTGGTGATCATATCAGTCACCCACAAGCCGCAAAGCTAAACGTAATGGACACCCGGGTATTGAGCGATCAGAAGATCAACAAGAAAGCCTGCTTATATTCCTGCGAATCCAATAAGTAACACTACCGTATAGTCCGGTCTCTTCGTCTGATATATCGCATATCACAGCCTGGAGGTGGTAAACGTCAGAGCCCAATAGCCTGATAAGTCATGCCGATATTAGGCTCATAACGGTTCGAGAAACTACTAATAACACTTACCAGTAGATCACAATAACCCTGGCCAGGGGTTTCCTGTTATTTCCAATCAAGCATAGCGCAACATTAACCCCCAATAACGGGAGAGACTAAATCCCCTTGCATCGCTCATTGCCTCCATGTGACTCGGGACTGTACCCAAAAACCACCTGTTTACATGACTCAGTAGAGCCGCGGTAGGGTGGAAATCAAAGCACGGTGGGAGACACACAAAACTCTATGACGATCTCGGATCTACAAACTAACCTGTACTAGTGTCACCAGAGAACTGCTATCTAACGATAGGTATAATACCATGTAGGAGTTCTCGGCGAGTCCTTTCAGTGTACCCAGTCTCCACTGAGCACCCGTATACCTTCTGTGATGTCAAACACCAATGGATGTGGGATCATCCATCGCCCATCATATGGGTCAAGAAGCGTATACGCTAGTATACTCTGGAGTATCGATGCCCAGTCTCAATACTCCTATGACTAGGAACAATTGAAGGATGTACTTACCGACTACCTCTGTCCCACTAGTATGATCTGCATCATAATCCTGATAGTCAAGTACTCATCCTAAGGGCTTTATCAACATGTAATAGAGAGACAGTCACTGTACATGTTAAGATAAAAAGCAACCAGATAGCATACTATCATGTCGAGAAAGAATGTCCTCCCTATATATGTCCAAGCATCCACTATAATATACATCACATGTATAATAATGGCCTCTAGGGCATACATATAACTACCAATCTCCCACTTGCATTAAGTCCATTTGTTGTAGCATCTCATACTCAACGCCCCATAAAAGTCTCTCTAGGGAAAGGCCTCTGTGAGTGGATCCGCCGTGTTATCCTTCACGTCAACTCTCCTAACCTTGATCTCTTGGAGTCAACCATCTCCCTGATCATGTGATACTGTCCTCAGAATATTTCTGGATCGCTGATAGGGCCGGAGTTTCTAGGAAAAAGCCACAACTCCATTTGTTGTCACAATAACAATTATTGGACGCTCAATGGTAAGAACTATGTTCATCTCATGAACAAGAAATTTCCAGACAGCTACTTTGGCAGCATCGTTGGTAGCGATTTATTCATCCTTTATCATCTAGTATGCCACGGTATCTATCTTGGAACTCTTCCAACATACCGTCCCTCCACCGAGGGTAAAGACAAAGCCTGTGACTGACTTTCAGTCGACCTTATCACTCTGGAAGCTCGAATTGGTAAAGGACTCCCACTGGAGTTCACCGTTACCAAAACCCCAAGAACATCTCATTAGTGCTTCTCAAGTACTTAAGAATGTCCTTCATTGTAGCGTTTTGAAAATCGTTTCGGTGAAATTCCGGAAAATCGGTAAAATAAGGGGGTTTTCTGTAAAAAAGTCAGAATGCAAATATCTTATTATAAAAATTAAATATACATATTCTAGCTATGTAATTGCTAGTATTTGGTGTTTATTGACCCACTGGTGAAATTTCAAATTTTCTGAAAATTTTTCCGAAATTAATTATTTTAATATTATTTTAAGCCGTCACTAATATATTTAATTAGGGAAAATTACAAATTGGAATGAGTTGAAACAAATTTTGTGCATCATAAAACTTTAAATAAAATTTTATCATGTGGTTTTCGAAACGAAATCGTTTGCCAAAACGGTTGAGAAAATATCGAAGAAAAAAAGGCTTTTTTTTAGTGTAAATGGATGTTTGGGGTGTTATATTTATTATTTTTCATCACCCCACACCCATACCCACACTCACACACCCCCATTTACTTCTCCCCTTGGCTGAATTCAGCAGCCCCCACCCTTTTCCCTACTTGAATTTGAAAGAAAAGAAAGGAAAGGAAATAAGAAAATAGTAAAAAGAGTATGGTCTTTTGTTGACTTGGTCTTCTTTTCTCCCCTTGACTTCACCCACCCCCACACCACACCTCACCCCTCTCCTCTGTTGGCCGAAACTGATCTCTTGGCAGCCCCCCCTATTTTTTTCAAGTCTTCATCTTCCTTCACCTCCAAATTCATTCAAAAATCAACCAAAATCAACACAAATCAAAGCAAACTCAAAAAATCTAATCCCTACCCATTATTCCTTTGCCATTCAAGCTTGGATCTTGGTGAAGAGAGAGCATTTTGGGAGGCTAGATTTCATGTGAGATCAATAAAATTATGGAGGTATAATTTTAACCTTATAGTTAATTGTTGATTATTGCTTATGTTAGCTTAATAAAGTGTTTAATTAGGTGTTAACTTGGTTTACCCTTCAAGTTGAAATTATAAGGAATTGGGTTTGGATCAAGATAAGGGTTTTGATAAATTGTTCATGCTTTAATTGTGTAGTTGAACCTCTTAAGGTTTGGAAAACCTAATCTTGTTGCTATTATGTAAATTGTTGCATTTAATTTGTCCAAATCAAGTTTTTTTAAGCAAACTAGGTTTTTGAAATTAAATTACAATGTGGGATTAAAATCTAAATTAAGGTTTCATGTCATTATTAATATTATAATGAGCGGTTTAATGACTTTGGTTCATGCAAAACCAAGCTTAATTGATGAATTGTGAATTTTGCTTTAAAAGGTGTTAAAAATTGATATTTTTGCAAACTAGGATTTTGGAAATTATGCAAATTTATGAGATTAAATTATGGAAATGGTTTTTATGACTTATTTAAGATATTTAGTGAATATTGTGGCCGCTAGATTCGTTTATACATCGAGTTTTGTACTAAAACGGTGATTTGTGCTTGCTAGATTTTCGGAAAAATGACTTTTTAAGTGAAATTGGGGTTTTTGTGAATTTTAAGCTATTTTATATTATAATTAGTGCTTGTAATTGTACAAATGAGTGCGTTGGGAGGTTTCTCGATGGTTTGGCGTTTGTACGCCGACGTCGAGAGTTTTTGGGTCGATTTGTGAAAGCAACCTTAGGTTTTGACCTATGTGGGATTCGTGCGTCGTTTTGGTCATGAGTCAGATTTTAATGCGATATGGTGCGTTATGATATGTATGTACCCCATGTGGACTTCGAGACGACAAGCAAGTGCGTGGCGACGTCGGCACCGGCGAGCGAGGACCAGGTGAGTAGATTTATATCTACGGGGAGAAGTCGGGTGGATGGCGTATATCACCCCCGCAGTTCGTGGTGATGTATACGAATACGTATACACACATATATATATATATATATATTGTTTATATATTGTTGAGTTATTGATGATAAATATGGATATTTGGTGTTCTTGGATGATTGAGTGCCGCGAAACCCTCGAGTAGCGGTCGCACACACTTGCACACACCCACCCATACTTGCATACTTTCTTCTTTCTTTTGTGCTCATACGGGAATATTTAGTTATGTGTTCACATAGGTATGGGACTATGTGTTCACATACGGATTTGGGGATGATACTTAGGATTGAGATGAGTCGATGAGATTTGTGTTGAGATTGTGATATCGGTGATATGGCAGGATTCGTACTTGAGGTACGTCCTGGTGTTATAGCGGATCTTGGGGCGACGATACGGGTGAATATTCTTATAAATAGGTGGTCGATATATGATCGTGATATGAGATATGGTATGCTAGGATATTGATCCTAGGCTGTATTGGGCGATGTATACCCCTTGATGATGATATGTGCTGATGATATCGGTTTGTACGAGACTGTCGATCAGTAGTCAGATCATGACTATATTGATGATATTAGTATTGTACTAGACATAGGTCCGTACCTTAGACTATGATCTTTGATAAAGAGGATACCGGATGAATAGTGTGATGAATATGATTTTGACCCGTACCCAAATTTGGGATGCCGTACGACGGATTTACGTACGAGCTATATATTGATGATTGATCCGCACTCTTGACTTGGGATGTCTGATTATAGATATGGTATCGGATATGATATTATTAAGGCAGGATCGCCGACTATACATATACAGGTATGTATATGTATCGACTCAGATGATAGACGGTTTCCTTACCTGTAGTTCAGCCGTATAGTTTAGTGTAGTTGTTAGGTTAGATTAGACTCCTACCTATTTCAAAACTAGCGGATCGTGGGTATTTTAAAAGACAGGTCAAGGGATCTACGGATATTTCAAAAGACGTATCCCTTCTTAAAACTACCGTAGCCCTATTTTCAAAACCCCACGATTCGTGTTATTTCAAATGGCACCATTGTTCAATATTTAGCTCCCGCTCAGTTTGGTTGCTCGCTCCGCATCGCATACTTACATTGTTTTTTTTCCTATTGCATTGTTGACATTATGCTGTTAGGACACCAACACCATTACCGATGATGCGTATGTACCATATACACTTACTTGCCGGCTCACACACATCTTCATCGGTAATTGCCATGTCACGTACACCTTAGAAAATATTATTGCTTAACTTAGCTTGATAGCCAGTAGTTTGACATAATATTAGTGTACATACTTTATATGCCAGCTTAGATATTGTAGTTATTACTTGTCGCTTCATGCATACCGTTATTCATTGATATGCCGCATTCATGGATTCTCATGCATATATTCACTATTTTACGTGTTATTGAGGTTTTGGATTCGGATTTCTATGAGATTTTCTGGATTTGGAGGAAAACCGCAAAAACATAAATAAACCTTTTCTCTCTTTTAAAAATACAAAGTGCGGTTTTTCCCATGATGTATGAGTCGTCCACCATGAGTTTGCTGATGGATTTCGAGACCCGATTCGAGGAGACGGATGAACCGTTTCGGGTACATGGTCGACCCGGTAAGGTACCCCGGGGCAAGAAGCGCGTGATGATGACGATGTGAGCCTGGCAGGGGAGCACTACCTACCGGTGATTTTACCGACACGCCGGATATCCGGAGGATACCGTCGTGGTCTTGAGATGGATGGTAGGGGCCGGTCTGGACTGACGGTGCCCTAGATATTATGAATGAGACATTGAGATTTCGAGATATTGAGGTACAGAGACTGTGATACAGAGATATCGAGATATTGGGATTTCGTTTTGTGCCGATGCTAGGCACTGTTTTATGCTGATTTCATTATGATACCTCATTTTAAAAATACAAAGGAAATCTCACTAAATTATGAAAACAGTTCTTCATTTACATGTATTCTGTTTTCATGCATTCATACCTCATTCATATGATATATTGCTACCTGAGGCACTGACACGGGCACATGAGATTACACTCGGGTTAGATGTTTACCCTAGCCTTGTTATAGGTTGCATGTTATATATATAATTGAGGATATATTATGATCATTGACCTAGGTTGCGTTATTTATGCGATTTCTTTTCGTGGATGTTTTTCTATTCACGAGTTGGCAACTCATCCCCGTTGTGCCCCAGTTTCTTGCAGGTTCGCCGTACAGGTTTCTTTACGGCTTTGCTGGCACTATTTCCATTTCCGGGTGACTTGCTAGTAGGTGGGTTTACTTGTATCGTACCCCCATTATATATCTTGTATATTATTATTCAGTTGTATCTAGAAGTTCCATCAACCAAACATGTATTTATTTTGAGATAGAGACCAGTGATGTTATTCCTTCGACCTTAGAGTCGCGCGTTTTATTCCTGTGGTTTTCTTGTGGTTTTGAGTTTCCTTTTGAATTTTGATCCTCGCCGTTGGCGTTGTATATTATATTGCTTGTGTGGTTGTGGCCGTCGATTGACGAAGAGCTAGCTCCCGCTTGGGGATGCCTTTTTATTGATTTCGTATACTATTCATGTTGTATCCCGTTTGGGGGCCAGTATTTACAAAGGAGACTCTGCCGAAATTTTCAGGAAATTTTTGATGTTTTTAAAAACCGCATAATTCGGCTTATGCTATTGAAACTACTTGCTTTAAGTTGGTTTTTCCTGCACTCTACATCTTTTCTTGGTTTGGATTTCTGGGTTTTTGGTTTACTTAGATTACGTACGCCTCGAGACGTTCGTAGTTTAAGTGCCGGTCATGTTCCGTACTTTCGGGTCGTGACAAAGTTGGTATCAGAGCGTTAGGTTTTACCTTCGGAGTGTAGGATGACCCCTGGTTGATGGAATAGATGACTAAAGTAGAGTGACGTACCGTAGGTATGTTCCGCGGCATATTTACGATACGCTACTCCACTTAAGAAACCTTAGGATGTACATTTCTTTGCTCAGTATTATATTCTTTCCGATCTAGCCTCATCAGTACCAGTTATGGTTTTGCTACCACGATTACGGGCAGGGAGAGCTACGGCTAGAGTTGCGGTCAGCATGAGCTCGTCACGAACGAGGACTGACCAGGGCGAAATTCCGGCGACACACGATTGCGGAGATGTGTCTTTTTACTGTGTTTCCGCGCCACGATCGTTTGGCGGATCGCCTTTATGAGGTTACTCGGATGTGCTGATCGACACTAGAGGATTGAGCCAATGATAGAGGCCAGCCAGATTTTGATGACCGTTGGTGTATTGCTCACTCATGATGATTGAGGCACTGTTCAGCGTGCAGACGAGTGAGCCAGTTGTTGCTGCGAGCGACGGGATATTGCCCCAGACGCAGGAGCTAATGCAGTATGAGTTGTACTAATAGATGATAGAAGGTCGCTAGTCACCCGATGATGAATGACTAGGACATGTGGTTCGTTCGCCTACCCGAGGAGAGGTCATTAGATAGATTGATTCCAGCTAGAGACGACTTCCCGCGGAGACGTTGGGAGTCGACAGAGACGATCGAATGTCAGAAACCTATTATTCCAAGTTTAAAGTAGTCGGAAAGACATGCAGGCAATTCTATGGTCCCTCTAGAAGAATGAAATCCTAACTCGACTTAATGACCGTGTGAAAGCCTTTGAACCTTCAGGTTTGCGGCAGTTCTACGGCGCCATTAGTGAGGCTTAGGTTTGCCCTTCTACGGTTGGACCACCGATGCTGTGGTATGTATCCGATACTATTAAACTGTGCCCAAGATGTTGAGCTCTTGGGGGATTATGAGGTTTTGACGACTCGATCGGATGGCTCGACTTAATTCGGATGCTAGGTGGTGAGATGCATTTCTTGGGAGACTCCCGATATGAGGATAGCCGTTGGAGCTCAGTCTATGCAGCCACGACGAGACGAGTCCGAAGCGGTCGACATTAGAGAAAGGTGAAGTAAGAGGTTCGTACCAGATCTAGATGAAACGACGTACCACTCCGCCGAAATCAGAGATGCGATACGTATGCCGTGGCATTGTACTTAGATATACTTTCCAGAAGGAGTCGCGTTGAGTATACAGCCGTTCCAGAATGAGAACAGATCTAGTAAGGGACGATGACTTCCGGACAGTTCGGCAGAGACGAGATTTGGGAGAGATCTCGATAGGACCTTTCTGGAATAAATTACGAGAAGACTTGGACCCAGTAGTGGTCATGTTACGCACACCAGCAGGCCAGAGTTCATGATCATCGACGAGACGTCCCACTAGTGACCGCGACAGTTGGCCCGAGATTCTTAGAGGATGCACTTGAGCGGTACTATTCCGCCATTATTGATTTCGATGTTTTGGGTGATTTATTCTTATGATTTGATTTTGATGATTGAGGATTTACGATCTTTGCACAGTGTTTCCCTTGATATAGTTTTCGTGCTTTGGTTTCACATGTTTATGATTTTACGATTTTAGACATTTGAGTTGATTTTGTGCGTATGCACGCACACGATTTGGTTTTTGCACTCGGTATAGTTCATATATGCTTGCAGTGCAGTGTTACGTATGTTATGCATTTAGATGCCCTGGACTTTGATTTCGATGGTGATGTTCGATATTTGTTTTGTGCACCTTGTGCACCTGACCAGATTTTGCGTATATTCGGCACTTGATATTGGATTTCATGATTTCGTGCACGATGGATGCACCTGAATTGGATTTTCGCGCATGTTGGGCACATGTTTTGAAGTGTGATTTTGGTGCACACCAGATGCACTAAATCGAGATTTTTCGTGCATGTCAGATGCACCTGATTTTGCTGTCAGGCACACATGTTGCCTACGACAGATGTTTCGTGCACACCCGATGCACTTAGATGTTGTTTCTGTGCATATGTATGGCACATATTTGGATTTTGATTTCCGTGCGCACCAGACGCACGTAGTATTCATACGCGTATTTTGGAATTGATTTTTTCTTATAGAGCAGTACGTTTTTATGATATTGCTATGTGTTTTCGTACTGAGCAGGACTAGTCAGAGGACAGTACCTGAATATATTTTACATGTATAGTTTCGAGTTATATCATATTGGTTTTGCTTTGGATTTGGTATTGATGTCTTTCCCATGACTCCGATGATTGCGGGATGCTTGACGGAGTTTTGATTTGAGTTATATGCTCATTTTTCATGCGCATGCGCTGCGCTACGATTTGTTTTATGTATTTACAATTTCGGAGCCCCGATGACTTGATGGTTTTGGTTCAGATGTTTTAGTATTTGGGGGGAGTTTTACTTTAAATTCGGGGACCGAATTTTTTTAAGGGGGGAAGATTGTAGCGTTTTGAAAATCGTTTCGGTGAAATTCCGGAAAATCGGTAAAATAAGGGGGTTTTCTGTAAAAAAGTCAAAATGCAAATATCTTATTATAAAAATTAAATATACATATTCTAGCTATGTAATTGCTAGTATTTGGTATTTATTGACCCACTGGTGAAATTTCAAATTTTCTGAAAAATTTTCCGAAATTAATTATTTTAATATTATTTTAAGCCGTCACTAATATATTTAATTAGGGAAAATTACAAATTGGAATGAGTTGAAACAAATTTTGGACATCATAAAACTTTAAAAAAAATTTATCATGTGGTTTTTGAAACGAAATCGTTTGCCAAAACGGTTTAGAAAATATCGAAGAAAAAAAGGCTTTTTTTAGTGTAAATGGATGTTTGGGGTGTTATATTTATCATTTTTCATCACCCCACACCCATACCCACACTCACACACCCCCATTTACTTCTCCCCTTGGCTGAATTCAGCAGCCCCCACCCTTTTCCCCACTTGAATTTGAAAGAAAAGAAAAGAAAGGAAATAAGAAAATAGTAAAAAGAGTATGGTCTTTTGTTGACTTGGTCTTCTTTTCTCCCCTTGACTTCACCCACCACCACACCACACCTCACCCCTCTCCTCCCTTGGCCGAAACTGATCTCTTGGCAGCCCCCCCTATTTTCTTCAAGTCTTCATCTTCCTTCACCTCCAAATTCATTCAAAAATCAACCAAAATCAACACAAATCAAAGCAAACTCAAAAAATCTAATCCCTACCCATTATTCCTTTGCCATTCAAGCTTGGATCTTGGTGAAGAGAGAGCATTTTGGGAGGCTAGATTTCATGTGAGATCAATAAAATTATGGAGGTATAATTTTAACCTTATAGTTAATTGTTGATTATTGCTTATGTTAGCTTAATTAAGTGTTTAATTAGGTGTTAACTTGGTTTACCCTTCAAGTTGAAATTGTAAGGAATTGGGTTTGGATCAAGATAAGGGTTTTGATAAATTGTTCATGCTTTAATTGTGTAGTTGAACCTCTTAAGGTTTGGAAAACCTAATCTTGTTGCTATTATGTAAATTGTTGCATTTAATTTGTCCAAATCAAGTTTTTTTAAGCAAACTAGGTTTTTGAAATTAAATTACAATGTGGGATTAAAATCTAAATTAAGGTTTCATGTCATTATTAATATTATAATGAGCGGTTTAATGACTTTGGTTCATGCAAAACCAAGCTTAATTGATGAATTGTAAATTTTGCTTTAAAAGGTGTTAAAAATTGATATTTTTGCAAACTAGGATTTTGGAAATTATGCATATTTATGAGATTAAATTATGGAAATGGTTTTTATGACTTATTTAAGATATTTAGTGAATATTGTGGCCGCTAGATTCGTTTATACATCGAGTTTTGTACTAAAACGGTGATTTGTGCTTGCTAGATTTTCGGAAAAATGACTTTTTAAGTGAAATTGGGGTTTTTGTGAATTTTAAGCTATTTTATATTATAATTAGTGCTTGTAATTGTACAAATGAGTGCGTTGGGAGCTTTCTCGATGGTTTGGCGTTTGTACGCCGACGTCGAGGGTTTTTGGGTCGATTTGTGAAAGCAACCTTAGGTTTTGACCTATGTGGGATTCGTGCGTCGTTTTGGTCAGATTTTAATGCGATATGGTGCGTTATGATATGTATGTACCCCATGTGGACTTCAAGACGACAAGCAAGCGCGTGGTGACGTCGGCACCGGCGAGCGAGGACCAGGTGAGTAGATTTATATCTACGGGGAGAAGTCGGGTGGATGGAGTATAGCACCCTCGCAGTTCGTGGTGATGTATACGAATACGTATACACACATATATATATTGTTTATATATTGTTGAGTTATTGATGATAAATATGGATATTTGGTGTTCTTGGATGATTGAGTGCCGTGAAACCCTTGAGTAGCGGTCGCACACACTTGCACACACCCACCCATACTTGCATACTTTCTTCTTTCTTTTGTACTCATACGGGAATATTTAGTTATGTGTTCATATAGGTATGGGACTATGTGTTCACATACGGATTTGGGGATGATACTTAGGATTGAGATGAGTCGATGAGATTTGTGTTGAGATTGTGATATCGGTGATATGGCAGGATTCGTACTTGAGGTACGTCCTGGTGTTATAGCGGATCTTGGGGCGACGAAACGGGTGAATAGTGTTATAAATAGGTGGTCGACATATGATCGTGATATGATATATGATATTCTAGGATATTGATCCTAGGCTGTATTGGGCGATGTATACCCCTTGATGATGATATGTGCTGATGATATCGGTTTGTACTAGACTGTCGATCAGTAGTCAGATCATGACTATATTGATGATATTAGTATTGTACTAGACATAGGTCCGTACCTTAGACTATGATCTTTGATAAAGAGGATACCGGATGAATAGTGTGATGAATATGATTTTGACCCGTACCCAGATTTGGGATGCCGTACGACGGATTTAAGTACGAGCTATATATTGATGATTGATCCGCACTCTTGACTTGGGGTGTCTGATTATAGATATGGTATCGGATATGATATTATTGAGGCAGGATTGCCGACTATACATATACAGGTATGTATATGTATCGACTCAGATGATAGGCGGTTTCCTTACCTGTAGTTCAGCCGTATAGTTTAGTGTAGTTGTTAGGTAAGATTAGACTCCTACCTATTTCAAAACTAGCGGATCGTGGGTATTTTAAAAGACAGGTCAAGGGATCTACGGATATTTCAAAAGACGTATCCCTTCTTAAAACTACCGTAGCCCTATTTTCAAAACCCCACGATTCGTGTTATTTCAAATGGCACCATTGTTCAATATTTAGCTCCCGCTCATTTTGGTTGCTCTCTCCGCATCGCATACTTACATTGTTTTTTTTCCTATTGCATTGTTGACATTATACAGTTAGGACACCAGTACCATTACCGATGATGCGTATGTATCACATACACTTACTTGCCGGCTTACACACATCTTCATCGGTAATTGCCATGTCACGTACACCTTAGAAAATATTATTTCTTAACTTAGCTTGATAGCCAGTAGTTTGACATAATATTAGTGTACATACTTTATATGCCAGCTTAGATATTGTAGTTATTACTTGTCGCTTCATGCATACCGTTATTCATTGATATGCCGCATTCATGGATTCTCATGCATATATTCACTATTTTACGTGTTATTGAGGTTTTGGATTCGGATTTCCATGAGATTTTCTGGATTTGGAGGAAAACCGCAAAAACATAAATAAACCTTTTCTCTCTTTTAAAAATACAAAGTGCGGTTTTTCCCATGATGTATGAGTCGTCCACTATGAGTTTGCTGATGGATTTCGAGACCCGATTCGAGGAGACGGATGAACCGTTTCGGGTACATGGTGGACCCGGTAAGGTACCCCGGGGCAAGAAGCGCGTGATGATGACGATGTGAGCCTGGCAGGGGAGCACTACCTACTGGTGATTTTACCGACGCGCCGGATATCCGGAGGATACCGTCGTGGTCTTGAGATGGATGGTAGGGGCCGGTCTGGACTGACGGCGCCCTAGATATTATGATTGAGACATTGAGATTTCGAGATATTGAGGTACAGAGACTGTGATACAGAGATATCGAGATATTGGGATTTCGTTTTGTGCCGATGCTAGGCACTGTTTTATGCTGATTTCATTATGATACCTCATTTTAAAAATACAAAGGAAATCTCACTAAATTATGAAAACAGTTCTTCATTTACATGTATTTTGTTTTCATGCATTCATACCTCATTCATATGATATATTGCTACCTAAGGCACTGACACGGGCACATGAGATTACATTCGGGTTAGATGTTTACCCTAGCCTTGTTATAGGTTGCATGTTATATATATAATTGAGGATATATTATGATCATTGACCTAGGTTGCGTTATTTATGCGATTTCTTTTCGTGGATGTTTTTCTATTCACGAGTTGGCAAGTCATCCCGTTGTGCCCCAGTTTCTTGCAGGTTCGCCGTACAGGTTTCTTTACGGCTTTGCTGGCACTATTTCTATTTCCGGGTGACTTGCTAGTAGGTGGGTTTACTTGTATCGTACCCCCATTATATATCTTGTATATTATTATTCAGTTGTATCTAGAAGTTCCATCAACCAAACATGTATTTATTTTGAGATAGAGACCAGTGATGTTATTCCTTCGACCTTAGAGTCGCGCGTTTTATTCCTGTGGTTTTCTTGTGGTTTTGAGTTACCTTTTGAATTTTGATCCTCGCCGTTGGCGTTGTATATTATATTGCTTGTGTGGTTGTGGCCGTCGATTGACGAAGAGCTAGCTCCCGCTTGGGGATGCCTTTTTATTGTTTTCGTATACTATTCATGTTGTATCCCGTTTGGGGGCCAGTATTTACAAAGGGGACTCTGCCGAAATTTTCAGGAAATTTTTGATGTTTTTAAAAACCGCATAATTCGGCTTATGCTATTGAAACTACTTGCTTTAAGTTGGTTTTTCCTGCACTCTACATCTTTTCTTGGTTTGGATTTCTGGGTTTTTGGTTTACTTAGATTACGTACGCCTCGAGACGTTCGTAGTTTAAGTGCCGGTCATGTTCCGTACTTTCGGGTCGTGACATTCATAGCTGCCCAGTGATTCTCCTAAGATCCGATTGATTCCTGATCACTACACCTAGTGAGTCAGATATATCTGGTCTGGTACATAACATCGCATACATGATAGAGCTTACTGCCGAAGCATAGGGTATCCCTTGCACACGAGCTCTCTCCAAATCAGTCTCGGGAGACATCTTTTTGGAGAGAGTGATTCATGAGTAAATGGGCGAACCACCGCGTTTAGAATCATCCATACTAAACCCCTTTAGTATGGTGTTAATGTACCTGGATTTTGGACACTCCTAACATCCTCTTAGATCTATCACCATAGATCATAATGTTGGATATATATGCCCTAGAGGCCTTCATTGTATAGGATGCTAGGGATGTGTATGTACAGGACAATCTTGCTCGATATGATAGTACGCTATTTGGTTTGTATTTATCTTAACATGTGATATATTTTACTTTGTATTTCATAAATTGTATACATGTTGATAAAGCCCGTAGGATATTTGCCTAACTACCAGTGTTGTGATGGCAGTCATACTTGTGGGAGCTGGGTGGTCAATAAGCACATCCTTAAATGTCCCTGGTCGTAGGAGTATTGAGACTGTGCATCGATACTCCAGAGTAGACTAGTGTATCCATATCTAGACCCTGACGAGGGGTGATGGATTGGTCCCGCAGCCATTAGTGATATGCACCTAAGATTGTATACAAATGCTCACTGGGTGAGAGTTCACCGGACATGACTCACCGAGGACTGACTAGATGGTATTATACCTAGCGTCAGATAACAGTTCTTTGGTGACATGTGTGCAGATAGTCTGTCGACTGGAGGTCGTCATTTGCCTCGTATGAGTTCCCACTGTGCTTTGATTACTACCCTACCATGGCTCAAAGGAGTCGTGCAAATAGGTTTTAGTTGGATACAGTCCCATGCCACATGGAGGCAGTGAGTGACTGTTGGGGATTCGTCTCTCTCGGTATAGGGAGTCGATATCGCACTATTATCGGTTGGTCATCACCATAAGTCCCTGGCCAGGGCTGATTGAGAATTATTGGTGGACGGACCAGTAGATTCTCGGATGGCCTTGAGCCACACTGACATGACCTGTACGGTTATTAGGGGTCTGATGTTTTCCACCCCCTAGAACTTACATGCGATATTCTCAGACAAACAGACTGGACTGCACGGATATTGTCACGGACAGGCTTAGAAGGGGTTTCGGACGAGTTCGCTCGTCGGCCTCCTTTTCGACATGTACCTGGGTTGCCGTTACGTATAGCTAGTGCCACTGACGGACTTATGGTTAAACCCACTGTCTGTGTACTATCGAGTCTTTAGAGTCCCACACAGAGGGTTTCCTTGGATCAGGCGAGACGATGTAGAGGCCGTATGGTCTTACGGCAGGGTTTCGATCGCATACGTGTACTGGCTACACGAATGATGTTCGGACAGATAATACTAGTGGGCTTTGGTTTAAGCCGGATCCTAGTATTATACTATTGGATTATACCTGTCTCTGTGTATCCGTATTTTTCGGAATACAGATACATGTACGTATATACTGTGAGGGCATTCTTGTAATTTTACAAGAATGAGCTTCTAGAAGGCGACACCTCACTATTGATTTATCCTTTTTGCTAAAGGATTAATGAGGTGGAAATTAGGAGATATTTGAGGAATGGGTTGCAAGCATGGCTTCGTATATTGTTTATTCATTTGGGTTTCCTATTGAAGCATAGTTGCATTTTTTGTGAGTATTTTTTTCCATGCTGGAATTATTGGAAAAAGACTTAGTCATTCTCACACCCATTTCTCACTTTCATTCTCATGATATCATTCTCTCTCCTAGGTTTTCTCTCCTCCTCCCTCAATCTCATCCCATCACATGAGTTGTGAATAAATGAGTATTGAGACAAATTAATGCAATACATATCTTCTCTACTTCTACTTAGTAGTCGTTCTTAGCAAGTTGGATCACTGAGTTACCTCATTTGAGGTTAGAGCTTGACCATAGGCCCTCGGGTGGATCTTTTTTCGGCACAAAGGAGACCGGCAACCGAATTCATTTGAAGCTTTGGAGGAGCCAAAGAAAGGAGATCAAGAAGAAGCTTGAACCAACGAGTAAAGAACCACTTGAAGACCCGAAGGAATTGACACGAGGGTATAATACTTTAACCGAGTAGTTAACGCCCTCTTATAGTTTAGTTTTTGTTAGTTAAGGTTTAATCAAGATCCAAAAGTGGATAAGGTCTATGTTGCAAAGCCAAACATGATCTTTTGATGTGAGAAAAATCATTTTTGATGTATTCCACCTCCCCGCAAACACGTGAGGTGGGCTACATAGACTTACACATAATCCACAAGATGTATTAGGTATCATCCAGATCTTTCATGGAGAATCCTCATGATAAGAGGAGCTTGACTGTCACGACCCGAAAGAGCACGTGACTGGCACTTGAACCATATGAAGTCTATAGGACCCCATCTAATCCAAGTAAGCCAAAAGTCCAGAAATCTAAAACCATTTTAAGGAGTAAATAGAGAAAACTAGTTTTTAAGAAGTAGGAAAATAGCTTTTAAAAGTGAAGAAAACATGTTTGAAAATCAAAGTTTTTAAATAACTAAGCCGAATATGCATTTTAAAAATCACATATCTTTTCTGAAAATTTCGGCAGAGTTTCCTTTGTAAACACTGGCCCCGAACGGGGTACAACATAAATAATATATATGAAATGATAAAATGCATCCCAAAGCGGGAGCTAGCTCTTCGTCAATCGACGGTCAAAGCCACGCAAACAATATAATATACAACGCCGAAGGGCGAGGATCAAAACTCAAAGGAAAACTCAAATAGCATGAAAATCGTAATACTACAACGCGCGACTCTAAGGTCGAAATAATACATAACTGGTTTCTAAGTCTGAAACAATATACAAGTTTTTGGTTGATGGAATTACTAGGTACAACTGAATAATACATATACAATGGTGGTTCTGATACAAAAGAACCCACCTACCCAAGCAAGTCACCTATAAGGAAGGAGTGTGCCAGAAAAGCCGCAGTGAAACTTGTACGGCAAAAACCTGCAAGAACTGTGGCACAACGGGGGTGAGTTGCCAACTCATGAATAGAAGATATCTACAAGTAGAAATCACATGCATGACCTAATCCTAGGCCAAAACGATCAGATATATATAAACCTTAAATAAATAAGTCTGAAACATGGTAAGGTGGCAATATAGCATCTAAACATGTATGTAGTGCCAAGTGCTCATGCCAGTGCCTCAGGTAATAACATATCATAGGATGAGGTATGTCTGCATGAATAAGTATGATGAAGTATCTAAACTGATATCAATACACATATATTAGCGTCCCATTCCACTAATATTGGTGTAAGGGCATATATAACAGCGTCCTCATCCACTGTTATATATACATAAGAAGTATGATCAATATAATCAAAGTCTGTATGTATGTGGATGTCATCTAACTATGTGATCAATGTCCGTATGTATGTGGATCCCGTCCACCTGTCACCCAATGACAATAAGCATCATGCATGTAAATATCATAAAGCATATGCATGGAAGTATGAGGATATAAATCAAATCATGGAACCTGAGTGCCTAGTATCGACACTCGAAAACATCATGAAACCTGTGCCTAGCATCGGCATGTAAATCCTCATCTATCAGGCGTTGTCACCATGACTGGCCCTGATAGGTATGTATCATACGCTATCTAGAATACCCGAGTGCCCAGCTTCGACCCTCGAATTCCGACGTATCCATACGTACATAACTCCAGTCGGTATCCCCACGATAACCGCCGAGTCCAAATACTATCACCGGTAGGTAGTACTCCCCTGCCGGTCTCACCGTCTAACATATACGAGTCATCTTGCCCCGGGGTACCTCACCGGGTCCTCTATGTACCCGCAGACGGTGCCTACCGCTCCTCGAATCGGGTTTCACATGCCACTCTCAGAACCGAGAAAACACATGGTGGACGCTCTGAAATATCATATCAAGGGTAACCGGGTTTTTAAATTAATATATACTCTCCTTTAAAATACGCACGGTTCCCAAATCCAGAAATATCATGGAAACAACATATCTCAATGCGTATAGTCAAAAAGCATGATGTATGCGACATATAATCAAAATGTAAGCATATCAGTATATCATGCAACATGGAGTATCAATATGCACATAATTAGGGAAGACCGCTTCTTTAAAATGAATCAGTTTTTAAAAGTATCTTGCGGTTCCCAATCTGCGAGTCAAGCCAGAATCATCTATGTATGCGCAATATGTAAGTGTACAAGTATAAGTGTGTAACAGGTAGGTGCACGAGTAGGAGTGTAAAATATGTGAGTACACGAACATGAATGTACAACAGGTATGTGCACAAGTATGAGTGTACGCTATGTAGGTACACGAGTATGAATGTACAATAGGTATGTGCACAAGTATGTGCGTACACTATGTAGGTACACGAGTATGCCATGCAAGGAATCATATCATGAATGCAACAGTACTACACTGTAGTGACATGGAAATTATCGATGATGAAGTGTGTGAGCCGGCAAATAGTGTGCGTGGAACATACGCATCATCAATAATAATGTTGGTGTCCTAACAGCATGATGGTAATATAGCAATAAACACAAGTAATGCGATGCAAATAATAGGAATATGCGGAATCAAATAATCAACGCAGTAGTGAAGAATCTACATCAGTATGTAAGTGTCATGCAGTTTTACCTTTTGAAATAAGACGAATCGGGGTTTTTAGTAAAATAAGGGCTACGGTGTTTTTAAGAAAAAATGCGCCTTTTGAAATTATCCGTAGAATCCCTTTTTGCCTATCTTTAAAATATTCCCGGTTCGTTAGTTTTGAAATAGGTATGTCTCGGGTTTAGTCTAATGTCTACTAAGGACTCTACAGACCTAACTAACAAGCTAAGCAGGAGGTGTAAGGAAACCACCTACAACTGAGTCGATATATATATATATATATGTATATATATGTATATATGAATATAATAGTCGGTGATCCCGCCTCAATAGTATCGCGTACGATACAATATATCATATGACGTCCTCGAGTCATAAGTGCGAATCTATCATCAATATAAAGCTCGTACGGTAAATCGTCGTAGGGCATCCCAATAACTGGGTACAAGTCAATATCACAATTGTCTCATCAATTATCTGGTATCCTCATCATCATATCCCATGATCTGGGGTACTGATCTAAATCTAGTACAAATCGATACCATCCACATAAATATACGTGTGCGTGTGAAACACACGTCTATAGGCCCGCTAAAAACCACATGTCGTATCCCAAATACGAATCACATCATATCACCGATATCATGGCACTAAGCCCAAATCATCGACTCATCTCCAATGTCATCCACTATCCTCATCATCAAGGTACACGTATAGCAATAAGTACGTATGTGCATGTGGGTGTAAACCTGTTCTAGGGTTCGCGACTTGAAACTACACTAGTTTACTTCTACCCCTAATCTATCTATAGTACACCTAACACATCTCAAATACCCACGACACTAAAAGCTATCATGAGTATATATGTATGCTATACTAATATCGGACTGCGGGGGTGCTATACGCCATCCACCTGACTTCCCCCTGTAGATATAATCTACTCACTTGCATCCTGCGTGTCGGTGTCGATGTCGCCTTCATTTTCTTCATCGTCTCGGATCGCCGTGGGGGTACCTACATATCACACATATCGCATCGCATCAAAACCAAATCGAAACTTAAAATGACACGCGAAAACCAACACGATACGCTAAAAGTTCTATAGGTTAGAACCTATGGTTAGCCTTCGCAAAACAACCCGAAATCACTCGATATAGACGTACAAAGGTCACACGATCGAGATAACGCATAAATACCAAAATCTGGAAATCAAAATACACAAAATCAAAACTAAATTCAAAGCAGCAACCCAAGAAAATGATCCCAGATTTCGTCTCAGGTCAAACAAAGGCAAGCAAACAAGTCTAGAGTGATGTATAGGGTGCATATGACCTACAGTAGAAGCCTGGACCCTACCCTACACTAAGTGGCCGAGCCCCCCTACAGTGAAAACTGGCCTGGCCGGCCCAGGGTACTCCAGTAGGGTTCGTCTGGCTACAGGGTGCTCCTAGGGTCTCAAATGGGCCTCTGAACTTGTTTATTTTTTCCAGAAAACTCCCAGCACATTCCAGATTCACCTGCACGCTCTAAACACTCACAAACCGACATGGAATGATCTGTTTTTGGTTTCCAGGTCTTGTAATGTGTCGGATCTGGGTTTGCAGCACCAAGGGGGGTTCAAGGGTCACTAATAGGGCTTAACTACACTAACACAATTCAATTTAACCTTAACCCTCTCTAGGTTTGTCCAAAGTGCCCAAAATCACACGATATCGATATGAAACTTGAATTGAAGCATATGGAATGAAATACTACTATAATGGGTGTAGAAATTACCTCCTTAGAGACTCATGAATCCTCCTACAGCACCAAAACATCAACTTTCTTGGTCTATTCTATAGCTTGTGAGCTTGTGCACACTTTTTGTGAAATGGAATTGGGGTTTTGGGTTTGTTTTAATGGTGTTTTAGGGGATTTGAAGGAGGAGGAAGAGGGAAGAAGGGCAGGAGCAGCAGCAGCTCAATGAGGGGAGATAGAAATGGGAGGGTGTAATGAGGAGGGATGGTTCAAAGAGAAGGTTGACCTATACCTACCCCCTCTCTCTCTCATCATCATTCCTTACTTTTTCCTTATCATCATTCCCTACCTTTTCCTTTTCTTTTCCTAATCTTTCTCTCTCAAATAGTAGACCCAAAACACCCATGGTAGGAAAAATATAACACAAGTCCAAAAATGATATGTGCATGTTTTGCACAAAGAAGCCAAAAATCCGATTAGCGATTTTTAATCGCGATTAGCACTAAATTATTATACAAATGCTCATAAAAACTTAAAAATGACATAATTCCATAGAATACATTATTTTTGAATTTTCCATAATTTTTTTCAAAATTTTTCCCATTTATCGGTATTTAATTATAAATTTAATATTAAAACAATCAATAAAATAATATTAAATTATAAAAATTCCCAAAATAATATTTTATTATTTTGAAATGTTATAATCTTCCCCCCTTAAAGAAATTCAGTCTCCGAATTTAAATTTAAACCCCCAAATTCTAAACATTTCAATAAGAAGTCCAAGTCGTCGGGGCTCCGAAATCATCAATACATAAAACACATCATAACGCAATGCTTGCGCATGAGTAATGAGCAGATAACTCAAAAACAAAACTCCGTCAAGTATCCTGCAATCATCGAAGTTATGGTAAAGACACAAATGTCAAATCCAATACAAAACCAATATGATATATATCAAAACAATACATGTAATTAGCTTAAGTAAATGCATGCCAAATCTTTTTAAGTCGCTGTGCGATGCGCATAACACTGCAGAGTGGCGGACGTCCATTATAATAAAATACCCATATACATATATATCCTTTTTTTAATATGCACGTCCCGCCGTTTTGAAAACAATTTAGAAGGGTTTCCTTGTTTTAAACGTTTCGTGTCATATCAGACACCTAGGTATATACTGAGACTATAGCTCGCTTTTTGGAAATCCCTTCGATAACTATCAGTGCATACAAAATATATCCAGGTACTGTCCTCTGACTAGTCCTGCTCAGTATGAAAACACATAGCAAATATCATAAAAAAATGTACTGCTCCATAAGGAATCAATCCCAAGAATGTATGTAAGAATACTCTGTGCGTCTGGTGCGCACGGAAATCAAAATCCATATATGTGCCATACAGGTGCATAAAACAACATCTAGGTGCAACGGGTGTGCACGAAACATCTGTTGTAGGCAGCGTGTGTGCCCGACAGCAAAATCAGGTGCATCTGACATGCACCAAGAATCCCGATTCAGCGCATCTGTGTGCACAAAAATCGTATCTCAAATCATGCGCTCAACACGTGCGAAAATCCAAATCAGATGCATCCATCACGCACGAATAAAATCTAAATCATGCGCACTCAACATGCACGAAATCACGAAATCCAATATCAAGCGTCGAACATACGCAAGTCCAATCAAATGCACGGAGTGCAGGAAATCAACATCAATATCAGGATCAAAATCGACGGTATACAATACAGCTCAATAAAATCAGGTATACCGCGGTGGATAATCTCACAATCGTGTGCATCAACGTGCACAATTCAAATCAAAACACTAAAAGTGGATGTAAACGATGCCGAAGGCATAAGTCGAATCATATGCATAACACAGGCATGAAATCAAAATCGACATATCGAATGACATTAAATCGAAGTCAGGTGCAGCTGTAGTGCACAAAATATAAATCCGGTGCAACAAAGGCATGAAATATAAATTTAGTGCGGCATAAAACATAAAACTGGTGCGACAAACGCACGAAGTATAAAACTGGTGCATCCTATTCAAGAAATACAAATACGGTGCATCCTGTGCACAAAACCCAAACAATAACTCAAATGCGTAAATATCAACACCGAGTGTAGCAAGGTGTAAAAATCATAAACGTGTGCAACTGCGTGCATAAAACACATATCAATGCACTACAAGCACATATAAGCTATACCGAGTGCAAAAATCAATTCGGGTGCGTATGATATGCACAAAATCAACTCAACTGTATGAAATCCATGAAGTCATAAGCAGGTGCAGCCAAGGCACGAAAACGATATCGGGTGCAATAACTGTGCACAAATCATAAATCAACACAACAGTGTGTAAAGCACATCTTAAGTGTAAAAACTATGCGCAAGATATCTACTTGCCTTTTGCTCACGGTCTGGTGTCCTCTGTCTCTTGGCCCTTATCTTCTCTGTGGATTACCAATCTCGCAATCCATCGGCTCATCGGCCCTGTCAGGTGTGCTAACGGGAACGATTCCGTTCTTGCACTTCTCTGGTCATCTCTCAGTCAATCCTCACGGCCAGTCGTAAAGCAGCACGTCACTGGCGTCGGCCTCTGGCTCTCTGAATACACGTGACACATCTGATCCTGGGTGCAAATCACACTGCAGCAGTGTCCCGAAAGGAATCCCGCTCAGGGTCTCTTCCGATCTTGCCTATGCCGAACTGTACGGAGGTTGGTACTCTTGCGAAACCTCTTCTCACTCCCTGGACATCTGCGTCCCCAGAACGGCATTTTCTCGAAAACTGGTCGCATCCCAACGCCTCTGTAAACATCTCCAGCCTTTAATCTTAACGGGGAGTAACAATAGCTCGTCAGCATCTCGCACGAACCTCTTGTTCCGCCTGTCTGCATCATCGTCCATTTCGACGTCACGTCTCTATCTGCGCACTGCAATTGTTCTCGGCTACGGTCTATTCGAAGTCTCCCACACGGACTCGAAATCACGAACTCGGTATCTTCATCACTCTGTGGAAGATATCTAGCCGAACAGATCCTCCGGAACTCGTCCCATCCTACGGAGATATACTCAATACCCATCTGTTCTTGACCAATTCACAACGCATCTGGGTGAGGTCCTTTATCCGAACCTGGTCAACTGTCTCGTCGATGATGCCGAACTCTGGCCTGCTGGGTGTGCGCAATATGACCACTCCTGGGTCCAAGTCTTCTCGTATAATATTCCAGAAAGGTCCTGTCGAGGTTTCTCTCAAATCTCGTTTCTGCCGAATTGCCCGGAAATTACCACCTTTACTATATCTGGCTCTTGTTCCGAAATGACTGCATACCCATCGCGACTCCTTCTGGAAGGTATATTCAGCAATCAATGCCTCTGCATGCATAACGCATCTCTGATGTCAGCGGAGTGAAACGTCCTCTCGTCAAGAGCTCATACGAATCTTGTACTTCACTTTTCTCTGCTGTCGACTGCTTCGGACTCATTTCATCGCGGCTGCATGGACGTCGCTCCAATGGCTATACTCGTATCTGGAGTCTCCCAAGCAATATGTCCCGTCACATGATATCCGAATTATGTCGAACTATTCGATCGACTCGTCAGAACCTCATAATCCCCCAAGAGCTCAACATCTTAGGTACAGTTTAATAGTATCAAGTACATACCACAGCATCGGTGGTCCAGCCGTAGAAGGGCAAACCCAAGCCTCACTAATGGCGCCGCGGAACTGCAGCAAATCCAAGGTTCAAAGGCTTTCACACGGTCATTATGTCGAGTTAGGGTTTCATTCTTCTACAGGATCCATAGAATTGCTTGCACGTCTTTCCGAATACTTTAAACTTAGAATATAGTTTCCTGACATTCAATCGTCTCTATCGACTCTCAACGAATCTGCGTGAAGTTGTCTCTAGCTAGAATCAATCTATCTGATGACCTCGCATCGGGGTAGGTGAACGAACCGCTTTTCCAAGTCATTCATCCTTGGGTGACTAGCGACTCACCATCATATCTCTAAGTATATGCTCAAGCTGCAGTAGCTCCAATCATCTGGGTGATATCTCGTTATATGCGGCAACAACTGGCTCATTCGTCTGTATGCTGAACAGCGCCTCAATCGCCCTGAATAAGCGATATATCATCGGTCATCATATCCTGGCTGGCCTTTAGTAGTAGCCTGATCCTCTGGTACCGATCTGCACCTCCGAGAAATCTCGTAAAAGCGATCTGTCAAACGCTCATGGCGCGAAAACACAATAAACGATGCCTCTATAACCAATCGTATGTCTCTGGAATCATGCCCTAGTCAGTCCTCGTCCACGACGAGCTCAGGCTGACGCAACTCTAGCCGTAGCTCTCTCTCTCTCTCTTCCCGTGTAATCGTGGCAGCAAAAAAATCATAACCAGTATCGATGAGGATAGATCATAGGAAAGAATATAACACTGTGCAAGGAAATGTACATCCTAAGATTTCTTAAGCGGAGTAGCGTATCGTAAATATGCCGTGGAATATACGTACGGTACGTCACTCTACTCAAGCTACCTACTCTATCAACCAAGGGTCATCCAACGCGATGAATGTTCGGGTATAATACCCCCTTGACTAAGTCTACGTTCCGTAAGGTCAAGCCTAAGTTCCGTATATATATATATGCTCTAGGCTCCACATAGTCAAACTTAGACTCGAACCAAGGTTAACCTAGCGCTCTGATACCAACTTTGTCACGACCCGAAAGAGCACGTGACTGGCACTTGAATCATATGAAGTCTATAGGACCCCATCTGATCCAAGTAAGCCAAAAGCCCAGAAATCTAAAACCATTTTAAGGAGTAAATAGAGAAAACTGGTTTTTAAGAAGTAGGAAAATAGCTTTTAAAAGTGAAGAAAACATGTTTGAAAATCAAAGTTTTTAAATAACTAAGCCGAATATGCATTTTAAAAATCACATATCTTTTCTGAAAATTTCGGCAGAGTTTCCTTTGTAAATACTGGCCCCGAACGGGGTACAACATAAATAATATATATGAAATGATAAAATGCATCCCCAAGCGGGAGCTAGCTCTTCGTCAATCGACGGTCACAGCCACGCAAGCAATAAAATATACAACGCCGAAGGACGAGGATCAAAACTCAAAGGAAAACTCAAATAGCATGAAAAGCGTGATACTAAAACGCGCGACTCTAAGGTCGAAATAATACATAACTGGTTTCTATGTCTGAAACAATATACAAGTTTTTGGTTGATGGAATTACTAGATACAACTGAATAATACATGTACAATGGTGGTTCTGATACAATAGAACCCACCTTCCGAAGCAAGTCACCCATATGGAAGCAGTGTGCCAGAAAAGCCGCATTGAAACCTGTACGGCAAAAACCTCCAAGAACTGTGGCACAACGGGGGTGAGTTGCCAACTCATGAATAGAAGATATCTACAAGTAGAAATCGCATGCACGACCTAATCCTAGGTCAAAACGATCAGATATATATAAACCTTAAAAAAATAAGTCTGAAGCATGGTAAGGTGGCAATATACCATCTAAACATGTATGTAGTGCCAAGTGCTCGTGCCAGTGCCTCAGATAATAACATATCATAGGATGAGGCATGTCTGCGTGAATAAGTATGATGAAGTATCTAAACTGATATCAATACACATATATTAGCGTCCCATTCCACTAATATTAGTGTAAGGGCATATATAACAGCGTCCTCATCCACTGTTATATATACATAAGAAGTATGATCAATATAATCAAAGTCTGTATATATGTGGATATCATCTAACTATGTGATCAATATCTGTATGTATGTGGATCCCGTCCATTTGTCACCCAATGACAATAAGCATCATGGATGTAAATGTCATAAAGCATATGCATGGAAGTATGAGGATATAAATCAAATCATGGAACCTGAGTGCCTAGCATCAACACTCGAAAACATCATGAAATCTGTGCCTAGCATCGGCACGTAAATCCTCATCTATCAGGCGCTGTCACCATGACTGGTCCTGATAGGTACATATCATACGCTATCTCGAATACCCGAGTGGCAGCTTCGACCCTCGAATTCCGACGTATCCATACGTACATAACTCCGGTCGGTATCCCTACGATAACCGCCGAGTCCAAATACTATCACCGGTAGGTAGTACTCCCCTTCCGGGCTCACCGTCTAATATATACGAGTCATCTTGCCCCGGGATACCTCACCGGGTCTACCATGTACCCGCAGACGGTGCCTACCGCTCCTCGAATCGGGTTTCACATGCCACTCTCAGAACCGAGAAAACACATGGTGGACGCAATGAAATATCATATCATGGGTAACCGGGTTTTTAAAACAATATATACTCTCCTTTAAAATACCCACGGTGCCTACCGCCCCCGATGGGTTTTACCCCTCCAGGTGCAACATTCAAAGTCATACTTTGTTGGTGTACTTGGATTCCATCTTTGATCGCATAGCATCCAGCCATTTCACTGAGTCCCTACTCGTGATGGCCTGCCTGAACCTGGTTAGGTCATCATCTATGATGATGCAATCCTTGCTCCCACCGTCACTGAGGAAACCGTAGAATCTCTCAGGTGGATGAGGAACCCTACCAGATTCGCGGAGAGGCCGAGGTTCGTTGGAGACTATCGAATCCTTTAGTTTCACCAAATCATCAGCTGTTAGTTTGTCCAGCTGGAACTCCTTCCAGTTCTACCTCATAACCACTAATTTCTTCATAAGAAATTCCTTTTCTAAAAAAGTGGCATGCTGAGGAACATGTAAGTGCACGGCGGCGCCCCGGCCGTCAATCCGACGGCCAAATGCGGAAACGGTGATAAACTTTAATTTTGCGAACTTTGCAAACCGGCACCACCGCGCACTAAACCCCGGATCGGGCCATTAAACTAGATCTAGCTAACAACAAGACGGGTTAGAGATGTACCGAGTGATCCGAGTCCTCCGGTCTTCTCGTCATCGTCCCGATCTCCTGCGGAAACTCCGGTTGTCGCCTCCTCGCCGGAAGGGCACCACATCGCCTGTATCTTTTACGGGCTCTCGCCTCTATACCGAGGCAACTCGGGCGCGAAGTTGGCTAGCCGATGCGTCCAAGACTTGCTATAGATATAGTGTAGAAGCTTGTCTCTTTTGGGGTTATGAGGTTGCCATGGTTGGAGGAATTTTGCACTAGAATTTCATGGATGCTTGATGGAGAAATTGAGCATGCATGAAAATGAGCTCGGCCACCAAACTAAAAATGAGCTTCCTGGAAGAACAATAAAGCAACCACTCATTTTTTTTGCTCACTGGAAAATCAAGTCAGAAGTGTGCATGGGTGTATGAATCAATATCATGCAAAAAGGATATTAAAAAAAAACCTCACAGCAAACACAAAATGGGGGGGTCCACTAATTAAGCAAGAAAGGAATTATTCCACTCAAAAAAATACTCACACATACCCCCAACAGTGGCCGGCCCATACCACCATAACTTTAACCCATTCCAAATCAAATCCATTCCCTTCACAATAAATGCAAGAATGGTGCAAAAGAAAAGATGCTCTCATAAAAAAACCTTTTGCAATAAACCACCTCCTCAAAGTGTTATTTGCAAACTTGCAAATAACCCCCTCCATCGGAAAAGTCCGGCCGGGAAAGAACAAAGGAAAACCGGCCGGAACGGAATGCAAACTGGCAACTCCAGAAAACTGGTCCCGTAATAAATTACAGGAAAACCCCGATACTGTGCATACACACCCGCATTTGTATTCCGACCGAAATACAAATGCAAAGAGACAAAACTACACAATCAAATACTAAGATCCGGCTTAAGCCAAAGCCGGCTAGTAAAAACCGTCCGATCATGATCCGTGCAATACCGCACGTATCTGATCGAACCCTACCATATCTCCATACGGCCTCTACAGCGTTTCGCCCGAAAACTTGAGTAACTGAAAGTGTGGTGGACTCTAAAGACTCGTCAATCCTATGGCTGTGGATTTAACCACTAGCACGTTAGAGGTATAAGCCAATACGTAACGGGCCACCAGCTATTGACTAAAAAGGGACGTCGATGAGCGAACTCATCCTGACACCCTACTGAGCCTGTCAGTGACAATATCCGTACAGTCCGGTCCGTTCGTCTATGAGCATCGCATGTCAGGCCTAGGGGGTGGGTAAAAGTCAGACCCCCAAAAGCGGTACAAGTCGTGTCGGAGTGTAGCCCAGAACACCCTGAGATACTACTGGAATACCTACCAGTAAATCTCCTGCCTTGGCCAAGGACTTCGTGTAATGGCTCTCCTAGACACAGCGCGACCTCACCCCCAATACCGGGAGAGACGAACCCCTGAAGATCCGCTCACTGCCTCCATGTGGCTCGGGACTGTACCCAACTAAAACCTGTTTGCACGACTCCTTTAAGCCGTGGTAGGGTAGTAATCAAAGCACAGTGGGAACTCACACGAGACAAATGACGATCCCCAGGTCGATGAACTAACCTGTACACATGTCACCAGGGAACTGCTATCTGACGTCAGGTATAAGACCAACTAGCATGTTCCCGGTGAGTCCTGTCCGGTGTACTCATAACCCAATGAGCACCTGTATACATCTTAGGTGAACCAACTGACACCAGTGGCCTGTGAGACCGGCCACCGCCCCTCGTCGGGGTCTCGACTGTATACACTAGTCTACTCTGGAGAATCGATGCCCTGTCTCGAAACTCCCACGACTAGGGACCTTTTAAGGATGTGCTTATAGACTCCAGCTCTCACTTATATGATCGCCCTCATACTGCTGGCAGTCAAGCAAGAATCCTAGGGGCTCTATCAACGTGCAATAGTGACCTGTCAGGTCACCTAAAGCAGTACACGATGATAAAGATAAACCAGATAGCATACTATCATCTCGAGTAAGACTGTCGTACCGGGATAGGTCCTCCCTCAATCATTGCAATCACGTGCCTGTGATCCAATAATTGACTCTGAGGGCACTACCTCCAACAATCTCCCACTTGCACTCAAGGCTAATTATTGCGATGTCGCATACTCACAGCCCGTGTGATACCGAACACCCAACTCCTCTACTAGTCAGTCGCACAAAGCCTGTTTGCGAAACTATTGCGTTCGAGGAAAAGCCTCAGTGAGTGGATCCGCCTAGATGTTTCTTTCTATGTCTCTCTATATCTCAAGTTCGCGGAGAAAACTATCTCCCGAAATGAGCAATACCTGTCTTAGAATGTCTGGATGTCTGATGGGACCGAGCTCATAAATGTACTCCAAATCCAAACTTCTTAGACTGTATCGTCAACTGAACTTAATCAGTATCCTGCGCCATGCCTCCCTCAGTATCTGCCTGGATCACCTGTCCAGAATACTGTCCCTCGTCAGAGGGAAAACTATAACTCTGATAACCTCCTTGTCGTCCAGGTCACCTTGGAAGCCTGGAATGATAACTGTCCCCGAATGAGGCTGTCGTTATCATATCCCTAGAACATCCACTTATGTTCTAAAACTGCTTCCGACTATTTCTCCAGGATTGGATCAATGTCAACTTATTGCATCTAGTGCAAGAACAACATCTGGTGTGGTACTTGACATCTCATGATTGACTCAATTGCCTATGCAAGTGATCTACCAATCATGCACATCCCTCTCTACTTTAGTCTATAAGACACCTTTAGAGAGGGTGACTCCATCACCTGCAGATACACTACCGTGCTAGGAGTCGTCCATTCTAAATACTCATAGAATGCTGTCAAAGTACCCTGATTGGGAAACCACCCAAATCTAGATCTAAAACCATAGATCTAGTAACCAGTATGTCTGATATAATGTCCAAATCCCATGTGGAGAAACCACCGTGTGACGACCAAAGTATAACCGATCGTAGTATAGGAGTTTCCTTTCCTACTCTGTGTATGTCATCCAAATACCAGGATATCACACCCTACTACCTTCTCAACAGATCCATCCTCTATTCTGATGACGTCAAACCTATGACTGTCACATCAGAAATAGATGATCTATCTCCGCTATATCTGCTTTAGTCTATAAATAGACATAAGCCTGATGTCCACCAATGCTTCCGCTGCTCCCACTGACTACGACAACCCTCTGAACAGAGTCATATAGACGTGCACTTCTAAAGCTAGTTTAGAACGACGCTATACTCATCCTCCTGCCGGGTCTCGCAGCCTGGGATCAACAACAATGGCAAGTGTGGGTAAACAAGAACTTCCCTGTCACCGTCCTTGAGGCTACCGGAGTACCTCTCGGGTGCCTGAAGTTACCCACCTTATCTGCGGAGTGGCCAATGGAATGTCAAATCAGATTGAATCTTTAGGTTCCTTATCAAATCTTCAGTAATCGTTTGCGGTTCTGGAATCACTTCCAGTTCTACCATACTCCTACTACTGTTTTTGAAAAAAAAACATTTTTAATAAAACTGTGGCGAGTCTAGAACAATATTTCTATTGATCTGCCAGATGGTAGAATATCAACCCTCGTCATAGCCTGGGTCAACCCACAAACAGCCATTACAGAAACGTGCCTTGAGTTGTCCAGTGTCTGGTTTTAATCATAAGCCGGACAACTCCCCGTACCATAACATCGTTAAGATATGAACTGTTCTATATCCAATATAGAACCAGAGGCACTGATTTAATTGAACTAGATTCAAATCATGCAGCTATCTCCAGTGCATGTCAACTAAATGGAAGGAGGCCGATCAGCGTTACTCAACTTAGGAATGCTTTCAATTATGAGTAACCTGAAAGAGAAGCTATTTCTCTTTATCATTACTATCAACTGAATACCATACACAAGTATCTACATCTTCGATCACTTTGAAGAATCCCGATACTTGCTACACTTGGTTCTCTACTCTATTCAAATACTTATAACTCCTCAAAACTTAGACCCTGTGTTTCTACGAAACACATGTCTAAGAACTAGAGAAGTTAAAAGTAAACAGAATATAGTATGAGGACCAACCCCTCTGTCCTAATGGACACTGGACAACATACAATACTCTGTATAAGTCCGCCGAGTCTAACAACTCTTTCACTGTGTGTCGTAGGTTGAAAACTGTACTTATGGTTAAGAAGAATTACACCGCTGTTTAATGCTCCTTACCTAACCATCCACTGATATAGGTAAATGTCATCGACATAATATCAAAAGGTATATCTCATTCTATGAAAATAGACGTACAGATATATCAATTTGAAATTGGTGCACAACAGCGGATATTCAAAACCAAATATTTGCCGACCGGCAAACAGCCCAGGTGATCTCCTCAAATATCACCGATTACAACGAATCTCGATATAATGAGGATGATCACCCAATTCCCAATAACTTACTCCCACTCATCATCTGTAAAACCATACAGATGTGAGAATCAAACCTGGTAAATACATACCCCGGAGCAAGTATCTAATCGGGAAATCAGTTTTCTTTTAACATTACACAGTTGAACTGAAACATTGAAATGTTTCGATGGGGTATCCTGGTATTCCTAGTAATGCCTCTACCATTAACCAGATTCACAACTATAACCGTATAATTCTTTGCCACCTCTCCAAATCCCTTTATATGTCTTTAGTCATTACCTTCTGCACACCCCTTTAGGCCAATTGGTTTTCTTCCTTCCCTACCGTTCGGCACCAGCCTATGGTTTGGAAGAAGACTATCCAATAAGCATAATGGGTGTACTGTCCTAACCCTAGGAGCACTCGCAATGCGAGAGAAGGTGAAGATAAAAGACAACCGAATACACCTTATTCCTATTTCTCCTGGACCAGAATCCATCCCCGAACTGGAACAAGTTCCTTTCGAGTTCGTATATAACCATACGATGGATTATCCAATAAACTGTGGATCTTTGTAGTGATACGGAGTGTCCTGGAGAAATACAAAGGTGATTTAGGATTGGCGAAGAAATACTTGGTTTGGTCGTGAATAGCAGTCGCAATTTACTTTGCCCTCTTACTAATCCCTTGCTTTGTCTGAATCTTAATACCTTCTGCACACCATCGTTATGCTAATTGGTTTTCTTCATTCCCCACTGTTCGGCACCAGCCTAAAGTTTGGAAGAAGACTATCCAATTTGCGTAATAGGTGTACTATCTCCTAAACCAAGGAGTACTCACAACTTGAGAGAAGGTAAAAGGGAAAAGACAACTGAATAATCCTATCCGTTTTCTCCAGAACCGGAAACCATCCTCGAATTCCTTCGAGTTCGTATAAAACCATACGATGGTTTTGTCCAATGGAAGTGGACGTTCGTAGCAATACGGGGTGTCCTGGAGAAAAGGGTAAAAGTAGGAGTGGCAATGAGGTCTGCAACTCTGATAATCCAAAAGCCAGTGTTAAGAAGGTTCGGTCAACTTGGTCACTGAGTCATAGTCTTAGGGTCCGGGTCAATGGTCGCTGCCAGAGAGAGAGAAAAGAAACACTCAGGGTGCACTCTAACCTAGATCAGAATGGTTACCAATTTATCTAATCTGGAAACCTCCCACTGTACCTCAAATTCTCCTCCAAACCTGAAAGAAGAATTAGTCGGGGTCACCCGAGGAGTAAACTAACTCATCAGTGGGAATCGGGATCCAACTCTCATCGCATGATAACGTGACGGAATCCGCTCACGGTATCACACTCCAGAAGGTATGCGCATATCTGGCAAGTTTCAGTTCTTTTGAAACTCCCGATGTGATTTCTACCCCATGCTCTTATGACCTTGGCGTGAGGTCAAAATATCATAAGTCACATGTCAAGTTCTACCCATCATTGTCTAGGTTAATTTGAACCCACCCGTACATACCCTTGACGTAGGCCAAAATAGTAGTACGACTGTCCCAAACCAACGCATCTATCTATGCAACAGATAAATACCCGGCAACTACCAAACACTATGCCTTGGCGTGAGGTCAAAATACATAGCTTGAATACTACCGAATATTTAACTGAAATGATGGAGGGCTACGAATGGTTTCTGGCGAAAACCTTTAACGTAATGAACTTGATATCGTTGAAGGAACGGATAGCTTTTTAGAAAATATAGTGACGAAAACCTTTACTAAAGAGGTCACTCCCGGTGAAGGGATCTCGGCTCTTTCCCCGTAGAATGGGGTGCAGGATATTCCAAATGAATACCACGATGCAAAGCAAAAGTAATCGGCTATAGTGAAGTTAATGCCCTGACGCAAACTTCTGTCCAAGGGGTCACTCCCGGTGAAGGGATCTCGGCCCTTGCCTCGTCGACTGAGGAGCAGGATATTCCAAATGAATACCACGATGCAAAACAAAAGTGAACGTCCTTGCAATAACAGCTTTTTGAAAAGTGTTCCAACAACATCAGATTAGCTTTGTTTAACTTGCATTGATCCGAATCAATGCAGTCCCATCAATTGATCACACCACAAAGAACGAAAATATACTGACGTACGTATATGCCATCTGCATTCGCCACTGGGTCCCGTCATCACCCGTTAGGTTAGCTAACTAACGGCAGAGCGGGGACTGGACTAGCGCGGATGAAAAACATATACAACATCTACTAATATATATACCAATATATTATATTTCGCTCAAGGCGTGAATAAAATGCAACATCACAGAAATGTAAAGCATCACAGAACAATACAGATATCTGGGATCCCCGGGTTTCACAGAGCCACTACTGAAACCCGACGTTCCCCTGGTCGTGTGGATAGCCTGTGCAATGAAATCCTAGACCCCTACGGGCGCGGCAAGTCACCCGCCAAAACCTGAAGCGAGGCAGCCCCCTTCAGCACCGTGAATGGACCACCCAGAACTTCACGGAATCCGGTAACTTGGGCACCCCTCCTGGGTCAACCTGTACCCCCTACGAGTGCGGCGAATAGCCCGCCAATTCCAGACTGAAGCCCCCTCCGTCTCAATGCCCTGAGATGCGAGCTTGTTGCCTTCTAGAATCCGGCTATCCGTTCACCCCTCCACGGGGTAACCCTAGTACAGAAAGTAAAATATACATACAACGGTACATCGACCGCAACCTGGTCGTGCCCCAAAAGAATAATACAAACAGGCAGTGACGGCAGTCCACATGTCGGACGCTCGCCCCGCAATATCAGATGTACATAATACAACAACACTGTACTAGCATTGCATCCAGACTATCCCCCACGACCGATCCGCAACAACACAGCAAATACATAGAACATCAATGTGAAAGTCACGTTCGCAAATCCGTCTAACCGGGCTATAGCAGTTAGACAGGATTTACCGATCGAGTGACATTCACGGTCGCAGATATAATGTAAATACTGTGAAAAATGTGTTTAAAATATCCGATCGATTAAACTTTAACAAGTGGGCCCCAAAGTACTACTGTAGCACATCAAGAAATTCTGGGCCCAATATTAATATTCCAAAACCCATATTTTAAGCCCACAAAGACACTGTAGAAATTTGGTGCAGGGATCTACACAGTGCGCGGCGGAACCGCGGCCCAAAGGGGGTTTTGGCCGCGGTTCCGCGCCTCCACTGTCGATTCACCCTGTCGAATTTCTACAGTAGCCTAGTGGTTTCCAGTACATCAATTTTATACAACCTGAAAAAATTTTGGAGACCAAAAAATTTCAACAGAAAACGGTCGCTAACAAAAATGTAGATTTTGGAATTTTGGTCGATCGGAAATGCAAAACACATTAAACCAAGCTAGACTAAGTTAATGGCGAGGCTCTGATACCACTGTAAGTGCACGGCGGCGCCCCGGCCGTCAATCCGACGGCCAAATGCGGAAACGGTGATAAACTTTAATTTTGCGAACTTTGCAAACCGGCACCACCGCGCACTAAACCCCGGATCGGGCCATTAAACTAGATAATAACATATCATAGGATGAGGCATGTCTGCATGAATAAGTATGATGAAGTATCTAAACTGATATCAATACACATATATTAGCGTCCCATTCCACTAATATTGGTGTAAGGGCATATATAACAGCGTCCTCATCCACTGTTATATATACATAAGAAGTATGATCAATATAATCAAAGTCTGTATATATGTGGATATCATCTAACTATGTGATCAATATCTATATGTATGTGGATCCCGTCCATTTGTCACCCAATGACAATAAGCATCATGGATGTAAATGTCATAAAGCATATGCATGGAAGTATGAGGATATAAATCAAATCATGGAACCTGAGTGCCTAGCATCGACACTCGAAAACATCATGAAATCTGTGCCTAGCATCGGCACGTAAATCCTCATCTATCAGGCGCTATCACCATGACTGGTCCTGATAGGTACATATCATACGCTATCTCGAATACCCGAGTGGCAGCTTCGACCCTCGAATTCCGACGTATCCATACGTACATAACTCCGGTCGGTATCCCTACGATAACCGCCGAGTCCAAATACTATCACCGGTAGGTAGTACGCACCTTCCGGGCTCACCGTCTAATATATACGAGTCATCTTGCCCCGGGATACCTCACCGGGTCCACCATGTACCCGCAGACGGTGCCTACCGCTCCTCGAATCGGGTTTCACATGCCACTCTCAGAACCGAGAAAACACATGGTGGACGCAATGAAATATCATATCATGGGTAACCGGGTTTTTAAAACAATATATACTCTCCTTTAAAATACCCACGGTGCCTACCACCCCCGATGGGTTTTACCCCTCCAGGTGCAACATTCAAAGTCATACTTTGTTGGTGTACTTGGATTCCATCTTTGATCGCATAGCATTCAGCCATTTCACTGAGTCCCTACTCGTGATGGCCTGCCTGAACCTGGTTAGGTCATCATCTATGATGATGCAATCCTTGCTCCCACCGTCACTGAGGAAACCGTAGAATCTCTCAGGTGGATGAGGAACCCTACCAGATTCGCGGAGAGGCCGAGGTTCGTTGGAGACTATCGAATCCTTTAGTTTCACCAAATCATCAGCTGTTAGTTTGTCCAGCTGGAACTCCTTCCAGTTCTACCTCATAACCACTAATTTCTTCATAAGAAATTCCTTTTCTAAAAAAGTGGCATGCTGAGAAACATGTAAGTGCACGGCGGCGCCCCGGCCATCAATCCGACGGCCAAATGCGGAAACGGTGATAAACTTTAATTTTACGAACTTTGCAAACCGGCACCACCGCGCACTAAACCCCGGATCGGGCCATTAAACTAGATCTAGCTAACAACAAGACGGGTTAGAGATGTACCGAGTGATCCGAGTCCTCCGGTCTTCTCGTCATCGTCCCGATCTCCTGCGGAAACTCCGGTTGTCGCCTCCTCGCCGGAAGGGCACCACATCGCCTGTATCTTTTACGGGCTCCCGCCTCTATACCGAGGCAACTCGGGCGCGAAGTTGGCTAGCCGACGCGTCCAAGACTTGCTATAGATATAGTGTAGAAGCTTGTCTCTTTTGGGGTTATGAGGTTGCCATGGTTGGAGGAATTTTGCACTAGAATTTCATGGATGCTTGATGGAGAAATTGAGCATGCATGAAAATGAGCTCGGCCACCAAACTAAAAATGAGCTTCCTGGAAGAACAATGAAGCAACCACTCATTTTTTTTGCTCACTGGAAAATCAAGTCAGAAGTGTGCATGGGTGTATGAATCAATATCATGCAAAAAGGATATTAAAAAAAAACCTCACAGCAAACACAAAATGGGGGGGTCCACTAATTAAGCAAGAAAGGAATTATTCCACTCAAAAAAATACTCACACATACCCCCAACAGTGGCCGGCCCATACCACCATAACTTTAACCCATTCCAAATCAAATCCATTCCCTTCACAATAAATGCAAGAATGGTGCAAAAGAAAAGATGCTCTCATAAAAAAACCTTTTGCAATAAACCCCCTCCTCAAAGTGTTATTTGCAAACTTGCAAATAACCCCCTCCATCGGAAAAGTCCGGCCGGGAAAGAACAAAGGAAAACCGGCCGGAACGGAATGCAAACTGGCAACTCTAGAAAACTGGTCCCGTAATAAATTACAGGAAAACCCCGATACTGTGCATACACACCCGCATTTGTATTCCGACCGAAATACAAATGCAAAGAGACAAAACTACACAATCAAATACTAAGATCCGGCTTAAGCCAAAGCCGGCTAGTAAAAACCGTCCGATCACGATCCGTGCAATACCGCACGTATCTGATCGAACCCTGCCATATCTCCATACGGCCTCTACAGCGTTTCGCCCGAAAACTTGAGTAACTGAAAGTGTGGTGGACTCTAAAGACTCGTCAATACTGTGGCTGTGGATTTAACCACTAGCACGTCAGAGGTATAAGCCAATACGTAACGGGCCACCAGCTATTGACAAAAAAGGGACGTCGATGAGCGAACTCATCCTGACACCCTACTGAGCCTGTCAGTGACAATATCCGTACAGTCCGGTCCGTTCGTCTATGAGCATCGCATGTCGGGCCTAGGGGGTGGGTAAAAGTCAGACCCCCAAAAGCGGTACAAGTCGTGTCGGAGTGTAGCCCAGAACACCCTGAGATACTACTGGAATACCTACCAGTAAATCTCCTGCCTTGGCCAAGGACTTCGTGTAATGGCTCTCCTAGACACAGCGCGACCTCACCCCCAATACCGGGAGAGACGAACCCCTGAAGATCCGCTCACTGCCTCCATGTGGCTCGGGACTGTACCCAACTAAAACCTGTTTGCACGACTCCTTTGAGCCGTGGTAGGGTAGTAATCAAAGCACAGTGGGAACTCACACGAGACAAATGACGATCCCCAGGTCGATGAACTAACCTGTACACATGTCACCAGGGAACTGCTATCTGACGTCAGGTATAAGACCAACTAGCATGTTCCCGGCGAGTCCTGTCCGGTGTACTGCTTGGTTTCAAAAATATTAGTTTACCGCAATCAAGAAAACGGCGTCGCTTCGCAGCTAGCCGGTGAGTGCGGGTCGATCCACAGAGACGGGTAAATTCCTTTAGTGTGTCTTAACGAGTTGATTCTATTTGTAGTTTTGGTTTTATAAAAATCTAGATCTAAAACTTAATTAATCTAATTTAAATTCTTGCTAGGGTTAGGTTTAGGGGAAGTTTTGGAGATTAAGGTTCTTCCTCACCGCTTTCAATGCCATTTTTTATAGATCTATTAGATGTTAAGTTAATTATTAATAAAGTGGATACGAATCTCTTGGGAAGATGTTTCTTCCTCTAGATTTGTATCCTTACTTTGTTGATAATTATCCTAACCCTCACGGAAAACGTGCGCAACCGGCCCTTTATACTACGGTTCATCGTTACCTCGAAGGGTAGGATGCCGCAGGGAGCGGTTGTGCTCGTATGCGTGAAGTACTAATTCATTAGGTGAAGGTGGCATTAAAAGGGGCGAGAGATCTCATCTCTCAACCCTTTCCCTAAGGCTAACCCTAACAAGCGAGGAGACTACTCGCTCATTAGGGGATGAAATAACATTTTAATTAAAAGAACAGAAATAAAATACTTACTAATTCGATGGCTCCCTCCAAACAAGAAGAACAGATCTGAAATTTATTCCCAGAATTTCTGAATTTTATTGATTGAAAAGAGGCATACAATTTTTAGATCTAAGATTACAATTTATAGGAAAATAGGAAACCTAGGGCTACAGGCTCTCACACTTGTGCAATTACTGATTTGACCACTTAAAATTACAATACCCACAACAGCGCACCGTCACAGAAAAACTGCGCCGACACGGGCATATAATGGCCGCGGATCCGCGGCTCCAGGTAGGGTTTGGCCGCGGTTCCGCGGCCAATTAAGGGAGTTGGGCTCTGAGCTTTCTGGGCTTGGTTCACTGCACCTTTGGGCTTCTGTTTCTTCACTTGTTTTCTTTTTTGGGCTTCTGGTTCTTCTCCAGATATTTCAGTGAAGACTTGTATTGGGCTTTTTAACCATTCCACTTGACTTTTTGGACCTTGCACTGTTCTTCGATTAGGCTTGACTAGGATCCGTCTACTTGTTGGTCAAAAGTCCTTTTTCTGTTGTTTTGTGTATTTTTCACTGTATTTGCTCCAGAAACCTGTATCCTGTAATATGCAACAAACGTGCGTCAAGAGTACCTGTTTATTTATAAAAAGGATAAGAATAGGGGAATGATAAATGCAATATTATAGTCTGAACAAATACCCCCAAACTTACCTTTTGCTCGTCCTCGAGCAAACTTATTATTTTATTCTCTACAAAAAACCTAACCGCACTTTCGCAGGGAAACGCGATTGCACTGAGCACGTGCAACAAGCCGTTAAACCTCTAGGTGTCCCTAGTAGGAGGAGTGTTGTCTCCTGAGGGTTTTCAGCGGATTACACCCACAAAATCCTATCAACTTGGCCCATTTGACTTTTGTTCTCCAATTAGGTTTTCTAACAAGGAATTCTATTATCTTTTGCATGTAAATTATCCACCCATATTCTTCACACTTCCTCATTATTTAACTTAAGATTATATATGTTATGTAGACCTACTTAGCTTTCGGCATTTCTTAAGTTTTCCTTCTAGGGTTTTATCTCCACTTAGGAATTTTTATCAACTCTACTAAAGATACAAGTTCTATTCTTTATTCCTTTTTCTCATCTAAATTCCAATCACATATCCCTACGTGTGTGTATAGATCACCCCTACACTTGGAAATTCAAATTAAGCAATCAACCCCTTGTCCGTTGTCCAAAGTACTAATTAGTTAGTGAATTTAAATGAAATTTGCTTACACATCCTTCATGCGACCGTTAATACTTCTTGAGGTACCAACGACCGATTACAAAACGCGTTTGCACTTTAAAGCATACTTCCTAGTCTTTGCAACACCCAAGGCTTTAGCAGTGACTCCCAAACCAGTTGGTCTAAGGCACTAGGTGATGAAGCACCCTCGCTAAATATTTTTCTATTTTTGCAGCCTTAAGTAATCACAAAAACCAGTGTCCATTTTTTTTCCTTTATTCACACTTTTTCATACTAAGGACTTTAGACAAGAGCCTTTCAAGGTCTCTTCTAATATTCCAAGTTTCAAGGTGCGTGATTGTGCAATTTGTAGGGTATACGTTTTCAGAATCTAGACTTAAGCTAGGAACTATTTTTCAAACTTATACTCTAATAAGAACATCAATACTCTTCCCTCATTTTGACTTAGCCCAAGAAGTGAACCCAAAATTTGCCTATTTCTAAATAAACTACAAGGCATATACTTTCTACTGTTAAACTTTAAGGAAGGTTATTTTTAGGGTTTTTAATTCACTAAGTCTAAGATCTAGTTGTTCCTAATCAGTTAACCTATTAGTCAAACTCAAGTCAACTAGCCAAAATTGAATACAAATATTTTTATAATTTTTGAAATTTTTCAATTTTTATGGGTTTTCAAATAAATATGCAAATGCAAAAATATGTACAAATGAATGCGAAGGAAGAAGACGTACCGAGCATACCCCCAAACTTGAACTTGACAGTGTCCTCACTGTCATGCTAAACCAAGAGGGTCAAAATACCGATACTCCCCTGTTTATTTATTTATAAAAAAATTTTATTGTTAAGATAAACAAACATATATACAAAAAGACCCTCCCCCAAACTTCATTTAAACTATGTTAGAGATTACTGCCAAACCTTGCATCGGCCAAAAGTCAACACCAACCATTTGAAAAATTTATCAGTAAAGAATATTGGTTGGTGGAAAATTAAGTTGTGGTGGTCCGCAAAGAATTGGGGAAGATAGAAGTAGTGGAATGGGAGGTGTGGAGGTGAATATACAGGTGATGGTGATGCATCGAAACGAGAATGTAAATGATCAGCAATAAGTGGAGTGTTAGCATTCTCGTATCTTATTAAAAGAAATGGGGGTATTTCAACTTCTAAGGGAGGAAGTTGACTCATCACAATACCCCCAAGATGTTCCTGTGGGTCCTCTATTGACATGGCATCATCCATCACATGTTTATGATATTCACTTATGAGGGAACTTATCTCCTCGATGTCCGCCATGGTCCAACTGGAAACTTGCCGCCTATCTTGTGAGACTTTTAAAATAGCGTTCTCTTGCTCGAAGGCTAGAGAGGCTGATATGATCATGGGAAAAGTCTCATTCTCACCTATGTAAGCATATCTACAGTGAGACGGCAAGGGCATGAGTTCGAACTTCTGAGGCGAAAGAACCATTGCGGAAACTACCTCGAACCCAAAGGACTCTAACACAGGTTTGAAATCACTGCAAACAACCGATTCGGATGGTTCGACTGACTCATCCAAAAATTCAAACGACTCATATTCGGGCTGTGAGTCGTCGTCATCCGAAAAAGTGAAACATTGATAATCAGCATCGGTTGTGTCAACGGTAGTAGGCTCAAGGAGGGACGCACTAGTGGCGTCAAAACTGTTTTCATCAAATAGAAATCTTTCAAGCTCGCAGTCCTCCTGCGTGATTTCGTGAATAGAGCAAACTTCTCGTGTACTAGTTTTAGGCACGGGGGGCAGACTTCCCATCTTATAAATATTGAACTCACTAGACCTCTTTCCGAAGGATAGAGTCATGGAGCCATTGCGACAATTTATTACGGCATTGGAAGTGGCCAAAAATGGTCGACCAAGAATCACCGGAATTTGGTTTCTTGGGTTAGCAACAGGTTGTGTATCCATAACGATAAAATCAACGGGGAATATGAATTCCCCGACTTTGATCAACACATCCTCTAGTTGACCCCTTGGATAGGTGATTGATCGATCAGCCATTTGGAGAGTGCAACGAGTGGGTTTCAACTCTCCAACCCCTAATTGTTCGTACACGGAGTAAGGAATCAGGTTAACACTAGACCCAAGATCTAAAAGTGCATGATTAATTTGCTTATCCCCAATTGTGATTGAAATAGTAGGACAGCCGGGGTCCTTTCGTTTTTTGGGGTAAGGTTTGATGGTGGTTAATAGCATTGCTCACTGCACTAGCCACTAGCACTTTTTTGGGTACTTGAGATGCCTTTCTCTTCGAGGTGCATAAGCCCTTTAAGATTTTCGCATATGAAGGGACTTGTTGGATAGCATCCAAGAGAGGTATATTTATGCTAACCTGCTTAAAGATCTCCACAATCTTCTCCACTAGTGCATTTGGTTTATTAGGACTCAACCTGTTTGGAAATGGTGCATTTTGAAAATTTGTTGAGTCACAAGTCTGTGGAGTAGAATGTGGAATAGGAACGGACCCCAGTGTGGATGTGTTCGTGTTGTTAGAAATGGGTCCATTCGAGTCAGAAGAAGTAGAGCCGTGTGAAGGGTGGAGAATAGGCTCTAAAGAAAAAGGTGAAGAAGGAAGTGAAGAAAATGAAGAAGGGGAAGAAGAACCACCGGCGGGGATGTCATCACTAGTTTCCATATTATTTTGCAACTCTCTTCCGGATCTCAACGTGGTCACCGCATTTACATTGTGATTGTGATATGCGTTTTGTGGGTGACCGGGATTGGGCAATGGTTGAGATGGAAGCTTTCCCTTTTCTCTCTCGCTCAACGCAGCAGTTAATTGTGCAATTTGTGCCTCAATAGATTTGATACTTTGATCGTGTGAGGCATTGTTATTCATTAAAGATTGCACATAACTTTCAAATCTTGCTGCGGATTCTGTGGTTTGCTTGAGAAATGCTTCAAGACTTTTCTCGAGCGAGCTAACCTTATCATCATTAGGTTGAACCAAATTGTTCGTTTGATTTGTATAAGGTTGTTGTTGGAAAGGTTGCTGTATTTGAGTTTGTAAGGGTGCTTGTTGTTGTTGTGGAGGAGCTCTTTGAAAATTGTTATTCTCTTGGAACTGTTGATTTGGGTGACTCTTCCACCCCTGATTGTATGCCGAAGAGTAAGGATCATTTCTTTGTCGTTGCTGAAATGCAGCATTGACTTGATCCTGTCCTTGAATAGGTGCATTATAAGGACACTCTTCGGTTAGGTGCGACGGGTTCGAACAACAAGCACAAACAGTTCTTGTGGGTAGAGTAGGGGCAGGAGAAGTCGATGAGATTTTGGTCTCAATGGCTTCTAGCTTTTTCATAAGTGAGGCCATCTCGGCCTTCATAGCAATTGACATATCTATTTGATGTATGCCTGCCCTAGATTGACCAACTGTGGTCTTGGTACTCTCCCACTGAATTGTTTGCTCACTTAGGTCCTCAAGAAACTGCCAAGCTTCGTCGCTAGACTTGGAGAGAAAATGACCTTGACAAATTGTTTCTAGCAACTGCTGCGTTCAATCCCTCGTATAATGTTTGGCAAAGTTGCCAATTTTCTATCCCATGATGAGGGCATTGAACATGTAGGTCTTTAAATCTCTCGAAGCATTTCCAGAATGGTTCGGACGGAAGCTGTGAAAATTGTATGATTTCGTTTCTGATTCTAGCAGTTTTATGATGAGGGTAGAACTTTTTCAGAAAAGCTCTCACAAACTCGTCCCAATTTCTAATGGAATGTGATGCGGTGCTGTATAGCCACTTCTCGGCTAGGTCACATAAGGTAAAAGGAATGACCCTTAGCCTTATTGCGTCATCACTTAATTGGGTTGTCTTCATCATGCCGCAAACGTTTTGGAATTTATTAATAAAAATATATGCATCTTCGGATTCCAAACCATGAAACTTAGGCAGCATATTGATGAAATGTGGTTTTATTTCAAAATTATCCCCATTCGCCGGTGGGGGTGAAAGACATGTGGGTAAAGAAGTGCGGACGGGGTAGAAGAGATCCTGGAGCGCACCTCGTGCGGGCGCTACAACAGGCGGGAGATTCGGATTATTCGCACCTGGCGGAGGTGGAATCATTCCCGTCGGTAAGGTATAGTTGGGGTCGTGTCCCGACATACCTTCGAAAGAAGAATTTGAGGTTGGAGGTAAGAAAATGGACGGAAGATCGACGAAGGGTTCGTCGAAGGGTTCGTTGGTCTGTACCAACGAAACACGGACTAATCGGGCGTTAGTATCCCTAGTCCAAGATGACATACACTAAAGGGTAGTGCAGTCAGAAAAAAAAAACAGAATGTGGGGGTAAGATAACGTCAGTGAGAAGAAGTGGTGGAAGTGAGTTTCAAGTTTCTTTAGCGGCAAGTTGCAAGTTTTGAAAAGATTTTTTTTTTTATTTTTTTATTTTTGTGAGTTTTGCGAGGAGGTTTTTGAAAACGGATTCGTGACACAACTGACTCAACCACACATGCACAATCAGGCCTAGATCTAGGGTCGCCTAGGTCTGCTAGACAGCTCCTAACTAGGGCTAGAAATAGACCTCGAACCGCCTCTTCACGGACAAGTACGGCCAGGTAAGTGGGAAGGAACCACCACTACAGTGGGCCTAATTAAAAACCACTAGCCTAGACACCGCAATGTCGGTTAGGATAAACGGCCGATGCCTACCCTAGTCCTTTTCCTATTGAGCTCGCTGTCCTTAGGTCTGAGTCTAATCTTTTTTTAATTAAAGGTGGTTGATGCAAAATGCTTAGGTGTTTTCTGGGGTCCTGGGAAGGGTGATGAAATCCCCACCCAATCTGAGTTTGGTCAAATAGCCCCTTAGAATCCGGTTAAATTATGCAAAACAAATAAAATTTCACTTGCAATCAGAATTTTTAAGCGCGGCGCAAAGAAACCTGCAGAGATCTGTTATTTAGAAGGGGGAGAAAGACTCTTTATGCAAAGAAATCCTGCAGAAAACTTTTTACAGAGAGATATATGGGAGATTACAGAGAGGAGAGAGAGATATCAAACCATAAAATTTTTCAGGTGCTGACGTGTCAAAGGGAGCGCGGATGCGCGGGGGGAGGCCCCTAAATGCGGCGGAAGCGCGGCTGTGTAGAGGAATCGGCCGCTAAAAAAAATTCTGCTGTTCTGTTGGGCACTTTCTTCTCTGTTCTGATATGTAACTTTCTGATTCCCTCTCTGTAGAATTCCAGATTCTTGATTCTTCGCTGTTCCTGCAAGATCCAAAAGATACACCCTTCAAACAGATCAAATTTGATTATTTTTTATATTTTCCGATTTTTATAATTTTTAAAATTTATATCAACCCGAAAATTCACAAAAAGAAAGATTACGCCGTCCCCGGCAACGGCGCCATTTGCTTGGTTTCAAAAATATTAGTTTACCGCAATCAAGAAAACGGCGTCGCTTCGCAGCTAGCCGGTGAGTGCGGGTCGATCCACAGAGACGGGTAAATTCCTTTAGTGTGTCTTAACGAGTTGATTCTATTTGTAGTTTTGGTTTTATAAAAATCTAGATCTAAAACTTAATTAATCTAATTTAAATTCTTGCTAGGGTTAGGTTTAGGGGAAGTTTTGGAGATTAAGGTTCTTCCTCACCGCTTTCAATGCCATTTTTTATAGATCTATTAGATGTTAAGTTAATTATTAATAAAGTGGATACGAATCTCTTGGGAAGATGTTTCTTCCTCTAGATTTGTATCCTTACTTTGTTGATAATTATCCTAACCCTCACGGAAAACGTGCGCAACCGGCCCTTTATACTACGGTTCATCGTTACCTCGAAGGGTAGGATGCCGCAGGGAGCGGTTGTGCTCGTATGCGTGAAGTACTAATTCATTAGGTGAAGGTGGCATTGAAAGGGGCGAGAGATCTCATCTCTCAACCCTTTCCCTAAGGCTAACCCTAACAAGCGAGGAGACTACTCGCTCATTAGGGGATGAAATAACATTTTAATTAAAAGAACAGAAATAAAATACTTACTAATTCGATGGCTCCCTCCAAACAAGAAGAACAGATCTGAAATTTATTCCCAGAATTTCTGAATTTTATTGATTGAAAAGAGGCATACAATTTTTAGATCTAAGATTACAATTTATAGGAAAATAGGAAACCTAGGGCTACAGGCTCTCGCACTTGTGCAATTACTGATTTGACCACTTAAAATTACAATACCCACAACAGCGCACCGTCACAGAAAAACTGCGCCGACACGGGCATATAATGGCCGCGGATCCGCGGCTCCAGGTAGGGTTTGGCCGCGGTTCCGCGACCAATTAAGGGAGTTGGGCTCTGAGCTTTCTGGGCTTGGTTCACTGCACCTTTGGGCTTCTGTTTCTTCACTTGTTTTCTTTTTTGGGCTTCTGGTTCTTCTCCAGATATTTCAGTGAAGACTTGTATTGGGCTTTTTAACCATTCCACTTGACTTTTTGGACCTTGCACTGTTCTTCGATTAGGCTTGATTAGGATCCGTCTACTTGTTGGTCAAAAGTCCTTTTTCTGTTGTTTTGTGTATTTTTCACTGTATTTGCTCCAGAAACCTGTATCCTGTAATATGCAACAAACGTGTGTCAAGAGTACCTGTTTATTTATAAAAAGGATAAGAATAGGGGAATGATAAATGCAATATTATAGTCTGAACATGTACTCATAACCCAATGAGCACCTGTATACATCTTAGGTGAACCAACTGACACCAGTGGCCTGTGAGACCGGCCACCGCCCCTCGTCGGGGTCTCGACTGTATACACTAGTCTACTCTGGATAATCGATGCCCTGTCTCGAAACTCCCACGACTAGGGACCTTTTAAGGATGTGCTTATAGACTCCAGCTCTCACTTATATGATCGCCCTCATACTGCTGGCAGTCAAGCAAGAATCCTAGGGGCTCTATCAACGTGCAATAGTGACCTGTCAGGTCACCTAAAGCAGTACACGATGATAAAGATAAGCCAGATAGCATACTATCATCTCGAGTAAGACTGTCGTACCGGGATAGGTCCTCCCTCAATCATTGCAATCACGTGCCTGTGATCCAATAATTGACTCTGAGGGCACTACCTCCAACAAAACAAAACAACTTTTTCTCCTTAGTGTGGTAGAATACATTCCCTCGCAAATGTTTAAGATATCCAACAAACTTACAGAACTGACCTTGCCTCGAGCTTGTCTGGATTTTGTTTTTCTACATAGGCCGGACAATCCCATATCTTAACTTGTTTAAGACATGGCCTCTTCCCCTTCAATATCTCATATGGAGTGGTAGGCACAGATTTAGATAGAACCTCATTCAATAGGTATGCAGCTTCTCAAGTGCATAACTCCCAAAAGGAAAACAGGTAACTCAGCAATACTCATCATAGAGCGCGCCATATTTCATAGGATGCGATACCTCCGTCCCGATACACCGTTGTGCTGTAGTGTATACGGAGGAGTAAGCTGAGAGAGAATCCCATTCTTTGTTTAGAAAATCCAGGAACTCCATACCCAAGTATTCACCTCCCCGATCTAATCGAAGGACTTTAATACTTCTACCCGTCTGGTTCTCAACTTCAAGCTTATATTCCTTAAATTTCTCAAAAGTTTCAGACATGTGTTTCAACAGGATCATATGTCCGAATCTTGAGAGATCGTCGATGAATGTAATGAAGTACAAAGAACCAACCCTGGCATTTATAGACATAGGACCGTATACATCACCATGTATCAATCCCAAGAGTTCAATAACTCTTTCTCTGTTTCCAGTAAACGGAGTATTGGTCATTTTATCTTTGAGACAAGACTGGAAAGTATCATAAGATGAAAATTCGAACAGATTCTAATATTCATCCTTATGTAACTTTAGCTAGTTGTGTCGTATTGATATGACCTAGTCTACAATGCTACAAGAAGGATTCGTTCATTTCTGAACTACTCCTCTTATGTGTGTTCTATATATTTTGAACTGTGGTTTGATTTTGAACGTATATGTTATTTTATAACGTACCTGATCCATTCAACTCTTGATTCAGGAAAATGTTCACAACATTATCCAGCAATACAAAATTATATCCTTCTTTAACTTAATAAAGAATCTGATGTAATGTTGTATATCAGGTTCGGCATGTAAGAACATTTGTTCAGAATCAATGTATTTACCATTTAGTAATACAAGGTAATATTCGCCAACTGATTTGGCTGCAACATTTGCACCATTCCCTACTCTATAGAATGATCACCATTTCTCAGTTGTCTATCTTTCTTTAGCCCACGTAACATCTTACATATTTGGGATCCTGATCTGGTATCTCATACCTAGGTCGTAGAGAATACTGAGAAACAGTTCTTGGTAACGAACACACCGGAAGAATATGCATCAACATGCTTTTTCCTCGAATGAGTGGCATAAGAATCCTGGTATTCCCCTATTTCCTTCTCAGACTTTATAACAATTATCAGTTGGAGCGGAACCAATGTTCCCCAGCTCAGTATAATAAGCAGGTTCGGTCAATGCATTCATATTATTATCTTGATTAATGCATGTCACGGTCACTACTAGGAGAGAGAGAGAGAAGAAAACACTCTGTGTGTGCTCATTGCAAGATTAGATTGGTTATTATTTATCTAATCAGGATGGCTCCCACTGTTTTTATCAAATCTTCCTTCAAACCCTAAAAGTTAAGACTGGCTGGGGTTAATTACACACTACAAGTTCACCAATCTTTCGACCAGGCCAGTGTTGGTACTTTGAGGGAGGTTTTCCGTGCTTTCGCAAGGACCTAATTAAAATAAACCTCGTTTTCCCAGGGGCGTAACCCCGTTAACACCTTTCTAGATACCTACTTGATCGGCTAATTGTAATGTGGAAAACTCTCCCAGGAGTAACTCTTACTCGCAGTGGGTATCGGGATCCAACCATCTCATAGAATGTATGAAATCTCATTACAAATTTCAACTCTTGAAACTCCCGATAAAGGTTTTTACCCCTAGTACCTATGACCTTGGCTATGGTCAACATATCATAAGTCCTAGTGATGTTCTACCCATCATTTCATGATTAATTAGACCCACCCACATGACCCTTGGCTATGGTAAACATAATCATGTGACTGTCCTAATTAATCGCATCATATGCTATGTAGGAAGACATCACTTAACTACTGTACACTACGCCTTGGCTATAGTCAACATACATAGCACGAATACTAAGTACTTTATTTCCTAAAATGACGGAGGGTTGCAGATGGTTTTTAAGAAAACCATTAATGCTTTGAACTTGATATCGTTGTAGAATTGAGTGATATTGAAAAAGAGTGTTTTTGAGGCTTTTACTAGTTTTGCTAAAGAGGTCACTCCCGGTGAAGGGATCTCGGCTCTTTTTTCATCGAATGAGGTGCAGGATATTTCGCAAATACCATTATGCAAAGCATGAACTAAAAAATCAATCAAAAACAAAACCGAGTGGGTTGTAGCATCTGCTAGTTTTGCTAAAGTGGTCACTCCCGGTAAAGGGATCTCGGCTCTTTCTTTATCGAATAAGGTGCTGGATATTCTACAAGGAATACTGCTATTCAAAGCAAGAACTAGAGCTACCAGTTTTTAAATACAAGATTCTACAACGTCTTTCGGTTTCTTTTATTTCATTAATCTCATTAATGAAGTCCCATCAATTTTCTTCCTAAGCATCACAGAAGAAAGGAAAGCAGCAATATTTATTATATATCATATATATAATATAAGCATTCGTCTGAACATATCAAGTGATCACATCAGAGAATATCAGCAGCAGCAGAACACATATGAAATATTGGATATAATAGGAATTCCGTGTTTTAATTAAGCTAGTAAAAAACACGGATTCCACGTTCGTGAAGAATAACCAAACCCACATCCCTAGACCCCTACGAGAGCGGCAAGCAACCCTACCAATTCTAGAGTTATGAAACCCGGTCTCGACTCTTCGAGATGGTCTCCCACTAGACTCTAGAACCCGGTTACTTGTGCTCTCCTCCTTGGGTCCATCCTAATACGGAAAAGTAAATAATATACATCAATGGTGACATCATCCTCATCCCGGAAGTGCCCCAATAAAAGAATATTACATACAAGTTTTTACATGAATGAAAATGAAAAACTCTCATCTTACATAAACCCCCCCAGCTATTCAAACCACGACGATCCAATATAACATATCACAGCAACACATGCCATCACATGTCATCAATGTAAGTAAATATGTGTATCCCAATTGTCGTTGACATATAGCAACGAAACCGGTGATACACCATATATTACACTTACGGTCGCAGAAAAGAAAGTGAAAAACTACAACAGTTGGAATCCTCAACCACCTTAGACATCATAAACCCAATGTATCACATACTTTGGATTTCATGCCTAACCATATGAATTCCTTAGACATCACATGCTTAAAAAATTATAAATCCCGTATTTTAGTCTCGATATTGAAAACACTTTTCAATAACTTGTCAGGTAATTCAACAAGATTCCCGACAACCAAATCTAATGCTCGTCAGAAACTTTAGTCGACAGCCGCACCCCTGATGCCGTCGATGAAGTGCACTTAGGGGGTACACCACGACCGCGACCACCCGTAAGGATGCTTTTGGCAACGGGGTTCTCCTACAGTCACTTGGTCGGGGCTATGGGACGTGGCTATCTAGTAAGGATACCCAGCGAGTATCCGCGTACGCTACGTGATTGCGAAAGACTTTTGATCCACATTAAAATCCCGTGGAAACCGATCAAATGAGACTGAATTGCTAGATTTATAAAATTCAAATTAGGTTTTACAAAACTAAATATTGTGGATTCCAACTATTGTATCACAATTCATAGATAGCTAGACGATATTAAACTTTTCGATCGAATAAAAAACACCCAAAATTTCCCAAAGAGCTCAACACTTGAGCGGAGTTTAAAAAGTACCCAGAACATGCAACAACACCTATGGACCAACCGTAGAAGGGTCTGTTAGTTATATGTATGTCCTAGAGGCCATTACTATACATAGGATGTATATTGTAGTGGATGCTGGGACATATATAGGGAGGACTTTCTTGCTCGACATGATAGTATGCTATCTGGTTGAACTTTACCTTAACGTGTACACTGATTGTCTCTCTGTTACATGTTGGTAAAGCCCTTAGGATGTGTACTTGACTACCTGGACTATGATGCGGATCATACTAGTGGGAACATGGTAGTCCATAAGTACATCCTTCAAAGTCCCTAGTCGTGGGTGTATCGAGACGGGGCATCGATATACCAGAGTAGACTAGCGTATACCTTCTCGACCCATACAGATGGGCGATGGATGATCCCATATCCATTGGTGTTTGACATCAGAGATGATATACGGGTGCTCAGTAGAGACTGGGTACACTGGACGGACTCGCCGAGAACTCCCAGATGGTATTATACCTTACGTCAGATGGCAGTTCTCTGGTGACACTGGTACAGAGTAGTCTGTTGACCCGAGATCGTCATAGAGTCTTGTGTGGTTCCCACTGTGCTTTGATTTCCATCTTACCACGTCCAAGAGGGCGTGCAAAACGGTGGTTTTTGGGTACAGTCCCGAATCACATGGAGGCAATGAGCGATAGGAGGGGATTCGTCTCTCCCGGTATAGGGAGTTGATGTTGCGCTGTGTTCGATTGGCTATAACCGGAAATCCCTGGCCAGGGTTGCTGAGATTTACCGGTAAGTGTTACCAGTAGTTTCTCGAATTGTTATAGACCTCATATCGACATGACTTATCGAGCTATTGGGGTCTGACGTTTACCACCCCTAGGCGAGATATGCGACATATCAGACGATCAGACCGGACTGTACGGTAGTGTTACTGGTTGGATTCACTGGAGTGTGAGCGGGCTTGCTCGTCGATCTTCTGATCGCTCAATACCCGGGTGGCCGTTACGTTTGGCAGACCGCTTGCGGCTTGTGGGTATTTGATATGATCATCATCTGCTGCCGGCGTATTGACGAGTCTTTAGAGTCCTAAACAGAGGTTTCCTGGCTCAAGCGAAACAAAATAGAAGCGCATATGAGATATGTGCGGGACCAAGAATAATGCGTGTATGTGATACCATATTTCATTCTCGCGATGAATGTATCGATTGGTTGTATGCGATATAACCTAGTTATCGAATCAAGGGTTGATTCGATAAGCCGATACATTGGATACTAGTCGGTTATATGCGATATAACCGGATCGTTAAATCAAGTGTTGATTTAATGATTTAATGTATAATTATATATTTGATATATTATTTTGCATTAACTAGTATTGGTTCACTTTAAATGGATATTCTCACTCGGATGTACACATTGTATATGTGATATACTTTCGTGCACTTGATTGTATCATGTTTGATGATACATGTTTACTTGGTTAAGTGTATAGAATTAAACCATGGTTAAACTTATGATTAGGGTTTTATTTCCTTTTCTCATTTATTTATCTATTTATTCTTTTTGGAAATAAATAAAAAGGCATAAAGAGAAAAATGGTGGCTAATTTTGTTTCATATTGAAGCTTCATGAAGCTTTGACCTAGTGACCATTTTTGTCTCATGCTTAACCCTAACCATTCCTTTCAACCATGATTAAATCTCTACACTTGACCATGGTTCATTATATGATAAGTATTGATTTTCTTTTCAATATTAATTAACTTATCATAACACTTTCTTCTTCTTCTTCATCTTCTTTCATGAAGAAAACCTTTCTTCATCAATGGTGATTGATGATAATGAGTGAGAAATCCAATTCTAAAGTCTACCCACTTCCTATTTCTTCATCCTCTACCTCTTGCCAAGTAGTAGAGTGTGTTTCCTTCACAAGTTTTCTTGACTTGGTGATGTTGGAGCTTGATCTAGCGATGCCTCGACGTAGATCATCTTCGGCATGGACATCGATGACCTAGCCCGCTCTTTCTCCGATGAAGCCGACGCTAGAGCCCGGGATTGCATGAGGACAGCGAGGAGACTTCATTGCGGAGCTATGGAGGTGGAGAACCGGATCTACAAAGGTTGTATTTCCGTATTCTTGTAGTTAAGTGTTAACTAGTTTGCTTTGTCGCCTAAAAATCTAGCCAACGATCTTATTAGGGTTTCTCGGCACCGTTAATTTTTGAAATTGGCATGGTTGATGCCTTGTGAGACCTCATTAGGTTGCCTAGGAACCCTACAGTGGTATCAGAGCCTAGCTAGAGCCTTAGGCGAAGTCTAGACGGAGTTTGAAGTCCGAACGAACCGAAACCCCAAAATTTCCATGCTCTCTGGACATTTTCTGAATTTGTGGATTTTTGAGAATTAAAAATATGCAGAAAATTAAGCAGGGTTTTTTATGGAATACTGTGAAAAACGGAGACCTAACTCCGTCATAACGCCGCGGAACCGCGGCCTAAGCCCACGTGGCGCGGCGGTTCCGCGGCCATACTGTTGACTTTTTGACTCCTCTTTGCACAGTAATGTTTATAATTAACTCCTGTGTTTTCTGGGTAATTTTAATGTATACTCTACAGTTGAGTATTCTGGGGTTGTATTGGGAATCAAAGATTCGATCGGATTATCAAATTTTGTCTGTGTGGCTTTCCGGGTATTTTTGAATATGTTAAAAAGTTCGACCGGATATAAATACCCAACTTTTCCCCTGTCGGGAAATTTCCAAGTGTTGGATCTTTCCGTGGTTTAAAGACGTTCTAAGTAGTGCAAGTAACTCGATGGACCCTCTAGAAGACAACAAACCTTAACTCGATTATGTGACCGTCTTGAACTGCCCTTTGAACCTTCGGGTTTGGGGCAGTACGGCGTGCCACATGTGAGGCGTTGGCTTGACCCTTCTACGGCTGGACCGTTGCTACTAAGGCACGAACTGAATGTTTTTAGACTTGTTTCATGTGTTGATCTGTATCGGGAAAAATTTGGGTGTTCGATTGTTCGATCGAAAAGTTTAACATTTTCTATTTATCCGGAATGTGATACAATAATTGGAATTCACAAAAAGTTATGAGATAACTGAATGAATGTTATAAACATAGCACTTTAGTCTCACTTGATCGGTTGCCACGGAATTTTGACGTGATCAAAAGTCCGTCGCAATCACGTAGCGTACGTGGATACTCGCCGGGTAAACTTAATAGACAGCCTCGCTCCATAGCCCCGACCAAGTGACTGTAGGAGAACCCCATCGCCGAAGCATCCGTTCGTGTGCTCGCGGTAGCGGTGTTCCGCCTTGGTGCACTTCGTCGACGGTATCGGGGGTGCGACCGTCTACTAAAGTTTGCGACGAGCATTCGATCAGTATTTCGGAAATCTTGTTGAATTGCCGGACTTGATATTGAAAAGTGTTTTCGATATAGAGACTAAAATGCGGGGTTTATAATTGTTAGGCATGCGATGTCTAAGGAATTCATTGGTTTAGGCATGCGATGTCTATGCAGGTTGCGGATTCCAACTGTTGTAGTTTTACACTTTCTTTTCTGTGACCGTAAGTGTAATATGTGATATCGCCGGTTTCGTTGCTATATGTCAACGACAATTGGGATGCGCATATTTACTTACGTTGATGACATGTGATGTTATGTGTTGCTGGATATGTTATATTGGATCGTCGTGTTTGAATAGCCGGGGGTTTTTATGTGAGATGAGTGTTTTTCATTTTCATTCATGTAAAAACTTGTATGTAATATTCTTTTATTGGGGCACTTCCAGGTTGCGGAAGTTGTCACCCTTTGTATATTATTTACTTTTCCGCACTAGGATAGACCCAAGGAGGGGAGCACAAGTAACCGGGTTCTGGAGTCCAGTGGGAGACCAACTCGAGGAGTCGAGTCCGGGTCTCCTAACTCCAGAATTAGTAGTGTTGCTTGCCGCTCCCGTAGGGGTCTAGGGGTGTGGGTTTGGCTATTCATCACGACCGTGGAATCCGTGTTTTATACTGGCTCGTATTGAAAACACGGACGTCCTAGTATATCCAAAATTTCATATGATTCTTCTGCTGCGATATCTGTGATGTGATCATGTGATGTTCTGTGATAGATACCGTATATAGTATATATGATATATTATATAGATGTTACTTTTGTTTTACACCCGCGCTAGCCCTGCCCTGCTCTGCCGTTAGTTACCTAACCTAACGGTGCACGAGGGGACATCGAGGCGAATGCGGATGGCATAAGTGTACGTCGTATTTATCTGTAATGTTTAGGTACTTAAATGATGGGACTTCATTAATGTGATTAATGAAATAAAAGAAACCTAAGATGTTATAGAATCGAATTTCAAAATAAAACAGGTAGCTACAGTTCTTGCTTTGCACAGCGGTATATATGATATATCCTGCACCTTATTCGATGAGGAAAGGACCGAGATCCCTTCACCGGGAGTGACTCCTTTAGCAATAACTGGCAGATGCTACACACTCGGTTTGTCTTTTGATTGCTTTTAAGAGTTTTTGCTTTGCATAGTGATATATATGATATATTCCGCACCTCATTCGAAGAGGAAAGGACCGATGATCCCTTCACCGGGAGTGACTCCTTTAGCAAAACTAGAAAAGCCTAAAAAACACTCCATTTTAAAATCATTTGATTCTACAACGATATCAAGTTCATTACGCAATAGGTTTTCAGAAAAACCTGACGTAGCCCTCCGTCATTTCAGATAAGTCCTATTTAGTATTCGTGCTACGTTTGTTGACCTCCGTCAAGGCGTAGTGTGCGGTAGCTAACTAGTATTTATCTGCTTATGCATATGATGCAGATTGGATTAGGGTAGTCGTGCGGCCTTGTTGACCTCCGTCAAGGGTCGTGCGGGTGGGTTTAATTCGATCGAGAAATGACGGGTTGAACTTGACTAGTAGCCTATGGTTTGTTGACCTCCGTCAAGGTCATAGGGTGCTAGGGCCAAAATTATCGGGAATTTCAAGTGTTGAAATTTGCAATGAGATTGCATACCTTCTATGAGATAGTTGGATCCCAATACCCGCTGCGAGTAATTGTTACTCCTGGGAGAGTTTTACATATTACAATTAGCCGATCAAGTAGGTGTCTAGAAAGGTGTCAACGGGGTTACGCCTCTGGGAAAACGAGGTTTACATTAATTAGGTTCGTGCGAAAGCACGGGGGACCTCCCTCAAAGTACCGACACTGGCCTGGCTGAAAGATTGGCGAACTTGTAGTGTGTAATTAATCCCGGCTAGTCTTTCCTTTTGGGGTTTGAAGGAAGATTTGATAAAAAGAAGTGGGAGCCATCCTGATTAGATAAAATAATAACCAATCTATTCTTGCAAGAGCGCACACTGAGTGTTTTCTTCTCTCTCTCTCCAGGTAGCGACCATATCACGCCTTAATCAAGATAATAATACGGAATATTGACCGAACCCGCTTGTTATACAGAGCTGGGGAACGTTGGTTCCGCTCCAACTTATAATTGTTATAAGACAGAGCAGGAAATTGGGGAATACCAGATTTCCCGTGCCGCCCAAACGAAGAAAGTGCATATGATGCATCTCCTTCGGGTGTGTTCGTTACACAGAACTGTTTCTCTGTATCCTCTACGTCCTGGGTATTTGATACCGGAACAGGATCCCAGATATGTAATATGTTACATAGGACTACAGAAAGGTAGAGAACTGAGAACGGGTGATAAGTTTCATGAGACAGAAAACGGGGCAAGTGTTGCAGCCAAGTCTGTTGGTCACTGTCACCCTGTATTACCAATACATTGATTCTGAACGATTGTTATTAGATACCGAACCTGATATACAAAATCATATCTATCTCTTTATTAGTAAAGAAATGATAAAATTTTGTATAGATGGATAATGTTTTGAACATTTCCTATATCAAAAGTTGATCGGTTCAGGCACGTTATCTAAAAGCATTGTAGTTCTAAATCAAACTACAGTTCTTTAGTATACGGAACACACACAAGAGGAAGAGTTCAGAAATGAACGAATCCTACTTGAGGCATTGTAGACTAGGTCATATCAATGTGACCCGACTAGCTGAAGTTACATGTAGATGCATATTTAAATCAGTTTGAATTTACATCTTGTGAAACTCGCCAGTCATTTCACAAAGATAAGATGACCACTGCTCCGTTTACTGAAAACAGAGAAAGAGTTAGTGAACTCTTGGGATGATACATGTTGATGTATGTAGGTCCCCTGTCTACACATGCCAAGACTGGTTCTTTGTACTTCATTACATTCTTTGATGATCTTTCGAGATTCAGACCTATGTTCCTGTTGAAACACAAGTCCGAACCTTTTGAGATATTCACAGAATATAAGTTAGAAGTAGAGAACCAATAAGGGTATAAGTATTATGTCCTTTGATGAGATCAAGGAGGAGAATACTTGGGTGCGGAATTCCTGGACTATTCTAAAGGAGAATGAGATTCTCTCTCAGCATTACTCCTCCGAATACACCAAAGCACGATGGTATATCGGGGTGGAGCAATCACACCCTATTTGATAAGGTGTGCTCTATGATGAGTACTACTGAGTTACCTATTTCCTTTTTGGGAGTTATGCACTTGAGAAGATGCATACCTATTGAATAGGGTTCGAATCAAATCAGTTGCCTACCACTTCATATGTGATATGGAAAGGGAAGAGCCCATATCTTAAGTTAGTTAAGATTTGGAGTTGTCCGGCCTATGTCTAAAAGCAAAATCCGGACAAGCTCGAGGCAAGATCTGTTATGTAAAACTGGAAATGTTCCAGCTATACAAACTACAGCTGATGATTTGATAGAACCAAAGGATTCAATAGTTACCAACGAACCTCAGCCTCTCCGCCGATCTAGTAGGGTTCCTCACCCACCTGAGAGATACTTCGGTTGCTCTATGACAGTGGGAGCGAGGATTGCGTCATGAGATGATGACCCAAGTTTCGAGCTGGCCATCAGGAATGGGACTCTATAAGAATGGCTGGATGCTTAGTGATCTGAGATGGAATCCTTATACACCAACAAAGTATGGACTTTAGTTGCTTTATCTGAAGGGTTAAATCCCCATCAGGAGCAAGTATATCTTGAGAAGATTACTTGGTGTACATGGAAAAGTTGAGACTTTCAAAGCTGGACTTGTTAAAGGTTTTCGTCATCGACCAGGCGTGGATAATGATGAAACCTTATCCAGTACCTATGCTTAAGTCCATCCAGATACTACTTGCCACGGCTACATACCATGACTACGATATCTGGTGGTTGGGTGTCATGACTACTTTTCTAAATAATGATTTAGAAGAGAATGTCTATAAGAACACAGCCAGAGGGCTTCGTAGACAGTGGGAGCAGCGGAAACGTGTGCAAGATGTTTTATAGGATAAAGCAGGCATCGCGGAGTTGGAACGTCTGTTTTGATGAGTTAGTCAAAGAGTTTGACATCATCAAAATGGTAGATGAACCTTGTATATACAAAAAGGTAGTAGGGAGTATGGTGATGATTCTCGTAGAGTACGTGGATGACATACTCTTGATAGGGAAGGAGTTTCCTATGCTACGCTCGATCAATCTCCGCTTATCACAATGATTCTCCATATAGGATCAAAGAGATACCTCCTAAATCCTGGGTTTTGGATCTATGAGATAGATCTAAATAGATGTTAGGATACTCACTAGTTGTAGTGAGTTGGTATCAATCGATCCTTGGGAGAATCACTGGAAGGGTTCCAGGGTGATAAAGACGACTGAATGTCAGTCACAGGCATTGTCTTTACCCTGAGTAAAGGGACGGTATGTTGGAAGAGTTCCAAACTAGATACCGTGACATACTAGAAGATAAAGGCTGGATACATCACTACTTAAGATGCTACCAAAGAGGATGTTTGGGTGTATATTGGTTCATGAGATGAACTATGTTCCTCCCATTGTGTGACAATGGAGTTGTGGCTTATGCCAAGGAACACCCGTCCCATCAGTGATCCAGACATATTCTAAGGCAGTATCACCTGATCATGGAGATGGTTGATCTCCAGGGGATCCAGGTCAGGAGAGTAGACTCAGAAGACAACACGGCGGATCCACTCACAAAGGCCTTTTCCCAGAGAGAGACTTTTATGGGATGGTTGAGTATGAGATACTACAACCACTGCTATCAGATGGCCCTAGTGCAAGTGGGAGATTGTCAGTTATATGTATGCCCTAGAGGCCATTACTATATATAGGATGTATATTGTAGTGGATGCTGGGACATATATAGGGAGGACTTTCTTGCTCGACATGATAGTATGCTATCTGGTTGAACTTTACCTTAACGTGTACACTGATTGCTCTCTGTTACATGTTGGTAAAGCCCTTAGGATGTGTACTTGACTACCTGGACTATGATGCGGATCATACTAGTGGGAACATGGTAGTCCATAAGTACATCCTTCAAAGTCCCTAGTCGTGGGTGTATCGAGACGGGGCATCGATATACCAGAGTAGACTAGCGTATACCTTCTCGACCCATACAGATGGGCGATGGATGATCCCATATCCATTGGTGTTTGACATAAGAGATGATATAGGGTGCTCAGTAGAGACTGGGTACACTGGACGGACTCGCCGAGAACTCCCAGATGGTATTATACCTTACGTCAGATGGCAGTTCTCTGGTGACACTGGTACAGAGTAGTCTGTTGACCCGAGATCGTCATAGAGTCTTGTGTGGTTCCTACTGTGCTTTGATTTCCATCTTACCATGTCCAAGAGGGCGTGCAAAATGGTGGTTTTTGGGTATAGTCCCGAATCACATGGAGGCAATGAGCGATAGGAGGGGATTCGTCTCTCCCGGTATAGGGAGTTGATGTTGCGCTGTGTTCGATTGGCTATAACAGGAAATCCCTGGCCAGGGTTGCTGAGATTTACTGGTAAGTGTTACCAGTAGTTTCTCGAATTGTTATAGACCTCATATCGACATGATTTATCGAGCTATTGGGGTCTGACGTTTACCACCCCTAGGCGAGATATGCGACATATCAGACGATCAGACCGGACTGTACGGTAGTGTTACTGGTTGGATTCACTGGAGTGTGAGCGGGCTTGCTCGTCGATCTTCTGATCGCTCAATACCCGGGTGGCCGTTACGTTTGGCAAACCGCTTGCGGCTTGTGGGTGTTTTATATGATCATCATCTGCTGCCGGCGTATTGACGAGTCTTTAGAGTCCTAAACAGAGGTTTCCTGGCTCAAGCGAAACGAAATAGGAGCGCATATGAGATATGTGCGGGACCAAGAATAATGCGTGTATGTGATACCGTATTTCATTCTCGCGATGAATGTATCGATTGGTTGTATGCGATATAACCTAGTTATCGAATCAAGGGTTGATTCGATAAGCCGATACATTGGATACTAGTCGGTTATATACGATATAACCGGATCGTTAAATCAAGTGTTGATTTAATGATTTAATGTATAATTATATATTTGATATATTATTTTGCATTAACTAGTATTGGTTCACTTTAAATGGATATTCTCACTCGGATGTACACATTGTATATGTGATATACTTTCGTGCACTTGATTGTATCATGTTTGATGATACATGTTTACTTGGTTAAGTGTATAGAATTAAAACATGGTTAAACTTATGATTAGGGTTTTATTTCCTTTTCTCATTTATTTATCTATTTATTCTTTTTGGAAATAAATAAAAAGGCATAAAGAGAAAAATGGTGGCTAATTTTGTTTCATATTGAAGCTTCATGAAGCTTTGACCTACTGACCATTTTTGTCTCATGCTTAACCCTAACCATTCCTTTCAACCATGATTAAATCTCTACACTTGACCATGGTTCATTATATGATAAGTATTGATTTTCTTTTCAATATTAATTAACTTATCATAACACTTTCTTCCTCTTCTTCATCTTCTTTCATGAAGAAAACCTTTCTTCATCAATGGTGATTGATGATAATGAGTGAGAAATCCAATTCTAAAGTCTACCCACTTCCTATTTCTTCATCCTCTACCTCTTGCCAAGTAGTAGAGTGTTTTTCCTTCACAAGTTTTCTTGACTTGGTGAAGTTGGAGCTTGATCTAGCGATGCCTCGACGTAGATCATCTTCGGCATGGACATCGATGACCTAGCCCGCTCTTTCTCCGATGAAGCCGACGCTAGAGCCCGGGATTGCATGAGGACAGCGAGGAGACTTCATTGCGGAGCTATGGAGGTGGAGAACCGGATCTACAAAGGTTGTATTTCCGTATTCTTGTAGTTAAGTGTTAACTAGTTTGCTTTGTCGCCTAAAAATCTAGCCAACGATCTTATTAGGGTTTCTCGGCACCGTTAATTTTTGAAATTGGCATGGTTGATGCCTTGTGAGACTTCATTAGGTTGCCTAGGAACCCTACAGGGTCAACCCTTGCCTCACCTATGGCGCCGCGGAACTACCACAAACCCTAGGGTTTGGCGGCGGTTCCGACGGTCATAGAATCGAGTTAGGCTTTCGTTCTTCTAGAGGGTCCATAGAAAACACCTGCATGATTTTCTGAAGATTTTAAACTTGAAAAAAATCCAACTTTTGGAAAATTTCCAGTGAGTGAGAAAAAATGGGTTATTGATATCCGTTCGAACTTTTTAACGTCGTCTAGATAACTCGAAACGATGTTAGAATTACGACTACGAAACACTCCGAATTACCTTTACTGAAATATAACATCACATGCAATATCTTTAAAAACAAGCAACACCTGAAATACTAAAACCCAGAGCCTGGAACACCAACAAAAATTGAAGCCAGAAGCCCACTACAAAATCGGCGAGCTCGGATATTTAGGTTATTTCGCCGGCCGAAATCCGGCGAGGAGGGCTCCAATTTCTGTGGTGTTCATGTTACATCTCATATAACATTCTGCAACTGCTTAAAAAATTTGTAGACACTTTAAAAATTTCGACAGATACTTAGTTTTTATTTCGAGTGTTTCGGAGTTGTTTCGGTTTCGTAATTATACAAACACCGTCTAATTCTTTAGTATGGCTCTGATACCACTATGGGAATGCCTAGCACGACAGTAAGGTTTCGGGAGGCATCGTCCATGCCATTTTGAAAAAATTGCCATGCTAAACAACCCTAACCCTAGAATCTTAATTAGAGACTTAGACAATACAACAAATAAACATCTTTACATCTAAGTGAATAAGGAATACAAACTTTGTAGACCGGTCCTTCACTTCAATAGCTCCGTGTAGTAGTCCCTTCGCACCAAGTAGTGAAGCTCTAGAAAGGCTCCACAAGATGAACGAAACAAGCTTACTTGAGGTCTTCGAGGCCAAAGATGATCTACGTCGAGGAGACACCAACTCAAGCTATCTCTTCACTAATATGGAATTAGTGAAGCAAACACCCTAAACTAAATGGCTAATCTTTTTTCCCACTTTAGAAATATTTTTCTCACTCATTTTCTTCACCTCCCAAAAAGCTAGAGAGCTTGAGGAAGGAGATGAAGAAAAGCAACCATGGAAAAGATCAAGTGTAGAACGGGAACCATGGATGAGTTAATATCATATACTAACTCATGTAGAGACAAAACCATGGCTAATCATAACGGTTGGGTTAATAAATATCTTAAGTAAAACAAAATTGGTGGACTTAGTCAATGATTCTACAAGCTTCCATTAAGCTTCAACCATGACTAATTTCCACTCAATTTATAATTGTAGGGTTCCTAGGCACTCTAGTGAAGTCTCACAAGTGATCAAACATGCACAAATAAAATTTTACGGGTGCCTACAAACCCGACTACGGATCGTTTGCTAGATATTTAGACGAAAAGATAACTAGTTAACAATTAACTAAGGGAATACGGAAATACTACCTTTGTAGATCCGGTCCTCCACCTCCACGGCTCCGCAACGAGGTCGTCTCCGCTGTCCAAATCAAATCCGGGCTCTAGAGTCGGCTTCGTCGGAGAATGGGCAAGCTAGGTCGTCGATGTCCATGCCGAAGATGATCTACGTCGAGGCATCGCTAGATCAAGCTCACAACTTCACCAAGTCATGAAACTTGTGAAGTAAACACACTCTACTACTTGGCAAGAGGTAGAGGATGAAGAAATAGGAAGTGGGTAGACTTTAGAATCGGATTTCTCACTCATTTCCATCACTTGCCATTGATAGGGCAAGCTTTCTTCACTTGAAGAATGAAGAAGAAGAAGGAAATAGTTATGATAAGTTAATTAGAAAAAGAAAAGAATAATCAAAACTTATCATGACTAAACCATGGTAAAGTGTAGAGATTGAACTAGGGTTAAATCAAATGGTTAGGTTAAGCATGAGATAAGAATGGTGGACCAAGTCAAAGGTTCATGAATCTTCAACTACAAACAAAGAAAGCCACCATTCTTCTCATTTCTTTTTCCAAAAAGAAAATAAATAAATAAATGAATAAATAGATATGAAAAACAAAACCCTAACCATTTAAATAACCATGGTTTAATCTTTACACAAACCAAAAAGCATGTATCATCAAACATGATACAAGCAAATGCACAAAATCATATCACATATATAATGCACACATCCGAGTGAGAAAATCCATCTAAAGTGAACCAATATTAGTTAATGCAAAGTAATATATCAAATATATAATTATACATTAAATCATTAAATCAACACTTGATTTAACGATCCGGTCATATCGCATATAACCGGCTAATATCCAATATATCGATTTATCGAATCAATCCTTGATTCGATAACTATGTTATATCGCATACAACCATTCGACACATTCATCGCGAGAATGAAATACGGTATCACATACACGCATTATTCTCGGTCCCGCACATATCTCATATGCGCTCCTATTTCGTTTCGCTTGAGCCAGGAAACCTCTGTGTAGGACTCTAAAGACTCGTCAATACGCCGGCAGCAGATGATGATCATATCAAACACCCACAAGCCGCAAGCGGTCTGCTAAACGTAACGGCCACCCGGGTATTGAGCGATCTGAAGATCGACGAGCAAGCCCGCTCACACTCCAGTGAATCCGACCAGTAACACTACCGTACAGTCCGGTCTGATCGTCTGATATGTCGCATATCTTGCCTAGGGGTGGTATACGTCAGACCCCAATAGCTCGATAAGTCGTGTCGATATGAGGTCTATAACTGTTCGAGAAACTACTGGTAACACTTACCAGTAAATCTCTGCAACCCTGGCCAGGGATTTCCTGTTATAGCCAATCGAACACAGCGCAACATCAACCCCCTATACCGGGAGAGACGAATCCCCTCCTATCGCTCATTGCCTCCATGTGACTCGGGACTGTACCCAAAAACCACCGTTTTGCACGCCCTCTTGGACGTGGTAAGATGGAAATCAAAGCACAGTGGGAACCACACAAGACTCTATGACGATCTCGGGTCAACAGACTACTCTGTACCAGTGTCACCAGAGAACTGCCATCTGACGTGAGGTATAATACCATCTGGGAGTTCTCGGCGAGTCCGTCCAGTGTACCCAGTCTCTACTGAGCACCCGTATATCATCTCTGATGTCAAACACCGATGGATATGGGATCATCCATCGCCCATCTGTATGGGTCGAGAAGGTATACGCTAGTCTACTCTGGTATATCGATGCCCCGTCTCGATACACCCACGACTAGGGACTTTGAAGGATGTACTTATGGACTACCATGTCCCCACTAGTATGATCCGCATCATAGTCCAGGTAGTCAAGCACACATCCTAAGGGATTTACCAACATGTAACAGAGAGACAATCAATATACACGTTAAGGTAAAGAGCAACCAGATAGCATACTATCATGTCGAGCAAGAAAGTCCTCCCTATATATGTCCCAGCATCCACTAAAATATACATCCTATGTACAGTAATGGCCTCTAGGGCATACATATAACTAACAATCTCCCACTTGCACTAGGGCCATCTGTAGCAGTGGTTGCAGTATCTCATACTCAACCATCCCATAAAAAAATCTCTCTTTGGGAACAGGCCTTTGTGAGTGGATCCGCTGTGTTGTCCTCAGAATCTACTCTCCTTACCTCGATCCCCTGGAGATCAACCATCTCCATGATCAGATGATACTGCCTTAGAATATGTCTGGATCACTGATGGGACCGGCGTTCCTTGGCATAAGCCACAACTCCATTGTCACACAATGGGAGGAACATAGTTCATCTCATGAACCAATATACACCCAAACAGCCTCTTTGGTAGCATCTTAAGTAGCGATATATCCAGCCTTTATCGTCTAGTATGTCACGGTATCTAGCTTGGAACTCTTCCAACATATCGTCCCTCCACTGAGGGTAAAGACAATGCCTGTGACTGACATTCAGTCGTCTTTATCACCCTGGAACCCTTCCAGTGATTCTCCTCAGGATCGATTGACACCATCTCACTACATCTAGTGAGTATCCTAACATCCATTTAGATCTATCTCATAAATCCAAAATCCAGGATTTAGTAGGTATCACTTTAATCCTATATGGAGAATCTTTGTGATAAGCGGAGATTGATCGAGTGTAGCATAAGAAACTCCTTTCTTATCAAGAGTATGTCATCCACGTACTCTACGAGGATCGTCACCATACTCCCTACTACCTTCTTGTTTATACAAGGTTCATCTACCATTTTGATGATGTCAACTTCTTTGACCGCTTCATCAAAACAGATGTTCCAACTCCGCGATGCCTGCTTTATCCTATAAAGCATCTTGCACACGTTTCCGCTGCTCCCACTGTCTACGAAGCCCTCTGGCTGTGTACTTATAGACGCTCTCTTCTAAACATCATTTAGAAAAGCTGTCATGACACCCAACCACCAGATATCGTAGTCATGGTATGTAGCCGTGACAAGTAGGATCTGGATGAACTTAAGCATAGCTACTTGAAAAGGTTTCATCATTATCCATGCCTGGTAGATGACGAAAAACCTTTCACAAGTCTAGCTTTGAAAGTCTCAACTTTTCCATGTATACCAAGTAATCTTCTCAAGATATACTTGCTCCTGATGGGGATTTAACCCTTCAGATATAGCAACCAAAGTCCATACTTTGTTGGTGTATATGGATTCCATCTCAGTTCACTAAGCATCCAGCCATTCTTACAGAGTCCCACTCTTGATGGCCAGCTCGAAACTAGTTGGGTCATCATCTCATGATGCAATCCTCGCTCCCACTGTCATAGAGAAACCGAAGTATCTCTCAGGTGGGTGAGGAACCCTACTAGATCGGCAGAGAGGCTGAGGTTCGTTGGTATCTACTGAATCCCTTGGTTCTATCAAATCATCTGCTGTAGTTCGTATAGCTGGAACACTTCCAGTTCTACATAACAGACCTTGCCTTGAGCTTGTCCGGATTTTTCTTTTAGACATAAGCCGGACAACCCCAAATCTTAACTAACTTAAGACATGGGCTCTTCCCATACCATATCATATATGAAGTGGTAGGCAACTGATTTGATTCGAACCCTATTCAATAGGTATGCAGCTTCTCAAGCGCATAACTCCCAAAAGGAAATAGGTAACTCAGTAGTACTTATCATAGAGCACACCTTATTATATAGGGTGTGACTGCTCCGCCCCGATATACCATCGTGCTATGGTGTATTCGGAGGAGTAATGCTGAGAGAGAATCTCATTCTCCTTTAGAATAGTCCAGTATTTCCGTGCTCAAGTGTTCTCCTCCTTGATCTCATCATAGGACATAATACCTATACCCGTATTGGTTCTCTACTTCTAACTATATTCTGTGAATATCTCAAAAGGTTCGGACTTGTGTTTCAACAAGAACATAGGTCTGAAACTTGAGAGATTATCAGAGAATGTAACGAAGTACAAAGAACCGGTCTTGGCATGTGTAGACAGGGGACCTTGCATACATCCTCATGTATCATCCCAAGAGTTTAGTTACTCTTTCTCTGTTTCCAGTAAATGGAGCTATGGTCATCTTATCTTTGTGACATGACTGGCGAGTTTCACAAGATGTAAATTCAAACTGATTTAAATATGCATCTAAATGTAACTCAGCCAGTCAGGTCGCATTGATATGACCTAGTCTACAATACCTCAAGAAGGATTCGTTCATTTCTGAACTCTTCCTCTTGTGTATGTTCTGTATACTAAAGAACTGTAGTTTGATTTAGAACATCAATGCTTTTAGATAACGTGCCTGAACCGATCAACTTTTGATATAGGAAATGTTCAAAACATTATCCAACAATACAAAATTATATCGTTTCTTTACTAACAAAGAGAGTGATATGATTTGGTATATCAGGTTCGGTATCTAATAACATTCGTTCAGAATCAATGTATTGGTAATACAGGGTGATAGTAACCGACAGACTTGGCTGCAACTCTTGCCCCGTTTTCTGCCTCATGAAACTTATCACCCGTTCTCAGTTTTTCTACCTTTCTGTAGCCCTATGTAACAGATTACATATCTGGGATCCTGATCTGGTATCACATACCCAGGACGTAAAGAATACTGAGAAACAGTTCTGTATAATGAACACACCCGAAGATGATGCATCAACATGCACTCTCTTCGTTTGGGCGGCATAGGAAATCTGGTATTCCCCTATTTCCTGCTCTGTCTTATAACAATTATAAGTTGGAGCGGGACCAACGTTCCCCAGCTCAGTATAACAAGCGGGTTCGGTCAATTCATCCATATTATTTTCTTGATTAAGGCGTAATATGGTCGCTACCTGGAGAGAGAGAGAAGAAAACACTCAGCGTGCGCTCTGTCAAGAATAGATTGGTTATTATTTTATCTAATCAGGATGGCTCCCACTGCTTTTTATCAAATCTTCCTTCAAACCCTAAAAGGAAAGACTAGCCGGGATTAATTACACACTACAAGTTCGCCAATCTTTCAGCCAGGCCAGTGTCGGTACTTTGAGGGAGGTCCCCCGTGCTTTCGCACGAACCTAATTAATGTAAACCTCGTTTTCCCAGAGGCGTAACCTCGTTGACACCTTTCTAGACACCTACTTGATCGGCTAATTGTAATGTATAAAACTCTCCCAGGAGTAACTCTTACTCGCAGCGGGTATCGGGATCCAACTATCTCATAGAAGGTATGCAATCTCATTGCAAATTTCAACACTTGAAATTCCCGATAATATTTTGCCCCTAACGTGCTATGACCTTGACGAAAGCCAACAAACCATAGCCCGCTAGTCAAGTTCAACCCGTACATTTCTTGATCGAATTAAACCCACCCGCACGACCCTTGACGAAAGCCAACAAAGCCGCACGACTACCCTAATCCAATCGCATCGTATGCTAGCAGATAAGCAGCATATAGCTACCGCACACTGCACCTTGACGAAAGCCAACAAATGCAGCACGAATACTATATACAACTTATCTGAAATGACGGAGGGCTACGACAGGTTTTTCTGAAAACCTATTGCGTAATGAACTTGATATCGTTGTAGAATCAAATGATTTTAAAATGGAATGCTTTTAAGGCTTTTCTAGTTTTGCTAAAGGAGTCACTCCCGGTGAAGGGATCGTCGGTCCTTTCCTCGTCGAATGAGGTGCGGGATATATCATATATATCACTGTGCAAAGCAAAAACACTTAAAAGCAATCAAAAGACAAACCGAGTGTGTAGCATCTGCCAGTTATTGCTAAAGGAGTCACTCCCGGTGAAGGGATCTCGGTCCTTTCCTCATCGAATAAGGTGCAGGATATATCATATATACCGCTGTGCAAAGCAAGAACTGTAGCTACCTGTTTTATTTTGAAATTCGATTCTACAACATCTTAGGTTTCTTTTATTTCATTAATCACATTAATGAAGTCCCATCATTTAAGTACCTAAACATCACAGATAAATACGACGTACACTTATGCCATCCGCATTCGCCTCGATGTCCCCTCGTGCACCGTTAGGTTAGGTAACTAACGGCAGAGCAGGGCAGGGCTAGCGCGGGTGTAAAACATAAGTAACGTCTATATAATATATCATATATACTATATATGTATCTATCACAGAACATCACATGATCACATCACAGATATCGCAGCGGAAGAATCATATGAAATATTGGATATACTAGGGCGTCCGTGTTTTCAATACGAGCCAGTATAAAACACGGATTCCACGGTCATGATGAATAGCCAAACCCACACCCCTAGACCCCTACGAGAGCGGCAAGCAACCCTACCAATTCTAGAGTTAGGAGACCCGGACTCGACTCCTCTAGTTGGTCTCCCACTGGACTCCAGAACCCGGTTACTTGTGCCCTCCTCCTTGGGTCTATCCTAGTGCGGAAAAGTAAATAATATACAAACGGTGACAACTTCCGCAACCTGGAAGCGCCCCAATAAAAGAATATTACATACAAGTTTTTACATGAATGAAAATGAAAAACACTCATCTCACATAAAAACCCCCGGCTATTCAAACACGACGATCCAATATAACATATCCTGCAACACATAACATCACATGTCATCAACGTAAGTAAATATGCGCATCCCAATTGTCGTTGACATATAGCAACGAAACCGGCGATATCACATATTACACTTACGGTCACAGAAAAGAAAGTGTAAAACTACAACAGTTGGAATCCGCAACCACCTCAGACATCGCATGCCTGACCAAATGAATTACTTAGACATCGCATGCCTAACAATTATAAACCCCACATTTTAGTCTCATAATCGAAAACACTTTTCAATATCAAGTCGGGCAATTCAACAGGATTCCCGACATTTTGATCGAATGCTCGTCGCAAACTTCAGTAGACGGCTGCACCCCCGATACCGTCGACGAAGTGCACCAAGGCGGAACACCGCTACCGCGAGCACCCGAACGGATGCTTTCGGCGACGGGGTTCTCCTACAGTCACTTGGTCGGGGCTATGGAGTGAGGCTGTCTATTAAGTTTACCCGGCGAGTATCCGCGTACGCTACGTGATTGCGACGGACTTTTGATCACATCAAAATTCCGTGGCAACCGATCAAGTGAGACTAAACTGCTATGTTTATAACATTTATTCAGTTATCACATAAATTTTGCGAATTCCAATTATTGTATCCCATCCCAGATAAATAGAAAATGTTAAACTTTCCGATCGAACAATCGAACACCCAAGTTTTCCCAATACAGATCAACACATGAAATAAGTCTAACAACATTCAGTTCGTACCTCAGTACCAACGGTCCATCCGTAGAAGGGTCAAGCCAACGCCTCACATGTGGCACGCCGTACTGCCCCAAACCCGAAGGTTCAAAGGGCAGTTCAAGACGGTCACATAATCGAGTTAAGGTTTGTTGTCTTCTAGAGGGACCATCGTGTTACTTGCACTATTTAGAACGTCGTTAAACTACGGAAAAATCCAACACTTGGAAATTTCCCGACAGGGGAAAAATTGGGTATTTATATCCGGTCGAACTTTTTAACATATTCTAAAATTTATCCGGAAAGCCACACAGACAAAATTTGATAATCCGATCGAACATTCGAATCCGCAAAACAACCCAGAAAATTCAACTCTTGAATAAATATTAAAAATACCCAGAAAATTCAACTCCAGAAAATAGGAATTACTGTGCAAAGAAAAGTCAATAAATCTACAGTCTCGCCGCGGAACCGCCGCGCTACGTGGGCTTAGGCCGCGGCTCCGCGCCGTCATGACGGAGTTACGGCTCCGTTTTGCACAGTATTTCATAATAAACCCTGCTTGATTTTCTGAATATTTTTAATCTTGAAAAATCCACATTTTTAAAATCTGGACAGAGAGCAAGTTTGATTCGGGGTTTCGGGTTCGTTCGGACTTCAAATTCCGTCTAGACTTCGCCTAAGGCACTAGCTAGGCTCTGATACCACTGTAGGGTTCCTAGGAACTCTAGTGAAGTCTCACAAGTGATCAAACATGCACAAATAAAATTTTACGGGTGCCTACAAACCCGACTACGGATCGTTTGCTAGATATTTAGGCGAAAAGATAACTAGTTAACAATTAACTAAGGGAATACGGAAATACAACCTTTGTAGATCCGGTCATCCACCTCCACGGCTCCGCAACGAGGTCGTATCCGCTGTCCAAATCAAATCCGGGCTCTAGAGTCGGCTTCGTCGGAGAATAGGCAAGCTAGGTCGTCGATGTCCATGCCGAAGATGATCTACGTCGAGGCATCGCTAGATCAAGCTCACAACTTCACCAAGTCATGAAACTTGTGAAGTAAACACACTCTACTACTTGGCAAGAGGTAGAGGATGAAGAAATAGGAAGTGGGTAGACTTTAGAATCGGATTTCTCACTCATTTCCATCACTTGCCATTGATGGGGCAAGCTTTCTTCACTTGAAGAATGAAGAAGAAGAAGGAAATAGTTATGATAAGTTAATTAGAAAAAGAAAAGAATAATCAAAACTTATCATGACTAAACCATGGTAAAGTGTAGAGATTGAACTAGGGTTAAATCAAATGGTTAGGTTAAGCATGAGATAAGAATGGTGGACCAAGTCAAAGGTTCATGAATCTTCAACTACAAACAAAGAAAGCCACCATTCTTCTCATTTCTTTTTCCAAAAAAAAAATAAATAAATAAATGAATAAATAGATATGAAAAACAAAACCCTAACCATTTAAATAACCATGGTTTAATCTTTACACAAACCAAAAAGCATGTATCATCAAACATGATACAAGCAAATGCACAAAATCATATCACATATATAATGCGCACATCCGAGTGAGAAAATCCATCTAAAGTGAACCAATATTAGATAATGCAAAGTAATATATCAAATATATAATTATACATTAAATCATTAAATCAACACTTGATTTAACGATCCGGTCATATCGCATATAACCGGCTAATATCCAATGTATCGATTTATCGAATCAATCCTTGATTCGATAACTAGGTTATATCGCATACAACCATTCGACACATTCATCGCGAGAATGAAATACGGTATCACATACACGCATTATTCTCGGTCCCGCACATATCTCATATGCGCTCCTATTTCGTTTCGCTTGAGCCAGGAAACCTCTGTGTAGGACTCTAAAGACTCGTCAATACGCCGGCAGCAGATGATGATCATATCAAACACCCACAAGCCGCAAGCGGTCTGCTAAACGTAACGGCCACCCGGGTATTGAGCGATCTGAAGATCGACGAGCAAGCCCGCTCACACTCCAGTGAATCCGACCAGTAACACTACCGTACAGTCCTGTCTGATCGTCTGATATGTCGCATATCTTGCCTAGGGGTGGTATACGTCAGACCCCAATAGCTTGATAAGTCGTGTCGATATGAGGTCTATAACTGTTCGAGAAACTACTGGTAACACTTACCAGTAAATCTCTGCAACCCTGGCCAGGGATTTCCTGTTATAGCCAATCGAACACAGCGCAACATCAACCCCCTATACCGGGAGAGACGAATCCCCTCCTATCGCTCATTGCCTCCATGTGACTCGGGACTGTACCCAAAAACCACCGTTTTGCACGCCCTCTTGGACGTGGTAAGATGGAAATCAAAGCACAGTGGGAACCACACAAGACTCTATGACGATCTCGGGTCAACAGACTACTCTGTACCAGTGTCACCAGAGAACTGCCATCTGACGTGAGGTATAATACCATCTGGGAGTTCTCGGCGAGTCCGTCCAGTGTACCCAGTCTCTACTGAGCACCCGTATATCATCTCTGATGTCAAACACCGATGGATATGGGATCATCCATCGCCCATCTGTATGGGTCGAGAAGGTATACGCTAGTCTACTCTGGTATATCGATGCCCCGTCTCGATACACCCACGACTAGGGACTTTGAAGGATGTACTTATGGACTACCATGTCCCCACTAGTATGATCCGCATCATAGTCCAGGTAGTCAAGCACACATCCTAAGGGCTTTACCAACATGTAACAGAGAGACAATCAGTATACACGTTAAAGTAAAGAGCAACCAGATAGCATACTATCATGTAGAGCAAGAAAGTCCTCCCTATATATGTCCCAGCATCCACTACAATATACATCCTATGTACAGTAATGGCCTCTAGGGCATACATATAACTAACAATAATTACATTAAATAAATAAAACCCTTGATTATGTTAAGCATGGTGTGAGTCATATACACCCATGTCACATGTATCATCTAGCATGACACAAAAAAATGTACATTAATATATATCACATATATACTAAATGCACAAGTGAGAAAAAAAATGTTTAAGTGAGCAAATATTAGTTAATGTAAATTAATATATCGCATATATAATTATACATTAAATTATTAAATCAACATTTGATTTATTAATCCGGCTATATCACATACAACCGACTAATATCAAATGTATCAACTTATCGAATCAACACTTGATCCGATAACCCGGCTATATCTCTTATAACCGACCGATATAACATATCGCGAGAATATAATACGGTATCACATTCACATATTAATCTCAGTCGCATACATATCACATATGTGCTCCTAATTCATTTCCCCTGAGCCAGGAAATCTCTGTGTAGGACTCTAAAGACTCGTCAATACGCCGGCAGTAGGTGGTGATCATATCAGTCACCCACAAGCCGCAAACGGTCTGCTAAATGTAACGGCCACCCGGGTATTGAGCGATAAGAAGATCAATAAGTAAGCCTGCTCATACTCCTGCGAATCCAATAATTAATACTACGGACAGCCCGGTCTCTTCGTCTGATATGTCGCATATCACAGCGTAGAGGTGGTAGACGTCAGAGCCCAATAGCCTGATAAGTCATGCCGATGTTAGGCTCATAACGGTTCGAGAAACTACTGATAACACTTACCAGTTGATCTCAACAACCCTGGCCAGGGATTTCCTGTTATGTCCAATCAAGCATAGCACAACATTGCTCATTGCCTCCATATGACTTGGGACTGTACCCAAAAACCACCTATTTGCATGACTTAGTAGAGCCGTGGTAGGGTGGAAATCAAAGCACAGTGGGAGACAAACAAGACTATATAACGATCTCGGGTCTACAGACTAACTTGTACCTGTGTCACCAGAGAACTGCTATCTGACATTAGGTATAATACCGTCTAGGAGTTCTCTGCGAGTCCGTTCAGTGTACCCAGTTTCCACTGAGCACACGTATACCTTCTCTGATGTCAAACACCAATAGATGTGGGATCATCCATCGCCCATCATATGGGTAAAGAAGCGTATACGCTAGTCTACTCTGGAGTATTGATGCCCTGTCTCGATACTCCCACGACTAGGAACAATTGAAGGATGTACTTACCGACTACCTCTGCCTCACTAGCATGATTTGCATCATAATCCTGGTAGTCAAGTACTCATCCTAAGGGCTTTATGAACATGTAATAGAGAGACAGTCAGTGTACATGTTAAGATAAAGAGCAACTAGATAGCATACTATCATGTCGAGCAAGAAAGTCCTCCTATATATGTTCAAGCATCCACTATAATATACATCACATGTATAATAATGGCCTCTAGGGCATACATATAACTAACATGTACTACTTGACATGGCCCATAGTATTTCGCAGCTAACTTTTGCACCCTATGCCCCCCACTCACTTGCCAATAGGGTTGTAATTTTAAATAAACCCAATCACTCACCAGGAACTCTTGATTAGTTCTATACCCGTCAGCCAATTTTTTTATTCGATCGTGAACATTAACAAGGTTTTCCTTTAGTAGCCTCAATGTCTCATCTCTGCTCTTCAATTCCTCCTCAAGTACTTGCACCCTCGCTGTTATGGGTTTGTATGACAATAATTAGTCTTTGCTTGATTACAAGAAATAGTAATCTAGTGATATGTATGCTCTAAAGGACATTATTGTAAATTATAGTGGATGCTTGGACACACACACACACACACACAAACATATATATATGACATTCTTGCTCAATATAATAGTATGCTATCTGGATACTCTTTTGTTAGTGTATATGCCCTAGAGGCCATTACTGTATCATACTAGTATGTATATTACTTGATGTAAGCTTGAGATATTCACAGTTGTATAGACAATCTTGCTCAATATAGTAGTATGCTACTTGGTTTGTCTCTGCTTTAATGTATACATGTGTGTTTCTTTATTATATCACCTATACACATTGGTAGAGCCCTTAGGATCTTTGCTTGATTACCGGCGTTGTGATGGCGATCACACTCGTGGGGGCTGGGTAATCCACAAGCACATCCTTATACACGTCCCTAGTCGTGGGATTATCGAGACAGGGCATCGATACTCCGGAGTAGACTAGCGTATGCGCTTCTCATCCCAGCACGGGAGACGGTCTGTCCCACAGCCGTCAGTACGTCGTACTTGAGATAGTATGCGGGTGCTCGTTAGGTTACGAGTACACTGGACAGGACTCATCGGGAACTGATGGTTGGTATTATACCTATCGTCAGTTATCAGTTCCCAGGTGACATGAGTACAGCTTAGTCCGCTGACTTGACACTGTCACTTCGCCTCGAGTGTGTTCCCACTGTTCTTTGATTACTACCCAACCACGGCTCTACTGAGCGTGCAAACAGGTAGTAGTTGGGTGCAGTCCCGAAGCACTTGGAGGCAGTGACGGTTAGACAAGATTCGTCTCTCCCGGTATTGGGGGTTGACATCGCGCTGTGTCTAGGAGAGCCATTACACGAGTAGTCCCTGGCCAGGGCAAGCGAGATATACTGGTAGGTTTCCAGTGTTATCTCAGGGTGTAATGGGCTTCACTCCGACACGACTTGTACCGCTATTAGGGGACTGACGTTTACCGCCCCCTAGGCCCGCCATGCAATGTATCAGACGAACAGACCGGACTGTACGGAGATTGTCACATACAGGCTCAGTAGGAGTTCGGATGGGTTTACCTCATCGGCCTTCTTATCGACATCTACCTGGGGACCGTTACGTACAGCTAGTGCCGCTTGCGGTCTATGGTTAAACCCACTGCCAGCGTAGTGTCGAGTCTTTAGAGTCCCACACACAGAGTTTCCCTGCACTGAGCGAAACGTGTAGAGACCGTATGGTTTTACGGCAGGGCTGCGATCACTTACATACACTTGTGTGCGTGTGGTGTTCGGGCAGGCAGTACTAGTGGGCTTTGGTTTAAGCCGGATCCTAGTATTGCACGGATGGATTTGTTTTGTCTTCTGTGTATCCACATTCTACGGAATGCGGATGCAGGTGTGTATGCACAGTTTTCCGGAGCGATGAAGGAGGAGGTGCCTCATCATGGTTTTGGCAATTGGTTCGGCCAAAACCGTTATGTGGCAGGCTCATTAGGGTTTTGACCGTTGATTCGGACTCTTTAGGGTTTTGGCAGTTCGTTTGGTCAAAACCATTATGAGCCGCGGACATCATTTACTAATCCTTTTAGTGATAATTTTATAATGGCTAATTGCATTGACCATTTGACCACTATGACCTCTCTTGACTTTGTTGACTGGTTGACCGTGTTGACCATTGATTTTCAAGAGGGATCTACACTCTTCTTTTCTTTTTCTTTTTCTATTTTGATTATGATAATGGTCATTTCAATGTATCCATCAAACTTTATCTTGATTGGATTAGTAATGATAGTGTTTTTTGCATTATTGAACCATGGTTCATTTTCTTATGCTCATAATTCTTTTCTCACTCTCTCTCTTGGTTTTTGATGAGAAGAAAAGAAATGCACCATGGTTGCTAGCTCCTCCTTCTTCCTCCTCTTGATTCATCTTTTGATCTCATGTGTTGAGAGATAAATATCCCAGAAAGACAAAACCATCCCTCTACCACTTCTACACAACCTAAGGCTTCTAGATTAGCAATCTCTTTGCCCTAGTTACCTCGGCTCGAGGTGGAGCTCGGTGTACATCTCTCGGGTGGATCGTCTTCGACTCAAGGAGGCCGCGGAGGTGACCAAAGTCCGGATCAACCCTCGAAGCAAGCAAGGAGAAGAACAACAAGAAGAGAAGGAGTTCAAGTTGAGGTATAACCCCTAACCGAGTCGATAAATCTCTAGTTAGGATGCTAGAGTGTTGTTTAGCAAAGATCCGGCTTTTACGGTCCATGTTACCAAGTCTAGAAAATTTTTGTTTTACCGTTTCCGCAACCCCGAAAGTACCGGGAGAGGTAACGTGGACCTAACAGTGGTATCAGAGCCTAACTAAACACACCCTAGCATGTTAGCAAAGTATTTAGAATTTCGACCGAACGAAAAACCGCAAAACACCCCGGATATTTCAAGTTTCTGCCGATTTTCAGATCTGTTCCAAAATTAATAAATCATGCACTAAAAATCGGCTCAGGCTTTTGTTAGAAAACTGGAGAAATTTGATCCCCCAACTCGACTAAAGCGCCGCGGATCCGCGGCATAAGCTTACTTATGCCGCGGAACCGCGGCCGATTTAGCTCAGTTGGGGGATCTGCTTCCTGCAGTTTTCTTAGATGGGTATTTTGGGATTTTTACAATATGACTTTTCTCCCCAGATTTTCCAGAAAGCAAAATTTGTTTTTGGGGCTTAAAAATCCGTATTTTTTGGTCGATGTTCTGTAGACTTTGGCTAATGGTTATATCTGTAATGTTATATGTGTATTGAACCTCTACTAATCGCTATATGTCGATTAGTGGGGGTTATACATATCTATGATCTGTGTTGTTGATGGTTTGTGTATATGAACTCGTTGGATTGTCGCTGATGAATAGCTGGGGTGGATGTGAGATGAGAGTTTCTTTTTCTTTCATTCATGTAATAAATTTGTAAATTGATGTAATATTATTTGTATGGCCGCACAACCGGGTCAGGGTTGTAGCCGTCATTGTATAATTCTTTTTACTGTTTTTGCTCCTAGGATAGACCCATGGAGGGGGTGCACAAACTACCGGGTATCTCTAAGTGCCGAGTGGCCTACTCACGGCGTTGAGGGAGGTTGCTTCGCTTTGGGTACTTGGCGGGTAGTTTGCCGCACCCGTAGGGGTCTTGGGTGGGGTATTGGCTATTCATCGCGACCGTGTAATCCGCTTTTCGTTGCAGGCTCGAACGAATCGCGGGTTCCTAGTATATCCAAAGTGTTCATCTGTGATCTGGATTGGCTATCATTGCTATATATCTATATATAATAACTATTTAGGCGTTGCTTATGTTTTTCAGCCGCGCTAGCCCAGCCCCCGCTCTGTCGTTAGTTAAGTAACCTAACGAGTGATGACGGGGCCCAGTGGCGAATGCGAATGGCATAAGCGTACGTCATATTTTGGTTGTTTTCTGCAATGGTAGGATTTAAATGATGGGACGCATTAAAAGAACTAATGCAAGAAAATAAACCTAAAAGACGTTGTTGGAACAATTTTTCAAAAAGCTGTTATTACAAGGACGTTCACTTTTGTTTTGCATCGAGGTATTCGGTTATGAATGCCCAGCACCTTAGTCGACAAGGCAAGGGCCGAGATCCATTCATCGGGAGTGACCCCTTGGACAAAAAGTTTGCGTCAGGGTAATAACTTCACTATAGTCGATTATTCTTGTTTTGCATTGAGGTATTCAGTTTGGAATATCCTGCACCTCATTCGACGAGGAAAGAGCCGAGATCCCTTCACGGGGAGTGACCTCTTTAGCAAGAGTTTTTCGCCACTATATTTTCAAAAAAAAAAGGGTATCATGTTCCTTCAACTACATCAAGTTCATTACGTTAACGGGTTTTTTGCCAAAAACCCAGCCGTAGCCCTCCGTCGTTTCAGATAATTAATACTTAGTATTCGTGCTGCGTTTGTTGATTATTCGTCAAGGCACAGTGAACGGTAGCTAAGTAATAATTCTCTGTTGCACTAATAGATGCGATTGGTTAGGACGGTCGCATGATTTTGTTGATTATTCGTTAAGGATCATGCGGGCGGGTCTAATGCAATCCTGGATAACGACGGGTTGAACTTGACTAGGACCTTTTGATTTGTTGATTATTCGTCAAGGTCACTTGGGTCCTAGGGACAAAAACCACATCGGGAGTTTCAAAAGTACTGAAACTTGCTAGTGTTGCATACCATTTGGAGTGTGATGATTCTGGTAGGATTCCTTCAGTTTTGTCACGCGATGATATTTAGATCCCGATCCTACTGTGAGTATATGCTACTCCTCGGGAACTTTCTCGCTTAACGATCAATGATATAAACCAAGTAGGTGTCTAGAAAGGTGTTAGGGGGCTATGCCCACAGGGAAAAGAGGTTACTTAATTAAGGAACTTCACGAAAGCGTTGGAAAACCTCCCTCGAAGTACCGATACTGGCCTGGCTGAACGGTTAAGCAAGTATTATACGGTGAGATTGATCCCGACTAATTCTTCCTTTATGGTTTGAGGAGGGATTCGAGGGACAGTGGGAGCCATCCTGTTTAGATAAATTAAAAACCAATCTAAACTTGCAAGAGCGCACGCTGAGTGTTTCTTTTCTCTCTCTCCAGGTAGCAACCATATCACGCCCTAATCAAGATAATAAAATGTATCGCTTGACCGATCCGAATTCTTATTCGGGGCTGGGGAACGTTGGTTCGGCTCTAACTTGTGACAACAGTCATAAGTATGAGAAAGGGAAAGGGGATTGTATGGATTCCCAGGATACCCAGTTGAAGAAGAAGCATGGTTTTGCATCTACTTCAGGTGTTCTTGTAATTGAGAACTGTTTTACGGTCAGCCCTACCTCCTGGGTACTTGTTACCGGATCAGGATCTCATATCTGTAATTTATTGCAGGGACTGAGAAAAAGTAGGAAAGTTGCACCGGGTGATATGTCGCTCAGAGTAGCGAACGGAGCACAAGTTAATGCGGCAGCCGTTGGTGAATATCACCTAGTATTGCCAAATGGAAAGACTATGATTTTGAACGATTGCTACTATGTACCTTCCATGGTTTGCAACATCATATCAGTTTCTTTACTCGATAAAGATGGATATAACTTTGTTCTTGATAGAAATATCATGAACATTTACCTTCATAAGGTACTGGTTGCAGAAGGTACACTGTGTAATGGTATCTACGTTCTGAATCAGAATACAGTTCTCAATGTGCAAAACACACGCAAGAGGAAGAATTCAGATACGAATGAATCCTACTTGTGGCATTGTAGACTTGGTCATATCGGAGAGAAAAGACTGAGTAAGTTGCATAAAGATGGACTCTTGGATACGTTCGAGTTTTCATCTTATGAAACTTGTCAGTCTTGTCTCAAAGGAAAGATGACCAAATCTCCGTTCACCGGACATGGAGAGAGGGCAGCAGAGCTCTTGGGACTCATACACAGTAATGTATGTGGTCCGATGTCTATACATGCAAGGGGTGGGTTCTCGTACTTCATCACATTCACTGACGATCTCTCTAGATTCGGATATGTGTATATTATAAAACACAAATCTGAATCTTTTGAGAAATTCAAGGAATTCAGAAACGAAGTAGAGAACCAGACTAGCAAAAGTATCAAGATCCTCCGGTCTGATAGAGGAGGGGAGTACTTAAGCACGAAATTCCTAGATTACTTAAAAGAGAATGGTATTCTCTCTCAGCTTACTCCTCCTTATACACCACAGCACAACGGTGTATCGGAACGGAGGAATTGTACCCTATTGGATATGGTTCGCTCCATAATGAGTAGTGCTGAGTTACTTCTTTCATTCTGGGGACATGCACTTCAGACAGCAGCATACCTTTTGAATCAAGTTCCGTCCAAATCTGTGCCTAAAACTCCGTATGAAATATGGAGCAGTAAGAAACCATGTCTTAAATTTATTAAGATATGGGGTTGTCCGGCCTATGTGAAAACACAGAAACCGGACAAGCTAGAGGCACGGTCAGTTCTGTGTAAATTTGTGGGATATCCTAAAGACTCACTGGGATATCTGTTCTACCATACTGAGGAACATAAGGTGTTTGTATCTCGCCATGCTACCTTTTTAGAAAGGGAGTTTCTTGCAAAAGAAGCTAGTGGGAGTTCGGTAGAACTGGAAGAAATTCAGCGACCACAAAATATAACTGAAAATTTGGAGGAACCGCTAGATTCAATAACCCCAAACGAACCTCATCCACTCCGCAGATCTGGTAGGATTTCTCATCCGCCCGAGAGATACTACGGTTTTCTCATTGACGGTGATCGAAAGGATTGCATCTTGGAAGAAGATGACCCTACCAGTTTCAGCCAGGCCATTATCAGTAGGGACTCTGATAAGTGGCAGGAAGCAATGCAATCAGAAATGGAGTCCATGTACGCCAATAAAGTGTGGATCTTGGATATTTCTCCACCTGGAGTAAAACCCGTTGGATGCAAATGGATCTACAAAAGGAAACTTGGTGTAGATGGGCAGGTAGAAACCTATAAAGCTAGACTCGTTGCAAAAGGTTTTCGTCAGAGACCTGGTTTGGACTATGACGAAACTTTTTCTCTGGTGGCTATGCTCAAATCCATTCGGATCCTACTTGCCATTGCTGCCTTCCATGACTATGAAATCTGGAAGATGGATGTTAAAACGGCTTTCCTAAACGGTAGTTTGGAAGAGTGCGTTTACATGGATCAGCCAGAAGGTTTCGTAGACAGTGGGAGCAGCGGGAAAGTGTGCAAGTTGCTTAAATCCATTTATGGATTAAAGCAGGCATCGCGGAGCTGGAACATCTGTTTTGATGAGGCAATCAAGGAATTTGATTTCATCAAGAACGAAGATGAACCTTGTGTCTATAAGAAGATTGTAGGACGAACTGTCGTATTCCTAGTATTGTACGTGGACGACATTCTTTTGATAGGAAATGACATTCCTATGCTACAATCGGTCAAGCTATTTTTGTCACAAAGATTCTCCATGAAAGACCTGGGTGATGCCTCGTACATTCTGGGGATCAAGATCTATAGAGATAGATCCAAGAGACTACTGTGACTTTCGCAGTCCAGGTACATAAAGACCGTACTAAAGAGATTTAGTATGGAGGGTTCCAAGCACGGTAACATACCCGCATTGCACGGAATTACCCTCTCCAAGAAGATGTCTCCTAAGACTGACGAGGAGGGGGTTCGCATGAGCACTATATCCTACGCTTCGGCGGTAGGATCTATAATGTATGCGATGCTATGTACAAAACCAGATGTAGCTTACGCGCTGAGCGCGGTAAGCCGGTATCAGTCAGACCCAGGGGAGGACCACTGGACAGCAGTGAAGAACATTCTCAAGTACCTGAGAAGGACTAAGGAGATGTTCCTGGTTTACGGTAATGGAGACCTCAGGGTCAAGTCTTTTACCGATTCAAGCTTCCAGATTGACAAAGATGACAGCAAGTCTGTCTCGGGTTTTGTGTTTACCCTCAATGGAGGGGCGGTATGTTAGAGGAGTTCCAAACAGGATACCGTCGCAGACTCGACGATGGAGGCTGAATACATTGCTGCAAGCGATGCCGCAACAGAGGCGGTCTGGATAAAGAAGTTCATTAGTGAACTTCAGGTGGTTCCGTCCATTGTTGACCCAATACCTTTGTATTGCGATAACAATGGGACTATAGCTTTAGCGAAGGAACCAAGGTCCCATCAGAAATCCAGGCACATCTTAAGGCGGTATCACCTGATCAGGGAGATCATTGATCGCCAGGAGATCGAGGTGCGGAGAGTGGACACAAAAGACAACACGGCGGATCCATTCACGAAGGCCTTACCCCAGACTCAGTTCGAGCGGCTGATCGAGATGATAGGTCTTCGATACGCCAGTACATGGCCTTAGTGCAAGTGGGAGATTGTTAGTGTATATGCCCTAGAGGCCATTACTGTATCATACTAGTATGTACATTACTTGATGGAAGCTTGGGATATTCACAGTTGTATAGACAATCTTGCTCAATATAGTAGTTTGCTACTTGGTTTGTCTCTGCTTTAATGTATACATGTGTGTTTCTTTATTATATCACCTATACGCATTGGTAGAGCCCTTAGGATCTTTGCTTGATTACCGGCGTTGTGATGGAGATCACACTCGTGGGGGCTGGGTAATCCACAAGCACATCCTTATATGTTGGATATATGTATGCCCTAGAGGCCATTATATGATAGTGGATGTATCTATACATGTATATATATATTCAGTATGCATTCTTGCTGGACATGATAGTATGCAATCTGGTTATTCTTTATCTGACATGTTGATTTGATCATGCTTTTATTCATTCATACATGCTGATAAAGCCCTGAGGATATCGGCTTGACTACTCTGATTATGATGGAGATCATACTAGTGGGACATCTGTAGTCTATAAGCATATCCTGAAATGTCCCTAGTCGGAGGTGTATCGAGACGGGGTATCGATATACCAGAGTAGACTAGCGTATATGATACTAGACCCATACGATGGGCGATGAATGTTCCCACATTCATCGATGTTTGACATCAAGATCATATATGGGTGCTCAGTGGTGACTGGGTACACTGGACGGACTCACCGAGAACTCCTATATGGAATTATATCTATCGTCGGATAGCAGTTCTCAGGTGACACTGGTACAGGTTAGTCTGTAGACCCGAGATCGTCATGGAGTCTTGTGTGTTCTCCCACTGTACTTTGATTGCCACCCTACCACGGCTCTACTGAGTCGTGCAAACAGGTGGCCGTTGGGTACAGTCCCGAGACACACGAAGACGATGAGCGATAGGAGGGGTTTCGTCTCTCCCAGTATTGGGATTTGATGCTGTGTTGTGCCCGACTGGTTATAACAGCAAGTCCCTGGCCAGGGCTGCTGAGATTTGCTGATAAGTGTTATCAGTAGTTTCTCGATCTGTTATAGACCATTCACCGGCACGACTCATTGAGTTATTGGGGTCGACGTGACCATCCCTAGGCTCGATATGCAGCATATCTGACGAAGAGACCGGACTGTAGGTAGTGTTGCCGGATGGCTCGACGGGAGTTGTAGCAGGTTCGCTTGTTGTCTTCTGATCGCTCAATACCCGGGTGGCCGTTACGTTTAGCTGACCGCTTGCGGCTTGAGGGTACTTGATATGATCAACACCCTCTGCCGGCGTATTGACGAGTCTTAGAGTCCCACAAAGGAGTTACCCAGTCCAGGCGAAACGTTGTGGTGCGCGTATGCGATATGCGCATACACCCGATTGAAATGTGCGTATATGATACCGAACATTGATCGGGTGAACTGCTTTTGGTGGGGTCATATGAGATATGACCGGATTGATAAATCAAGTGTTGATTTATCATTTAACCATTAGTTCTCTCACTTAAAACCTTTTCTTGGATGATGGACGTGTGCATGCATGTGTGCTTTTCTTTCTTTCTTTCATGCTAGTTTCATGCACATGTGGATATGCATACATGCACACATACATACACTCATCCATCATGGTTGTTAGCATATGGAAATGGTGGCAATATAAGACTCACACCATTGATTATATAATGGATTATTATTTGATTTTGGATTTAAAAGAAAATGAAAAAGGAAAGGATAATCATTCTTGCTTCTACATTCTTCCTTTGACCTAACCATGCTCAACTACCACTAACCTAAGGTTATCCTTCTCTTTATCATTCAAAACTCAAGTTAAATAATGTCTCCATCACTTAACCATGGTTCATAGTGAGAAGAAATAAAATATATATTGATATATTTCTTTTTCTTCTCATGAGTTATCTTTTTACCTCTTGTTAAAAAATTGCCACCATCTTCTTCCTCTTTCTCTTTTGCTCTCTAGTTTTTTCTAGTGAGCAAATACCACTTAAAGATAGGTTTTTGAAGTGAGAAACTTAACCACAACTTCATTCTACACAAGCTTAGCCGTTTTGTTTAGAGTGTTCTCTTCGGTTTGACGAAGTTGCGAGCTTGGACGGAGATCTCCGTGGTGGATCGTCGTGGACACAAGAGGACTTCAAGAGGACCTCCGTTCAACACCCTAGAGACCAAGGAGTCTAGCAAAGGGGAGCTACAAAGGTTGTAGCCTTCAAACCCTAATCTTTACTATTAAAGTTTCATAACCCTAATTTTCTAGGATCGATTCCTTTGCGTGTTTGTTTAGCACCATAAAAATTTAAACTTTTGGACATGTGATGCTTCAAAACTCTTCATAGGGTGCTAGACTAACCTTACATTGGTATCAGAGCCGACCTAGAACATTAGGCGACCTTTTTACGAAGTTAAAACTCCGATCGAACCGAAATACGACTTTTTAGGGTGCTCTCTGGAAATTTTCTAAAAATTGACATTTTTCAGAATTAAAAATATGTAAAAAATACAGCAGGAAAACATAAGGATTACGATACAAAAATTATTCCATGTACAGTGATTCTCGCCGCGGAAACGCGGCCTAAGCTTGCTTAGGCCGCGGTTCCGCGGCCGTATAAATGAATTGTTGAATATTTTTTGTACAGTAATTCATGAATCTGCTTGTATAAATTTTTGGATATTTTTAATCTGTATTTGGTTTTGAAAAATTCTGGAGATGGTTTTGGACTCGTCATTTCGATCGGGATTTTCATTTCGTAGCTTTTCCGGGTAAATTAGAAAGTATTGAAGTGTTTGAACGAGTATCATTTACTCACTATTCACGGGGTTTAAATACTTTGGAGATACGTGCAAGTCTTTTTGCGGTGGTCCCTCTAGAAGACAACAAACCTTAACTCGATTATGTGACCGTATCGAACTGCCCTTTGAACCCTAGGGTTTGGGGCAGTACGGCGTGCCACATGTGAGGCGTTGGCTTGACCCTTCTACGGCTGGACCGCTACTACTGTGACACACTCCGGATTTTTGAACCCTGCTCAAGTGTTGAGCTTTAGTGAATCTTGGGTGCTTGATCGTTCGTTCGAAAACTTTAATACTGTCTGTTTGTCTAGAATGTGATACAATATGTGGAATTCATATAGTTTAGGCATGAAATACGAAATATGTGATATTTCGCATTTATGATGTCTAAAGAGAATCTGGATTCCAAATATTGTAGTTTTACACTTTCTTTTCTGTGACCGTAAGTGTAGTATGTACGATATCGCCGTTTTCGTTGCTATACATCAACGACAATCGGGGTACGCATACTTACTTACGTTGATGATATGTGATATTATGTGTTGCTGAGATATGATGTGCAGGATTGTCGCGATCGAATAGCCGGGGGGTTTTTGTGAGATGAGAGTTTTATATTTTCATTCATGTAAATTCAAATGTAATGTAATATTCTTTTATTTGGGGCACTTTCGGGTTGAGGTTGTGTCGCCAGTGTTGTATATTATTTACTTTTCCGCATTAGGATGGACCCAAGGAGGGGAGCACAGGTGACCGGGTTCTGGGGTTCAGTGGGAGGCCATCTCGAGGAGTCGAGACCGGGTCTCCTAAACTCCAGGATTGGTAGGGTCACTTGCTGTTCTCGTAGGGGTCCGGGGTCCAGGGTGTGGGCTTGGTTATTCATCGCGACTGTGGAATCCGTATTTTCTATTCTGGCTAAATACTAAATACGGACGTCCTAGGATATCCCACGTTATATCTATGTTTCTGCTGCCTGTGTTCTGTGATATCTGAGACGAATGACATATTATATATATGATATATAGTAGACGTTGCTTATGTTTTACACCCGCGCTAGTCCCGTCCCGGTATGCCGTTAGTTAAGTAACCTAACGGTGCATAACGGAACATTGCGGCGAATGCGGATGGCATAAGCGTACGTGTTATTTTCGTTTCTTTTCTGTGACTGGCTTAAGGACTTAAATGATGGGATTACATTAATATGATTAATGTAAAGAAAATAAACCTAAAAAGATGTTGTAGAATCGGATTTGAAAACCACTCGGCTATTTATGAAAAAGCTATATTTCAAAACTGCGGAGCTTAAGCCACTCCTTTTTGAAAACCATTTGATTCTACAACGATATCAAGTTCAAAGCGTTAAAGATTTTCTTAAAAATCATTCGCAACCCTCCGTCATTTTAGGAAGTAGAGTACTTAGTATTCGTGCTACGTTTGTTGACCTTAGCCAAGGCGTAGTGTACGGTAGCTAAGTGATGTCTTCCTACAAACGCATATGATGCAGATTAATTAGGACGGGCATATGACTTTGTTGACCTTAGCCAAGGGTCATGTGAACGGGTCTAATTAATCAAGAAATGACGGGTTGAGCTTGGCTAGTGCTCGTTATTTGTTGACCATAGCCAAGGTCACGAGTATTAGGGGTAAAAACCACATCGGGAATTTCAATAGTTGAAATTTGCAATGAGATTGCATACCTTCCATATGATGGTTGGATCCCGATCCCACTGTGGGCAATAGTTGCTCCTAGGAGAGTTTTACAGTTTACAATTTGCTAACTCATTAGGTGTCTAGAAAGGTGTTAACGGGGCTCCGCCTCTGGGAAAACGAGGTTTACTCTAATTAGGTCCGTGCGAAAGCACGGGGAACCTCCCTCAAAGTACCGACACTAGCCTGGCTGAACGGTTAGCGAAGTTGTAGACTGTAATTAATCCTGGCTAGTTTTTCGTTTTAAGGTTTGAAAGAAAAACTTGATAAAAAGCAGTGGGAAACATCGATTAGACAAGATAATAAACCAATCTAATCTGTGCAAGAGCTTTCGCTGAGTGTATTCTTTTCTCTCTCTTAATGGCAGATACCAATGACTGGACTTAAGCTTCTACTAGATAAAAACAAACTGAATGGGACCAACTATAAAGACTGGCTGAGGAATCTGAAGATCGCCTTGACTTATGATAAAGTATCATACGTCCTCACGGCTTCAGCCCCGCCCGTCCCTGGTCCAAAATCCTCAGTTGCGGACATTGAAGTCCGCAAGACATGGGACGCTGACTGTGCCACGGCCACATGCCTCGCGCTTGCATCGATGGATAGCACACATCAAAAGCAGCACGAGGACATGGACATTCACGGTATATTGCTCCATACAAAGGAGTTGTATGGGGAGCAATCCCACGTATTACGATACGAAGCATCAAAGAAATTGTTTCAGATGCGAATGGACCCTGGCACACCAGTAGGAGACCATGTTCTGAAGATGATAGCTCTTATAGAAGAGCTTGAGGACCTTGGATGGACGATGGACAATGAACAATATATAGATATTATTCTGCAGTCCCTCCCCTCCACCTTTGCTCAGTTCATAGTGAACTTCAACATGCATGGCATGGAGAAGGATCTCCCTGAACTCCTTAATATGTTAAGGAGTGCAGAGAGCACTATGAAGTTAGCAAAAACTCCCGTTATGACTATTGGACAGTCTTCCTCTTCTCGCCCGAAAGCCAAGGCCAAGGGAAAGAAAAAGAAGAAACCCACTAATCCTAAGGGAGGAGTTAAAAAGGTGAAGGGAAAGGGAAAGTCCAAGGCTGGAGACTCAGGGAAGGGCGAATGTTTCCATTGCCACAAGACAGGACACTGGAAGCGCAATTGCACAAAGTACTTAAGTCTTAAGAAGAAGCATGGTGATGCTTCTACTTCAGGTGCGTTTGTGACTGAAAACTGTTTTTCTATAAACTCTGCTTCCTGGGTATTGGATACCGGTTCAGGTTCTCACATTTGCAATTCTATGCAGGGGCTGAGAAATAGCAAGGTTTTGAAGACAGGTGACCATACTCTCCGCGTTGGAAATGGTTCCAATGTACATACAGTCGCAGTGGGAGAGTATCACTTGGGGTTGCCATCTGGATGTATTTTGATTTTGAATCCATGTTATTTTGTACCAAGTATGCTATGTAATATAATATCCGTTTCTTTGTTGGACAATGAAGGATATAATTTTGTGTTGCAGAACAATGTTATGAACATTCACCTAAATCAAATGTTGGTTGGGTATGGTACGCTTAATAACGGAATATATGTCCTAAATCAACACACAGTTTTCAGTATACAACACACTAATAAAAGAAAACTTTCAGAATTAAATAAAGCTTTTCTTTGGCATTGTAGACTTGGTCATATTAACGAAACAAGACTAAACAGGTTACACAAAGATGGATATTTAAACTCTTTTGAATATAAATCTTATGCGACTTTCCAGTCTTGTATCAAGGGTAAAATGACCAAAACTCCGTTTACCGGACACGGAGAAAGAGCTACCCAGCTCCTTGGCCTCATACATAGTGATGTATGTGGGCCAATGTCTATACAGGCTAGAGGCGGTTTTTCATACTTCATTACATTCACCGACGATTTCTCATGATTCGGTCATGTATTTTTATTAAAGCACAAGTCCGAAGCTTTTGAGAAATTCATTGAATATAAACAAGAAGTAGAAAAACAAACCGGCTTGAGTATCAAGATGCTTCGATCAGATCGAGGTGGTGAGTATCTCAGTGCAGAATTTGCAAACTTCTTAAAAGAGAATGGGATTCTCTATTAGCTCACTCCTCCTTACACACCACAGCACAACGGTGTGTCAGAACGAAGGAATATGACCCTATTAGATATGGTCCGGTCCATGATGAGTGACGCTGAGTTACCCGTCTCGTTTTGGGGGCATGCATTAGAGACTGCAGCGTTTCTACTGAACAGGGTTCCAACCAAAGCCGTGTCCACCACACCATATGAGATATGGCATGGGAAGAGACCATCTCTTAAGAGAATTAAGATTTGGGGTTGCCCGGCCTATGTTAAAAAGCAGAATCCGGACAAACTCGAGACACGGTCGGTCATGTGTAGTTTTGTGGGATATCCAAAGAATTCTTATGGATATCTATTCTACCACAAAGAGGAACAAAAAGTGTCCGTTTCTCAACATGCCACATTCTTAGAAAAAGAGTTTTTCACAGACAAAGATGATGGCAAGGTGGTGGATCTAGAGGAGGTTCTAGAGACACAAACTACAAATGACAATTTGGTTGAACCGGCTGTTGCAGCAGAAACTGAAGAACCTCGGCCACTCCGTAGGTCTGGTAGGACTTCTCGCCCACCGTAGAGGTACTACGGTTTCCTCATTGATGGTGATGGAGAAGATTGCATCATGGATGATGATGATCCTACCAGTTTTCAGCAAGCTATCACGAGTAAAGACTCTGTGAAGTGGCTGGATGCCATGAGATCCGAAATGGAGTCTATGTACACCAACAAAGTGTGGACTTTGGACGCTGTACCCCCTAGGGTAAAACCTGTAGGGTGCAAATGGATCTTTAAAAGAAAGATTGGTGTAGATGGGCAGGTGGAGATCTATAAGGCAAGACTTGTGGCAAAGGGTTTTCGTCAAAGACCAGGTTTGGACTATGACGAAACTTTTTCGCCCGTAGCCATGCTTAAATCCATTCGGATCCTACTTGCTATTGCTGCTCACTACGACTATGAAATCTGGCAGATGGACGTTAAAACAGCATTTCTAAATGGAGATTTAGAAGAATGCGTTTATATGGATCAGCCAGAGGGCTTCATTGACAGTGGGAGCAGCGAGAAAGCATGTAGAATGCTTAAATCCATATATGGGTTAAAGCAGGCATCTCGGAGTTGGAACATCTGTTTCGATGATGTTATCAAAGAGTTTGATTTCATCAAAAATCCAGATGAACCTTGTGTTTATAAGAAGGCTGTAGGAAGAGCTGTCACATTTCTCGTATTGTACGTGGATGACATTCTTCTGATAGGAAATGATATTCCTATGCTACAGTCAGTCAAATCATTCTTATCACTAAGGTTCTCCATGAAGGACCTGGGTGATGCCACATACATCCTGAGCATAAGGATCTATAGGGATAGATCCAAAAAGTTATTGGGATTGTCCCAAACCAGGTACATCAACACCATCCTAAAGAGGTTTAGTATGGAAGACTCCAAGCGGGGTGCCTTACCCGCTTGCCATGGAGTCACTCTCTCCAAGGATTCTTGTCCAAAGACCGATGAAGAGAGAGCTCGCATGAGCATTATACCCTATGCTTCGGCAGTAGGATCTATAATGTATGCGATGTTATGTACACGCCCAGATGTAGCTTATGCACTCAGTGTTGTAAGCAGGTATCAATCCAACCCAGGGGAGAACCACTGGACAGCGGTGAAGAACATTCTTAAGTACTTACGAAGGACTAAAGAATTGTTCTTGGTGTATGGTAATACAGATCTCCAAATGGAGGCCTTTACCGATTCGAGCTTCCAGAGCGATAAGGATGACAGCAAATCTATCTCAGGGTTTGTATTTACCCTCAATGGAGGGGCGGTAAGTTGGAAGAGTTCCAAACAGGATACCGTTGCAGACTCTACGATGGAGGCTGAGTACATTGCTGCAAATGATGCCGCCAAGGAAGCCGTCTGGATGAAGAAGTTCATCTCGGAGCTAGGAGTAGTTCCAACCATTATTGATCCAATACCTTTGTATTGTGACAATAATGGGGCGATGGCGTTAGCCAAGGAGCCCAGATCCCATCAGCGGTCCAGACACATCCTGAGGCGCTTTCATTTGATCCGGGAGATTGTAGATCGCCGCGAGATCGAGATTAAGAGAGTAGACACAAAGAACAACGCCGCGGATCCATTCACCAAGGCCCTCCCTCAGCCGCAGCATGAGCGACTTTTTGAGATGTTGGGTATGAGATAAGCCAATAACTGGCCTTAGTGCAAGTGGGAGATTGTTGGATATATGTATGCCCTAGAGGCCATTATATGATAGTGGATGTATCTATACATGTATATATATATTCAGTATGCATTCTTGCTCGACATGATAGTATGCTATCTGGTTATTCTTTATCTGATATGTTGATTTGATAATGCTTTTATTCATTCATACATGCTGATAAAGCCCTGAGGATATCGGCTTGACTACTCTGATTATGATGGAGATCATACTAGTGGGACATCTGTAGTCTATAAGCATATCCTGAAATGTCCCTAGTCGGAGGTGTATCGAGACGGGGTATCGATATACCAGAGTAGACTAGCATATATGATACTAGACCCATACGATGGGCGATGAATGTTCCCACATTCATCGATGTTTGACATCAAGATCATATACGGGTGCTCAGTGGTGACTGGGTACACTGGACGGACTCACCGAGAACTCCTATATGGAATTATATCTATCGTCGGATAGCAGTTCTCAGGTGACACTGGTACAGATTAGTCTGTAGACCCAAGATCGTCATGGAGTCTTGTGTGTTCTCCCACTGTACTTTGATTGCCACCCTACCACGGCTCTACTGAGTCGTGCAAACAGGTGGCCGTTGGGTACAGTCCCGAGACACATGAAGACGATGAGCGATAGGAGGGGTTTCGTCTCTGCCTGTATTGGGAGTTGATGCTGTGCTGTGCCCGACTGGTTATAACAGCAAGTCCCTGGCCAGGGCTGCTGAGATTTGCTGATAAGTGTTATTAGTAGTTTCTCGATCTGTTATAGACCATTCACCGGCACGACTTATTGAGTTATTTGGGTCGACGTGACCATCCCTAGGCTCGATATGCAGCATATCTGACGAAGAGACCGGATTGTACGGTAGTGTTGCCGGATGGCTCGACGGGAGTTGTAGCAGGTTCGCTTGTTGTCTTCTGATCGCTCAATACCCGGGTGGCCGTTACGTTTAGCTGACCGCTTGCGGCTTGAGGGTACTTGATATGATCATCACCCTCTGCCGGCGTATTGACGAGTCTTAGAGTCCCACAAAGGAGTTACCCAGTCCAGGCGAAACGTTGTGGTGCGCGTATGCGATATGCGCATACACCCGATTGAAATGTGCGTATATGATACCGAACATTGATCGGGTGAACTGCTTTTGGTGGGGTCATATGAGATATGGCCGGATTGATAAATCAAGTGTTGATTTATCATTTAACCATTAGTTCTCTCACTTAAAACCTTTTCTTGGATGATGGACGTGTGCATGCATGCGTGCTTTTCTTTCTTTCTTTCATGCTAGTTTCATGCACATGTGGATGTGCATACATGCACACATACATACACTCATCCATCATGGTTGTTAGCATATGGAAATGGTGGCAATATAAGACTCACACCATGGATTATATAATGGATTATTATTTGATTTTGGATTTAAAAGAAAATGAAAAAGGAAAGGATAATCATTCTTGCTTCTACATTCTTCCTTTGACCTAACCATGCTCAACTACCACTAACCTAAGGTTATCCTTCTCTTTATCATTCAAAACTCAAGTTAAATAATGTCTCCATCACTTTAACCATGGTTCATAGTGAAAAGAAATAAAATATATATTGATATATTTCTTTTTCTTCTCATGAGTTATCTTTTTACCTCTTGTTAAAAAATTGCCACAATCTTCTTCCTCTTTCTCTTTTGCTCTCTAGTTTTTTCTAGTGAGCAAATACCACTTAAAGATAGGTTTTTGAAGTGAGAAACTTAACCACAACTTCATTCTACACAAGCTTAGCCGTTTTGTTTAGAGTGTTCTCTTCGGTTTGACGAAGTTGCGAGCTTGGACGGAGATCTCCGTGGTGGATCGTCGTGGACACAAGAGGACTTCAAGAGGACCTCCGTTCAACACCCTAGAGACCAAGGAGTCTAGCAAAGGGGAGCTACAAAGGTTGTAGCCTTCAAACCCTAATCTTTACTAGCTTAAAGTTTCATAACCCTAATTTTCTAGGATCGATTCCTTTGCGTGTTTGTTTAGCACCATAAAAATTTAAACTTTTGGACATATGATGCTTCAAAACTCTTCATAGGGTGCTAGACTAACCTTACATTATACACGTCCCTAGTCATGGGATTATCGAGACAGGGCATCGATATTCTGGAGTAGACTAGCGTATGCGCTTCTTATCCCAGCACGGGAGACGGTCTATCCCACAGCCGTCAGTACGTCGTACTTGAGATAGTATGCGGGTGCTCATTAGGTTACGAGTACACTGGACAAGACTCGTCGGGAACTGATGGTTGGTATTATACCTATCGTCAGTTATCAGTTCCCAGGTGACATGAGTACAGCTTAGTCCGCTGACTTGACACTGTCACTTCGCCTCGAGTGTGTTCCCACTGTTCTTTGATTACTACCCAACCACGGCTCTACTGGGTCGTGCAAACAGGTAGTAGTTGGGTGCAGTCCCGAAGAACTTGGAGGAAGTGACGGTTAGACAGGATTCGTCTCTCCCGGTATTGGGGGTTGACATCGCGCTGTGTCTAGGAGAGCCATTACACGAGTAGTCGCTGGCCAGGGCAAGCGAGATATACTGGTAGGTTTCCAGTGTTATCTCAGGGTGTAATGGGCTTCACTCCGACACGACTTGTACCGCTATTAGGGGACTGACGTTTACCGCCCCCTTGGGCCCGCCATGCAATGTATCAGACGAACAGACCGGACTATACGGAGATTGTCACATACAGGCTCAGTAGGAGTTCGGATGGGTTTACCACATCGGCCTTCTTATCGACATCTACCTGGGGACCGTTACGTACAGCTAGTGCCGCTTGCGGTCTGTGGTTAAACCCACTGCCAGCGTAGTGTCGAGTCTTTAGAGTCCCACACAGAGAGTTTCCCTGCACTGAGCGAAACGTGTAGAGACCGTATGGTTTTACGGCAGGGCTGCAATCACTTACGTACACTTATGTGCGTGTGGTGTTCGGGCAGGCAGTACTAGTGAGCTTTGGTTTAAGCCGGATCCTAGTATTGCATGGATGGATTTGTTTTGTCTTCTGTGCATCCGCATTCTAAGGAATGCGGATGCAGGTGTGTATGCACAGTTTTCCGGAGCGATGAAGGAGGAGGTGCCTCATCAGGGTTTTGGCAGTTGGTTCGGCCAAAACCGTTATGTGGCAGGCTCATTAGGGTTTTGACCGTTGATTCGGACTCTTTAGGGTTTTGGCAGTTCGTTTGGTCAAAACCATTATGAGCCGCGGACATCATTTACTAATCCTTTTAGTGATAATTTTATGATGGCTAATTGCATTGACCATTTGACCACCATGACCTCTCTTGACTTTGTTGACTGGTTGACCGTGTTGACCATTGATTTTCAAGAGGGATCTACACTCTTCTTTTCTTTTTCTTTTTCTATTTTGATTATGATAATGGTCATTTCAATGTATCCATCAAACTTTATCTTGATGGGATTAGTAATGATATTGTTTTTTGCATTATTGAACCATGGTTCATTTTCTTATGCTCATATTTCGTTTCTCACTCTCTCTCTTGGTTTTTGATGAGAAGAAAAGAAATGCACCATGGTTGCTAGCTCCTCCTTCTTCCTCCTCTTGATTCATCTTTTGATCTCATGTGTTGAGAGATAAAGATCCCACAAAGACAAAACCATCCCTCTACCACTTCTACACAACCTAAGGCTTCTAGATTAGCAATCTCTTTGCCCTAGTTACCTCGGCTCGAGGTGGAGCTCGGTGTACATCTCTCGGGTGGATCGTCTTCGACTCAAGGAGGCCGCGGAGGTGACCAAAGTCCGGATCAACCCTCGAAGAAAGCAAGGAGAAGAACAACAAGAAGAGAAGAGTTCAAGTTGAGGTATAACCCCTAACCGAGTAGATAAATCTCTAGTTAGGATGCTAGAGTGTTGTTTAGCAAAGATCCGGCTTTTACGGTCCATATTACCAAGTCTAGAAAATTTTTGTTTTACCGTTTCCGCAACCCCGAAAGTACCGGGAGAGGTAACGTGGACCTAACATCTTTATCTAAACATGTGCACTTGTTTTAGTTACTATTTCATCGATACATATTAATAAAGCCCTTAGGATGTTTACTTGACTACTAGGAATATGATGTAGATTATACTAGTTGGGCCTGTGTAGTCTACAAGCACATCCTTAATTGTTCCAAGTAGAGAGAGTATCGAGACAGGGCATCGATATTCCAGTGTAGCCTAGTGTGTACGTTTCTTGACCCTATATGGGGCGATGGTTGATCCCACAACCATTGGTGTTTGACACCAAAGATTGTACATAGGAGCTCATTAGAGAATGAGTACACCGAACGGACTCGCCGAGAGCTCCTAGATGGTACTATACAAATTGTCAGATAGCAGTTCTCTGGTTACACTTGTACAGGTTAGTTTGTAGACCCGAGATCGTCATAGTGTCTTGTATGGTTTCCACTGTGCTTTGATTATTTCCCTACCACTGCTTTACTCAGTCCTGCAAACAGGTGGTAGTTGGATACAGCCCCGAGTCACATGGAGACAGTAAGTGATAGGAGGGATTTCGTCTCTCCCGGTATTGGGAGTTGATGTTGTGCTATGCGCGATTGGCTATAACCGTAAGCCCCTGGCCAGGGCTGATGAGATTTACTGATAAGTGTTATCAATAGTTTCTCGATTGGTTATAGGCCACACATCGGCATGACTTATCGAGTTATTGGGGTCTGACGATTCCACACCCCAGACTCGATATGCAACATATCAGACGAAAAGACTAGACTGTATGATAAGTGTTGCTTATAGGCTCTACAGGGAGTTCTGGACATGTTTACTTGTTGATCTTCTATTCGTTCAATATCCGGGTAGCTGTTACGTGCAGCGAGTACCGCTGACGTGCTTGTAGGTGTTTGATGTGATCATTACCTACTGCCAGAGTATTGACGAGTCTTTGAAGTCCAACATAGAGGTTTCCTAGCTCAAGCGAAACGATGTAGGGCATGTATCATGATATGTGCGGGATCTCGATTAAATATGAGTATATGATACCGTATTCTAATCTAGCGTTATTTGATATTAGCCGGATTATATTTGATATAACCGGATTATTAAATCAAGTGTTTATTTAATAATTTGATACATATGATATGCAAGGTTCCCTAGCATGACAACAAAGTTTTGGGAGGCATCGTCCATACCGTTTTCAAAAATTTGTCATGCTAAACAACCATAATCCTAGAATCTGTAACTAGAGATTTAGACAATACCAAATGTAAACTACTTTACATCTAGAGAACAAGAATGCAACCTTTATAGTTCGAGTCTCTCTCTTTTAAAGCTTCGGGTTGAAGTCCACGCGACTCTACAAAACTCCTCTTCGAGTTGAACGGCCCTCCTTCATGATCTTCATACCAAAGACGATCCACCTGAAGTTCTTCTAGATCAAGCTAACTCTACACTAAACTTCTTTAGTGTATGAAACACACCACACTAAATTGCTAGTATGGTGTGGGATGATGAAGTAAGGGATATGATAAGCTCACTAGGTTACTCACAAGCTCAATAATTCACATCTCATGTGAGGGTTTGAGCTTGGAGGTGAGATGAAGAAATTGTAGAGATCAAGTGGAAGAAGAAGCTCAAGGAAAATGGCTAAGGCATTAAGCATGAAGCAAGTGTAGAAAACAATAATATGAATCATCTTTCTCCTCACTAATTCAAGCATGGAATAAATTGCAATTCAAAATTGCAACCATGCTTGAATAGTGAGTCAAGACTAATAAAAAACTATATAAGCCCATGCATCATCCATACCCAAAATATCTCCACAATTTATACCTCATTTTTCCATTTTTCTAAAAATAGAAAAACATACCATGCTTCATAATATATATATATATATATATAAAGCAATTAGTGAGCTGATGATATTAGTTAAGATATAATTATATCACATATAATATATATCTCATTATTAAATCTACACTTGATCTGATAATCCGGTTATATCACATATAACCGACTAATATCATTTATCTGAATATCACATTATCAAATCAACACTTGATTCGATAATCTGGTCATATCACATATGACCTAACCAATACCAGATAACTGCCAGATTACAATACGGTATCACGTATTTAATCAGGCCCGCACACATATCACATAAGTGCCCTACTTCATTTCGCTCGAACCAGGAAACTTCTGTGTGGGACTCTAAAGACTCATCAATACGCCGGCAGTAGGTGATGATCATATCAGTCACCTACAAGCCGTCAGCGGTACTAGCTGGATGTAACGGCTACCCGGGTATTGAGCGATATGAAGATCAACAAGCAAGCTCGTCCATACTCTCCATGAAGCATATCGGTAACACTACCGTACAGTCCGGTCTCTTCGTCTGATATGTCGCATATCATGTCTAAGGGTGGAAATCGCCAGACCCCAGTAACGTGATAAGTCATGCCGATGTCTGGCCTATAACGGTTCGAGAAACTATAGATAACACTTATCAGTAAATCTAGGCAGCAGCCCTGGCTAGGAACTTTCAGTTATAGCCAATCGAGCGTAGCGCAATATCAACCCCCAATATCGGGAGAGAAGAAACCCCTCTTATCGCTCATTGCCTCCATACGACTCGGGACTGTACCCAAAATCCACCTGTTTGCACGTCTCCTTTGAGCATGGTAGGGAGGAAATCAAAGCACAGCGGGAGCCGCACAAGACTCTATGACGATCTCGGGTCTACAGACTAACCTGTACTAGTGTAACCAGAGGACTGCTATCTGACGATAGGTATACTACCACATAGGAGTCCTCGGTGAGTCCCGTTCAGTGTACCCAGTCTCCACTGAGCACCCGTATACTATCTTTGATGTCAAACGCCAATGGATGTGGGATCATCCATCGCCCATCATATGGGTCGAGAAGCGTATACGCTAGTCTACTCTGGAATATCGATGCCCTGTCTCGATATTCTCTCGACTAGGAACAATTAAAGGATGTACTTGTGAACTACCCTGGCCCCACTAATATGATCTCTATCATAGTCCTGGTAGTCAAGTACATATCCTAAGGGCTTTATCAACATGTGAGAGCTAGACAGTATCACAATACAAGTCTACATGTTAAGACAAAGAATAACCAAATAGCTTACTATTTTGTCGAGCAAGAAAGTCCTCTATATATATATATATATCCAAGCATCCACTATAATATGCATCATATGTACAATAATGGCCTCTAGGGCATACATATAACTAATAATCTCCCACTTGCACTAAGGCCATGTGTTGTAGTATCTCATACCCAACATCCCAAAAAGTCTCTCAAATTGTGTCTGGGGGAGGGCCTTTGTAAATGGATCCGCTACGTTGTCCTTCGTGTCAACTCTCCTGACCTCGATCTCCTGGCGATAAACTATCTCCCGGATCAGGTGATACCGCCTCAGAATATGTCTGGATTTCTGATGGGACCTGAGTTCCTTGGCCAAAGCCACCGCTCCATTGTTATCATAATACACAGGTATTGGATGCTCAATGGATGGAACCACACCAAGCTCAGGAATGAACTTCTTCATCCAAACATCTTCTTTGACAGCATCGTTGGCAGTGATGTATTCAGCCTATATCGTCGAGTCTGCAACGGTGTCTTACTTGGAACTCTTCCAACACACCGCCCTTCCATTGAGGGTAAAGACAAAATCTGAGACCGACTTACTATCGTCCTTATCACTCTGGAAGCTCGAGTCGGTAAAGAACTCCACTTGGAGTTCACCGTTACCGTACAGCAAGAACATCTCTTTAGTCCCTCTCAAGTACTTGAGAATGTTCTTCACAGCTGTCCAGTGATTCTATCCTGGATCTGCTTGATACGTACTCACTACACTTAGTGAGTACATTACATCGGGTCTGGTACATAACATCGCGTACATGATAGAGCCTACTGCCGAAGCATAGGGTATCCCATGCATGCGAGCTCTCTCCAAATAAGTCTTGGGAGAGAGTGGGTCCCGAGATCGTGGGTATATTCCCTTGCTTGGAATCTTCCATACTAAACCTCTTTAGTACGGTGTCAATGTACCTGGATTTGGACAATCCCAGTATCCGTTTAGATCTGTCTCTATAGATCTTAATCCCTAAGATGTAGGAGGCATCACCTAGATCTTTCATTGAGAATCGTTGTGATAAGAAGAGCTTGACCGAGTGCAGCATAGGAACATCATTTCCTATCAAGAGTATGTCATCCACGTACAATACGAGGAAGACGACCTTACTCTCTGCGTCCTTCTTGTATATACAAGGTTCATCTACGTTTTTTGATGAAGTCAAACTCTTTGATTACTTCATCAAAACAGATGTTCCATCTCCGCGATGCCTGCTTCAACCCGTAGATTGATTTAAGCAGTTTGCACACCTTTCCGCTGCTCCCACTGTCTACGAAGCCCTCATAAAAGTCATGTACACACTCTCTTCTAAATCACCATTTAGAAAGGCGGTCTTAACATCCATTTGCCAGATTTCATAGTCATGGTATACAGTGATGGTAAGTAGGATCTGGATGGACTTAAGCATAGCCACTGGAGAAAAGGTTTCATCATAATCCACACCTGGTCGCTGACGAAAACATTTTGCAACAAGTCTAGCTTTGAAAGTCTTAACTTTTCCATCTACACCAAGTTTCTTCTTAAAGATCCATTTGCTCCCAATGGGGTTTACCCCTTCGGGAGCAACTTCCAAAGTCCATACTTTGTTGGTGTACATAGATTGCATCCAGCTATTTCACAGAGTCCCCACTCGTGATGGCCTACTTGAAGCTAGTCGGGTCATCATCTTCCATGATGCAATCCTTGCTCCCACCATCAATGAGAAAACCGTAGTATCTCTCAGGTGGATGTGGAACCCTACTATATCTGCGGAGAGGCTGGGGTTCGTTGGAGACTACTGAATCCTCTGGTACCAATAAATCATCAGTTGTAGTTTGTGTAACTGGAACTTCTTCCAGCTCTAGCTCTTTGCCACTAATTTCTTTTACAAGAAATTCATTTTCCAAAAAGGTGGCATATTGAGAAACAAACACCTTTTGTTCCTCAGCGTGGTAAAAGATATATCCTTGTGAATTCTTTGGATATCCCACAAACTTGCAAAGAACTGATCGTGCCTCGAGTTTGTCCGGATTTTGCCTTTTGACATAGGCTGGACAACCCAATAGCTTAACTCGTTTAAGATATGGTCTCTTTCCACTCCATATCTCATATGGTGTGGTAGGTACCGATTTAGATGGAACTTGATTCAATAGGTATGCCGCTATCTCAAGCGCATAACCCCAAAAGGAAATAAGTAACTCAGCAGTGCACATCATAGACCGTACCATATCCAATAGGGTGCGATTCCTCCACTCCAATACACCGTTGTGCTGTGGTGTATACGGAGGAGTAAGCTGAGAGAGAATCCCATTCTCTTTTAGATAGTCACGGAATTCCGTGCTCATGTATTCTCCTCCCCGATCAGATCGAAGGATTTTAATACTTTTACCCGTCTGGTTCTCAACTTCATGCTTATATTCTTTGAATTTCTCAAAAGCTTCAGACTTATGTTTCAACAGGAACACATGACCGAATCTTGAGAGATCGTCAGTGAATGTAATGAAGTATGAAGAACCATTCCTGGCATGTGTAGACATGGGTCCGCATACATTACTATGTATCAGTCCCAAGAGTTCCATAACTCTTTCTCCGTGTCCTTTAAACGGTGTTTTAGTCATCTTGCCTTTGAGACATGACTGGCAAGTTTCATAAGATGAAAGTTCGAAGGGATTCAAATATCCATCTTTATGTAACTTAGCTAGTCATGTTGCATTGATATGACCTAGTCTACAATGGCACAAGAAGGATTCGTTCATTTCTGAAATTTTCCTCTTGTGTGTGTTCTGTATGTTAAAAACTGTGTTTTGATTCAGAACGTATAATCCGTTACATAACGCACCAAACCCAATCAACACTTGATTTAGGTAAATGTTCATAATATTATTCTCTACTGCAAAGTTATATCCTTCTTTATCTAATAAAGAAATTGATATTAAATTGCAGATCATAGAGGGTACGTAATAACAGTCATTCACGATCATTGTATTCCCAGTTGGCAATACAAGGTGATATTCACCAACTGTTTTGGCTGCAACACTTGCACCATTCCCTACTTTTAGAAAATGATCAACTTTTCCCAGTTCCCTACCTTTCCTTAGCCCATGCAACAAATTGCATATGTGGGATCCTGATCCGGTATCTAATACCCAGGACGTAGAGTGTACTGAGAAACAGTTCTCGGTGACTAACACACCCGAAGAAGATGCATCAACATGCTTATTCTTCGTTTGGGTCGCGTGGTAATCCGGATATTCCTAAATTTCCTGCTCGGACTAATAACACTTATAAGTTAGAGCGGAACCAACTTTCCCTTGCTCAGTATAATAAGCGGGTTCGGTCAATACATTCATATTATTATCTTGATTAAGACGTGACATTGGTTGCTTCCTGGAGAGAGAGAGAAGGAAACGCGTTAGCATGCGCTCTTTGCATGATTAGATTGGTTATTATTTTATCTAATCAGGACGGCTCCCACTTTTTTTATCAAATCTTCTTTCAAACCCTAAAAAGTAAGACTAGCCGGGATTAATTACACCTTACAAGTTCTCTAATCTTTCAGCCAGGCCGGTGCCGGTACTTTGAGGGAGGTTCTCCGTGCTTTCGCACGGACCTAATTAAAATAAACCTCATTTTCCCTGGGGCGTGACCTCGTTAACACCTTTCTTGACACCTACTTGATTTGCTAATTGTGATGTGTAAAACTCTTCCAGGAGTAACTCTTACTCGCAGTGGGTATCGAGATCCAACTATCTCATAGAAGGTATGCAATCTCATTGCAAATTTCAACACTTGAAATTCCCGATAATACTTTTGCCCCTAGCAACTTATGACCTTAACATAGTCAACAAATCATAAGCACTAGCCAAGTTCAACCCGTCATTTCCTGATTGGATAAAACCAACCCGTACGACCCTTAACATAGTCAACAAAGTCGCACGACTATCCTAATCCAATCGCATCTCATGCTTTAGCAGATAAGCACTAATTAGCTATCGCACACTACGCCTTAACATAGTTAACAAACGTAGCACAAATACTAAGTAGTACTTATCTGAAATGACGGAGGGCTATTAAGAAAACCTTTTGTGTAATGAACTTGATATCGATGCAGAATCGAGTGATTTTGAAAAGGAGTGTTTTTTAGGCTTTTTCTAGTTTTGCTAAAGAGGTCACTCCCGGTGAAGGGATCTCGGCTATTTCCTTATCGAATAAGGTGCTGGATATTCTACAAGGAATACCGCTATACAAAGCAAGAACTAAAAAGGCAATCAAAAACAAATTTGAGTAGGTTGTAGCATCTGCTAGTTTCTCTAAAGAGGTCACTCCTGGTGAAAGGATCTTGGCTCTTTCCTTATCGAATAAGGTGTTGGATATTCTACAAGGAATACCGCTATGCAAAGCAAAAACTAGAGCTACCCTTTTTGAAAATTTGATTCTACAACATCATTTTTGTTTCTTTTCTTTCATTAATCTCATTAATGAAGTCCCATCAATTAAGCTTCCTAAGCATCATAGAAGAAACGAAAATACAACGTATGCTTATGCCATCTGCATTCGCCACAGTGTCCCGTTATACACTGTTAGGTTATTTAACTAACGGCATAGCGGGGCGGGACTAGCACGGGTGCAAAACATAAGCAACGTTTATTATATATCATATATACAATAATAAAGCATTCGTCTCATGCATATAAAGTGATCACATCACAGAATATCAGCAGCAGAAGATAACATATAAAATATTGGATATACTAGGAATTCCGTGTTTTATATTAAGCCAGTATAAAACACGGATTCCACGGTTGCGATGAATAGCTAAACCCATATCCCTAGACCCCTACGAGAACGGAAAGCAACCCTAGCAATTCTAGAGTTAGGAGACCCGGACTCGACTCCTCGAGATGGTCTCCCACTGGACTCTAGAACCCGATTACTTGTGCTCCCCGCCTTGGGTCTATCCTAATACGGAAAAGTAAATAATATAAAACAATGGTGACATCATCCTCAACCCGGAAGTGCCCCAATAAAAGAATATTACATATAATGAATTTTACATGAATGAAAATAAAAACTCTCATCTCACATAAAACCCTCGGCTATTCAAAACACGACGATCCAATATAACATATTCAAGTAACACACAACATCACATGTCATCAAATAGCTAGACGATGTTAAACATTCCGATCGAATTAACAAACACCCAAAATTTCCTTAAAAACTCAACAATTGAGCGCAGTTTAAAAATACTCAGAACATACCACAGTACCTATGGACCAACCGTAGAAGGGCCAACCCTTGCCTCACCTATGGTGCCGCGGAACTACCACAAACTCGAAGGTTTGCGCGGCGGTTTTTACGGTCATAGAATCGAGTTAGGGTTTCGTTCTTCTAGAAGGTCCATCGAATCACTTGCATGATATTTGGATGTTCTTTAACTTGGAAAAAATCTAACTCTTGGAAAATTTTCCGGTAAGGGTTAAAGTGGGTATTTGATATCCGTTCGAACTTTTAAACACCGTCTATGTAACCCAAAAAATAGTTAGAATTACAACTATGAAACACTCTGAATTGCCTTTATAGAAAATTAACATCTCATGAAATTTTTAGCAAAAACAAACAACACCTGAAACACCAAAACCCAGAACCAGAACACTGAAAAATAAGAAGCCTAGAAGACAAAATTGGGCCGGCCTGCTCGGATTTTTGTGGTATGTGCCTGGCCAAAAACCGGTGGAATGGGTTCGTATTTGCTCAGTGTTCATGTTACATCTTATATAACATTCTGAAGTTGTTTAAAAAAAATTTCAACGAATTTAAAATTTGACAGAAACTGTGTTTTCGTATTTCAAGTTTCGGAGCAGTTTCGATTTCGTAATCTAACAAACATTGTCTAAATCTTTAGCACAGTGGGAGAAACTACTGATAACACTTATCAGTAAATCTCGGCAGAAGCCCTGGCCAGGGACTTCCAGTTATAGCCAATCGAGCATAGCGCAACATCAACCACCAATACCAGGAGAGACGAAACCCCTCCTATCGCTCATTGCCTCCATACGACTCGGGACTGTACCCAAAATCCACCTGTTTGCACATCTCCTTTGAGTGTGGTAGGGAGGAAATCAAAGCACAGTGGGAGCCGCACAAGACTCTATGATGATCTCGGGTCTACAGACTAACCAGTACCAGTGTCACTAGAGGACTGGTATTTGACGATAGGTATACTACCACATAGGAGTCCTCGGAGGGTTATGTTCAATGTACCCAGTCTCAACTGAGCACCTGTATACCATCTTTGATGTCAAACACTAATGGATATGGGATCATCCATCGCCCATCATATGGGTAAAGAAGCGTATACGCTAGTCTACTCTGGAATATCGATGCCCTGTCTCGATATTCCCTCGACTAGGAACAATTAAACGATGTACTTGTGAACTGCCCTGGCCCCACAAGTATGATCTCCATCATAGTCCTGGTAGTCAAGTACATATCTTAAGGGCTTTATCAACATGTGAGAGCTAGACGGTATCACAATACAAGTCTACATGTTAAGACAAAGAACAACCAAATAGCATGGTAGTATGTCGAGTAAGAAAGTCCTCTTTATATATATCCAAACATCCACTATAATATACATCATATGTACAATAATGGACTCTAGGGCATACAGATAACTAACATGACACACACACACAGAGACACACATACACATACACATACACTAACTAATATTATGCTCACTTGATATTTTCTTCTCTTAATATATATTTATATATATGATATGAATATATATTTACATGTGTGACATGGTTGTATATACACAAGAGTTGTGTATATGAAAATCACATTGGGGTAAAAGATATGAGGATAATGATTTGCTTATTTGAATTTGAATAAAGAGAGAATGAGTCATGTTTTTTAGAACATCCTAGTTTGGATGACTCATTTCTCTTTATCTTTTTCATATAAGTTATATCATTTGCACTTATCTACAACTCCAAGCTAATTCTTATCTCCTCTATCTTCATCTTCTTCTTCATCTTTTGAAACACTATTCATTCAAGAGAAAAGAAAAGGAAAAGAATTTTTTGTGAGCAAAAGCCCTACTTTATCAACCTAGACTAAACTGGCAAATTAGTTTAGGTTGTTCTCTTCACTAATACTTTGATTAGTGATGTTTGAGCAAGAGTTAGTGTAGCCTCAAGGTGGATCATCTTTGACGAAGAAGATATCGAGAAAGCTTGTTCATTTCTTTAAGTGGAGCTCAAGAAAGAGTTCAAAGGACTACTACTTGGAGCTTTAGAAGTGAAGGACTAGACTACAAAGGTTGTAGCTCTGCTTCACTTAGTTTAAAACTCTAGTTAGCTTTCTTTTGAAACCCTAAACCTTTTGTTTGATTCTTGTTTGTAGACTTAGCCCTCTAGAAATTTTTTAATTGCTACTTGCTCTTGTTAAAACTCTAGTAGAGGTGCTAGGACCTACTTTCAAGTCTTCCATTCTAAAACACTTTAGAATAGTGTGAAACTACCCGAATTTGGATACTTCCCAAATCTAGATCTAAAACCATAGATCTAGTCACCAGAATCCCTGATATTTTGTCTAGATTCTATGTGGAGAAACACATGTGACAACCACTGTATAACCGATCGTAGTATAGGAACATCACTTCCTATCAGGAGTACGTCATCCAAATACCAGGACATCACTTCCTACTACCTTCTTACTAGGTCCATCTGTTATTCTGGTAAATTCAAACTCTATGACTTTCATATCAAAATAGATGATCAATCTCCTCTATTCTTCCTTTAGTCTATAAATAGACATAAGCTACTTGCCCACCATGCTTCCGCTGCTCGCACTGACCACAATAACCTTATGTCATAGTCATATACACGCACATTTCTAAAGCTAATTTAGAAAGACGTTATAGTCATCCACCTGTCAGATCTCATAGTCTAGGACAGCAGTAGTGGCAAACTTGGGTCATCAAAACCTCCCTGTCACAGTTTTTGAGGAGACCGAAGTACCTTTCGGGTGGCTGAGGTTACCCACCATATCTGCGGAGTGGCTAATGGATTGTCAAATCCAATTGAATCCTTAGGTTCTGCTAAATTTTCAGTAATCGTTTGTGGTTATGGAATCACTTCCAGTTCTACCATACTCCCACTAATGTTCTCTAAAAAAATTTCATTTTACTAAAAAGGTGGTGAGTCAAGAACAATATAAAAATTGATCCTACAAATGGTAAAATGTTAACCATCGTCAAAGCCCGGGATAACCCACAAACTGCCATTACTGCAACGTACCATGAATTTTTCCGGATTTTGGTTTTAAGCATAAACCGGACAACTCCATATACCTTAATATCGTTAAGATATGAATCCATTCTATATCCAATATAGAAACAAAGGCACTAATTTAATTGGAACCAGATTCAAAATACATGCAGCTGTTTTCCAGTGAATTTCGACTAAATGGAAGAAGCCCATGCGACATTACTCATCAAGGAGCGCACCCACGGTTGAGTAACCTGAAAGAGAAGAAAGTTCTCAAATATATTACTTACGACGAAATACCTAGCATAAGTATCTACATCTTTGATCACCTCGAAGAATCCCGATACTTGCAACATATGGTTCACTACTTTATTGTTATACCTATAACTACTCAAAATTTGGACCTTGTATTTCTATGAAATGCGTGTCTAAAACTAGAGAGTCATAAGTAAACGGAATATAGTATGAGTACCAACCCCTTGTCCTGATGGACAATGGAATGTTGGGCCACGGCAGCGCCCCGGCCGTCAATCCGACGCCAAATGCGGAACAAAAATTTTACAAACTGGCGCTACCGCAACCAATACCCGGATCGTTCCATTAACCGTTAACTAGCAATCTAAAAATAGAGATAAGAGATTATACCGATCGATCCGTGTCCTTCGGTCTTCAATCTCCATCCCATGCTTGTCGCGGCTACCCCAACGAAGTTCGCTCTCCGGTCTCGCTTGTCGAAGTGGCACCACATCGAGGAATCTTTATACGGGCTCCCGCTTTGAACTGAAACAACTCGGACATGATGTTTGCTAGCCGACATGTATAAGGATGAAGTAGAGAGTGTGTAGGATATTCTGTCTCAAGACACCCAAGCAATTGGGTGAATATGAATTGAAGTTGCCACGGAGTTTGTGATGAGATGAGCAAAAGAATTTTGTGAGCAAAGATTTTAGCATGGAGGAAAACTCAATCAGCCACACCAAAAATTGTGCTCCCAATTTATGAGCTCGGCCAGAAAATTGGCTCTGGGAATTTTTGGTGCTCTCTGGGGAATCAATTGGTGAGGTGAGTATATGCATTCAAGAGGTGAGCATGAAGGAATCCCCATCCAAAAAACCCATTCCCCTCACCCATGCTACCCATGCCATTACAATTCCCCATGAAATGGTCATGCCACCTCATCAAAGACAAAAGAATTTGGCAGCCAAGAAAACCAAGCCCAAAAAGGATTGTCAACAAATTTGCATGCTCACAATTACTCATCAAAACAAAAGAACTAAAAAACCACCTCACCCAAAGACAAAAGCTCAAGCCCAAAAGAAACCCACTCCAAAAGGAATTCGGCCATGACTAGAAAAGTAAGAAAATGGCCAAAAGGAATGCACAAGACTAATAATTAAACATTAAATTTAATGTTCAATCGAGGGGAGAAAAACTGGCAACTTCAAAAATAATCCCGTAACAAATTACAGGATTACCCCACAACTGTATATATATACCCGCATTCGTATTCTGACCGAATACAAATGCAACAAGACAAAATTGTTCCTACACAATATAATACTAGATCTGGCTTAAACCAAAGCACACTCGTATTATATGTCCGAACCATGACACGTGCACAAGTGCTCGTGTATGTTCGTGTAAGTCCACGTTACCCGTCCCCGGTTCTTCGGGGTTGCGGAATAACGATTTTTTCTTTGGGGTAAATATGGACTCAAAATACGAATCTTTGTTAAACAACTATCTAACAACCTAACTATGAGTGTTGCCTACTCGGTTAGGGGGTTATACCTTAACTTGAACTCCTTCTCTTCAACTCCTTGCGGTAGTCGGATCGGCCTCACCTCGTCGTCTCTATGTGCCGAAGATGGATCCACCCAAAAGCTTCTACCTTTGGCTTCAACCTCAAACTAGAGGAAACTAGAACACTTGGCTTGCTAGACTTTGTGTACTAAGATGAGAAGAGAAGTGTTTTGGGTTTTTATCTCCAAGGCAAATGATTCTCAACACATGAGAGGTTTTTGCCTTGAACTAGAGAGAGAGCAAGAGGAAGAGGGAGAGCTTGAGGATGGGAGAGCTTTCATGAGAGAGACTTTTCTCACCCTTGCTCTCATAATCCAAAATCATCATAAATCATAATAATAATTGAGTATTATGTGATGGTTGTTATCATATCAAATGGCAATATCATTTCATGCATTAAATGCAATGTGTGAACAAATAAGCAAGCAAAGGTCAATGCCATGAAATGATAGCCATTGTCATGATGATGGTCAACAAGTCCAACCTAGTCAACCGGTCAACAAAGTCAACAAGTCAACAAAGTCAACCTTTCAACCCAACCATGGCACAATAATACTTAATTAATATTATCATTAATCATATTTCTTATTCTCATTAGGGTTTAACAAAAGTCAACAGTCAACAAGCCTAATGAGAATCCTCTGCCTCTATCTCTCTGTCAACCGTGCATACACACCCGCATCCGCGTTCCGAGGAACACGAATACAAACGAGATAAAACCAATCCCAAAACGTACACTAGGATCTGGCTTAAACCAAAGCCCGCTAGTGATAACTGCCCAGACACTAAACGTGCACAAGTGCACGGACGTGACCGAACCCTGTCACAAAACCATGCGACCTCTACTCTTTTGCCTAAAGGCGAATAGCTCTCTGTGTGGGACTTTAAAGACTCGACACTACGCTGGCAGTAGGTTTAACCACAGACCGCAAGCGGCACTAGCTGTGCGTAACGGCCCCCAGGTAGATGCCGATAAGAAGACGGACGAGGTGAAACCCATCTGAACTCCGACTGAGCCTGAATGTGACAATCTCCGTACAGTCCGGTCTGTTCGTCTTAAAATATCGCATGGCGGGCCTAGGGGGCGATAAACGTCAGTCCCCTAATAGAGGTATAAGTCGTGTCGGAGTGTAGCCCAGAACACCTTGAGATAACACTGGAAACCTACCAGTATATCTCGCTTGCCCTGGCCAGGGACGACTGTGTGTAATGGCTCTCCTTGAAACAGCGCGATATCAACTCTCAATACCGGGAGAGACGAATCCTGTCTAACCGTCACTGCCTCCAAGTGCTTCGGGACTGCATCCAACTACTGCCTGTTTGCACGACTCCTTTGAGCTGAGGTAGGGTAGTAATCAAAGTACAGTGGGAACACACTCGAGGCGAAGTGACAGTGTCAAGTCAGCGGACTAAGCTGTACTCATGTCACCTGGGAACTGATAACTGACGATAGGTATAGTACCAACCATCAGTTCCTGACGAGTCCTGTCCAGTATACTCGTAACTTAACGAGCACCAACATACTATCTCAAGTACGACGTACTGACGGCTGTGGGATGTTAGTTATATGTATGCTCTAGAGGCCATTACTGTACATATGATGTATATTGTAGTGGATGCTAGGACATATATAGGGAGGACTTTCTTGCTCGACATAATAGTACGCTATCTGGTTGTACTTTATCTTAACATGTACTCTGATTGTCTCTATGTTACATGTGGATAAAGCCCTTAGGATATGTACTCGACTACTGGGACTATGATGAGATCATACTAGTTGGGCCACGGTAGTGGATGAGTACATCCTATAACTGTTCCTAGTCGAGGGTGTATCGAGACAGGGCATCGATACACCTGAGTAGACTAGCGTATACGCATCTTGACCTATATGATGGGTGATGGATGATCCCATATCCATCGGTGTTTGACATCAAGGATGATTTACGGGTGCTCAGTGGAGACTGGGTACACTGGATGTACTCGCCGAGAACTCCCAAATGGTATTATACCTTACGTCAGATGGCAGTTCTCCGGTGACACTGGTACAGAGTAGTCTGTTGACCCGAGATCGTCATAGAGTCTTGTGTGATTCCCACTGTGCTTTTATTTCCATCATACCACGTCCAAGAGGGCGTGCAAAAAGGTGGCTTTTGGGTACAGTCCCAAATCACATGGAGGCAATGAGCGATAGGAGGGGATTCGTCTCTCCCGGTATAGGGAGTTGATGTTGTGCTGTGTTCGATTGGCTATAACCAGAAATCCCTGGCCAGGGTTGCTGAGATTTACTGGTAAGTGTTATCAGTAGTTTCTCGAACTGTTATAGAGCTCATATCAACACGACTTATCGAGCTACTGGGGTCTGACGTTTACCACCCCTAGGCGAGATATGCGACATATCAGACGAGGAGACTGGACTGTACGGGAGTGTTACTGATTGGATTCACAGGAGAATGTACAGGCTTGCTTGTTGATCTTCTGAGCGCTCAATATCTGGGTGGCTGTTACGTTTAGCTGACCGCTTGCAGCTTGTGGGTGTTTGATATGATCATCACCTACTGCCGGCGTATTGACGATTCTTTAGAGTCCTACACAGAGGTTTCTTAGCTCAGGCAAAACGAAGTAGGAGCACATATGTGATATGTGCGAGACCGAGGATAATGCGGTATGTGATGCCGTATTGGATTCTCGTGATATGAGATATCGGCCGGGTATATGTGATATAGCCGGGTCATCGTATTAGTCGGTTATATGCGATATAGCCGGATTGTCGGATCAAGTGTTGATTCGATAATTTAATGTATAATAATATATATGATATATTAAATTACATTAACTAATATCAGCTCACTAAAAGATTCATTTTCTCACGGGATAATACATTGATATATATGCGATATATGTTAATTGTATTATTTTCTATTGTTACAAAATATATTGTATATGTGATATATAATATTGTAACATGTTAGGGTTACAAATTTAACAATGGATTAGGGTTTAAACTTGGTTAGTGTTTGGATTAGGGTTAGCTTTTCCATGAAGCTTCCATGAAGCTTCATGAAGCTTTGACTTTGTGGTTGCTTGATATTTTGTGAAATATTATGTTAACCCAATCCAAACCATTAGCTCTAGTTAACTCTCTACAAGGGTTAACTCTTTCATGCTTAACCCTTAGTTAGATTTGTAACCACTACAATAATTCATTGTTCATCACAAAAGGATCAAGTTATCATCTTCATTCATTCTTCTTCTTCCTTGAGTTTTCTTCATGAAAAAGCTTTCTTTTGTGATGAAAGTGAGTGAGAAAAAGATTATAAATGAGAGCAAAAATCCTACTTCATCATCCTCATCTATCCTTGCCATTTAGATGTGGGTGTTCACTTCATTTAGAGAGTGTTAGCTTGTGTTAATGAAACTTCAAGGTAGATCATCTATGTTATCGAAGATCGGAAGCAAGATTGCATCATTCTCTTCGTGAAGCCTCTCGAGAGTCCGGAACACGATGATCGCAGCGAAGGGACCTCAACACGGAGCTTAAGAAGTGAACGACCGGATCTACAAAGGTTGTAATACCTCTCACTTAGTGTTAAAGTGTTTAACATGCTTGTTTTCGTCTAAACCCTAGTTTAAAGATCCGGCTTCGGGTTGTTCGGCACGGCTAAATTTTTAATCGGGCATGGTTGATGCCTCGTAGAACCTTGTGAGCGTGCCTAGCAACCCAACAGTAGTATCAGAGCCAAGCTAAAGTTTTAGGCGAAGTCTAGACGAAATTTAAAGTCCGATCGAACCCGGAAACCCCGATGTTTACCCCTCTCTGTACATTTTTCAAAAATGTGTTTTTTTATGAATTAAAAATGCTCAGAAAAACAAGCTAGAAAAACTAAGAATTACTGTGAAGTACGGTCCACTAAGTCAATTATTGGACCGCGGAACCGCGGCCAAACTAAGGGTTTGGCGGTGGTTCCGCGGCCAAAATTTGGACTTAGTCCCTAATATTTCATATATTTATTCTTAGGTCATTTCTTGGCAATTTTTTCTGGGAACTTTTTAATTCCACTCAAGTGTTGAGTTTTCTAGGGTTGTATTGGGGACTCGTTGATTCGATCGGATAATTTAACTTCGTTTAATTTTTTTCGGATAATTTTTAGAAACTGTTAAAAGGTTCGACCGGATATCAATAACTCATTTTTCCCCCTGTCGGAAAATTTTTCAAAAGTTGGATTTTTTCTCGAGTTTAAGAACGTTATAAGTCATGCAAGTAACGCGGTGGACCCTCTAGAAGACAAAAAACCTTAACTCGATTATGTGACCGTCTTGAACTGCCTCTAAACCTTAGGGTTTGGGGCAGTACGGCGTGCCACATGTGAGGCGTTGGCTTGACCCTTCTACGGCTGGACCATTGGTACTGTGGTATGTGATGGATGTTTTTAAACTGATTTCAAATGTTGAGATATATTGGGGAAATCTTGGATGTTTGATTATTCGATCGGAAAGTTTAACATTGTCTATTTATCTGAAATGTGATACAATATTTGGAATCCACATGTAGTTATGAGATAACTAATTTAAATGTTATAAATCTATCAGTTCAGTCTCAGATGATCGGTTGCCACGGAATTTTGATGTGATCAAAAGTCTGTCGCAATCACGTAGCGTACGCGGATACTCGCCGGGTAAACTTAACAGACAGCCATGCCCCATAGCCCCGACCAAGTGACTGTAGGAGAACCCCGTCGCCAAAAGCATCCGTTCGGGTGCTCGCGGCAGCGGTGTTCCGCCTTAGTGCACTTCATCGACGGCATCCGGGGGTGCGGCCGTCTACTAAACTTTGCGACGAGCATTCGATCAGGATGTCGGGAATCTTGTTGAATTGCCCGACTTGATATTGAAAAGAGTTTTCGATAATGAGACTAAAATGCGGGGTTTATAATTGTTAGGCATGTGATGTCTGAGGAATTCATTTGGTTAGGTATGCGATGTCTAAGGAGGTTGCAGATTCCAACTGTTGTAGTTTTACACTTTCTTTTCTGTGACCGTAAGCGTAGTATGTGGTGTATCGCCGGCTTCGTTGCTATACATCAACGACAATCGGGATACGCATACTTGCTTACGTTGATGTTATGAGATATTATGTGTTGCTGTGATATGTTGTATTGGATCGTCGGGTTTGAATAGCCGGGGGTTTTATGTGAGATGAGAGTTTTTCTTTTTCATTCATGTAAAATTCATTTGTATGTAATATTTTTTTATTGAGGCACTTCCGGGCTGAGGATGATGTCACCGTTGTATATTATTTACTTTTCCGCATTAGGTAGACCCAAGGCGGGGAGCACAAGTAACCGGGTTTTAGGGTCCAGTGGGAGACCATCTCGAGGAGTCGAGACCGGGTCTCCTAACCCTAGAATTGGCAGTGTTGCTTGCCACTCACGTAGGGGTCTAGGGCTATGGGTTTGGCTATTCATCACGACCGTGGAATCCGTATTTTATACAGGCTCGTATTGAAAACACGGACATCCTAGTATATCCAATATTTCATATATGTTCTTCTGCTGCAATGTTTTGTGATGAGATCATATTACTGCCTGAGACGAATGTTTATATTATATATATGAGATATATGTTATATTGCAGATTTCGTTTCAAATGTGATGCTTGTGAAGCATAATAAAATGGGACTTCATTAATGAGATTAATGAAACTAAAAGAAACCTAAAGATGTTGTAGAAACTTGTTTAAAAACTGGTAGCTCTAGTTCTTGCTTTGCATAGCGGTGTTCCTTGAAGAACATCCAGCACCTCATTCGATAAGGAAAGAGTCGAGATCCCTTCACCGGGAGTGACCTCTTTAGTGAAACTAGCAGATGTTACAAACTCGGTTTGTCTTTTTATTGATTCTATAGTTCTTGCTTTGCACAGCGGTATATATGATATATCCTGCACCTTATTCGATGAGGAAAGAGCCGACGATCCCTTCACCGGTAGTGACCTCTTTAGCAAAACTAGAAAAGCCTCAAAAACACTCCATTTAAAATCACTCGATTCTACAACGATATCAAGTTCATTACTCAAAGGGTTTTCTTAAAAACCTGTTGTAGCCCTCCGTCATTTCAGATAAGTAATAGTTAGTATTCGTGCTGCGTTTGTTGACCTCTGTCAAGGCGTAGTGTGCGGTAGCTGATTAGTGCTTATCTGTATAAGCATATGATGTGATTGATTTAGGGTAGTCGTGCGACCTTGTTGACCTCTGTCAAGGGTCGTGCGGGTGGGTTTATTTCAATCAGGAAATGATGGGTTGGACTTGACTAGCAGCCTATGGTTTGTTGACCTCTGTCAAGGTCATAGGACGCTTGGGGAAAAATATTATTGGGAATTTCAAGTGTTGAAATTTACAATGAGATTGCATACCTTCTATGAGATAGTTGGATCCCGATACCCGCTGAGAGTAAGAGTTACTCCTGGGAGAGTTTTACACATTACAATTAGCCGATCAAGTAGGTTTCTAGAAAGGTGTTATCGGGGTTACGCCCCTGGGAAAACGAGGTTTGCTTTAATTAGTTTCGTGCGAAAGCACGGGGGACCTCCCTCAAAGTACCGACACTGGCCTTGCTGAAAGATTGGCGAACTTGTAGCGTGTAATTAATCCCGGCTAGTTTTTCCTTTTAGGGTTTGAAGGAAGATTTGACTAAAACAGTGGGAGACATCCTGATTAGATATATTAGATAACCAATCTAATCTTGCAAGAGCATACGCTGAGTGTTTTCTTTTCTTTCTCTCTAGGTAGCGACCATATCACGTCTTAATTGTAGGGTTCCTAGGCACTCTAGTGAGGTCTCACAAGTGATCAAACATGCACAAATCAAATTTTATGGGTGCCTACAAACCCGACTACGGATCGTTTACTAGATATTTAGGCGAAACAAACAAACTAGTTAACATTTTAACTAAGGGAACGGACATACAACCTTTGTAGATCCGGTCCACCACCTCCACGGCTCCGCAACGAAGTCCCCTCCGCTGTCCAAAAAGAATCCGGACTCCAACGTCGGCTTCGTCGAAGAATGGGCGGGCTTGATCGTCGGTTCGATGCCGAAGATGATCTACGTCGAGGCATCGCTAGAATAAGCTCCAACTTCACCAAGTCGGAAAAACTTGTGAAGGAAACACCCTATACTACTTGGCAAGAGGTAGAGGATGAAGAAATAGGAAGTGGGTAAACTTTAGTTTTGGATTTCTCACTAGATTTCATGACTTGCCATTGGAGTAGCAAGCTTTCTCCATTGAAGAAGAAGATGAAGAAGAAGAAGAAGATATGATGAGTTAAATTAAAATAGAAAAGAAAATACAATACTTATCATATCTTTGACCATGGTTTAGTGTAGAGACTTAACTTAGGTTAGATGAGTGGTTAGGGTTAGGTATGAGACAAGAATGGTGACTAAAACAATGCTACATGAATCTTCAACTAAAAACAAGAATAGCCACCATTCATTTCTCATTTTCTTTTTCTTTTGAAATAAATAAAATAAAAAGATAAATGAAAAAGATGAAACCCTAATCACTAACTAACCATGGTTTAATACTTTACACAAAACCAAACAAGAATGTATCATCAAACATGATACAATCATGTGCACAAAGAAATATATCACATATACAACTTGCACAATTCAAGTGAGAAAATCCTTTTAAAGTGAACCAATACTAGTTAATGCAAAGTAATATATCAAATATATAATTATACATTAAATCATTAAATCAACACTTGATTCAATGATCCGGTCATGTCGCATATAACCGGCCAGTATCCTATGTATCGGCTTATCGAATCAATCCTTGATTCGATAACTAGGTTATATCGCATATAACCAATCGATACATAGATCGCGAGAATGGAATACGGTATCACATACACGCATTATTCTCGGTCCCGCACATATCTCATATGCGCTCCTATTTCGTTTCGCTTGAGCCAGGAAACCTCTGTGTAGGACTCTAAAGACTCGTCAATACGCCGGCAGCAGATGATGATCATATCAAACACCCACAAGCCGCAAGCGGTCTGCTAACGTAACGGCCACCCGGGTATTGAGCGATCAGAAGATCGACGAGCAAGGCCGCTCACACTCCTGCGAATTCGACCAGTAACACTACCGTATAGTCCGGTCTGTTCGTCTGATATGTCGCATATCTCGCCTAGGGGTGGTAAACGTCAGACCCCAATAGCTCGATAAGTCATGCCGACGTAGGGTCCATAACATTCGTGAAACTACTGATAACTCTTACCAGTATATCACTACAACCCTGGCCAGGGATTTCCTGTTATGGCCAGTCGAGCATAGCACAACATCAACCCCCAATACCGGGAGAGACGAATCCCCTCCTATCGCTCATTGCCTCCATGTGAATCGGGACTGTACCCAAAAACCACCTGTTTGCACAACTCAGTAGAGCCGTGGTAGGGTGGAAATCAAAGCACAGTGGGAGACACACAAGACTCTATGACGATCTCGGGTCAACAGACTAAGCTGTACCAGTGTCACCAGAGAACTGCCATCTGACGTGAGGTATAATACCATCTGGGAGTTCTCGGCGAGTCCGTTCAGTGTACCCAGTCTCCACTGAGCACCCGCATACCATCTTCGATGTCAAACACCAATGGATATGGGATCATCCATCGCCCATCGCATGGGTCGAGAAGATATACGCTAGTCTACTCTGGAATATCGATGCCCCGTCTCGATATTCCCACGACTAGGAACAATTCAAGGATGTACTCTTGGACTACCCAGGCCCCACTAGTATGATCTTCATCATAGTCCTGGAAGTCGAGCACACATCCTATGGGCTTTATCAACATGTAATCAGAGAGACAGAAAGTATACATGTTAAGATAAAGTGCAACCAGATAGCGTACTATCATGTCGAGCAAGAAAGTCCTTCCTATATATGTCCCAGCATCCACTACAATATACATCCAATGTACAGTAATGGCCTCTAGGGCATACATATAACTAACAATCTCCCACTTGCACTAGGGCCATCTGTAGCAGTGGTTGCAGTATCTATATAGGAAGGACTTTCTTGCTCGACATGATAGTATGCTATCTGGCAGAAGCCCAGCTTCTGCGGCGGTTCCGCGGCTAGGTGATGACGTCACCTCCCAATTGCTGCACAGTAATTCCTATTTTAATTTGATGGGTTTTCTGGGAATTTTTAATAATTTTTCAAGAGTTGAATTTTCTGCAGTTGTTTTGGGGATTCGGTGTTTCGATCGGATTATCAAAATTTTGTCTGTGTGGCTTTCCGGATAAATTTTAGAATATGTTAAAAAGTTCGACCGGATATAAATACCCAATTTTTCCCCTATCGGGAAATTTCCAAGTGTTGGATTTTTCCGTAGTTTAACGACGTTCTAAGTAGTGCAAGTAACGCGATGGTCCCTCTAGAAGACAACAAACCTTAACTCGATTATGTGACCGTCTTGAACTGCCCTTTGAACCTTCGGGTTTGGGGCAGTACGGCGTGCCACATGTGAGGCGTTGGCTTGACCCTTCTACGGCTGGACCGTTGGTACTGAGGTACGAACTGAATGTTGTTAGACTTGTTTCATGTGTTGATCTATATTGGGAAAACTTGGGTGTTCGATTGTTCGATCGAAAAGTTTAGCATTTTCTATTTATCTGGAATGTGATACAATAATTGGAATTCACAATAGTTATGAGATAACTGAATGAATGTTGTAAATCTAGCAGTTTAGTCTCACTTGATCGGTTGCCACGGAATTTTGATGTGATCAAAAGTCCGTCGTAATCACGTAGCGTACGCGGATTTTCGCCGGGTAAACTTAATAGACAGCCTCACTCCATAGCCCCGACCAAGTGACTGTAGGAGAACCCCGTCGCCGAAAGCATCCGTTCGGGTGCTCGCGGCAGCGGTGTTCCGCCTTGGTGCACTTCGTCGACGGTATCGGGGGTGCGGCCGCCTACTGAAGTTTGCGACGAGTATTCGATCAGAATGTCGGAAATCCTGTTGAATTGCCCGACTTGATATTGAAAAGAGTTTTCGATAATGAGACTAAAATGCGAGGTTTATAATTGTTAGGCATGCGATGTCTAAAGTAATTCATTTGGTCAGGCATGCGATGTCTGAGGAAGTTGCGGATTCCAACTGTTGTAGTTTTACACTTTCTTTTCTGTGACCGTAAGTGTAATATGTGATATCGCCGTTTTCGTTGCTATATGTCAACGACAATTGGAATGCGCATATTTACTTACGTTGATGACATGTGATGTTATGTGTTGCTGGATATGTTATATTGGATCGTCGTGTTTGAATAGCCGGGGGTTTTTATGTGAGGTGAGTGTTTTTCATTTTCATTCATGTAAAAACTTGTATGTAATATTCTTTTATTGGGGCACTTCCAGGTTGCGGAAGTCGTCACCCGTTGTATATTATTTACTTTTCTGCACTAGGATAGACCCAAGGAGGGGAGCACAAGTAACCGGGTTCTGGGGTCCAGTGGGAGACCAACTCGAGGAGTCGAGTCCGGGTCTCCTAACCCTAGAATTGGTAGGGTTGCTTGCCGCTCTCGTAGGGGTCTAGGGGTGTGGGATTGGCTATTCATCACGACCGTGGAATCCGTGTTTTATACTGGCTCGTATTGAAAACACGGACGTCCTAGTATATCCAATATTTCATATGTTTCTTCTGCTGTGTTTTATCTGTGATCATGCGATGTTCTGCGCTCTGTGACAGATATTATAGTATATATGATATATTATATAGACGTTGCTTATGTTTTGCACCCGCGCTAGCCCTGCCTCACTCTGGCGTTAGTTACCTAACCTAACGGTGCAGACGGGACATCGAGGCGAATGCGGATGGCATAAGCGTACGTTATATTTATCTGTGATGGTTAGGTGGACTTAAATGATGGGATATTCATTAATGAGATTAATGAAAGAAAATAAACCTAATTGATGTTGTGGAATCGAATTTCAAAATAAAACAGGTAGCTACAGTTCTTGCTTTGCATCGCGGTGTTCATTATAGAACATCCTGCACCTTATTCGATAAGGAAAGGACCGAGATCCCTTCACCGGGAGTGACTCCTTTAGCAATAACTGGCAGATACTACAACCCTCGGTTTGTCTTTTGATCGCTTCTATAGTTTCTGCTTTGCACAGTGATATATATGATATATCCCGCACCTCATTCAACGAGGAAAGGGCCGACGATCCCTTCACCGGGAGTGACCCCTTTAGAAAAACTAGAAAATCCTCAAAAACATTCCATTTAAAAACCATTTGATTCCGCAACGAGATCAAGTTCAAAGCGTTAAAGGTTTTCACAAAAACCAGCCGCAACCCTCCGTCATTTTAGGAAGTAGAGTACTTAGTATTCGTGCTGTGTTTGTTGACCATAGTCAAGGCACAGTGTACGGTAGCTAAGTGATGTCTTCCTACACCGCATATGATGCGATTAGTTAGGACAGTCGCGTGACTTTGTTGACCTTAGTTAAGGGTCATGTGGGTGGGTCTAATTAATCACGAAATGACGGGTAGAACTTGACTAGTACTTATGATTTGTTGACCATAGTTAAGGTCATAGGTGCTAGGGGTAAAAACCTTTATCGAGAGTTTCAAGTGTTGAAATTTGCAATGAGATTGCATACCTTCTATATGATAGTTGGATCCCGATACCCACTGCGAGTAACTGTTACTCCTGGGAGAGTTTTGCACTTTACAATTAGCCGATCAAGTAGGTGTCTAGAAAGGTGTCAACGGGGTTACGCCTCTGGGAAAACGAGGTTTACAGTAATTAGGTCCGTGCGAAAGCACGGGGAACCTCCCTCAAAGTACCGACACTGGCCTGGCTGAAAGATTGGCGAACTTGTAGAGTGTAATTAATCCCGGCTAGTCTTTCCTTTTAGGGTTTGAAGGAAGATTTGATAAAAACAGTGGGAGCCATCCTGATTAGATAAAATACATAACCAATCTAATCTTGCAAGAGCGCACGCAGAGTGTTTTCTTCTCTCTCTCCTGGTAGCGACCATATCACGCCTTAATCAAGATAATATTATGGATGTATTGACCGAACCCGCTTGTTATTCTGAGCTGGGGAACGTTGGTCCCGCTCCAACTTATAATTGTTATAAGACATAGCAAGAAATTGTGGAATACCAGAATTCCTATGCCGCCCAAACGAAGAAAGTGCATATGATGCATCTCCTTCGGGTGTGTTCATTACAAAGAACTGTTTCTCAGTATCCTCTGAATCCTGGGTATATGATACCGGATCAGGATCCCAAATATGTAATCTGTTACATAGGGCTACAGAAAGGTAGAAAAACTGAGAACGGGTGATAAGTTTCATGAGGCAGAAAACGGGGCAAGTGTTGCAGCCAAGTCTGTTGGTCACTGTCACCCTGTATTAAGAATACATTGATTCTGAACAAATGCTATTAGATACCGAACCTGATATACAAAATCATATCAGTAAAGAAAGGATATAATTTTGTATTGATGGATAATGTTTTGAACATTTCCTATATCAAAAGTTGATCGGTTCAGGCACGTTATCTAAAAGTATTGACGTTCTAAATCAAACTACAGTTCTTAGTATTCAGAACACACACAAGAGGAAGACTTCAGAAATGAACGAATCCTTCTTGAGGCATTGTAGACTAAGTCATATCAATGCCACCCGACTGGCTGAAGTTACATTTAGATGTATATTTAAATCAGTTTGAATTTACATCTTGTGAAACTTGCCAGTCATGTCACAAAGATAAGATGACCATAGCTCCGTTTACTGGAAACAGAGAAAGAGTTAATGAACTCTTGGGACTGATACATGATGATGTATGTAAGGTCTCCAGTCTACACATGCCAGGACTGGTTCTTTATACTTCATTATATTCTCTGATAATCTCTCAAGATTCAGTCGTATGTTCCTGCTGAAACATAAGTCCGAAGCTTTTGAGGTATTCACAGAATATAAGTTAGAAGTAGAGAACCAATAACCGGGTATAAGTATTATGTCCTATGATGAGATCAGGGAGGAGAATACTTGTGCATAGAATTCCTGGACTATTCTAAAGGAGAATGAGATTCTCTCTCAGCATTACTCCTCCGTATACACCATAGCACGATGGTATATCAGGGCGGGGCTATCACACCCTATATGATAAGGTATGCTCTATGATGAGTACTACCGAGTTACCTTTTTTCTTTTGGGAGTTATGCACTTGAGAAGCTGCATACCTATTGAATTAGGTTTGAATCAAATCACTGCCTACCACTCCATATAAGATATGGTATGGGAAGAACCTATCTCTTAAGTAAGTTAAGATTTGGGATTGTCCGGCCTATGTCAAAAGCAAAATCCGGACAAGATCGAGGCAAGATCAGTTCTGTAGAACTGGAAAGGTTCCAGCTGTACAAAACTGATAATGATTTGGTAGAACCAAAGGATTCAATAGTTTCCGACGAACCTCAGCCACTCCGCCGATCTAGTAGGGTTCCTCATCCGCCTGAGAGATACCTCTGTGTCTCTCTGACATTAATCAAGATAATAAAAAGGATATATTGACCGAACCCGCTTGTTATACTAAGCTGGGGAACGTTGGTCCCGCTCGAAATTATAATTGTTATAAGACAGAGCAGGAAATTGGGGAATACCAGATTTCCCGTGCCGCCAAAACGAAGAAATTGCATGTTGATGCATCATCTTCGGGTGTGTTCATTACAGAGAACTGTTTCTCAGTATCCTTTACGTCCTGGGTATGAGATACCGGATCAGGATCCCGCATATGTAATCTTTTACATGGGTTACAGAAAGGTAGAGAACTGAGAACGGGTGATAAGTTTCTTGAGATAGAAAACGGTGCAAATGTTGCAGCCAAGTCTGTTGGTCACTGTCACCCTGTATTACCAGAATACATTGATTCTGAACAAATGTTATTAGATACCGAACCTGATATACAACATCATATCAGTCTCTTTATTAGTAAAGAAGGATATAATTTTGTATTGTTGGATAATATTTTGAACATTTCCTATATCAAGAGTTGATCGGTTCAGGCACGTTATCTAAAAGTATTGACGTTCTAAATCAAACTACAGTTCTTAGTATACAGAACACATAAAAGAGGAAGAGTTCAGAAATGAACGAATCCTTCTTGATGCATTGTAGACTAGGTCATATCAATGCGACCCGACTAGCTGAAAGTTACATATAGATGCATATTTAAATTAGTTTGAATTTACATCTTATGAAACTTGCCGGTCAAGTCACAGAGATAAGATGGCCACAGCTCTGTTTATTTGAAACAGAGAAAGAGTTAGTGAACTCTTGGGATTGATACATGATGATGTATGGAGGTCCCCTGTCTACACATGCTAAGACCGGTTCTTTGTACTTCATTACATTCACTGATGATCTCTCAAGATTCAGACATATGTTCCTGTTGAAACACAAGTCCAAAACTTTTGAGATAATCACTGAATATAAGTTAGAAGTAGAGAACCAAAAACCGGGTATAAGTATTGTCCTTTGATGAGATCAAGGAGGAGAATACTTGAGCACGGAATTCCTGGACTATTCTAAAGAAGAATGAGATTCTCTCTCAGCATTACTCCTTCGTATACATCATAGCACGATGGTATATCGGGGCGGAGCAATCACACCCTATTTGATATGGTGTGCTCTATGATGAGTACTACTGAGTTTCCTATTTCCTTTTGGGAGTTATGCACTTGAGAAGCTGCATACCTATTGAATAGGGTTCAAATCAAATCAGTTGCCTACCACTTCATATGTGATATGGAATGGGAAGAGCCCATATCTTATGTAGTTAAGATTTGGGGTTGTCCGGCCTATGTCTAAAAAGACAAATCCGGACAAGCTCGAGGCAAAGTCAGTTCTGTGGAAGTTTGTTGGATATCCTAAGCATTCGCAAGAGAATATCTTCTACCAAAACGAGGAACAAAAAGATGTTTTGTATCTCAGCATGCCACCTTTGTGAAAGGGAACCTCTTGTGAAGAAATTATTGGTCATGAGGTAGAACTGGAAGGAGTTCCAGCTATACAAACTGCAGCTAATAATTTGGTAGAACCAAAAGATTCAATAGTAACCAACGAACCTCAGCCTCTCCGCCGATCTAGCAGGGTTCCTCACCTACCTGAGAGATACTTCGGTTTCTTTATGACAGTGGGAGCGAGGATTGCATCATGAGATGATGACCCAACTAGTTCCGAGCTGACCATCAGGAGTGGGACTCTGTAAGAATGGCTGGATGCTTAGCGATCTGAGATGGAATCCTTATACACCAACGAAGTATGGACTTTGGTTGCTTTATCTGAAGGGTTAAATCCCCATCAGGAGCAAGTATATCTTGAGAAGATTACTAGGTGTACATGGAAAAGTTGAGACTTTCAAAGCTATGCTTAAGTCCATCCAGATCCTACTTGCCACGGCTACATACCATGACTACGATATCTGGTGGTTGGGTGTCATGACTGCTTTTCTAAATGATATTTTAGAAGAGTGCGTCTATAAGTACACAGCCAAAGGGCTTCGTAGACAGTGGGAGCAGCGGAAACGTGTGCAAGATGCTTTATAGGATAAAGCAGGCATCGCGGAGTTGGAACATCTGTTTTGATGTGGTAGTCAAAGAGTTGGACTTCATCAAAATGGTAGATGAACCTTGTATATACAAAAAGGGATGTAGAGAGTATGGTGGTGATCCTCGTAGAGTACGTGGATGACATACTCTTGATAGGGAAGGAGTTTCCTATGCTACGCTCGGTCAATCTCTGCTTATCATAAAGATTCTCCATATAGGATCAAAGCGATACCTCCTAAATCCTGGGTTTTGGATCTATGAGATAGATCTAATTGGATGTTAGGATTCTCACTAGTTGTAGTGAGATGGTATCAATCGATCCTGGGGAGAATCACCGGAAAGGTTTCAGGGTGATAAGGACGACTGAATGTCAGTCGCAGGCATTGTCTTTACCCTCAGTGGAGGGACGGTATGTTGGAAAAGTTCCAAGCTAGATACCGTGACTTACTAGACGATTAAAGGTAAGATACATCGTTACCAAGGATGCTACCAAAGAGGCAGTCTGGATGTATATAAGTTCATGAGATGAACTTAGTTCCTACCATTGTGTGACAATGGAGTTGTGGTTTTAGTCAAGGAACCCCCGTCCCATCAGAAATCCAGATATAATTCTTAGACAGTATCACCTGATCATGGAGATGGTTGATCTCCAGGGAGATCGAGGTTAGGAGAGTAGACACAGAGGACAACAGCGCGGATCCACTCACAAAGGCCTTTTTTCCCAGTAGAGACTTTTATGGGATGGTTGAGTATGAGATACTTCGACCACAGCTAATTGTTGGGTATGCGATACCACAACAGATGGCCCTAGTGCAAGTGGGAGATTGTTAGTTATATGTATACCCTAGAGGCTATTACTGTACATATGATGTATATTGCAGTGGATGCTAGGACATATATAGGGAGGACTTTCTTGCTCGACATGATAGTATGCTATCTGGTTGTACTTTATCTTAATATGTACTCTGATTGTCTCTATGTTACATGTTGATAAAGCCCTTAGGATATGTACTCGACTACTGGGACTATGATGAGATCATGGCCACGGTAGTCAATAAGTACATCCTATAATTGTTCCTAGTCGAGGGTGTATCGAGATAGGGCATCGATACACCAAAGTTGACTAGCGTATACACATCTTGACCCATATGATGGGCGATGGATGATCCCATATCCATCGGTGTTTGACATTAAGGATGGTGTACGGGTGCTCAGTGGAGACTGGGTACACTGGACAGACTCGCCGAGAACTCCCAGATGGTATTATACCTTACGTCAGATGGCAGTTCTCCGATGACACTGGTACAGAGTAGTCTGTTGACCCGAGATCGTCATAGAGTCTTGTGTGATTCCCACTGTGCTTTGATTTCCATCATACCATGTCCAAGAGGGCGTGCAAAAAGGTGGCTTTTGGGTACAGTCCCGAATCACATGGAGGCAATGAGCAATAGGAGGGGATTCGTCTCTCCCGGTATAGGGAGTTGATGTTGTGCTGTGTTCGATTGGCTATTGTAACGTTTTGAAAATCGTTTCGGTAAAATTTCGAAAAAACGGTAAAATAAGGGGGTTTCTGTAAAAAGTCAAAATGCAAATATCATTATTATAAAATTAAATATACATATTCTAGCTATGTAATTGCTAGTATTTGGTGTTTATTGAGCCACTGCTGAAATTTCAAATTTTCTGAAATTTTTTCTGAAATTAATTATTTTAATATTATTTTAAGCCGGTAAGAAAATACATTAAATTAGCGATAAATACAAATTTAAATGGGCTAATTTTAATCTTTAAAATCATGTTAATTAGAATCTAGTTGTAATATAATTTTTTAGTATTTGGGGGAAGTTTTAATTTAAATTCGGGGACCGAATTTCTTTAAGGGGGGAAGATTGTAACGTTTTGAAAATCGTTTCGGTGAAATTTCGAAAAAACGGTAAAATAAGGGGGTTTTCTGTAAAAAGTCAAAATGCAAATATCTTTATTATAAAATTAAATATACATATTCTAGCTATGTAATTGCTAGTATTTGGTGTTTATTGAGCCACTGCTGTTAAAAATGTAATTATGTTTTTAGGACATCATTAACATTATTATGAGTGGTTTAATATCTTAGGTTATGCAAAACCAAGCTTAATTGTTGAATTATGAATTTTGCTTTAAAAGGTGTTAAAAATTGATATTTTTGCAAACTAGGATTTTGGAATTTATGCAAATTGATGAGAATAAATTATAGGAATGGTTTATATGACTTTGTTATGATATTTAGTGAATATTGTAGATGCTAGGTTCGTTTATACATCGAGTTTTGTACTAAAACGGTGATTTGTGCTTGCTAGATTTTCGGAAAAATGACTTTTTAAGTGAAATTGGGGTTTTTGTGAATTTTTAAGCTATTTTATATTATAATTTGTGCTTGTAATTGTACAAATGAGTGTGTTGGGAGTTTTCTCGATGGTTTGGCGTTTGTACGCCGACGTCGAGGGTTTTTGGGTCGATTTGTGAAAGCAGCCATAGGTTTTGACCTATGTGGGATTCGTGCATCGTTTTGGTCATGAGTCGGATTTTAATGCGGTATGGTGCGTTATGATATGTAGGTACCCCATGTGGACTTCGAGACGACAAGTAAGCACGTGGCGACGTCGGCACCGGCGAACGAGGACCAGGTGAGTAGATTTATATCTACGGAGAGAAGTCGGGTGGTGGCGTATAGCACCCCCGCAGTCCGTAGTGGTGTATACGGATGCGTATACACACCAACAATTTATTATATATTATTTGGGATTAATAACGATGTTTAGGATGGATATTTGGTGTTCTTGGATATTTAGTGTCGTGAAACCCTAGAGTAGTGGTCGCACCACACATGCACACACCAACCCATACTGGCATACTTTCTTCTTTCATTTGTGCTTACGGGAATATATAGTTATGTGTTCACATGGGTATGGGACTATGTGTTCACATACGGATTTGAGGATGATACTTGGGATTTATGATGAGTCGATGAGATTTGATTTTGAGGCCGTGAGATCGGTGATATAGCAGGGTTCGTATTTGAGATACGACATGACGTTGTAGCGGGTCCTTGACGTAGTGTTTCACACACGTGCATGCATACTCAGGCGGTATCAGTATTGTACTAGACGTAGATCAGTACCCCGATCATGATTTTGATAAAGAGGATACCAGGTGAATAGTATGAGGAATGTGATATTGACCCGTACCCAGATTTGGGGATGCCGTACGACGGATTTACGTACGAGCTATATTTTGATGATTGATCCGCACTCTTGACTTGGGATGTCTGATTATAGATATGGTATCGGATATGATATTATTGAGGCGGGATCACCGACTAATATATATACAGGTATGTATATGGATCGACTCAGATGTTAGGCGGTTTCCTTACCCGTAGTCCAGCTTGTTAACTTAGTCCTTTAGTTTAGTTTAGTTGTTAGATTAGATTCGATTCTTACCTATTTCTAAAACTAACGAATCGTGGGTATTTTAAAGGACAGCCCAAGGGATCCTACGGATATTTCAAAAGACGTATCTTTTCATAAAAACACCGTAGCCCCTATTTTCAAAACCCCATGATTCGTGTTATTTCAAAAGGCACCATTTGTAGGATTTATATTAGGGTAATGCAGTTTAGTTATCGTTGTGTCTAGTATTCCGTTCATTATTGCTGTTCGCTCCGCATCGCATACTTATGTTATAATTTCTTATTGCATTGTTGATATCATATTGTTAGGACACCAGCACCATTACCGATGATGCGTATGTACCACGTACACTTACTTGCCGGCTCACACACATCTTCATCGGTAATTGCCATGTCACGTACACCTTAGAAAATATTATTGCTTGACTTAGCTTGTTAGTTAGTAATTTGACATGATATTAGTGTACCTGCCTTATATGCCAGCTTAACATTGTAGTTATTACTTGTCACTTCATGCATATTGTTATTCATTGTTATGCCTATATTTATGGTTTTACATGCTATTGATGATTTGGATTCGGATTTCCATGAGATTTTCTGGATTTGGGGGAGGGGGGGGGGAACCGCAAAACTTATATAAACTGATTTCTTTCTTTTTAAATAAAAAGTGCGGTTTTTTCCATGATGTATGAGTCGTTCACCATGAGTTTGCTGATGGATTTCGAGACCCGATTCGAGGAGACGGATGAACCGTTTCGGGTACATGGTGGACCCGGTAAGGTACCCCGGGGCAAGAAGCGCGTGATGATGACGATGTGAGCCTGGCAGGGGAGCACTACCTACCGGTGATTTTACCCGACGCGTCGGATATCCGGAGGATACCGTCGTGGTCTTGAGATGGATGGTAGGGGCCGGTCTGGACTGACGGCGCCCTAGATATTGTGATTGAGACATTGAAATTTCGAGATATTGAGGTACAGAGACTGTGATACAGAGATATCGAGATATTGGGATTACGTTTTGTGCCGATGCTAGGCACTGTTTTATGCCGAATTCATTATGATACATCATTTTAAAAATACAAAGGAAATCTCACTAAATTATGAAAACAGTTCTTCATTTACATGTATTCTATTTTCATGCATTCATACCTCATTCATATGATATATTGCTACCTGAGGCACTGACACGGGCACATGAGATTACACTCGGGTTAGATATTTACCCTAGCCTTGTTATAGGTTGCATGTTATATATATAATTGAGGATATATTATGATCTTTGACCTAGGTTGCGTTATTTATGTGATTTCTTTCCGTAGATGTTTTTCTATTCACGAGTTGGCAACTCACCCCCGTTATGCCACAGTTCTTGCAGGTTTCGCCGTACAGGTTTCATTACGGCTTTGCTGGCACTACTTCCATTTTCGGGTGATTTGCTAGTAGGTGGGTTTATTTGTATCATACCCCCATTATATATCTTGTATATCATTATTCTGTTGTATCTAGAAGTTCTATCAACCAAACATGTATTTATTTGAGATAGAGACCAGTGATGTTCTTCTTTCGACCTTAGAGTCGCGCGTTGTATTTCTGTGGTTTTCTTGTGGTTTTTGAGTTTCCTTTTGAATTTTGATCCTCGCCCTTGGCGTTGTATATTATATTGCTTGTGTGGTTGTGACCGTCGATTGACGAAGAGCTAGCTCCCGCTTGGGGATGCCTTTTTATTGATTTCGTATACTATTCATGTTGTATCCCATTTGGGGGCCAGTTTTTACAAAGGAGACTCTGCCGAAATTTTCGGGAAATTTTTGATGTTTTTAAAACCGCCTAATTCGGCTTATGCTATTGAAACTACTTGCTTTAAGTTGGTTTTTCCTGCACTCTACATCTTTCTTGGTTTGGATTTCTGGGTTTTCAGTTTACTTAGATTACGTACGCCTCGAGACGTTCGTAGTTTAAGTGCCGGTCATGTTCCGTACTTTCGGGTCATGACAACTATAACCAGAAATCCCTGGCCAGGGTTGCTGAGATTTACTGGTAAGTTTTATCAGTAGTTTCTCGAATTGTTATAGACCTCATATCGACACGACTTATCGAGCTACTGGGGTCTGACGTTTACCACCCCTAGGCGAGATATGCGACATATTAGACGACGAGACCGGACTGTATGGGAGTGTTACTGATTGGATTCACAGGAGAATGTACAGGCTTGCTTGTTGATCTTCTGAGCGCTCAATACCTGGGTGGCTGTTACGTTTAGCTGACCGCTTGCAGCTTGTGGGTGTTTGATATGATCATCACCTACTGCCGGCGTATTGACGATTCTTTAGAGTCCTACACAGAGGTTTCTTAGCTCAGGCAAAATGGAGTAGGAGCATATATGTGATATGTGCGGGACCGAGGATAATGCGGTATGTGATGCCGTATTGGATTCTCGCGATATGAGATATCAGCCGGGTATATGTGATATAGCCGGGTCATCGTATTAGTCGGTTATATGCGATATAGCCGGATTATCGGATCAAGTGTTGATTCGATAATTTAATGTATAATAATATATATGATATATTAAATTACATTAACTAATATGAGCTCACTAAAAGATTCATTTTCTCACGGGATAATACATTGATATATATGCGATATATGTTAATTGTATTATTTTCTATCATTACAAAATATATTGTATATGTGATATATAATATTGTAACATGTTAGGGTTACAAATTTAACAATGGATTAGGGTTTAAACTTGGTTAGAGTTTGGATTAGGGTTAGCTTTTCCATGAAGCTTCCATGAAGCTTCCTGAAGCTTTGACTTTGTGGTTGCTTGATATTTTGTGAGATATTATGTTAACCCAATCCAAACCATTAACTCTAGTTAACTCTCTACAAGGGTTAACTCTTTCATGCTTAACCCTTGGTTAGATTTGTAACCACTACAATAATTCATTGTTCATCACAAAAGGATCAAGTTATCATCTTCATTCATTCTTCTTCTTCCTTGAGTTTTCTTCATGAAAAAGCTTTCTTTTGTGATGAAAGTGAGTGAGAAAAAGATTATAAATGAGAGCAAAAATCCTACTTCATCATCCTCATCTATCCTTGCAATTTAGATGAGGGTGTTCACTTCATATAGTGAGTGTTAGCTTGTGTTAATGAAACTTTAAGGTAGATCATCTATGTTATCGAAGATCGGAAGCAAGGTTGCGTCATTCTCTTCGTGATGCCTCTCGAGAGTCCGGAACACGATGATCGCAGCGAAGGGACCTCAACACGAAGCTTAAGAAGTGAAGGACCAGATCTACAAAGGTTGTAATCCCTCTCACTTAGTGTTAAAGTGTTTAACATGCTTGTTTTCGCCTAAACCCTAGTTTAAAGATCCGGCTTCGGGTTGTTCGGCACGGCTAAATTTTTAATCGGGCATGGTTGATGCCTCGTAGAACCTTGTGAGCGTGCCTAGCAACCCAACATGGGACAGACTGTCTCCCCTGCTGGGATGAGAAGCGCATACGCTAGTCTACTCCGGAGTATCGATGCCCTGTCTCAATAGTCCTACGACTAGGGACCTGTATAAGGATGTGCTTGTGGATTACCCAACCCCCACGAGTGTGACTGCCATCACAACGCTGGTAATCAAGCAAAGATCCTAAGGGCTCCACTAATGTGTATAGGTGATATACTAAAAGAAACACATGTACACATTAAAGTAGAAACAAACCAAGTAGCATACTACCATTTTAAGCAAGATTGTCTATACAACTGTGAATATTCCAAGCTTCCATTAAGTAATTTACAAACTAGTATGATACAGTAATGGCCTCTAGGGCATATACACTAAAAATCTCCCACTTGCACTAAGGCCATGTACTGGCGTATCGAAGACCTATCATCTCGATCAGCCGCTCGAATTGAGTCTGGGGTAAGGCCTTCGTGAGTGGATCAGCAGTGTTATCTTCCATAGCAACTCTCCGTACCTCGATCTCCTGGCGACCCACGATCTCCCTGATCAGGTGGTACCGCCTCAAGATGTGTTTGGACTTCTGATGGGACCTGGGTTCCTTCGCTAAAGCTATAGCCCCGTTGTTGTCGCAATACAGAGGTATTAGATCAACAATGGACGGAACCACCTGAAGTTCTGTCAAGAACTTCCTTATCCAGACGGCTTCTTTTGCGGCATCAGCAGCAGCGATATATTCCGCTTCCATCGTCGAGTCAGCAACGGTTTCCTGTTTGGAACTCTTCCAACACACCGCCCCTCCATTGAGGGTAAAAACATAACCCGACATGGACTTGGAATCATCCTTGTCACTCTGGGAGCTGGAGTCAGCAAAGGCCTCGATCTGGAGGTCTTTTCCGCCATACACCAAGACTATCTCCTTAGTCCTTCTCAGGTACTTGAGAATGTTCTTTACCGCTATCCAGTGTTTCTCCCCAGGGTTTGACTGATACCGGCTTACCACACTCAGTGCATAAGCTACATCTGGTCTGGTACACAACATTGCATACATTATAGATCCTACCGCAGAAGCGTAGGATATAATAGACATGCGATCCCTTTCCAAATCAGTCTTGGGAGACATCTCTTTGGAGAGGGTGATCCCGTGACAAGCCGGTAGATTACCGCGCTTGGAATCTTCCATACTGAATCTTCTCAGTATGGTGTCGATGTACCTGCACTGTGAAAGTTCTAACATCCTCTTGGATCTATCACGATGGATCCGGATCCCCAGAATGTAAGTGGCATCACCCAGGTCTTTCATGGAGAACCTGTGTGACAAGAACCCTTTGACAAATTGTAGCATAGGAATGTCATTTCCTATCAAAAGATTGTCATCCACGTATAAAACGAGGAATACGACAGTTCTTGCTACAAATCTACTATAGATGCATGGTTCATTTGGATTTTTGATAAAGCCAAAATCTTTGACTGTTTCATCAAAATAGATGTTCCAACTCCGTGATGCCTGCTTTACTCCATCGATGGACTTAAGCAACTTGCATACCTTTCCGCTGCTCCCACTCTGAATGAAACCCTCTGGCTGGTCCATATAGACACACTCCTCTAAATTTCCATTTAGAAAAGCGATCTTTACGTCCATCTGCCAAATTTTATAATCATGGAAGGCAGCAATGGTAAGAAGGATCCAAATGGATTTCAGCATAACCACTGGAGAAAAGGTTTCTTCATAGTCCAAACCAGGTCTTTGACGAAAACCCTTTGCAACAAGTCTAGCCTTATAGGTCTCAACCTGTCCATCTACACCAATCTTCCTTCTGAAGATCCACTTGCATCCTACAGGTTTTATCCCATCTGGAGCAACGTCCAACGTCCATACTTTGTTGGTGTACACGGACTCCATTTCGGTCCGCATTGCATCCAGCCATTTTACCAAGTCAACGCTCTGAATGGCCTGCTAGAAGCTAGGCGGCTCATCACTATCAATGATGCAATCCCCTCTATCCCCGTCTATGAGAAAACTGTAGTATCTCTCGGGCGGATGAGACTGCCTACTACTCCTGCGGAGCATCGCAGGAATGTCCTGATCTTTCGAACCCTCTGGTTCTACTAAGCTTTCAGTAATAGCTCGTGGTTCTGGAATTTCTTCCAGTTCTATTGCGCTCCCACTTATCTGAATTTCCAAAAACTCAGTTTCCAAGAAGTGGGCATGACGAGAAAAAAAAAACCTTTTGTTCCTCTTCGCAATAGAAGAAATATCCCTTGGAGTTCTTTGGATATCCCACAAACTTGCACTGTACTGAGCGTGCCTCGAGTTTGTCCGCATGCTGCTTTTTGACAAAAGTTGGACATCCCCATGCCTTAATGTGCTTAAGATTGGGTTTCTTCCCACACCACATCTGATATGGTGTGGTAGGCACAGTCTTAGTTGGAACTAGGTTTAAAAGGTATGCAGCTGATTCTAGTGCATATCCCCAAAATGATCGCGGTAACTCAGCGTTACTCATCATGGAACGTACCATATCCAATAGGGTCCGCTTCCGTCTCTCCGATACACCGTTATGCTGTGGAGTGTATGGAGGAGTAAGCTGAGAGAGAATACCATTCTCTTTTAGGTAATCCAGGAACTCGGCACTCAAGTATTAAGCACCTCGATCAGATCTCAGTGTCTTGATACTTTTGCCGCTTTGTTTTTCTACTTCATTCTTATATTCCTGGAATTTTCCAAAGGCTTCGGATTTATGTTTCATTAAGAAGACATATCCGTACCTTAAAAAGTCATCCGTAAAAGTAATGAAGTAAGAATAACCGCTTCGCGCATGTGTAGACATTGGACCGCACACGTCACTGTGTACGAGTCCCAAGAGCTCGCTCGCTCTTACTCCGTGTCCAGTGAACGGAGTCTTTGTCATCTTTCCTTTGAGACAGGATTGACAAGTTGCATATGATTGATATTCGAACGGATCCAAATATCCTTCTGTATTTAACTTCGTCAACCTTCTCTCATTGATGTGACCCAGTCTACAATGCCATAAGAAAGCCTGATTTGTTTCCGGAGACTTTCTTTTGTGTGTATTCTGGACATTGAAAATCAGTGGTTGGTTTAATACGTATATACCATTTCTTAATGTACCTGACCCAATCAAAACTTGATTAAGGTGAATGTTCACAACATTACTTACAAATGCATATTCATAACCTTCTTTAGATAATAAAGATACAGAAATGATATTACAAGTTGCATTGGGTACAAAATAACAATTACGCAAAACCAAAACGTGTCCATCTGACAATCCCTAGTGTTAGTCCCCCACGGACTCAGCATCCATGCCAGCTCCATTTGCAACTCTGAGGGTCATATCACCTTCCTTCAAAACCCTATGCTTTCTCAGTGCCTGCATGGAGTTACAGATATGAGATCCCGATCCGGTATCCAATACCCAGGAAGTAGAGTTTATTGATAGACAATTTTCAATGACATACACACCTGAAGCCGAAGCCGCAACTTGCTTCGGGTCCTGGTTCTTGGCCTTCCAAGCCCTGCAATCCTTTTTCCAGTGTCCTTTCTTATGACAATAGAAGCACTCTTCCTTTCCCACAAGCTGCCCCGCTATCTTTGTTGCCTTTGCTTTTCCCTTCGTATCCACTTTACTAACACCGCCCCTTGGTTTGGCGGGGGCTTTCTTCTTCTTTCCCTTGGCTTTCGCCTTGGACCTAGAAGAGGAAGATCCTCCTACAAACAAAGTGGATGTTTCCCTACCTTTCTATAGGGTTCCCTCTGCACTTCTCAGCATGTTGAGGAGTTCTGAAAGTTCAACTTCTTTTTCTTGCAAGTTGAAGTTCAGGATAAACTGGGCGTAAGTGGAAGGAAGGGACTGGAGAATCAAATCCGTGTAGAGCTCGTTCTCTAACGTGGTCCCAAGGTCCGCGAGCTCCTCAATGAAGCCAATCATCTTAAGCACGTGTTCCGCTACCGATGATCCGACAGCCAATCTCACCGAAAACAGCTTTTTTGAGACTTCGTATCTGGAGATACGGGATTGCTCTCCATACAGTTCTTTTGTATGGAGAAATATGGATTCAAGGTCCATATTCTCTTGTCTCCTCTGATGTTCATTGTCCACGAGGCACTTGGCCTTCGCGCAGTCGATCTCCCAGGTCTTACGGATTTCCTTATCCGCGACGCTGGAGGTGGGACCTGGGACAGGGGGAGCTTTGGTGGTAAGAAGATACCCCAGCTTGTCGTAAGTGATTGCCATTTTGACATTCCTGAGCCAATCTTTGTAGTTTGTCCCTGTCAGTATGTTTTTATCTAGTAATAACTTAAGTCCGGTCATGATGATTGGTCGCTGCAATTAGGAGAGAGAGAGAAGAAACACTTTAGCATGATGCTCTTGCAAGTTTAGAGTGGTTTTTAGTTTGTCTAAACAGGATGGCTCCCACTGTTTCTCGAATTCCTCCTAAAACTAAAAAGGAAGAATTAGCCGGGATCAATCTCACCATACAATACTTGCTTAACCGTTCAGCCAGGCCTGTGTTGGTACTTCGAGAGAGGTTTTCCAACGCTTTCGTGAAGTTCCTTAATTAAATAACCTCTTTTCCCTTGGGGCGTAGCCCCGCTAACACCTTTCTAGACACCTACTTGGTTTATAGCATTGATCTTTAAGTGAGAAATTTCCCGAGGAGTATCATATACTCACAGTAGGATCGGGATCCAAATATCATCGCGTGACAAAACTGAAGGAATCCTACTAGAATCATCACACTCCAAATGGTATGCAGCGCTAGCAAGTTTCTGGTTCTTTAGAAACTCCCGATGTGGATTTTTGCCCCATGCACTTATGACCTTGACTTTGGCCAACAAATCATAAGTCACATGTCAAGTTCTACCCTTCATTCTCCAGGTTAATTTGAACCCACCCGTACCTACCCTTGACTTTGGCCAACAAGGCAGTACGACTGTCCCAAACCAACGCATCTATCTATGCTGCACATGAATACCCAATAGCTACCAATCACTATGCCTTGACTTTGGCCAACAAACATAGCTTGAATACTATTGACTATCCATGTGAAATGACGGAGGGCTACGAATGGTTTTGGCAAAACCGTGAAGGTAGTGAACTTGATATAATCGATGGAACGAGATAGCTTTTAAAAAGAGAGGCTTAAGCTCCGCGTTTAAAAGTTGGTTTTTGAAAAGAAACCGAGTGGTTTTTGAAATTGTTCCAACGACTTTACTTTGGTTTATTTTCTTGCATTAACTTTAATGCGTCCCTTCATTTAATCCTACCATTGCAGAAAACAACGAAAATATGACGTACGCTTATGCCATCCGCATTCGCCACGGGGCCCCGTCATTCTCCGTTAGGTTACTTAACTAACGACAAAGTGGGGGCTGGACTAGCGCGGATGCAAAACATAAGCAACGCCTAAATAGATATCATATATAGATATATGCATTCGTCACATGCAATGATAGCCATTCCAGATCACAGATGAACACATTGGATATACTAGGAATCCGCATTCCGTACGAGCCTGTAACGAAGAGCGGATTACACGGTCGCGATGAATAACCAAGACCCCACCCTAGACCCCTACGGGTGCGGAAAACTACCCGCCAAGTACCCGAAGCAAAGCAACCTCCCTCAACACCGTGAGTAGGCCACTCGGCACTTCGAGGTACCCGGTAGTTTGTGCACCCCACCTTGGGTCTATCCTAGGAGCAAAAACAGTAAAAGAAATTATACAATGACGGCTACAACCTCATCCCGGTTGTGCGGCCAAATAAATAATATTACATCAATTACAAATTTACATGAATTGAAAGATAAAGAAAACTCTCATCTCACAATCCCCTAGCTATTCATCCGCGACAATCCAATGAATTCATATACACATACCATCAACATTACAGATCACAGATATGTATAACCCCCACTAATCGACGTATAGCGATTAGCAGACGTTCAATACATATATCACATCACAGATATAACCCGTTAGCTTAAGTCTTTAGAAGTTCGATCAAAATATGGATTTTTAAACCCCAAAAACAAATTTTGCTCTCTGGAAAATCTAGGCAGAAAAATCATATTCCAAAAATCCCAAAACACCCCACTGAACACCCTGCAGGAAAAATTGCCCACGACCGAGTCAACTCGGCCGCGGATCCGCGGCGGGAGCATGCTCTTGCCGCGTTTCCGCGGCACTTTGACAAAGTCGATGGACTATTTTTCTTGGGTGTGTTTTAAAAAGCCTGAGCTGATTTTTAGTGTAAGATTAATTATTTTTTGAACAGGAAAAAAAATCGGCAGAAACTATACATTTCGGGCGTGTTTCGTGACTTTTTCTCCAATCGAACTTCTAGTTACTTTGCTAACATGTTAGATAGTGTTTAACTAGGCTCTGATACCACTGTAAGTCCACGTTACCCGTCCCCGGTTCTTTGGGGTTGCGGAAATGGTGAAAAACGATTTTTTCTTTGGGATAAACATAGACTCAAAATACGGATCTTTGTTAAACAAATATCTAACAACTTAACTAGGATTGTTGCCTACTCGGTTAGGGGGTTATACCTTAACTTGAACTCCTTCTCTTCAACTCCTTGCGGTAGTCGGATCGGCCTCACCTCGTCATCTCCTTGTGCCGAAGATGGATCCACCCGAAAGCTTCTACCTTTGGCTTCAACCTCAAACTAGAGGAAACTAGAACACTTGGCTTGCTAGACTTTGTGTACTAGGATGAGAAGAGAAGTATTTTGGGTTTTTATCTCCAAGGCAAATGATTCTCAACACATGAGAGGTTTTTGCCTTGAACTAGAGAGAGAGCAAGAGGAAGAGGGAGAGCTTGAGGATGGGAGAGCTTTCATGAGAGAGAAAGCAAATGAAAGAATGAGCAAGACTTTTCTCACCCTTGCTCTTATAATCCAAAATCATCATAACACATAATAATAATTGAGTATTATGTGATGGTTGTTATCATATCAAATGGCAATATCATTTCATGCATTAAATGCAATGTGTGAACAAATAAGCAAGCAAAGGTCAATGCCATGAAATGATGGCCATTGTCATGATGATGGTCAACAAGTCCAACCTAGTCAACCGGTCAACAAAGTCAACAAGTCAACAAAGTCAACCTTTCAACCCAACCATGGCACAATAATACTTAATTAATATTATCATTAATCATATTTCTTATTCTCATTAGGGTTTAGCAAAAGTCAACAGTCAACAACCCTAATGAGAATCTTCTGCCTCTGTCTCTCTGTCAACCGTGCATACATACCCGCATCCGCGTTCCGAGGAACACGAATACAAACGAGATAAAACCAATCCTAAAACGTACACTAGGATCTGGTTTAAACCAAAGCCCGCTAATGATAACTGCCCGGACACAAAACGTGCACAAGTGCACGGACGTGACCGAACCCTGTCGCAAAACCATGCGACCTCTACTCTTTTGCCTAAAGGCGAATAGCTCTCTGTATGGGACTCTAAACACTCGACACTACGCTGGCAGTAGGTTTAACCACAGACCGCAAGCGGCACTAGCTGTGCGTAACGGTCCCCAGGTAGATGCCGATAAGAAGACGGACGAGGTGAAACCCATCTGAACTCCTACTGAGCCTGAATGTGACAATCTCCGTACAATCCGGTCTGTTCGTCTGAGAATATCGTATGGCGGGCCTAGGGGGCGATAAACGTCAGTCCCCTAATAGCGGTACAAGTCGTGTCGGAGTGTAGCCCAGAACACCCTGAGATAACACTGAAAACCTACCAGTATATCTCGCTTGCCCTGGCCAGGGACGACTTTGTGTAATGGCTCTCCTTGACACAGCGCGATATCAACTCCCAATACCGGGAGAAACGAATCCTGTCTAACCGTCACTGCCCCCAAGTGCTTCGGGACTGCACTCAACTACTACCTGTTTGCATGACTCCTTTGAGCCGTGGTAGGGTAGTAATCAAAGTACAGTGGGAACACACATGAGGCGAAGTGACAGTGTCAAGTCAGCGGACTAAGCTGTACTCATGTCACCAGGGAACTGATAACTGACAATAGGTATAGTACCAACCATCAGTTCCCGACGAGTCCAGTCCAGTGTACTCGTAACCTAACGAGCACCCGCATACTATCTCAAGTACGACGTACTGACGGCTGTGGGACAGACCGTCTCCCCTGCTGGGATGAGAAGCGCATACGCTAGTTTACTCTGGAGTATCAATGCCCTGTCTAGATAGTCCAACGACTAGGGACCTGTTTAAGGATGTGCTTGTGGATTACCCAGCCCCCACGAGTGTGACTGCCATCACAACACTGGTAATCAAGCAAAGATCCTAAGGGCTCCACTAATGTGTATAGGTGATATACCAAAAGAAACACATGTACACATTAAAGTAGAAACAAACCAAGTAGCATACTACCATTTTGAGCAAGATTGTCTATATAACTGTGAATATCCCAAGCTTCCATTAAGTAATATACAAACTAGTATGATACAGTAATGGCCTCTAGGGCATATACACTAACAGTTCGAACCCTGCCATAAAACCATATGGCCTCTACAACGTTTCGCCCGAACTTTGGAAACTTTCTGTGGGGGACTCTAATGACTCATCAATACACTGGCACTGGATATAACCATAAGCACGTCAGAGGTACTAGCTGTACGTAACGGTTGCCTATATATTGAACGAAAGGGAAGCTGGCGAGCGAACTCATCCTGAAACCCTACTGAGCCTAACAGTGACAATATCCGTACAGTCCGGTCTGTTCATCTAAGAGTATCGCATATCGAGTCTAGGGGGGTGGATAAAATCAGACCCCTACTAACACGATAATTCTTGTCGGTATGAAGCCCATCACCACCTGAGAAACTACCGATCCTAGATCGGTAATTCTCGACTACCTTGGTCAAGGTTTTCTGGTGATGGCCACCCGTGCACTGCGCGACATCAACCCCCAATACCGGGAGAAACGAATCCCCGATGATCCGCTCATTGCCTCCATGTGGCTCGGGACTGTACCCAACTAAAACCTGTTTGCACGACTCCTTTGAGCCATGGTAGGGTAGTAATCAAAGCACAGTGGGAACTCATACGAGAGAAATGATGATCTCAGGTCGACAGACTAACCTATACACATGTCACCTGGGAACTGCTATCTGACAATAGGTATAATACCAACTAGCAGGTTCCCGGCGAGTCCTGTTCGGTGTACTCATATCCAATGAGCACCTGTATATATCTTAGGTGAACTAATTGACAACGGTGGCTTGTGAGACCGGCCACCGCCCCTCGTCGGGGTCTCGAACTGTATACACTAGTCTACTCTGGAGTAACGATGCCCAGTCTCGAAACTCCCACAACTAGGGACACATTAAGGATGTGCTTATAGACCCCAGCTCCCACATATATGATCGCCATCATACTGCTGGCTGTCAAGCAAAAATCCTATAGGCTTTATCAACATGTACATGATGATAAAGAAAAACCAGATAGCATACTATCATCTCGAGTAAGACTGTTCTACCGGTATAGGTCCTCACTTAATCATCATGATCACGTGCTTGCAATCTAATAATTGACTTTACAGGCACTATATCCAACAATCTCCCACTTGCACTTAAGGCTAATTATTGCGATGTCGCATACTCACAGCCCGTGTGATACCGAACATCCAACTCCTCTACTATTCAGCTTCACAAAGCTCGTTTGTAAAACTATTGCGTTCGAGAAATAGCCTCAGTGAGTGGATCCGCCCTGATGTTTCTTTACATGTCGCTCTTAATCTCAAATTCGCAGAGAAAGCCATCTCCCGAAATGAGCAATACCTGTCTTAGAATATGTCTGGATATCTGATGGGACCCAGTTCATAAATGAACTCCAAATTCAAATATCTTAGACTGTATCGTCAACTGAATTTAATCAGTATCCTGCACCATGCCTCCCACAGTATCCGTTTGGACCACCTTTCCAAAATACTGCCCCTCATCAGAGGGAAAACAATAACTCTGACAGTCACTCTGTCATCTAGGTCACCTTGGAAGCCTAGAATGATAACCGTCTCCCGAAGGATACTGCCGTCATCAAATCCCTAGAACATCCACTTATATTCTAAAACTACTTTCGAACGATTCTCCAGGATTGTATCAATATCATAACTTATTGCATCTAGTGCAAAAACAACATCTGGTGTGGTACTTGACATCTCATGATTGACTCAATTGCCTAAGCAAGTGATATTCCAATCATGCACATCCCTCTCCCCTTTAGTCTGTAGGACACCTTTAGAGAGGGTGACTCCATCACCTGCAGGTTTACCACTATGCCAGGAGTCGTCCATTCTAAATATCTTTAGAATACTGTCTAAGTACCCAGATTGCGACACTTCCCAAATCTAGATCTAAAATCATAGATCTAGTAACCAGAATGCCTGATATAATATCCATATCCTATGTGGAGAAAACACAGTGCGACAACCACAGTATAACCGATCGTAGTATAGGAATTTTACTTCCTACTCTGTGTATGTCATCCGAATACCAGGACTTCACACCCTACTACCTTCTTAACACATCCATCACCTATTCTGATGAAGTCAAAACCTATGAATGTCACATCAGAAATAAATGATCTATCTCCGCTATATCTGCTTTAGTCTATAAATAGATATCAGCCACTTGTCCAGTACGCTTCCGCTGCTCCCACTGATTACGACAACCCTCTGGCAGAGTCATATACACGTACACTTATAAAGCTAGTTTATAACGATGCTATACCCATCCTCTTGCCGGGTCTCATAGTCTAGAGCAGCAGTAGTGTCAAGTCTGGGAAAACAAGAACCTCCCTGTCACCGTCTTTGAGGCTACTGGAGTACATCTCGGGTGCCTGAGGTTACCCACCATATCCGCGGAGTGGCTAATGCAATGTCAAACATGATTGAATCTTTTGGTTCTATTAAATTTTCAGTAATCGTTTGCTGTTCTGGAATCACTTCCAGTTCTACCATACTCCCACTTCTGTTTTCTTAAAAAATCCATTTTACTAAAACTGTGGCGAGTCAAGAACAATATAAATATTGACCTTCCTGATGGCAGAAAGTTAACCCTCGTCAAAGCCCGGGATAACCCACAAACAGCCATTACTGAAACGTGCCTCGAGTTTATCCGGATTCTGGTTTTAAGCATCAGCCTGACGACTCCCTATACCTTAACATCGTTAAGATATAAATTGATTCTATATATATATATGTATATCTAATATAGAAACAAAGACACTAATTTAATTGGAACCAGATTCAAATCATGCAGCTTTCTCCAGTGCATGTCAACTAATTGGAGAGAAGCCGATCAACATTACTCAACTTAGGAGTGCGTCCAATTATGAATAACCTGAAAGAGAAAAAGTTTCTCAAAACCATTACTATCAACTGAATACCTCATACAAGTATCTACATGTAAGTCTATGCCACACACCGCACGAACTTGCGGGAAGGCGGAATATATGAAAAACGATTATCAAAGCTTCGTAACACGGACTTGAGCGCATGAATCGTTATCTAAACCATTGTTAACAAAATACTGGAGGTTTAACTACTCGAATTCGAAGTTATACCTCACGTTATATATCCTTCGGGTCTTCATCGCTGTCCTCCACTCCTCGTAAGCTCCTTGGAACATCGGCACCTCAACGGCCTCCTCGAATCAAAGACGATCCACCCGAAAGCTCCTACGCCAAGCTTAATCTCAAACTTGGGATAACTAGGTTGCTTAAAGTGGTAATCTAAGCTACCTAGGGGATATAGAGTGAGGTTATGGATGTATTAGTCTAGCTAACCCTTGATCTCAACTCATGAGAGGTTAGGGTTAGGGTTTGAAGAATGAGAGAGCTTGAGGAGAAAGAAGGTGAAGATGATAATGAAATGAGATAATGATCTATCATAATATATATGAAGCATTATTTATTTATCCAAAAATGAAATAATAAAATTAACAAACATGCTTCATAAATATCTATGAGTGATTCATCTCCATGAGTCATTAAGCATTTATGATGCATTAATGACATGGATGAATTACACAAATGAGTCACTAATCTCATTTAATGCAATGCCACCTTACCCCCCAAGTCACCAGTCTTCGAGAAGCTTCCTGACAAATTACGAGAACGTCCCTCCAATCCGTGAAAACAAGAAAAAACTTTAGACTGTATAAATCCAAGAACCCAATACTAGAATCTGGCTTAAACCAAAGCCGGCTAGTAAAAACTGTCCGAAAAGTCGTACGTGCGTAAACACACGTACGCGTCTGGACTCTTGTCGTAAAACCATACGACCTCTATATCGTTTCTCCTGGAGCAGGGAAACTCTCTGTGTGGGACTCTAAAGACTTGACACTACGCTGGCAGTGGGTTTAACCGCAGACCGCAAGCGGCACTAGCTGTACGTAACGGTCTCTAGGTAGATGTCGATAAGAAGGCCGATGAGGAAAATCATCCGAACTCCCACTGAGCCTGATGTGACAATCTCCGTACAGTCCGTTCTGTTCGTCTAAGACTATCGCATATCGAGCCTAGGGGCGGCAAGCGCCAGTCCCCTAATAGCTGTATAAGTCATGTGGGAGCGTAGCCTGTTACACCCTGAGAAAATTACTGGAAACTACCAGTAAATCTCGCTTGCCCTGGCCAGGAACTTTGCGTAATGGCTCTCTGAGACAGCGTGATATCAACTCCCAATACCGGGAGAGACGAATCCTATCTAACCTCCACTGCCTCCAAGTGCTCGGGACTGCACCCAACTGCTACCTGTTTGCACGACTCCTTTGAGCCGTGGTAGGGTAGCAATCTAAGAACAGTGGGACACACTCGAGGCAAAGTAGCAGTGTCAAGTCTGCGGACTATGCTGTACTCATGTCACCTGGGAATTGTTAACTGATGATGGGTATAATACCAACCAATCAGTTCCGCTGCGAGTCATGTCCGGTGTACCCGTAACCTAACGAGCACATGTATACTATCTCCAGTACGATGTACTGATGGCTGTGGGATAGACCATCTCCCCAACTGGGATGAGAAGCGTACACAGTTAGTCTACTCCGGAATATCGATGCCCTATCTCGATAATCCAACGACCAGGGACCTGTATAGGATGTTGCTTACAGACTACCCAGCCCCCACTAGTGTGACTGCCATCACAACGCTGGTAATCAGGCAAAGATCCTATGGGCTCTACTAATATGTATAAGTGATACGTTACTAGAAACATATGCACATATTAAAGTAGACACAAACCAAGTAGCATACTCCCATTTTTAGCAAGACTGTTATATACAACTGTGAATATCCCAAGCTTCCATTAAGTAATATACAACCTAGTATGATACAATAATAGCCCCTAGGGCATATACACTAACAATCTCCCACTTGCACTAGGGCCATGAGCTGGCATATCGTAGACCTATCATCTCGAATAGCCTCTCGAACTGCGTCTGAGGAAGGGCCTTTGTGAATGGATCAGCAATGTTATTCTCCGTCTCTACTCTCTTCACCTCGATCTCCCGGCGATCTACGATCTTCCTGATCAGGTGATACCGCCTTAAGATGTGTCTGGACTTCTGATGGGACCTAGGTTCCTTCGCTAAAGCTATAGCGCCGTTGTTGTCACAATACAGAGGTATTGGACCAACACTGGAAGGAACCACCTGAAGTTCTGTGAGAAATTTCTTCATCCAGACAGCTTCTTTTGCGGCATCGTAAGCAGCTATGTACTCCGCTTCCATTGTTGAGTCAACAACGGTCTCCTGCTTGGAACTCTTCCAACAGACCGCCCCTCCATTGAGGGTAAAGACATAACCCGACATGGACTTAGAGTCATCTTGTCACTCTGGAAGCCTGAGTCGGCAAAGGCCTCCATCTGGAGGACTTTTCCGCCATACACCAAGAAAATCTCCTTAGTCCTTCTTAGGTACTTGAGAATGTTCTTTACTAATATCCAGTGATTCTCCCCTGGGTTTGCTTGATATCGGCTTACTACGCTCAATGCGTATGCTACATCTGGCTGGTACATAACATCGCATATATTATAGAGCCTACCGCTAAAGCGTAGGGTATAATCTACATGCGATCCTTTTCCAAATCAGTCTTGGGAGACATATCTTTGGAGAGGGTGATTCCGTGACAAGCGGGTAGGTTACCGCGCTTAGAATCTTCCATACTGAATCTTTTCAATATGGTGTCTATGTACCTGGACTGCGAAAGTCCCAACATCCTTTTAGATCTATCACGATAGTACTGGATCCCCAGAATGTAGGTGGCATCACCTAGATCTTTCATGGAGAATTTATGTGACAAGAAACTTTTGACTGACTGTAACATAGGAATATCATTTCCTATTAGGAGAATGTCATCCACGTACAAAACGAGGAATACTACAACTCTCCCTACAATCTTACTGTATATGCATGGTTCATTTGGATTTTTGATAAAGTCAAATTCCTTGATAGTATCATCAAAACAGATGTTCCAACTTCGCGATGCCTGTTTTAGTCCATAAATGGACTTAAGCAACTTGCATACTTTGCCGCTGTTCCCTACTCTGAATGAATCCCTCTGGCTGATCCATATAGACGCTTTCTTCTAAATTTCCATTTAGAAAGGCCGTCTTTACGTCCATCTGCCAGATCTCATAATCGTGGAAGGCAGCAATAGCAAGAAGGACCCGAATGGATTTGAGCATAGCCACTGGAGAAAAGGTTTCGTCATAGTCCAAACTAGGTCTTTGACGGAAACCCTTTGCAACAAGTCTAGCTTTATAGGTTTCAACCTGTCTATCTACACCAATCTTCTTTTTGAAGATTCATTTGCATCCTATGGGTTTTACCCCTTCTGGAGCAGTGTCCAAAGTCCATACTTTGTTAGTGTACATGGACTCCATTTCGGTCCGCATTGCCTCCAGCCATTTTACTGAGTCACCGCTCTGAATGGCTTGCTGGAAGCTAGTAAGCTCATCATAGTCAATAGTGCAATCCTCTCTATCCCCGTCTATGAGAAAACCGTAGTATCTCTCTGGCGGATGAGATTGCCTACTACTCCTGCGGAGTGGCGTCGGGATGTCCTGTTCTCCTGAACCTTCTTGTTCTACCAAGGTTTCAGTAATAGCTTGTGGCTGTAGAATCTCTTCCAGTTCTATTGCGCTCCCACTCTTCTGATTTTCCAAAAATTCAGTTTCCAAGAAGCGGGCATGTTGAGAAACAAAGACCTTTTGTTCCTCTGCGTAATAGAAACAATATTCCATGGAGTTCTTTGGATATCCCACAAACTTACACTGTACTGAGCGTGCCTCGAGCTTGTCCGCATGCTGCTTCTTTAAAAAAGCTGGACATCCCCATGTCTTAATATACTTAAGACAGGGTTTCTTCCCACTCCACATTTGATATGGTGTGGTAGGCACAGTCTTGGTTGGAACTCGGTTCAAAAGATATGCAGCTAGTGCATATCCCCAGAATGATCGCGGTAACTCAGCGTTACTCATCATGGAACGAACCATATCCAATAGGGTTCGATTCCTCCTTTCCGATACACCGTTGTGTTTTGGTGTGTATGGAGGAGTAAGATGAGAGAGAATACCAATCTCTTTTAAGTAACCCAGGAACTCGGCACTTAAGTATTCACCACCTCGATCAGATCTCAGTGTCTTTATACTCTTGCTTGTTTGTTTTTCTATTTCATTCTTGTATTCTTGGAATTTCTCAAAGGCCTCGGATTTATGCTTCATTAAGAAGATATATCCATACCTAGAGAAATCATCCATAAAAGTAATGAAGTAGGAATAACCACCTCGCGCATGTGTAGACATTGGACCGCATACGTCACTGTGTATGAGTCCCAAGAGCTCCCTTGCTCTTACTCCGTGTTTAGAAAACGGAGTCTTTGTCATCTTTCCCATGAGACAAGATTCACAAGTAGCATAAGATTGATATTCGAACGGATTTAAATATTCTTCTCTATGTAACTTAGTCAACCTTCTCTCATTGATGTGACCTAGTCTACAATGCCATAAGAAAGCCTGATTTAATTCCGGGGACATTCTTTTAAATGTATTCTGGACATTGAAAACCTGAGCTTGACTTAATACGTATATGCCATTATCTAATGTACCTGACCCAATCAGAACTTGATTTAGGTGGATGTTAACTACATCGCTTACGAATGTAAAATCATATCCCTCTCTCGAAAGTGAGGACACTGATATGATATTACAAGTCATACTAAGTATATATAAACAGCTACGTAAAATCAATATATGCCCACTTGTCAAACCTAGGCGATATTCTCCCACGGATTCAGCATTCACTGTCATTCCGTTTGCAACTTTGAGAGACCAATCACCCACCTTTATAACTTTACGGTTTCTCAAAGCATGCAATGAATTACAGATATGAGATTCTGCTCCGGTATCTAATACCCAGGAAGTAGAGTTAATTGACAAACAGTTCTCAATAATAAACACACTTGAGGCTGAAGCCACAATATGCTTTGTATCTTGGCTACTGGCTTCCAAAGCCTGCAATCATTCTGCCTATGCCCAATCCCATAATAATAGGAACTACCCACTTTTACTGTATTAAGTTCCGAAACTTTTGCCCTTCTCTTTCCTTCTACTCCCCTGGTTTCCTTCAGGGTAGAAGGTAGAGACTGTAGAATCAAGTCAGTATCTGACCTGTTTCCCAACGTGGTCTCCATGTCCTGGAGCTCATTAATATAGCTAGCCATTGTAAGGACGTTGTCCCCTACAAATGACCCGTCAGCCAACCTCGCTTGAATTAATTCGTTCGAGGTTTCATATCTAATGATATGAGATTGTTCTCCATATAAATCTTTATTATGGAAAAAGATGGAAACTAAGTCCATCTTCTCGTGCTACTTCTGGTATACACCATCAACTGAAGCTAACACGAGGCACTTAGCTTTCGCTTTATCTTTTTCCCTTGTCTGACGGATATCCATATCCGCGACAGTGGAAACTGGACCTGGGACGGCGGGATCTTGAGTAGTAATAGGGTGGTCCAGCTTGTCATAGCCAATGGACATCTGGACAGACCTTTGCCAGTCATATAAGTCAGATTCAGTCAATTTGTTATCTAGATGTAACCTATGTGTGGTCACAAGGTCGCTGCAATTAAGAGAGAGAGAAGAAAACATTTTAGCATGATGCTGTTGCAAGTTTAGATTGGTTTTAAGTTTATCTAAACATGATGGCTCCCACTGTTTCTCGAATCCTTCCTCAAATCATAAAAAAAGAATTAGCCAGGACAATTCTCACCGTACAGTACTTGCTTAACCGTTCAGCCAGGCCAGTGTCGATCTTCGAGGGAGGTTTTCCAACTCTTTTGCGAAGTTCCTTAATTAAATAACCTCTTTTCTCTGGGGGCGTAACCCCGCTGACACCTTTCTAGGCACCTACTTGGTTTATAGCATTGATCGTTAAGTGACGAATCTCCTGATAAGTAGCATGTACTCACAGTAGGATCGGGATCCAAAATATCATCGTATGATAATGTTGAAGGAATCCTACCAACATTCATCAAACTCCAAAATGGTATGCTCTCTCTGCAAATTTCAGTTTCTTTAGAAATTCCTGATGTGGATTTTTTCCCCATGCTCTTATGACCTTGACTTTAGACAACAAATCATAAGTCACATGTCAAGTTCTACCCGTCATTATCCAGGTTAATTTGAACCCACCCGTACATACCCTTGACTTTAGTCAACAAGGTAATACGACTGTCCCAAACCAACACATCTATCTATGCTGCATATAAATATCCAACAGCTACCAAACATTGTGCTTTGACTTTAGTCAACAAACATAGCTTGAGTACTATTGACTATCTATATGAAATGATGGAGGGCTACGAATGGTTTTGGCAAAACCGTGAACATAGTGAACTTGATATAATCGAAGGAACCTGATACTTTTTAAAAGGAGTGGTTAAAGCTTCGCAATTAAAAATTCTTATCTTTTAAAATAACCGAGTGGTTTCTTTTTAAATTTGTTCCAACGATTAAACTATGGTTTATTATCTTTGCATTATAATAATGCATCCCATCATTTATCCTATCATTGCAGAAAACAACGAAAAATACCACGTCCTCTTATGCCATCCGCATTCGCCACTGGGTCCCGTCATCACCCGTTAGGTTACTTAACTAACGACAGAGCGGGAGCTGGGCTAGCGCGGGTGTAAAACATAAGTGACGTCTAATAGCTATCATATATAGATATTGTACATTCGTCAGACGCAATAATAAGCATTCCAGATCACTGATGAACTTTATTGGATTTACTAGCAATCCGCATTTGCTTTGAGCCTGCAATAAAGACGGATTACACAGTTGTGATGAATAGCCATTACCCCACCCCAGACCCCTACGGGTACGGCAAACCACCCGCCAAGTACCCGAAGTGAAGCGGTCTCCCTCAACAACGTGAGTAGGCCACTAAACACTTCAACGTACCCGGTAGTTTGTGTACCCCACCTTGGGTCTACCTTAGGAGCAAAAATCAGTAAAAAGAAATAATACAACGGTGGCTACAACCGCAACCTGGATGTGCCCCGCAAAAAAATATTACATCAAATTACATTTACATTGAATGAATGAATATTAAACACATCTCAAACCCCGGCTAATCATCACAACAGTCCAACACAGTTCATATACATAAACAGTAAACATTATAAAAATGTGCAACCCCCTGCCAACCGACATACTAGCAGTTAGGGGAGGTTTACGAACACATTAAACATTACAGATAAAAACCCAATTAGCAAATATCTTAGAACATCGATCGATAACCATATTCCGTGTTTACCCCAAAAGCAAACCAGCAAAGAAGCAACCTGGGTAGAAACAGAACATACGGGAAAACAAAAAACCAGAAATTATGAATTACTGTGAAACTCCGAGTCAACTCGGCGTTGACTCGGCGGTGGATCCGCGGCAGAAGCACTCTATTGCCGCGGATCCGCGGCCGTTTTGCCGAGTTACTGGCTCGTATTTTCCCAGTATTCATTAATTTCCCTGCTGTGAATTTTAAGGTATGTCAAATATTTTTTTCAGACACTTTTAAAATTAACAGAAACTTAGGGTTTCGTATTTTTCTGTCGCTCGAACTTCTAATCAGTTGCTAACAAGCTAGTAATGGTTTAGTTGTCTCTGATACCACTGTAATTCCATGCCACGCACCCCACGAACTTGCGGGGAGGCGGAATATATGAAAAACGATTATCAAAACTTCGTAACACGGACTTGAGCGTATGAATCGTTATCTAAACCATTGCTAACAAAATACTAGAGGTTTAAGTAATCGGATTCGAAGTTATACCTCACGTTACATGTCCTTCGGGTCTTTATCGCTGTCCTCCACTCCTCGCTTCTTGGAACATCGGCACCTCAACGGCCTCCTCGAATCAAAGACGATCCACCCGAAAGCTCCTATGCCAAGCTTAATCTCAAACTTGAGATAACTTGGTTGCTTAAAGTGCTAATCTAAGCTACCTAGGAGATATGGAGTGAGGTTATAGATGTATTAGTCTAGCTAACCCTTGATCTCAACTCATGAGAGGTTAGGGTTAGGGTTTGAAGAATGAGAGAGCTTGAGGAGAGAGAAGGTGAAGATGATAATGAAATGAGATAATGGTCTATCATAATATATATGAAGCATTATTTATTTATCCAAAAATGAAATAATAGAATTAACAATCATGCTTTATAAATATCTATGAGTGATTCATCTCCACGAGTCATTAAGTATTTATGATGCATTAATGACATGGATGAATCACACAAATGAGTCACTAATCTCATTTAATGCAATGCCACCTTACCCCCCAAGTCATCACTCTTCTAGAAACTTCCTGACAAATTACGAGAACGCCCATCCATTCCGTGAAAACACGGAAAAACTTTAGACTGTATAAATCCAATAACCCGATACTAGAATCTGGCTTAAACCAAACCCGGCTAGTAAAAACTGTCCGAAAAGTCGTACGTGCGTAAACACACGTACGCGTCCGAACCCATGTCGTAAAACCATACGACCTCTATATCGTTTCGCCTGGAGTAGGGAAACTCTCTGTGTGGGACTCTAAAGACTCGACACTACACTGGCAGTGGGTTTAACCACAGACCGCAAGCGGCACTAGCTGTACGTAACGGTCCCCAGGTAGATATCGATAAGAAGGCCGATGAGGAAAATCATCCGAACTCCCACTGAGCCTGATGTGACAATCTCCGTACAGTCCGGTCTGTTCGTCTAAGACTATCGCATATCGAGCCTAGGGGACGGCAAGCGTCAGTCCCCTAATAGCTGTATTAGTCGTGTCGGAGCGTAGCCCATTACACCCTGAGAAAACTACTGGAAACTACCAGTAAATCTCGCTTGCCCTGGCCAGGGACTTTGCGTAATGGCTCATTGACACAACGCGATATAAACTCCCAATACCGGGAGAGACGAATCCTATCTAACCGCCACTGCCTCCAAGTGCTCGGGACTGCACCCAACTGCTATCTGTTTGCACGACTCCTTTGAGCCGTGGTAGGGTAGCAATCTTAGAACAGTGGGACACACTCGAGGCGAAGTAGCAGTGTCAAGTCTGCGGACTATGCTGTACTCATGTCACCTGGGAACTGTTAACTGACGATGGGTATAATACCAACCAATCAGTTCCCCTACGAGTCCTGTCCGGTGTACCTGTAACCTAACGAGCACCTGTATACTATCTCCAGTACGACGTACTGATGGCTATGGGACAGACCATCTCCCCAACTGGGATGAGAAGCGTACACACTTAGTTTACTCAGGAATATCGATGTCCTATCTCGATAATCCAACGACCAGGGACCTGTATAGGATGTTGCTTACAGACTACCCAGCCCCCACTAGTGTGACTGCCATCACAACGCTGGTAATCAAGCAAAGATCCTATGGGCTCTACTAATATGTATAAGTGATACGTTACAAGAAACATATGCACATATTAAAGTAGACATAAACCAAGTAGCATACTACCATTTTTAGCAAGACTGTTATATACAACTGTGAATATCCCAAGCTTCCATTAAATAATATACAACCTAGTGTGATACAATAATGGCCCCTAGGGCATATACACTAACACTACATCTTAGAGTACCTTGAAGAATCCCGATACTTGCGACACCTGGTTCTCTACTTTATTCTTGTACCTATAACTTCTCAAACTTGGACCTTGTATTTCTACGAAACACTTGTCTAAAACTTGAGAAGTCATAAGTAAACAGAATATAGTACGAGGACCAACCCCTTTGTCCTAATGGACACTGGACAATATGCAATACTTTGTATAAGTCCGCTGAGTTGAATAACTCAAACTCTGTGCGTCGTAGGTTGAAAACTGTACTTAGACGATTTCCTAAAATATCACCAATTTAAACGAATTCTAATATAATGAGGATGATCACCTAATTTCCAATAACTTACTCCCACTCATCATCTGTAAAACCATACAGATGTGAGAATCATACCTTGTAAATACATACCCCGGAGTAAGAACCTAATTGGGAAATCAGTTTTTCAATTAACAACGCATGGTGAAACTGAAATATGAAAATGTTTCGAAGGGGTATCCGGGTATTCGTAGTAATGCCTCTTCCATTATCAGATTTACGACCGTAACCGTATACTTCGTTGCCATCTCTCCAAATCCCTTTATTTGTCTTTAGTCGTTACCTTCTGTACACCATCGTTAGGATTAATGGTTTTCTTCCTTCCCTACCATTCTCCACTAGCCTATGGTTTAGAAGAAGACTATACAATAAGCGTAATAGGTGTACTGTCCTAATCTTAGGAGCACTCGCAACCTGAGAGAAGGTAAAGATAAAAGACAACTGAATAAAGCTTATTCCTATTTCTCCTGAACCAGAATCCATCCTCGAAAAGGTTCCTTCGAGTTCGTATATAACCATACGATGGATTTATCCAATGGAAGTGGATGTTCGTAGTGATACGAGGTGTTCTGGAGAAATACAAAGGTTAGGAGAAGGAGTGGCAATGATGCATGCAACTCAGAAAATCCAAAAGCTAGTGTTTTAAGAAAATTCGGTTAACTAGGTCACTGAGTTATAGTCTAGGGTCGGGTCATGGTTGCAGTTAAAGAGAGAGAGAAAAGAAACACTCTGCGTGCACTCAAACCTAGATCAGAATGGTTAATCATTTTATCTAATTTGGATGGCTCCCACTGTATCCTCGAATTCTCCTCCAAAGCTAAAAGGAGAATTAGTCGGAATCACCCGAGGAGTAATCCTACTCATTAGTGGGAATCAGGATCCAACTATCATCACATGATAACTTGATGGAAGCCACTCAAGTCTTCACACTCTAGAAGGTATGCGCAAGCCTGGCTAGTTTCCTGTATGTTCGGAACTCCCGATGTGATTTTTACCCCAAGCAGTTATGACCTTGACAAAGGCCAACAAATCATAAACCACAAGTCAAGTTCAACCCGTCATTATCCTGGATTACTCTAGACCCACCCGCACAAACCCTTGACAAAGGCCAACAAAGTTATACGATTGTCCTATATAATCACAACTCAATGCAACAGATAAGTAATACCCAGCTACCGCATACTACGCCTTGACAAAGGCCAACAAACGCAGCACGAATACTAGGTAGTACCTGAAAGAAATGACGGAGGGCTACGGCTGGTTTTTGGCGAAAAACCTTTAACGTAACGAACTTGATAACGTTGAAGGAATCCAAGTGGTTTTATAAAAATATAGTGGCGAAAACCTTTACTAAAGAGGTCACTCCCGGTGAAGGGATCTCGGCTCTTTCCCCGTAGAATGAGGTGTAGGATATTCCAAACTGACTACCTCAATGCAAAGCAAAAAGGAATCGACTATAGTGAAATTATTACGTTGATGCAAACTTCTGCCCAAGAGGTCACTCCCGATGAAGGGATCTCGGCCCTTGCCTCGTCGAATGAGGTGCTGGATATTCATAACCGAATACCACTGTGCAAAGCAAAAGCCAACGTCTGTAATGTCAGTTTTAAAAAACTTGGTTCCAACAACATCATATATAGGTTTGTTTTCCTTGCATTGATAAGAATCAACGCAGTCCCATCAATTGATCACACCAGAAAAGAACGAATATATGATGTACGTATATGCCATCCGCATTTGCCACTAGGTCCCGTCATCACCCGTTAGGTTACTTAACTAACGACAGAGCGAGGACTGGACTAGTGCGGGTGCAAAACAAATACAACATCTACTAGTATATATATCAATATATAATAATCGCTCCAGGCATGATAAATGCAATATCATAGATAGGTAATAAGCATCACAGAACAATACGAATAATTTGAGAGCCCCGGCTTTCCTTTGAGCCGCAAATGAAAGCCGACGTTCCCCTGGTCGTGTGGATAGCCTGTGCAATGAAAACCTAGACCCCTACGGGTGCGGAAAGTTACCCGCCAAAACCTGAAGCGAGGCAGCCCCCTTCAGCAAAGTGAATGGACCACCCAGCACTTCACGGAATCCGGTAATTTGAGCACGCCTCCTTGGGTCAACCTATACCCCCTACAAGTGCGGCGAATAGCCCGCCAATTCTAGAGTGAAGCCCCGTCCGTCTCGACGCCATAAGATGCGGGCCCGTTGCCTTCTAAAACCCGGCTATCAGTGCACCCCACCGCGGGGTAATCCTAGTACAGAAAGAAAATATATACAACGGGTACATCGACCTCAACCCGGTCGTGCCCCAAAAGAATAATATACAAACAGTCAGTGACGGCAGTCCACATGTCGGACGCTCGCCCCGCAATATCAAATGTAAAAAAAAAAAATTAAACTGCACTACCATTGCACGCAAGCTATCCACTACGACAAATCTTCAATATCACAGCACAACACAGAACATCAACGTGAATGTCACGTTCGCAAACCCGTCTAAAAGAGTTATAGCAATTAGACAAGATTTACCGCTCGAATGACATTCATGATCGCAGATAGGAATGTAATGTACTCCAAAGTTTAAATAATGTTAGAAAATATCGATTTCGAAATAACCCCCGAATAGCCCTAAACAACTAGATAAATTCATATCAAAACTGGGCTAAACTTGCAATACCACTAACCCAAAAATCTCACAACTCTACTCAAAAGCAAAACACACATTTGGGTGAAGAAAATGTGAAGTAAAAGAAATTCCTTGTGAGGGAAAAAAAGTATGATGGCTGTTGATTTTCTTTAGAGTGGAGATGTGAGAAGTAGTGTTCTAAATCCACAAAAAAATATTTAAAAAATAATTTCCAGCCACACAATAAAAAAGGCCACGAAATTTGGCCTGCACACCACTAATTTTAGGCCTGGGCACAAAAATATAGGCCAGCACACAAAAATCAGAGGCCACCAAATTTTTTCTCATCACCCAAAAAAAATTAAAAAATCATTGGTATTGTTTCGGGGTTGTTTCGGTTTCGATATTTTAATATCGTCTAAACAACTAGTATACGGTTAATGGATTGGTTCTGATACTATGTTGGGCCACGGCAACGCCCCGACCGTCAATCCGACGCCAAATGCGGAACAAAATTTTTACAAACTGGCGCTACCGCAAGCAATACCCGGATCGTTCCATTAGCCATTAACTAGCATTCTAAAAAGAGAGTTTAGAGATTATACCGATCGATCCCTGTCCTTCGGTCTTCAATCTCCGTCTCAAGCTTGTCGCGGCTGCCCCGACGAAGTTCACTCTCCGGTCTCGCTTGTCGAAGTGGCACCACATCGAGGAATCTTTATACGGGCTCCCGCTTCGAACTAAAGCAAGTCGGTCATGAAATATGCTAGCCGACATGTCAAGGATGAAGTAGAGAGTGTGTAGGATATTTTGTCTCAAGACACCCAAGCAATTGGGTGAATGTGAATTGAAGTTGTCATGGAGTTTGTGATGAGATGGGCAAAAGAATTTTATTAGCATGGAGGAAAACTCAATCAGCCACACCAAAAATTGTGCACTCCCAATTTATGAGCTCGGCCAGAAAATTGGCTCTGGGAATTTTTGGTGCTCTCTGGGGAATCAATTGGTGAGGTGAGTATCTGCATTCAAGAGGTGAGCATGAAGGAATCCCCATCCAAAAAAACCATTCCCCTCACCCATGCTGCCATTACAATTCCCCACGAAATGGTCGTGCCACCTCATCAAAGACAAAAGAAATTTGGCAACCAAGAAAACCAAGCCCAAAAATGATTGTCAACAAATTTGCATGCTCACAATTACTCATCATAACAAAAGAACTAAAAAACCACCTCACCCAAAGAGAAAAGCTCAAGCCCAAAAGAAGCCCACTCCAAAAGGAATTCGGCCATGACTACAAAAGTAAGAAAATGGCCAAAAGGAATGCACAAGACCAATAATTAAATATTAAATTTAATGTTCAATCGAGCGGAGAAAAACTGGCAACTTCAAAAATAATCCCGTAACAAATTACAGGATTACCCCACAACTGTATATATATACCCGCATTTATATTCTGATCGAATACGAATGCAACAAGACAAAATTGTTCCTAGACAATATAATACTAGATCCGGCTTAAACCAAAACCCACTAGTATTATCTATCCGAACCATGACACATGCATAAGTGCTCGTGTATATTCGAACCCTGCCATAAAGGCATACGGCCTCTACAACGTTTCGCCCGAATATGGAAAACTTTCTGTAGGGACTCTAATGACTCATCAATACACTGGCACTGGGTATAACCACAAGCACATCAGAGGTACTAGCTGTACGTAATGGTTGCCTATGTATTGAACGAAAGGGAAGCTGGCGAGCGAACTCATCCTGAAATCCTACTGAGTCTAACTGTGACAATATCCGTACAGTCCGGTCTATTCGTCGAAGAGTATCGCATATCGAGTCTAGGGGGTGGATAAAGTCAGACCCGTACTAACGCGATAATTCGTGTTGGTATGAAGCCCATCACCACCTGAGAAACTACCGATCCTAGATCTATAATTCTCGACTAGCTTGGCCAAGCTTTTCTGGTGATGGCCACCCGTGCACTGCACGACATCAACCCCCAATACCGGAAGAGACGATTCCCTGACGATCCGCTCACTGCCTCCATGTGGCTCGGGACTGTACCCAACTAAAACTTGTTTGCACGACTCCTTTGAGCCGTGGTAGGGTAGTAATCAAAGCACAGTGGGAACTCACACGAGACAAATGACGATCTCAGGTTGACAGACTAACCTGTATACATATCACCTGGGAACTGCTATCTGACAATATGTATAATACCAACTAGCAGGTTCCTGGCGAGTCCTGTCCGGTGTACTCATATCCAATGAGCACCTGTATACATCTTAGGTGAACTAACTAACACCAGTGGCTTGTGAGACCGGCCACCGCCCCTCGTCGGGGGCTCGAACTGTATACACTAGTCTATTCTGGAGTATCGACGCCCAGTCTCGAAACTCCCACGACTAGGGACACATTAAGGATGTGCTTATAGACCCCAGCTCCCACGTATATGATCGCCATCATACTGCTGGCTGTCAAGAAAGAATCCTATGGGCTTTATCAACATGTACATGATGAAAAAGAAAAACCAGATAGCTTACTATCATCTCGAGTAAGACTGTTCTACCGGTATAGATCCTCACTCAACCATCATGATCATGTGCTTGCGATCTAATAGTTGATTTTGAGGGCACTATATCCAACATGGACAACATACAATATTTTGTATACGTCCTCTCAGTTTAATAACTCAAACTCTGTGCGTCGTAGGTTGAAAACTGTATTATGGTTAAGAAGAGTTATACCCTTATTGAATGCACCTTATCTAATTATCAACCGATATAGGTAAATGTTATAAACATAATTTCAAAAGGTTATATCTCACTTTATCAAATAAACGTAAAGATATATCAGTTTGAAATTGGTGCATAACAATGGATATTCAAAACCAAATATTTGTCGTTTGGCAAAACCCATGTGACTTCCTCAAATTTCATAAATTACAAAGAATTCTAATATTGAGCTTCTAATCACCCAATTCCCAATATTCTGCTCCTACTTAGCATTTGTAACGCCATACAAATATGAGAATCAAGTCTGGTAAATACATATCGTGGAGTCAGAATTTAATTAGAAAAGATGTTTTCAATTAACACCGCACAGTAAAACTGAAACATGAAAATGTTTGAGGGGGTGGACGAGTATTCCTAGTAATGCCACTTCCACTATTCAGATTCATAACAGTAGTCGCAATTTGCCATGCCCTCACTCCAATCCCTTTATATGTCTTTACTTCTTACCTTATGTACACCATACTTAGGCTAATTGGTTTTCTTCCTTCGCTACCTTTTGACAGCTGCCTAAGGTTTGGAAGAAGACTATTCAATAAGCGTAATAGGTGTACTCTTCTAATACTAGGAGCTCTGGCAACCTGAGAGAAGGTAAAGTGAAAAGACAATTGAATAATCCAATTCAATTTCCCAAGAACTGGAATCCATTCTCGAACTGAAACAAGTTTCTTCGAGTTCATATGTAACTATACGACGGTATACCCAAGCAATATTGATCTTCATAATGATACAGAGTGTTCTTGAGAAATGCAAAGGGGAAGTAGGAGTGGCAGGGATATATGCGACTTTGTCGTGAATCATCACAATCCAAAAGCCAAAGGGTGTAAGAAGGTTCGGTTAACTTGGTTTATGAGTTTTAGTTTAAGGTCAAGTCATGGTCACTGCCAGAGAGTGAGGGAGAAAAGAAACACTCAGCATGCACTCTAACCAAGATTAGATTGGTTAATTACTTTATCTAATCAGGATGGTTTAACGTTTTGAAAATCGTTTCGGTGAAATTTCGAAAAATCGATAAAATAAGAGGTTTTTCTGTAAAAAGTCAAAATATAAATATCTTTATTATAAAATTAAAAATACATATTCTAGCTATGAAATTGCTAGTGTTTAGTGTTTATTGAGCCACTGGTAAAATTTCTGGTTTTCTGAAAAATTTTCCGAATTTAATTATTTTTAATATTATTTTAAGCCGGTAAGAAAATACATTAAATTAGCGATAAATACAAATTTAAATGGGCTAATTTTAATCTTTAAAATCATGTTAATTAAAATCTAGTTGTAATATAATTTTTTAGTATTTTATTTCAAGTTTTAATTGGTTTTTATTATGGAAAACAAAAATATAATTATTTTGAACTAAAACTTGCAAATACGGTATTGTGGCGGGTCTTTTTGTATAGAATTTTTTTGTAAACTCTCTCACGCTCACCCTCACTCCCCTTGGCCGGCCCCACACTGTTGTAGCAGCCCAAGAATTTTCTTTCCCTCGTTTTGACCTTAAATCATGTGAAGAAATGGTTTAAAATAAGGGTTTTTATATATATTAAAAGGGTAGGGATATTATGGTAATTTGTGAGGGCATTGACCTTGAAATTTCCACACAAATCCCCTCACCTATCCCTCTCCTCTCCTCTGGCCGAAATTCTGCATCTCATTCCCCCCATTTCACAACCTTATCTCATCTCCAAAATCCTTCAAAAACTTCTTCAAAAATTAAGTAAAAGCTCACCGAAATCAAAATCCAACTCCTACCCATTTCTCATTTGCCTATCTAGCATGGATCTAGGGAACAAGATTTCAATTTGGGAGGCTATGTGTGCTTATGGATCTTCAAATGTTTTGGGTATAATTTCTAAACCTTTTGCTTAATTTGTTAGTTAATTCCTTAAAGCTAATTTATTTAAGTGTAAATTAGGCTTTTGTTGCAAGTTTGGAAATTCTAGAAAGGGATTGAATGCAAGTTAGGGTTTTGTGAATTTGGTGTATGGTTGTGTGTTGTAATTAGGCCCTTATGACATGTTAAAACAAAGTTTGTAGCTAGTTGTTAATTGTTAGTTTAAAAATTTTGATAATTACGGTAATTTGCTAACTAGGTTTTTAAAATTGGTTAAATAATTGGGTTTAAAAATGTGATTAGGTTTTTCATGACTACATTAACATTATAAAGTGTAGTTTAATACTTTAGTTCATGGAAATCCAAACTAAATTGTTTTTGTGCATTTTTGCTATAAAATTGTTAAAATTGGGTATATTGTAAACTAGAATTTTGGGGTTAATGAAATTTAATGGGATTAAATTGTGGAAATTGTTTTTATGACTTATTTGAGATATTTAATAAGTATTATGGCCACTAGATATGTTTAAACGTCGAGTTTTGTACTAAAACGGGTAATTTTTGCTTGCTAGATTTTCAGAAAAATGGCTTTTAAGGTGAATTTGGGGTTTTTGTGAATTTTAACCTATTTTATATTATAGTTAGTGTTCGTGGATGCGCAAATGAGTGTGTTTGGGTTTTCTCGATGATTTGACGTTTTTACATCGACATCGAGGGTTGGTTTGGCTATTCTTGCATGTGTAGGCGATATGTTTTGACCTATGCGTGATACGCGTGCCGATTTGATTTTCGTATGCCGTTTCGATTTCGAATTTGGTTTTAATGCGATACGGTGCATTATGATATGTAGGTACCCCATGTGGACTTCGAGATGACAAGCAAGCGCGTGGCGACGTCGGCACCGGCGAGCGAGGACCGGTGAGTAGATTTATATCTACGGGGAGAAGTCGGGTGGATGGCGTATAGCACCCCCGCAGTCCATAGTATAGTTCATATATATATATTTATATAGGTGTTTTATGATGCGAGAATGTTTATTCATGATATCATTATGTGTTCATGGATTAGCTTTGGGTTAGTTGCGAAACCCTAGAGTAGTTGTTATACCCACTTACGCACACACAAACTTGCATACATTACTTTCTTGTGCGTAGATGGGGATGTGTATATATGTATATATGCGTGGGTATGGGACTATACATATATACATTCATATACACATGCATGGATGATGAGGATAGTACTTGGGATTTGAGATGAGTCGATGAGATCGGTGATATGGCAGGGTTCGTATTTGAGATACGACATGACGTTGTAGCGGGTCCTTGACGTAGTGTTTCACACACGTCCATGCATACTTAGGCGGTATCAGTATTGTACTAGACGTAGATCAGTACCCCGATCATGATATTTGATAAAGAGGATACCAGATGAATAATATGATGAATGTGATATTGACCCGTACCCAGATTTGGGATGCCGTACGACGGATTTACGTACGAGCTATATATTGATGATTGATCCGCACTCTTGACTTAGGAATGTCTGATTATAGATATGGTATCAGATGTGATATTATTGAGGCGGGATCACCGACTAATATATATATATATTTATATATATATATATATATATATATATATATATATCGACTCAGATGTTAGGCGGTTTCCTTACCTTCAGTTAGCCTGTTAGCTTAGCCCTATAGTTTAGTATTGTTGGTAGACTAGATTCGACTCCTACCTATTTCAAAAGCTAACGAATCACGGGTATTTTAAAAAACAGGTCAAGGGATTCTACGGATATTTCTAAAGACGTATCTTTTCTTAAAAACACCGTAGCCCTTATTTTCAAAACACCGCGATTCGTGTTATTTTTAAAAGGCATCATTGTTTGACTTATAGTTATCGTTGTGTCTAGTATTCTGCTCCCGCACATTATTGCTATTCGCTCCGCATCGCATATTCATATTGTGATTTCATATGCCATTGTTGATATTATGCTGTTAGGACACCAGCACCATTACCGATGATGCGTATGTACCACGTACACTTACTTGCCGGCTCACACACATCTTCATCGCTAATTGCCATGTCATGTACACTTAGAAAATACTATTACATTGTCATAGCTTGTTAGCTAATAGTTTAGACATGATATTAGTGTACTTGTCTTACATGCTAGTTCAGACATTGTAGTTATTACCTGCTACTTCATGCATGTTATTATTCACTGTTATACCGCATTAATGGATTCTCATGCCTATATTCACTGTTTACATGCTATTGAGGATTTGGATTCGGATTTTCATGAGATTTCCTGGATTTGGGGGAAAACTGCAAAAACATTTATAAACTTTTTTTCTCTCTCTTTTAAATGAAAAGTGCGGTTTTCCCATGATATATGAGTCGTCCACTATGAGTTTGCTGATGGATTTTGAGACCCGATTCGAGAAGTTGGATGAACCGTTTCGGGTACATGGTGGGCCCGGTGTGGTACCCCGGGGCGAGAAGGCCGTGTTGTTGACGTTGAGCCTAGCAGGGGAGCACTACCGACCGGTGATTTTACCCGACGCGTCGGATATCCGGAGGATACCGTCGTGGTCTTGAGATTGATGGTAGGGGCCGATCAGGACTGACGGCGCCCTAGATAGTGAGATTGATACTGAGATTTTGAGATATTGAGCTACTGAGATTTGATGATACAGGCCATGTTAGTTATATGTATGCCCCAGAGGCCATTACTGTACATAGGATGTATATTGTAGTGGATGCTGGGACATATATAGGGAGGACTTTCTTGCTCGACATGATAGTATGCTATCTGGTTACCCTTTACCTTAACGTGTATGCTGATTGTCTCTCTGTTACATGTTGGTAAAGCCCTTAGGATCTGTACTTGACTACCTGGACTATGATGCGGATCATACTAGTGGGGACATGGTAGTCCATAAGTACATCCTTCAAAGTCCCTAGTCTTGGGTGTATCGAGACGGGGCATCGATATACCAGAGTAGACTAGCGTATACCTTCTCGACCTATACAGATGGGCGATGGATGATCCCATATCCATCGGTGTTTGACATCAGAGATGATATACGGGTGCTCAGTAGAGACTGGGTACACTGGACGGACTCGCCGAGAACTCCCGGATGGTATTATACCTCACGTCAGATGGCAGTTCTCTGATGACACTGGTACAGAGTAGTCTGTTGACCCGAGATCGTCATAGAGTCTTGTGTGGTTCCCACTGTGCTTTGATTTCCATCTTACCACATCCAAGAGGGCGTGCAAAACGGTGGTTTTTGGGTACAGTCCCGAGTCACATGGAGGCAATGAGCGATAGGAGGGGATTTGTCACTCCCGGTATAGGGAGTTGATGTTGCGCTGTGTTCGATTGGCTATAACCGGAAATCCCTGGCCAGGGTTGCTGAGATTTACTGGTAAGTGTTACCGGTAGTTTCTCGAACTGTTATAGACCTCATATCGACACGACTTATTGAGCTATTGGGGTCTGACGTTTACCACCCCTAGGCGAGATATGCGACATATCAGACGATCAGACCGGACTGTACGGTAGTGTTACTGGTTGGATTCACTGGAGTGTGAGCGGGCTTGCTCGTCGATCTTCAGATCGCTCAATACCCGGGTGGCCGTTACGTTTAGCAGACCGCTTGCGGCTTGTGGATGTTTGATATGATCATCATCCGCTGCCGGCGTATTGACGAGTCTTTAGAGTCCTACACAGAGGTTTCCTGGCTCAAGCGAAACAAAATAGGAGCGCATATGAGATATATGCGGGACCGAGAATGATACCAGTATGTGATACTGTATTCGATTCTCGCGATATGTGACATTGATCGGTTATATGCGATATAACCGGGTTATCGGATCAAGTGTTGATTCGATAAGTTGTTACTGTTGAGATTAGTCGGTTATATGCGATATGACCGGATCGTTAAATCAAGTGTTGATTTAATGATTTAATGCATAATTATATATTTGACATATTACTTTGCATTAACTAGTATCGGTTCACTTTAAATGGATTTTCTCGCTCGGGTGTGCACATTGTATATTCGATATAGTTTTGTGCACTTGCTTGTATCATGTTTGATGATACATGCCTTATGGTTAAGTGTAAAGAATTAAACTATAGTTAAGTGGGTGATTAGGGTTTTTGATTTCATTTTATTCATTTATCTTTTTGGAAAAAGAAAAGGCAAAATGAGGAAAATGGTTGCTTTCTTTTGTTCATTCATGAACATTCATGAAGACTTTGACTTTATGACCATTTTGTCTCATGCTTAACCCTAACCACTCACTTAAACCTTAGTTAGCTCTCTACATCTAACCATGGTTCATAATATGATAAGGATGGATTTTTCTTTTCTATTCTATTATTCTTATCATATTTTTTAGCTTCTTCTTCTTCTTCTTCCTTCAAGTGAAGAAAAGCTTGACCATCAATGGCAACTTGATGAAATGAGTGAGAAATCCAATTCTAAAGTCTACCCACTTCCTATTTCTTCATCATCTACCTCTTGCCAAGTAGTAGAGTGTGTTTCCTTCACAAGTTTTCATGGCAAGGTGAAGGTGGAGCTTGATTTAGTGATGCCTCGACGTAGATCATCTTCGGCATGGACATCGACGACCTAGCTCACTTATTCTCCGATGAAGTCGACGCTAGAGCCCGGATTCTTTTTGAACAGCGGAGAGAACTTCGTTGCGGAGCTATGGAGGTGGAGCACCGGATCTACAAAGGTTGTATTTCCGATAACCCTTTAGTTAAGTGTTAACTAGATTGTTTTTCGCCTAGATTTCTAGCAAACGATCGGTAGTCGGGTCTCTCGGCACCCGTAAATTTTTATATTGGCATGTTCGATGCCTTGTGAGACCTCACTAGTGTGCCTAGGAACCCTACAGTGGTATCAGAGCCTAGCTAGAGCCTTAGGCGAAGTCTAGACGGAATTTGAAGTCCGAACGACCCGAAAACCCAAACCGGAATATGCTCTCTGGACTTTTTCCGAAAATGCGGATTTTTGTGTGTTAAAAATGCCTAAAAAATTCAATAAATAATTATAAGAATTACTGTGCAAACTCAGGCGAAAGATTCATCCAACAGAGCGCGGAACCGCGGCAGAAGCCCTGCTTCTGCGGCGGTTCCGCGGCTAGGCAGTGACGTCATCACATATTTTCTGCACAGTAATTCCTATTTAATTATTCTGGATTTTATGGGAATATTTAAAATTTATTCCAGAGTTGAATGTTCTGGGTTGTTTTGGGGATTCGGTGTTTTGATCGGGGTATCAAATTTTGTCTATTTGGCTTTCCGGATAAATTTTAGAATATGTTAAAAAGTTCGACCGGATATAAATACCCAATTTTTCCTCTGTCGGGAAATTTCCAAGTGTTGGATTTTTCCGAAGTTTAACGACGTTCTAAGTAGTGCAAGTAACGCGATGGACCCTCTAGAAGACAACAAACCTTAACTCAATTATGTGACCGTCTTGAACTGCCCTTTGAACCTTCGGGTTTGGGGCAGTACGGCGTGCCACATGTGAGGCGTTGGCTTGACCCTTCTACGGCTGGACCGTCGGTACTGAGGCACGAACTGAATGTTGTTAGACTTATTTCATGTGTTGAGCTGTATTAGGAAAACTTGGGTGTTCGATTGTTCGATCGGAAAGTTTAACATTTTCTATTTATCTGGAATGGGATACAATAATTGGAATTCACAATTAGTTATGAGATAACGGAATGAATATTATAAACATAGCAATTTAGTCTCACTTCATCGGTTGCCATGGAATTTTGATGTGATCAAAAGTCCGTCGCAATCACGTAGCGTACGCGGATACTCGCCAGGTAAACTTAATAGACAGCCTCACCCCATAGCCCCGACCAAGTGACTGTAGGAGAACCCCGTCGCCGAAAGCATCCGTTCGGGTGCTCGCGGCAGCGGTGTTCCGCCTTGGTGCACTTCGTCGACGGTATCGGGGGTGCGGCCGCCTACTGAAGTTTGCGACGAGTATTCGATCAGGATGTCGGGAATCTTGTTGAATTGCCCGACTTGATATTGAAAAGAGTTTTCGATTTTGAGACTAAAATGCGGGGTTTATAATTGTTAGGCATGTGATGTCTAAGTAATTCATTTGGTCAGGCATGCGATGTCTGAGATGGTTGCGGATTCCAACTGTTGTAGTTTTACACTTTCTTTTCTGTGACCGTAAGTGTAATATATGATATCGCCGGTTTCGTTGCTATATGTCAACGATAATTGGGATGCGCATATTTACTTACGTTGATGACATGTGATGTTATGTGTTGCTGGATATGTTATATTGGATCGTCGTGTGCGAATAGCCGGGGGTTTTTATGTGAGATGAGTGTTTTTCATTTTCATTCATGTAAAAACTTGTATGTAATATTCTTTTATTGGGGCACTTCCAGGTTGCGGAAGATGTCACCGTTTGTATATTATTTACTTTTCTGCACTAGGATAGACCCAAGGAGGGGAGCACAAGTAACCGGGTTCTGGGGTCCAGTGGGAGACCAACTCGAGGAGTCGAGTCCGGGTCTCCTAACCCTAGAATTGGTAGGGTTGCTTGCCGCTCTCGTAGGGGTCTAGGGGTGTGGGCTTGGCTATTCATCACGACCGTGGAATCCGTGTTTTATACTGGCTCGTATTGAAAACACGGACGTCCTAGTATATCCAATATTTCATATGTTTCTTCTGCTGTGATTTATCTGAGATCATGTGATGTTCTGTGACAGATATTATATATAGTATATATGATATATTATATAGACGTTACTTATGTTTTACACCCGCGCTAGCCCTGCCCTGCTCTGTCGTTAGTTACCTAACCTAACGGTGTACGAGGGGACATCGAGGCGAATGCGGATGGCATAAGTGTACGTCATATCTATCTGTGATGTTTAGGTATTTATATGATGGGACTTCATTAATGTGATTAATGAAATAAAAGAAACCTAAGATGTTGTAGAATCGAATTTCAAAATAAAACAGGTAGCTACAGTTCTTGCTTTGCACAGCGGTATATGTGATATATCCTGCACCTCATTCGACGAGGAAAGGACCGAGATCCCTTCACCGGGAGTGACTCCTTTAGCAATAACTGGCAGATGCTACACACTCGATTTGTCTTTTGATTGCTTTTAAGAGTTTTTGCTTTGCACAGTGATATATGTGATATATCCCGCACCTCATTCGATGAGGAAAGGACCGACGATCCCTTCACCGGGAGTGACTCCTTTAGCAAAACTAGAAAAGCCTCAAAAGCACTCCATTTTCAAAATTCATTCGATCCTACAACGATATCAAGTTCATTACGCAATAGGTTTTCAGAAAAACCTGTCGTAGCCCTCCGTCATTTCAGATAAGTAGTAGTTAGTATTCGTGCTGCGTTTGTTGGCCTTTGTCAAGGCGCAGTGTGCGGTAGCTAACTGGTGCTTATCTGCTTATGCATATGATGCAGATTGAGTTAGGGTAGTCGTGCGACCTTGTTGGCCTTTGTCAAGGGCCGTGCGGGTGGGTTTAATTCAATCAGGAAATGACGGGTTGAACTTGACTAGCATCCTATGGTTTGTTGGCCTTTGTCAAGGTCATAGGAGGTTAGGGGCAAAATATTATCGGGAATTTCAAGTGTTGAAATTTGCAATGAGATTGCATACCTTCTATGAGATAGTTGGATCCCGATACCCGCTGCGAGTAAGAGTTACTCCTGGGAGTGTTTTACATATTGCAATTAGCCGATCAAGTAGGTGTCTAGAAAGGTGTCAACGGGGTTACGCCTATGGAAAAACGAGGTTTACATTAATTAGGTTCGTGCGAAAGCACGGGGGACCTCCCTCAAAGTACCGACACTGGCCTGGCTGAAAGATTGGCGAACTTGTAGTGTGTAATTAATCCCGGCTAGTCTTTCCTTTTAGGGTTTGAAGGAAGATTTGATAAAAAGCAGTGGGAGCCATCCTGATTAGATAAAATAATAACCAATCTATTCTTGCAAGAGCGCACGCTGAGTGTTTTCATCTCTCTCTCTCCAGGTAGCGACCATATCACGCCTTAATCAAGATAATAATACGGAATATTGACCGAACCCGCTTGTTATACTGAGCTGGGGAACGTTGGTCCCGCTCCAACTTATAATTGTTATAAGACAGAGCAGGAAATTGGGGATTACCAGAATTCCCGTGCCGCCCAAACGAAGAGAGTGCATGCTGATGCATCATCTTCGGGTGTGTTCATTATACAGAACTGTTTCTCAGTATCCTTTACGTCCTGGGTATGTGATACTAGATCAGGATCCCAGATATGTAATCTGTTACATAGGGCTACAGAAAGGTAGAGAACTGAGAACGGGTGATAAGTTTCATGAGGCAGAAAACGGGGCAAGTGTTGCAGCCAAGTCTGTCGGTCACTGTCACCCTGTATTACAATACATTGATTCTGAACGAATGTTATTAGATACCGAACCTGATATACAAAATCATATCAGTCTCTTTATAAGTAAAGAAATGATAAAATTTTGTATTGTTGGATAATGTTTTGAACATTTCCTATATCAAAAGTTGATCGGTTCAGGCACGTTATCTAAAAGCATTAATGTTCTAAATCAAACTACAGTTCTTAGTATACGGAACACACACAAGAGGATGAGTTCAGAAATGAACGAATTCTTCTTGAGGCATTGTAGACTAGGTCATATCAATGCGACCCGACTAGCTGGAGTTACATAAAGATGCATATTTATATCAGTTTGAATTTACATCTTGTGAAACTCGCCAGTCATGTCACAAAGATAAGATGACCACAGCTCTGTTTATTGGAAACAGAGAAAGAGTTAGTAAACTCTTGGGATGATACATGTTGATGTATGTAGGTCCCCTGTCTACACATGCCAAGACCGGTTCTTAGTACATCATTACATTCTCTGATAGTCTCTCAAGATTCAGACATATGTTCCTGTTGAAACACAAGTCCGAACCTTTTGAGATATTCACAGAATATAAGCGAGAAGTAGAGAACCAGAATACGGGTATAAGTACTATGTCCTTTGATGAGATCAAGGAGGAGAATACTTGTGCACGGAATTCCTGGACTATTCTAAAGGAGAATGAGATTCTCTCTCAGCATTACTCCTCCGTATACACCATAGCACGATGGTATATCGGGGCGGAGCAATCGCACCCTATTTGATATGGTGTGCTCTATGATGAGTAATACTGATTTACCCGTTTCCTTTTTGGGAGTTATGCGCTTGAGAGGCTGCATACCTATTGAATAGGTTCGAATCAAATCAGTTGCCTACCATTTCATATGTGATATGGAAAGGGAAGAGCCCATATCTTAAGTTGGTTAAGATTTGGGGTTGTCCGGCCTATGTCTAAAACCATAATCCGGACAAGTTCGAGGCAAGGTCTGTTATGTAGAACTGGAATAGTTCCAGCTATACAAGCTACAGCAGATGATTTGGTACAACCAAAGGATTCAGTAGATACCAACGAACCTCAGCCTCTCCGCCGATCTAGTAGGGTTCCTCACCCACCTGAGAGATACTTCGGTTTCTCTATGACAGTGGGAGCGAGGATTGCATCATGAGATGATGACCCAACTAGCTTCGAGCAGACCATCGAGAGTAAGACTCTGTAAGAATGGCTGGATGTTTAGCGATCTGAGATGGAATCCTTATACACCAACACAGTATGGACTTTGGTTGCTATATCTGAAGGGTTAAATCCCCATCAGGAGCAAGTATATCTTGAGAAGATTACTTGGTGTAGATGGAAAAGTTAAGACTTTCAAAGCTAGACTTGTTAAAAGTTTGCATCATTGACCAGGTGTGGACAATGATGAAACCTTTTCAAGTGGCTATGCTTAAGTCCATCCAGATCCTACTTGCCACGGCTACATACCATAACTACGATATCTGGCGGTTGGGTGTCTTGACTGCTTTTCTAAATGATGATTTAGAAGAGTGTGTCTATAAGTACACAGCCAGAGGGCTTCGTGGACAGTGGGAGCAGCGGAAACGTGTGCAAGATGCTTTATAGGATAAAGCAGGCATCGCGGAGTTGGAACATCTATTTTGATGGATTAGTCAAAGAAGTTGACATCATCAAAATGGTAGATGAACCTTGTATAAACAAAAAGGTGGTAGGGAGTATGGTGACGATCCTCGTAGAGTACGTGGATGACATACTCTTGATAGGGAAGGAGTTTCCTATGCTACGCTCGGTCAATCTCCGTTTATCACATTGATTCTCCATATAGGATCATAATGATACCTACTAACTCCTGGATTTTGGATCTATGAGATAGATCTAAATGGATGTTAGGATTCTCACTAGTTGTAGTGAGATGGTATCAATCGATCCTGGGGAGAATCACTGGAAGGGTTCCAGGGTGATAAAGACGACTGAATGTCAGTCGCAGGCATTGTCTTTACCCTCAGTAAAGGGACGGTATGTTGGAAGAGTTCCAAGCTAGATACCGTGGCATACTAGACGATAAAGGCAGGATACATCGCTACTTAAGATGCTACCAAAAGGGCTGTTTGGGTGTATATTGGTTCATGAGATGAACTACGTTCCTACCATTGTGAGACAATGGAGTCGTGGCTCATGCCGAGGAACGCCGGTCCCATCAGTGATCCAGACATATTCTAAGGCAGTATCACTTGATCATGGAGATGGTTGATCTCCAGGGAGATCGAGGTTAGGAGAGTAAACTCAGAGGACAACACAGCGGATCCACTCACAAAGGCCTGTTCCCAGAGAGAGACTTTTATGGGATGGTTGAGTATGAGATACTACAACCACTGCTACAGATGGCCCTAGTGCAAGTGGGAGATTGTTAGTTATATGTATGCCCTAGAGGCCATTACTGTACATAGGATGTATATTGTAGTGGATGCTGGGACATATATAGGGAGGACTTTCTTGCTCGACATGATAGTATGCTATCTGGTTACCCTTTACCTTAACGTGTATGCTGATTGTCTCTCTGTTACATGTTGGTAAAGCCCTTAGGATCTGTACTTGACTACCTGGACTATGATGCGGATCATACTAGTGGGGACATGGTAGTCCATAAGTACATCCTTCAAAGTCCCTAGTCGTGGGTGTATCGAGACGGGGCATCGATATACCAGAGTAGACTAGCGTATACCTTCTCGACCCATACAGATGGGCGATGGATGATCCCATATCCATCGGTGTTTGACATCAGAGATGATATGCGGGTGCTCAGTAGAGACTGGGTATACTGGACGGACTCGCCGAGAACTCCCAAATGGTATTATACCTCACGTCAGATGGCAGTTCTCTGGTGACACTAGTACAGAGTAGTCTGTTGACCCGAGATCGTCATAGAGTCTTGTGTGGTTCCCACTGTGCTTTGATTTCCATCTTACCACGTCCAAGAGGGCGTGCAAAACGGTGGTTTTTGGGTACAGTCCCGAGTCACATGGAGGCAATGAGCGATAGGAGGGGATTCGTCTCTCCCGGTATAGGGAGTTGATGTTGCGCTGTGTTCGATTGGCTATAACCGGAAATCCCTGGCCAGGGTTGCTGAGATTTACTGGTAAGTGTTACCAGTAGTTTCTCGAACTGTTATAGACCTCATATCGACACGACTTATTGAGCTATTGGGGTCTGACGTTTACCACCCCTAGGCGAGATATGCGACATATCAGACGATCAGACCGGACTGTACGGTAGTGTTACTGGTTGGATTCACTGGAGTGTGAGCGGGCTTGCTCGTCGATCTTCAGATCGCTCAATACCCGGGTGGCCGTTACGTTTAGCAGACCGCTTGCGGCTTGTGGATGTTTGATATGATCATCATCCGCTGCCGGCGTATTGACGAGTCTTTAGAGTCCTACACAGAGGTTTCCTGGCTCAAGCGAAACGAAATAGGAGCGCATATGAGATATGTGCGGGACCGAGAATGATACCAGTATGTGATACTGTATTCGATTCTCGCGATATGTGACATTGATCGGTTATATGCGATATAGCCGGGTTATCGGATCAAGTGTTGATTCGATAAGTTGTTACTGTTGAGATTAGTCGGTTATATGCGATATGACCGGATCGTTAAATCAAGTGTTGATTTAATTATTTAATGCATAATTATATATTTGATATATTACTTTGCATTAACTAGTATCGGTTCACTTTAAATGGATTTTCTCGCTCGGGTGTGCACATTGTATATTCGATATAGTTTTGTGCACTTGCTTGTATCATGTTTGATGATACATGCCTTATGGTTAAGTGTAAAGAATTAAACTATAGTTAAGTGGGTGATTAGGGTTTTTGATTTCATTTTATTCATTTATCTTTTTGGAAAAAGAAAAGGCAAAATGAGGAAAATGGTTGCTTTCTTTTGTTCATTCATGAACATTCATGAAGACTTTGACTTTATGACCATTTTGTCTCATGCTTAACCCTAACCACTCACTTAAACCTTAGTTAGCTCTCTACATCTAACCATGGTTCATAATATGATAAGGATGGATTTTTCTTTTCTATTCTATTATTCTTATCATATTTTTTAGCTTCTTCTTCTTCTTCCTTCAAGTGAAGAAAAGCTTGACCATTAATGGCAACTTGATGAAATGAGTGAGAAATCCAATTCTAAAGTCTACCCACTTCCTATTTCTTCATCCTCTATCTCTTGCCAAGTAGTAGAGTGTGTTTCCTTCACAAGTTTTCATGGCAAGGTGAAGGTGGAGCTTGATTTAGTGATGCCTCGACGTAGATCATCTTCGGCATGGACATCGACGACCTAGCTCACTTATTCTCCGATGAAGTCGACGCTAGAGCCCAGATTCTTTTTGAACAGCGGAGAGGACTTCGTTGCGGAGCTATGGAGGTGGAGCACCGGATCTACAAAGGTTGTATTTCCGATAACCCTTTAGTTAAGTGTTAACTAGATTGTTTTTCGCCTAGATTTCTAGCAAACGATCCGTAGTTGGGTCTCTCGGCACCCGTAAATTTTTATATTGGCATGTTCGATACCTTGTGAGACCTCACTAGTGTGCCTAGGAACCCTACAGGCCAGTCCGGATAGCCGGAGCCTCGGATTTTTGAGACATTGGGATTTATGTTTTGTGTTGATGCTAGACACTGTTTATGCTGGTTTCATTTATGATACCTCGCTTTAAAAATAAAGTATTCTCACAAAGTTATGAAAGCAGTTTCTTCAGTACATGTATTCTGTTTTCATGCATTCCTACATCATCCATATGATATATTGCTATCTTAGGCACTGACACGAGCACTTGGTATTACTGTTGTTTAGTGGTATACCCTAGCCATGGTTATAAACTGCTGGTTATATTTTGAGGATATATTATGATCGTATGACCTAGGATTGCATCATACATGCGATTTCTGTTCGTAGATCTATTCTATTCACGAGTTGGCAACTCACCCCCGTTGTGCCACAGTTCTTGCAGGTTTTGCCGTACAGGTTCCATTACGGCTTTGCTGGCACTACTTCGATTTCCGGGTGATTTGCTAGTAGGTGGGTTTATTTGTATCGTACCCATCATTATACCTTGTATACTATTATTCTGTTGTATCTAGAAGTACCATCAACCAAACATGTATTCATTTTGAGATAGAGACCAGTGATGTTATTCTTTCGACCTTAGAGTCGCGCGTTATATTTCTGCAGATTTCTTGGGGTTTTGAGTTCCCTTTTGAGTTTTTGATCCTCGCCCTTGGCGATGTATATTATATTGCTTGTGTGGTTGTGACCGTCGATTGACGAAGAGCTAGCTCCCGCTTGGGGATGCCTTTTATTGCTTTCGTATACTATTCATGTTGTATTCCGTTTGGGGGCCAGTATTTACAAAGGAGACTCTGCCGAAATTTTCAGAAAATACTTAATTTTTTTAAAACCCATAATTCGGCTTATGCTATTAAAACTACTTGTTTTAAGTTGGTTTTTCCTTCACTCTACTACTTTTCTTGCTTTAGATTTCTGGGTTTTCGCCTTACTTAGATTACGTACGCCTCTAAACGTTTCATAGTTTAAGTGCCGGTCATGTTCCGTACTTTCGGGACGTGACAAAGTTGGTATCAGAGCGTTAGGTTTTACCTTTGGAGCATAGGATGACCCTTGGTTGATGGAATAGGTGACTAAAGTAGAGTGACGTACCATGGGTATGTTCCGCGGCATACTTATGACACGCCATTCCACTTAAGGAGCCTTAGGATGTACATTTCTTTGCTCAGTATTATATTCATTCCGATCTAGCCACATCAGTACCATTTATGGTTTTGCTGCCACGTACGGGAAGGGAGAGCTACGGCTAGAATTGCGGTCAGCACGAGCTCGTTACGGACGAGGACTGACCAGAGCATAATTCCGGCGACACACGATTGTAGAGATGCGTCTTTTGATTGTGCTTTCACGCCACGAGCGTTGGATGGATCGCTGCATGAGATTACTTGGACGTGCCGATCAGCACTAGAGGATTGAGCCACTGACAGAGGCCAGCCGGATTTTAATGACCGTTGGTGTATTGCTTACTCATGATGATTGAGGTACTGTTCAGCGTGCGGACGAGTGAGCTAGTTGTTGCTGCGGACGACGGGATATCGCCCCAGATGTTGGAGCTATTGCTGTACGAGGTTGTACTAAGAGATGATAGAAGGTCGCTAGTCACCGAGGATGAATGACTTGGACATGTGGTTCGTTCGCTACCCCGATGCGAGGTCATCAGATAGATTGATTCCAGCTAGAGACGACTTCACGCGGATACGTTGAGAGTCGACAGAGGCGATCGAATGTCAGAAACCTATTATTCCAAGTTTAAAGTATTCGGAAAGACATGCATGCAATTCTATGGACCCTCTAGAAGAATGAAACCCTTGTAAGTGCACGGCGGCGCCCCGGCCGTCAATCCGACGCCGGAATGCGGAAACGGTGATAAACTTAAATTTTTGCGGACTTTGCAAACCGGCACCACCGCGCACTAAACTCCGGATCGTAACCATTAAACTAGTCTAGCAAACAAGAAGAAGGGAAAGATGTATACCGACGATCCAAGTCCTCCGGTCTTCATCTCCACTCCGATCTCCTCGCGGGATCTCCGTCCATCTCCTCCTCGTCGGAAAGGGCACCACGAAGCCGGGTACTTTTACGGGCTCCCACCTCAATACCGAGGCAACTCGCGCATGAAGCCGGCAACTCGACATGCTCAAGATATGCTGTAGGAAGTGTAGTGTAGAGTGGATGTCTCACTTTGGGGTTTGTTGTTGCCATGATGGAGGATTGGGGTTAGGAAAAATGGTGCTTTCATTTTTCCGAAACAAGAAGAAGAAGGAGATGAAGAATTCCTCCCATAACATAGATGAACTCTCTCATTCTTTTTCTTTCTCTCTTTCTTTTTCTTCTTCTCTCCTTTCTTTTTAAGAACTTATCATATTCATCAAGTGAAGAATAAGGTGGAGGAAAGAACTATATGAAAGCAAGAGGGAGGTGAGTGTAGGAGCACAAGAATGGTGACCACATCCAAGGGCAAGAAAACATCAACCATGCTTGTTACTATTCAACCCATACCCATTCATCTAATCACAATTTAAATCAAGTCAAGGTGCAAGATATGAAAGGTGTCATAATCAATCATTATGCAAGAAAACCCCTCCACAAAAGTAATTTGCAAAACTGCAAATTACCCCCTCCATCGGAAAAGTCCGGCCGGGAAAGAACAAAGGAAAACCGGCCGGAACGGAATGCAAACTGGCAACTCCAGAAAACCGGTCCCGTAATAAATTACAGGAAAACCCCGATACTGTGCATACACACCCGCATCTGTATTCCGTCCGGATACAAATGCAAAGAGACAAAATCTACACTGTACTAAACTAGGACCGGCTTAAACCAAAGCCGGCTAGTAATATCCGTTCGATCCTGATCCGTGCAATACCGCACGTATCTGATCGAACCCTGCCATAAACCTATACGGCTACTAGTACAAACCGTCCGATCCTGATCCGTGCAATACCGCACGTATCTGATCGGACCCTGCCATATCTTCATACGGCCTCTACAGCGTTTCGCCCGAAACTTGAGTAACTGAAAGTGTGGTGGACTCTAAAGACTCGTCAATACTATGGCTGTGGATTTAACCACTAGCACGTCAGAGGTATAAGCCAATACGTGACGGGCCACCAGCTATTGACTAAAAGGGACGTCGATGAGCGAACTCATCCTGACACCCTACTGAGCCTGTCGGTGACAATATCCGTGCAGTCCGGTCCGTTCGTCTATGAGTATCGCATGGCGGGCCTAGGGGGTTGGTAAAAGTCAGACCCCCAAAAGCGGTACAAGTCGTGTCGGAGTGTAGCCCAGAACACCCTGAGATACTACTGGAATACCTACCAGTAAATCTCCTTGCCTTGGCCAAGGACTTTGTGTAATGGCTCTCCTAGACACAGCACGACCTCACCCCCAATACCGGGAGAGACGAACCCCTGAAGATACGCTCACTGCCTCCATGTGGCTCGGGACTGTACCCAACTAAAACCTGTTTGCACGACTCCTTTGAGCCGTGGTAGGGTAGTAATCAAAGTACAGTGGGAACTCACACGAGACAAATGACGATCCCCAGGTCGATGAACTAACCTGCACACATGTCACCAGGGAACTGCCATCTGACGTTTGGTATATGACCAAATAGCATGTTCCCGGCGAGTCCTGTCCGGTGTACTCATAACCCAATGAGCACCTGTATACATCTTAGGTGATCCAACTGACACCAGTGGCTTGTGAGACCGGCCACCGCCCCTCGTCGGGGTCTCGACTGTATACACTAGTCTACTAATGGAGTATCGATGCCCGGTCTCGAAACTCCCACGACTAGGGACCTTTTAAGGATATGCTTGTAGACCGCCAGCTCCCACTTATATGATCGCCCTCATACTGCTGGTGGTCAAGCAAGAATCCTAGGGGCTCTATCAACGTGTAATAGCGACGTGTCATGTCACCTAAAGCAGTACACGATGATAAAGGTAAACCAGATAGCATACTATCATCTCGAGTAAGACTGTCCTACCGGGATAGGTCCTCCCTCAATCATCACAATCACGTACCTGTGACCTAATAATTGACTCTGAGGGCACTATCTCCAACAATCTCCCACTTGCACTCAAGGCTAATTATTGCGATGTCGCATACTCACAGCTCGTGTGATACCGAACATCCAACTCTTCTACTAGTCAGTCTCACAAAGCTCGTTTGCGGAACTATTGCGTTCGAGGAATAGCCTCAGTGAGTGGATCCGCTTAGTTGTTTCTTTCCATGTCTCTCTATGTCTCATGTTCGCGGAGAAACCCATCTCCCGAAATGAGCAATACCTGTCTTAGAATGTGTCTGGATGTCTGATGGGACATAGCTCATGAATGAACTCCAAATCCAAACTTCTTAGACTGTATCGTCAACTGAACTTAATCAGTATCCTGCGCGCCATGCCTCCCTCAGTATTGCCTTGGACCACCTGTCCAAAATACTGCCCCTCATCAGAAGGAAAAACTATAACTCTGACAACCTCCTTGTCGTCCATGTCACCTTGGAAGCCTGGAATGATAACTGTCTCCTGAATGAGGCTGTCGTTATCATATCCCTAGAACATCTACTTATGTTCTAAAACTGCTTCCGACTGTTTCTCCAGGATTGGATTAATGTCAACTTATTGCATCTAGTGCAAGAACAACATCTGGTGTGGTACTTGACATCTCATGATTGACTCAATTGCCTAAGCAAGTGATCTGCCAATCATGCACGTCCCTCTCCCCTTTAATCTGTAAGACACCTTTGGAGAGGGTGACTCCATTACCTGCAGGTACACTACCGTGCCAGGAGTCGTCCATCCTAAATACTCTTAGAATGCTGTCAAGTACCCTGATTGGGAAACCACCCAAATCTAGATCTAAAACCATAGATCCAGTAACCAGTATGTCAGATATAAAATCCACTTTCTTTGTGGAGAAACCACTGTGTGACGACCAAAGTATAACCGATCGTAGTATAGGAGTTTCATTTCCTACTTTGTGTATGTCATCCAAATACCATGACATCACACCCTACTACCTTCTCAACAGATCCATCCCCTATTCTGATGAAGTCAAACCCATGACTGTCACGTCAGAAATAGATGATCTATCTCCGCTACATCTGCTTTAGTCTATAAATAGACATAAGCTCCCTGTCCACCAATGCTTCCGCTGCTCCCACTGACTACGACAACCCTCTGGCAGAGTCATATAGACGTACACTTCTAAAACTAGTTTAGAACGACGCTATACTCATCCTCCCGCCGGGTCTCGTAACCTGGAACAACAGCAATGGCAATTGTGGGTAAACAAGAACTTCCCTGTCACCGTCCTTGAGGCTACCGTAGTGCCTCTCGGGTGCCTGAAGTTACTCACCTTATCTGCGGAGTGGCCAATGGAATGTCAAACCAGATTGAATCTTTAGGTTCCTTATCAAATCTTCAGTAATCGTTTGTGGTTCTGGAATCACTTCCAGTTCTACCATACTCCCACTACTGCTTTCTGAAAAAATCCATTTTTTAATAAAACTGTGGCGAGTCTAGAACAATATCGCTATTGTTCATCCAGATGGTAGAAAGTCAACCCTCGTCATAGCCTGGGTCAACCCACAAACAACCATTACAGAAACGTGCCTTGAGTTGTCCAGTGTCTGGTTTTAATCATAAACCGGACAACTCCCCGTACCTTAACATCGTTAAGATATGAACTGTTCTATATCCAATATAGAACCAGAGGCACTGATTTAATTGAACTAGATTCAAATCATGCAGCTGTCTCCAGTGCATGTCAACTAAGTGGAAGAAGGCCGATCAGCGTTACTCAACTTAGGAATGCTTCCAATTATGAGTAACCTGAAAGAGAAGCAATTTCTCTTAATCATTACTATCAACTGAACACCATACACAAGTATCTACATCTTCGATCTCTTTGAAGAATCCCGATACTTGCTATACCTGGTTCTCTACTCTATTCAAATACATATAACTTCTCCAAATTCGGACCCTGTGTTTCCACGAAACACCTGTCTAAAAAATAGAGGAGTCATAAGTAAACCGAATATAGTACGAGGACCATCCCCTCTGTCCTGATGGACCCTGGACAACATACAATACTCTGTAAAAGTCCCTTGAGTCTGATTACTCATTCACTGTGTGTCGTAGGTTGAAAACTGTACTTATGGTTAAGAAGAATTACACCGCTGTTTAATGCTCCTTACCTAACCATCCACTGATATAGGTAAATGTCGTAGACATAATTTCAGAAAGGTATATCTCACTCTATGAAAATAGACGTACAGATATATCAATTTGAAATTGGTGCATAACAGCGGATATTCAAAACCAAATATTTGCCGACCGGCAAACAACCCAGGTGATTTCCTCAAATATCACCGATTACAACGAATCCCGATATAATGAGGATAATCACCCAATTCCCAATAACTTACTCCCACTCATCATCTGTAAAACCATACAGATGTGAGAATCGTATCTGGTAAATGCATACCCTGGAGTAAGTATCTAATCGGGAAATCAGTTTTCTATTAACAGTACACAGTGAAACTGAAACATTGAAATGTTTCGATGGGGTATCCTGGTATTCCTAGTAATGCCTCTTCCAGATTCACGACTGTAACCGTATAGTTCTTTGCCACCTCTCCAAATCCCTTCATATGTCTTTAGTCTTTACCTTCTGCACACCCCTTTAGGCCAAATGGTTTTCTTCCTTCCCTACCGTTCGGCACCAGCCTATGGTTTGGAAGAAGACTATCCAATAAGCATAATGGGTGTACTGTCCCAATCCTAGGAACACTCGCAACACGAGAGAAGGTGAAGATAAAAGACACCTGAATGTATTTTATTCCTATTTCTCCTGAACCAGGATCCATCCCCGAACTGGAACAAGTTCCTTTCGAGTTCGTATATAACCATACGATGGAATATCCAAATAAACTGTGGATCTTCGTAGTGATACGGAGTGTCCTGGAGAAATACAAAGGTGATGTGGGAGTGGTAACGAAATATTTGGTTTGGTCGTGAATATCTGTTGCAATTTACTTTGCCCTCCTACTAATCCCTTGCTTTGTCTGAACTTAATACCTTCTGCACACCATCGTTATGCTAATTGGTTTTCTTCATTCCCTACCGGTCGGCACCAGCCTAAGGTTTGGAAGAAGACAATCCAATTTGCGTAATAGGTGTACTACCCCTAAACCAAGGAGTACTCGTAACCTGAGAGAGGGTAAAAGGAAAAGACAACTGAATAATCCTATCCGTTTTCTCCAAAACCGGAAACCATCCTCGAATAAATTCCTTCGAGTTCGTATCTAACCATACGATGGCTTTGTCCAATGGAAGTGGACGTTCGTAGTAATACGGGGTGTCCTGGAGAAAAGGGTAAAAGTAGGAGTGGCAACGAGGTCTGCAACTCTGACAATCCAAAAGCCTGTGTTAAGAAGGTTCGATCAACTTGGTCTCTGAGTCATAGTCTTAGGGTCGGGTCAATGGTCGCTGCCAGAGAGAGAGAGAAGAAACACTCAGCGTGCACTCTAACCTAGATCAGAATGGTTACCAATTTATCTAATCTGGAAACCTCCCACTGTACCTCAAACTCTCCTCCAAACCTGAAAGAAGAATTAGTCGGGGTCACCCGAGGAGTAAACCAACTCATCAGTAGGAATCGGGATCCAACTATCATCGTATGACAACGTGACGGAATCCGCTCACGGTATCACACTCCAGAAGGTATGCGCATATCTGGCAAGTTTCAGTTCTTTTGAAACTCCCGATGTGATTTCTGCCCCATGCTCTTATGACCTTGGCGTGAGGTCAAAATATCATAAGTCACATGTCAAGTTCTGCCCGTCATTATCCAGGTTAATTTGAACCCACCCGTACATACCCTTGACGTAGGCCAAAATAGTAGTACGACTGTCCCAAACCAACGCATCTATCTATGCAACAGATAAATAACCGGCAGCTACCAAACACTATGCCTTGGCGTGAGGTCAAAATACATAGCTTGAATACTACCGAATATTTAACTGAAATGACGGAGGGCTACGAATGGTTTCTGGCGAAAACCTTTAACGTAATGAACTTGATATCGTCGAAGGAACGGATAGCTTTTAAGAAAATATAGTGACGAAAACCTTTACTAAAGAGGTCACTCCCGGTGAAGGGATCTCGGCTCTTTCCCCGTAGAATGGGGTGCAGGATATTCCAACTGAATACCACGGTGCAAAGCAAAAGTAATCGGCTATAGTGAAGTTAATGCCCTGACGCAAACTTCTGTCCAAGGGGTCACTCCCGGTGAAGGGATCTCGGCCCTTGCCTCGTCGACTGAGGAGCAGGATATTCCAAATGAATACCACGATGCAAAACAAAAGTGAACGTCCTTGCAATAACAGCTTTTGAAAAAGTGTTCCAACAACATCAGATTAGGTTTGTTTTTAACTTGCATTGATCCGAATCAATGCAGTCCCATCAATTGATCACACCACAAAGAACGAAAATATACTGACGTACGTATATGCCATCTGCATTCGCCACTGGGTCCCGTCATCACCCGTTAGGTTAGCTAACTAACGGCAGAGCGGGGACTGGACTAGCGCGGATGAAAAACATATACAACATCTACTAATATATATACCAATATATAGTATTTCGCTCAAGGCGTGAATAAAATGCAACATCACAGATAATGAACAGCATCACAGAAACAATACAGATATCTGGGAACCCCGGGTTTCACAGAGCCACTACTGAAACCCGACGTTCCCCTGGTCGTGTGGATAGCCTGTGCAATGAGAACCTAGACCCCTACGGGCGCGGCAAGTTACCCGCCAAAACCTGAAGCGAGGCAGCCCCCTTCAGCACCGTGAATGGACCACCCAGCACTTCACGGAATCCGGCAACTTGGGCACCCCTCCTGGGTCAACCTGTACCCCCTACGAGTGCGGCGAATAGCCAGCCAATCCTGGAGTGAAGCCCCCTCCGTCCCAATGCCATGAGATGCGGGCTTGTTGTCTTCTAGAACCCGGCTATCCGTGCACCCCACCGCGGGGCAATCCTAGTACAGAAAGTAAAATATACATACACCGGGTACATCGACCGCAACCAGGTCGTGCCCCAAAAGAATAATACAATCAGGCAGTGACGGCAGTCCACATGTCGGACGCTCGCCCCGCAATAACAAATGTACATAATACAACAAAAAACTGTACTAGCATTGCATCCAGGCTATCCCCACGACCGATCTGCAACATCACAGCAAATACATAGAACATCAACGTGAAAGTCACGTTCGCAAATCCGTCTAACCGGGCTATAGCAGTTAGACCGGATTTACCGATCGAGTGACATTCACGGTCGCAGATATAATGTAAATACTGTGAAAAATGTGTTTAAAAAAATTTCCGATTGATCAAACAATTAACAAGTGGGCCCCAAAGAAAACTGTAGCACTCATAGAAACAATTGGCCCAACTTTAATATTCCAAAGCCCATATTTTAAGCCCAGAAGGCCTCTGTAAAAAATTGGTGAAGTGATGTGAATAGTGCGCGGCGGAAGGGCCGCACAAATGGGGTTTTCGCGGCGGTTCCGCGCTCCAACTGTGGAGTTACTTCGTCAAATTTTTACAGAACTCTTAGATTTTCCAGTAAATCAATATTTTATAACCTGAAAAATTTTTCGAGACCAAAAATTTTCAACAGAAACTGATGCGAACTAAAATGCAGTTTTGGAACTTTTTGATCGATCGGAAATGCAAACACATTACACAAAGCTAGACTAAGTTAATGGCGAGGCTCTGATACCACTGTAAGTGCACGGCGGCGCCCCGGCCGTCAATCCGACGCCGGAATGCGGAAACGGTGATAAACTTAAATTTTTGCGGACTTTGCAAACCGGCACCACCGCGCACTAAACTCCGGATCGTAACCATTAAACTAGTCTAGCAAACAAGAAGAAGGGAAAGATGTATACCGACGATCCAAGTCCTCCGGTCTTCATCTCCACTCCGATCTCCTCGCGGGATCTCCGTCCATCTCCTCCTCGTCGGAAAGGGCACCACGAAGCCGGGTACTTTTACGGGCTCCCACCTCAATACCGAGGCAACTCGCGCATGAAGCCGGCAACTCGACATGCTCAAGATATGCTGTAGGAAGTGTAGTGTAGAGTGGATGTCTCACTTTGGGGTTTGTTGTTGCCATGATGGAGGATTGGGGTTAGGAAAAATGGTGCTTTCATTTTTCCGAAACAAGAAGAAGAAGGAGATGAAGAATTCCTCCCATAACATAGATGAACTCTCTCATTCTTTTTCTTTCTCTCTTTCTTTTTCTTCTTCTCTCCTTTCTTTTTAAGAACTTATCATATTCATCAAGTGAAGAATAAGGTGGAGGAAAGAACTATATGAAAGCAAGAGGGAGGTGAGTGTAGGAGCACAAGAATGGTGACCACATCCAAGGGCAAGAAAACATCAACCATGCTTGTTACTATTCAACCCATACCCATTCATCTAATCACAATTTAAATCAAGTCAAGGTGCAAGATATGAAAGGTGTCATAATCAATCATTATGCAAGAAAACCCCTCCACAAAAGTAATTTGCAAAACTGCAAATTACCCCCTCCATCGGAAAAGTCCGGCCGGGAAAGAACAAAGGAAAACCGGCCGGAACGGAATGCAAACTGGCAACTCCAGAAAACCGGTCCCGTAATAAATTACAGGAAAACCCCGATACTGTGCATACACACCCGCATCTGTATTCCGTCCGGATACAAATGCAAAGAGACAAAATCTACACTGTACTAAACTAGGACCGGCTTAAACCAAAGCCGGCTAGTAATATCCGTTCGATCCTGATCCGTGCAATACCGCACGTATCTGATCGAACCCTGCCATAAACCTATACGGCTACTAGTACAAACCGTCCGATCCTGATCCGTGCAATACCGCACGTATCTGATCGGACCCTGCCATATCTCCATACGGCCTCTACAGCGTTTCGCCCGAAACTTGAGTAACTGAAAGTGTGGTGGACTCTAAAGACTCGTCAATACTATGGCTGTGGATTTAACCACTAGCACGTCAGAGGTATAAGCCAATACGTGACGGGCCACCAGCTATTGACTAAAAGGGACGTCGATGAGCGAACTCATCCTGACACCCTACTGAGCCTGTCAGTGACAATATCCGTGCAGTCCGGTCCGTTCGTCTATGAGTATCGCATGGCGGGCCTAGGGGGTTGGTAAAAGTCAGACCCCCAAAAGCGGTACAAGTCGTGTCGGAGTGTAGCCCAGAACACCCTGAGATACTACTGGAATACCTACCAGTAAATCTCTTTGCCTTGGCCAAGGACTTTGTGTAATGGCTCTCCTAGACACAGCACGACCTCACCCCCAATACCGGGAGAGACGAACCCCTGAAGATACGCTCACTGCCTCCATGTGGCTCGGGACTGTACCCAACTAAAACCTGTTTGCACGACTCCTTTGAGCCGTGGTAGGGTAGTAATCAAAGTACAGTGGGAACTCACACGAGACAAATGACGATCCCCAGGTCGATGAACTAACCTGCACACATGTCACCAGGGAACTGCCATCTGACGTTTGGTATATGACCAACTAGCATGTTCCCGGCGAGTCCTGTCCGGTGTACTCATAACCCAATGAGCACCTGTATACATCTTAGGTGATCCAACTGACACCAGTGGCTTGTGAGACCGGCCACCGCCCCTCGTCGGGGTCTCGACTGTATACACTAGTCTACTAATGGAGTATCGATGCCCGGTCTCGAAACTCCCACGACTAGGGACCTTTTAAGGATATGCTTGTAGACCGCCAGCTCCCACTTATATGATCGCCCTCATACTGCTGGTGGTCAAGCAAGAATCCTAGGGGCTCTATCAACGTGTAATAGCGACGTGTCATGTCACCTAAAGCAGTACACGATGATAAAGGTAAACCAGATAGCATACTATCATCTCGAGTAAGACTGTCCTACCGGGATAGGTCCTCCCTCAATCATCACAATCACGTACCTGTGACCTAATAATTGACTCTGAGGGCACTATCTCCAACAACCCTAACTCGACATAATGACCGTATGAAAGCCTTTGAACCTTAGGGTTTGCGGCAGTTCCGTGGCGCCATTAGTGAAGCTTGGGTTTGCCCTTCTACGGCTGGACCATCGTTGCTGTGGTATGTACTTGATACTATTAAACTGTACCCAAGATGTTGAGCTCTTGGGGGATTATGAGGTTTTGACGAATCAATCGGATGGTTCGACTTCATTCGGATGCTAGGTGGTGAGATGTTCTTAGGAGACTCCAGATACGAGGATAGCCGTTGGGGCTCAGTCCATGCAGCCACGACAAGACGAGTCCGAAGCAGTCGACATTAGAGAAAGTGGAGTAAGACGTTCGTACGAGATCTTGATGAGACGACGTTCTACTCCGCCGACATCAGAGATGCGATACACATGCGAGGCATTGTACTTGGATATACCTTCCAGAAGGAGTCGTGATGAATATGCAGCCGTTCCGGAACGAGAACAGATCTGGTAAGGGATGATGACTTCCGGACAGTTCGGCAGAGACGAGATTTGGGAGAGATTTCGACAGGACCTTTCTGGAATAAATTACGAGAAGACTTGGACCCAGGAGTGGTCATGTTATGCACACCGGCAGGACAGAGTTCAGGATCGTCGACGAGACATGCTATGAGTGACCACGGCAGTTGGCCAGAGATTCTTGGAGGATGTGCTTGAGCGGGACTAATCCGCCATACTTGATTTTGCGTTTTTTAGGCGATCTATTCGCATGATTGATTTTGATGATTGAGTTTCATGATATTTGTCTTCATGGACCATGGTTGCACCTGCTGAGTATTTACGATTTTTGCACAGCTGTTGCACTTGATATCGTTTTCGTGCCTTGGTTTCTCACGTTTATGATTTTATGGGTTTCATACAGTTGAGTTGATTTTGTGCGTATGTACGCATACTATTTGGTTTTTGCACTCGGTATAGTTCATATATGCTTGCAGTGCAGTGTTACGTATGTTGTGCATTTAGATGCACTGGACTTCGATTTCGATTGTGATGTTCGATATTTGTTTTGTGCACCTTGTGCACCTGATTGGATTTTGCGCATGTTCGGCGTTTGATATCGGATTTCATGATTTCGTGCACGATGGATGCACCTGATTGGGATTTTCGCGCATGTTGGGCGCATGTTTTGAGGTGCGATTTTGGTGCACACCAGATGCACTAAATCGAGATTCTTCGTGCATGTCAGATGCACCTGATTTTGCTGTCAGGCACTCACTTTGCCTATGACAGATGTTTCGTACACACCCGATGCACTTAGATCTTGTTTTTGTGCACATGTTGGCACATATATGGATTTTGATTTCCGTGCGCACCAGACACACGTAGTATTCGTATGCATATTTTGGGATTGATTTCTTATAGAGCAGTACGATTTTATGATATTTGCTATGTGTTTTCGTACTGAGCAGGACTAGTCAGAGGACAGTATCTGAATGTATTTTGCTTGCATTGATAGCTATCGAAGGGAATTCCAAAAAGCGAGCTATAGTCTCAGTTTTTACCTACGTGTCTGATATGACACGAAACGTTTAAAACAAGAAAACCCTTCCAAATTGTTTCCCAAAATGGCGGAACGTACAGTTCAAACAAAAGGTATATATGTATACGATTATTTTCTTATGATAGACGCACGCCACTGTGCAGTGTTATGCGCATTGCACAGCGACTTTAAGAGATTTGGCATGCATTCCCTTCAGATATTTACATATATAGATTTGATATTTACGTGTATAGTTTCGAGTTATATCATATTGGTTTTGTATTGGATTTGACATTTGTGTCTTTACCATGACTCCGATGATTGCGGGATGCTTGACGGAGTTTTGATTTTGAGTTATAGGCTCATTTTTCATGCGCATGCGTTGCGCTATGATTTTTTTTACATACTTATGGTTTCGGAGCCTCGACGACTTGATGGTTTCGCTGAAATATTTTAGTATTTGGGGGGAGTTCTAATTTAAATTCGGGGACCGAATTTCTTTAAGGGGGAAGATTGTAACGTTTTGAAAATCGTTTCGGTGAAATTTCGAAAAATCGGTGAAATTTCGAAAAATCGGTAAAATAAGGGGGTTTCTGTAAAAAGTCAAAATATAAATATCTTTAGTATAAAATTAAAAATACATATTCTAGCTATGAAATTGCTAGTGTTTAGTGTTTATTGAGCCACTGGTAAAATTTCTGGTTTTCTGAAAAATTTTCCGAATTTAATTATTTTTAATATTATTTTAAGCCGGTAAGAAAATATATTAAATTAGCAATAAATACAAATTTAAATGGGATAATTTTAATCTTTAAAATCATGTTAATTAAAATCAAGTTGTAATATAATTTTTTAGTATTTTATTTCAAGTTTTAATTGGTTTTTATTATGGAAAACAAAAATATAATTATTTTGAACTAAAACTTGCAAATATGGTATTGTGGGGGGTCTTTTTGCATAGAATTTTTTTGTAAAGTCTCTCACGCTCACCCTCACTCCCCTTGGCCGGCCCCACACTGTTGTAGAAGCCCAAGAATTTTCTTTCCCTCGTTTTGACCTTAAATCATGTGAAGAAATGGGTTAAAATAAGGGTTTTTATATATATTAAAAGGGTAGGGGTATTATGGTAATTTGTGAAGGCATTGACCTTGGAATTTCCACACAAATCCCCTCAACTCCCCCTCTCCTCTCCTATGGCTGAAATTCTGTACCTCATTTCCCCCCATTTCACAACCTTATCTCATCTCCAAGATCCTTCAAAAACTTCTTCAAAAATCAAGTAAAACCTCATCGAAATCAAAATCCAACTCCTACCCATTTCTCATTTTTCTATCTAGCATGGATCTAGGGAACAAGATTTCAATTTGGGAGGCTATGGGTGCTTATGGATCTTCAAATGTTTTTGGTATAATTTCTAAACCTTTTGCTTAATTTGTTAGTTAATTCCTTAAAGCTAATTTATTTAAGTGTAAATTAGGATTTTGTTGCAAATTTGGAAATTCTAGAAAGGGATTGAATGCAAGTTAGGGTTTTGTGAATTTGGTGTATGGTTGTGTGTTGTAATTAGGCCCTTATGACATGTTAAAACAAAGTTTGTAGCTAGTTGTTAATTGTTAGTTTAAAATTTTTGATAATTACGCTAATTTGCTAACTAGGTTTTTAAAATTGGATAAATAATTGGGTTTAAAAATGTGATTAGGTTTTTCATGACTTCATTAACATTATAAAGTGTAGTTTAATACTTTAGTTCATGGAAATCCAAGCTAAATTGTTGTTGTGCATTTTTGCTATAAAATTGTTAAAATTGGGTATATTATAAACTAGAATTTTGGGGTTAATGAAATTTAATGAGATTAAATTGTGGAAATTGTTTTTATGACTTATTTGAGATATTTAATAAGTATTATGGCCACTAGATTTGTTTAAACGTTGAGTTTTGTATTAAAACGGGTAATTTTTGTTTGCTAGATTTTCGGAAAATGTCTTTTAAGGTGAATTTGGGGTTTTTGTGAATTTTAACCTATTTTATATTATAGTTAGTGTTCGTGGATGCGCAAATGAGTGTGTTTGGGTTTTCTCGATGGTTTGGCATTTTTACATCGACATCGAGGGTTGGTTTGGCTATTCTTGCATGCGTAGGCGATACGTTTTGACCTATGCGTGATACGCGTGCCGATTTGATTTTCGTATGTCGTTTCGATTTCGAATTTGGTTTTAATGCGATACGGTGCGTTATGATATGTAGGTACCCCATGTGGACTTCGAGATGACAAGCAAGCGCGTGGCGACGTCGGCATCGGCGAGCGAGGACCGGGTGAGTAGATTTATATCTACGGGGAGAAGTCGGGTGGATGGCGTATAGCACCCCCACAGTCCGTAGTATAGTTCATATATATATGTTTATATAGGTGTTTTATGATACGAGAATATTTATTCATGATATGATTATGTGTTCATGGATTAGCTTTGGGTTAGTTGCGAAACCCTAGAGTAGTTGTTATACCCATATACATACACATAAACTTGCATACATTACTTTCTTGTGCGTAGATGGGGATGCGTATATATGTATATACGCATGGGTATGGGACTATGCATATATACATTCATATACACATGCATGGATGATGAGGATAGTGCTTGGGATTTGAGATGAGTCGATGAGATCGGTGATATGGCAGGGTTCGAATTTGAGATACGACATGACGTTGTAGCGGGTCCTTGACGTAGTGTTTCATACACGTGCATGCATACTTAGGCGGTATTAGTATTGTACTAGACGCAGATCAGTACCCCGATCATGATATTTGATAAAGAGGATACCAGATGAATAGTATGATGAATGTGATATTGACCCATACCCAGATTTGGGATGCCGTACGACGGATTTACGTACGAGCTATATATTGATGATTGATCGCACTCTTGACTTGGGAATGTCTGATTACAGATATGGTATCGGATGTGATATTATTGAGGCGGGATCACCGACTAATATATATATATATTTATATATATATATTTATATGTATCGATTCAGATGTTAGGCGGTTTCCTTACCTTCAGTTAGCCTGTTAGCTTAGCCCTATAGTTTAGTATAGTTGGTAGACTAGATTCGACTCCGACCTATTTCAAAAGCTAACGAATCGTGGGTATTTTAAAAGACAGGTCAAGAGATTCTACGGATATTTCTAAAGACGTATCTTTTCTTAAAAACACCGTAGCCCTTATTTTCGAAACACCGCGATTCGTGTTATTTTTAAAAGGCACCATTGTTTGACTTATAGTTATCGTTGTGTCTAGTATTCTGCTCCCGCACAATATTGCTATTCGCTCCGCATCGCATATTCATATTGTGATTTCATATGCCATTGTTGATATTATGCTGTTAGGACACCAGCACCATTACCGATGATGCGTATGTACCACGTACACTTACTTGCCGGATCACACACATCTTCATCGGTAATTGCCATGTCACGTACACTTAGAAAATATTATTACATTGACATAGCTTGTTAGCTAATAGTTTAGACATGATATTAGTGCACTTGCCTTATATGCTTGTTCAGACATTGTAGTTATTACCTGCTACTTCATACATGTTATTATTCACTGTTATGCCGCATTCATGGATTCTCATGCCTATATTCACTGTTTACATGCTATTGAGGATTTGGATTCGGATTTTCATGAGATTTCCTGGATTTGGGGGAAACCCGCAAAAACATTTATAAACTTTTTTTCTCTCTCTTTTAAATGAAAAGTGCGGTTTTCCCATGATGTATGAGTCGTCCACCATGAGTTTGCTGATGGATTTTGAGACCCGATTCGAGGAGTTGGGTGAACCATTTCGGGTACATGGTGGGCCCGGTGCAGTACCCCGGGGGGAGAAGGCCGTGTTGTTGACGTTGAGCCTGGCAGGGGAGCACTACCGACCTGTGATTTTACCCGATGCGTCGGATATCTGGAGGATACCGTCGTGGTCTTGAGATTGATGGTAAGGGCCGGTCAGGACTGACGGCGCCCTAGATAGTGAGATTGATACCGAGATTTTGAGATATTGAGGTACTGAGATTTGATGAAACAGGCCAGTCCGGATAGCCGGAGCCTCGGATTTTTAAGATATTGGGATTTATGTTTTGTGTCGATGCTAGACACTGTTTATGCTGATTTCATTTATAATACCTCGCTTTAAAAATAATGTAATCTCACAAAGTTATGAAAGCAGTTTCTTTAGTACCTGTATTCTGTTTTCATGCATTCCTACATCATCCATATGATATATTGCTATCTGAGGCACTGACACGAGAACTTGGTATTACTGTTGTTTAGTGGTATACGCTAGCCCTGGTTATAGGCTGCTAGTTATATTTTGAGGATATATTATGATCGTATGACCTAGGATTGCGTCATACATGCGATTTCTGTTCGTAGATGTATTCTATTCACGAGTTGGCAACTCACCCCCGTTGTGCCACAGTTCTTGCAGGTTTTGCCGTACAGGTTCCATTACGGCTTTGCTGGCACTACTTCCATTTCCGGGTGATTTGCTAGTAGGTGGGTTTATTTGTATCGTACCCATCATTATACCTTATATACTATTATTCTGTTGTATCTAGAAGTTCCATCAACCAAACATGTATTCATTTTGAGATAGAGACCAGTGATATTATTCTTTCGACCTTAAGGTCGCGCGTTATATTTCTGTGGATTTCTTCGGGTTTTGAGTTCCCTTTTGAGTTTTTGATCCTCGCCCTTGGCGTTGTATATTATATTGCTTGTGTGGTTGTGACCGTCGATTGACGAAGAGCTTGCTCCTGCTTGGGGATGCCTTTTATTGATTTCGTATACTATTCATGTTGTATCCCGTTTGGGGGCCAGTATTTACAAAGGAGACTCTGCCGAAATTTTCAGAAAATACTTAATTTTTTTAAAACGCATAATTCGGCTTATACTATTAAAACTACTTGTTTTAAGTTGGTTTTTACTTCACTCTACTACTTTTCTTGGTTTGGATTTCTGGGTTTTCGGCTTACTTAGATTACGTACGCCTCGAGACGTTTCGTAGTTTAAGTGTCGGTCATGTTCCCTACTTTCGGGACGTGACAGATGGCTCCCACTGTTTCCTCAAATTCTCCTTCAGACCCTAAAAAGAGAACTAGTCGGGATCATCTGAATATCACCTGAAGAGTAACACCTACTCATCAGTGGGAATCGGGACCCAACTACCATCGCGTGATAACTCGATGGAAGACACTAAAGTCACCACACTCTAGAAGGTATGTGAATACTTGGAAAGTTTCCTTTATATTTGAAACTCTCGATATGGTTTTTACCCCTAACGGCTTCTGACCTTGACAAAAGCCAACATATCATAAGTCACTAGTCAAGTTCAACCTGTTATCATCATGATTACCCTAGAGCCACCCGCACGAACCCTTGACAAAGGCTAACATAGTTGTGCGACTGCTCTAGTGTTAGTTATATGTATGCCCTAGAGGCCATTACTGTACATGTGATGTATATTGTAGTGGATGCTTGGACATATATAGGGAGGACTTTCTTGCTCGACATGATAGTATGCTATCTGGTTGCATTTTATCATAACATGTACACTTATTGTCTCTCTATTACATGTTGATAAAGCCCTTAAGATGAGTACTTGACTACCAGGACTATGATGCAGATCATATTAATGGGGACATGGGTAGTCACCAAGTACATCCTTCAAATGATCCTAGTCGTGGGAGTATTGAGACAGGGCATTGATACTCAAGAGTAGACTAGCGTACGCTTCTCGACCTATATGATGGGCGATGGATGATCCCACATCCATTGGTGTTTGACATCAGAGAAGGTATACGGGTGCTCTATGGAGACTGGGTACACTGGACGGACTCGCCGAGAACTCCTAGATGGTATTATACCTATCGTCAGATAGCAATTCTCTGGTGACACTGGTGCAGGTTACTCTGTAGACCCAAGATCTTCATAGAGTCTTGTGTGATTCCCACCGTGCTTACCACGGTCAAGAGATCGTGCAAAAAGGTGGTTTTTGGGTACAGTCCCGAGTCGCATGGAGGCAATGAGCGATAGGAGGGGTTTTGTCTCTCCCGGTATTGGGAGTTAATGTTGCGCCATGCTCTATTGACCATAACAGGAAATCCCTGACCAGGATTGCTGAGAATTACTGGTAAGTGTTACCGGTAGTTTCTCGAATCGTTATGGACCTTGCATCAGCATGACTTATCAGGCTATTGGGGTCTGACGTTATACCACCCCCAGGCTGATGATATGCGACATATCAAACGAAGAGACCGGACTGTACGGTAGTGTTACTGATTGGATTCGCAGGAGTGCGAGCAGGCTTGCTTGTTGATTTTCTAATCGCTCAATACTCGGCTGGACATTACATTTAGCAGACCGCTTGCGGCTTGTGGGTGTTTGATATGATCATCACCAACTGTCGGCGTATTGTCGAGTCTTTAGAGTCCTACACAGAGCTTTCCTGGTTCATGCGAAATGGAGTAGGAGCGCATATGTGATATGTGCCGGATCGAGATTAATGCGAGTATATGATACCACATTCTATGCTCGCGGTATGTGACATTCGTCGGTTATATGTGATATAGCCAAGTTATTGGATCAAGTGTTGATTCGATAAGTTGTTACATTTGATATTAGTCGGTTATATGTAATATAGCCGGATTATTAAATCAAGTATTGATTTAACGATTTAAGTATAATTATATATATTTGATATATTACATTACATTAACTAATATTAGCTCACTTAAGTATTACTTTTTCTCACTTGATGATACATTGATATATATGTGATATATGTTAATTGTATTATTTTCTTTTTGTACACAAAATGTATGTGTGATATATATTTTTGTGTCATGCTAGGTTAAACTTGCAACATATGTATGTATGAGACTCACACCATACTAGGGTTTATGTTTGGGTTTTATTTATCATTAAGTAATTCACAAAACATTTGGAATTAGTCATGGATAAGCTTGTAGAAGCTTATAGAACATTGACCAAGTCCACTCTTTTGTCATTGTTTAAGATATTTGTTAACCCAACCCTTAATCTTAGACTATGGTTTATTCTCTACATGAGTTAGGCATGACACTAACTCACCATGGTTGCAATTCTAACCTCATTCTCTCATTCATTTTCTTCATCACTTTTTCTTCTTCCTCAAGAGAAAAAGCTTGTTAGCTTTTTCTAAGTGATGATTTATTGTGAGAAAAATAAAACTAAAGTGAGCCCACTTCCTACTTCATCATCCTCTACTATTAGCCATTTAGTTTAGGGTATTTGCTTCACTAATCTCACCATTAGTGAATAGGTAGCATGAACTAGTGTCTCCTCGACGTAGATCATCTTCGGCCTCAAAGACTTCGATGCAAGCTTGTTCATATCTTCATGGGAGCTTTTCTAGAGTCCAGGAGTTCGTGATTACAGCGAAGGGACTACTATACGGAGTTATTGAAGTGAAGGACCGGTCTACAAAGGTTGTATTCCTTCTTCTCTTTAGTTTGTAAAGTGTTTACAATCTAGAAAACCCTAAGTCTTTAGTTCGATCCTCGTTCGGGTTCTTTAGCTCTCTAGAAAACTTTGAAATAGCATGTTCGATGCCTTAGTAAACACCGTGAGGGTGCTAAGGAACCCATCACCTAGTTAATCGCATCATATGCACAAACGAGATATTACTTAGATACCGCATGTTAGGAATATGTATGCCCTAGAGGCCATTATTGTATGATATAGTGAATGTTTGGACATATATATAGAGGACTTTCTTGCTCGATATGATAGTATGCTATCTGGTTGCTCTTTATCTTAACATGGACACTTTTATTTTTATACTGTCTCTCTAATACATGTTGATAAAGCCCTTAGGATGTTGGCTTGACAACCAGGACTATGATGCAGATCATACTAGTTGGGCTTGTGTAGTCCGCAAGCATATCCTTTAAAAATTTCTATTCGAGAGAGTATCGAGACAGGGCATCGATATTCCAGAGTTGACTAGTGTGTACGTTTCTTGACCCTGTATAGGGCGATGGTTGATCCCACAACCATTGGTGTTTGACATCAAAAATTATACACAGGTGCTCATTAGAAAATGGGTACATCGAACAGGACTCGCCGAGAACTCCTAGATGGTACCATACCAATTGTTAGATAGCAGTTCTCTGGTGACATTTATACAGGTTAGTCTATAGACCCGAGATCGTCATAGTTCTTGTAACATTTCAGAAAAATAAAATATTATTTTTGGTAATTTTCATAATAAATAATAAATATTATGAATATTTTAATAATGCAGTATAATTAAATACCGATAATGGGAATAATATTTGGAAAATTATAGGAAATTCTGAAATGAGTATGTTTTATGTGATTTAGGTAAATTATGAATTTTTATGATTAATTATACACTATTTTATTGCTAATCGCGATTAATTATTACTAATCGTGCATTAAGCCGGTTTTGTGCACATGACATGCACCACGTCATATTACATTCGTTACATTTTCCTACCATGTTCTTTTCTTCATTTTTCCATGCATTTCTTTGTTTTATAAGAGAAGAGAGGAAAAGATAAAAGAAAATAAAAAAGATAAAAAAAGAAATGAATATTGTAATGAGGGATGGGCATGAAAGAGAGAGGGTGAGGGGTCAAACTTGACCATGGCTCTTATCCCCTTCATTATTTTCCTTCTTCATTCTTCCTCTCCTCTTCATCCATGGTTGCCCTCATCTCCCTCCTCCACAAAACCTTCACAAACACTCTCAATCTCACCTCAAAACCTCATCCCCACTTCATTAAAAACATGCACAAGCTTCTCACAAGCACTTTGGAATAAGAAAAATCCGATTTTGGAGACTTGGGGCAACTCAAGAAAATTCTTGAGTTGCCAAATGAGATATTTCCGTTGCCATTTGTATTGTATTTCATTTCCTTTAACATTTATATAAGTTTAGAATCGATATTGTTTAGTTTTGTGAGTTTGGAAAATTCCAAGATGAGGTTAGGGTTTTGGTTGAGTCGTGATAGTGTAATTGATGTTAATAGGGATCATAAAACCTATGTAGTGCTTGATTTGAGACTTAAAACCAGAGATAGAACCCCAAACCCTAAGCTTAGTAACCCCAACATCGGAAATTGTGAGAATTGTGATAGTATTTAAGAATCTGGAGTGACTCGGAGACCCGGAAAATTATTTAGCGATTACAGAGGACTGTGCAGGCAACCTGGAGTGTACCCTAAAGACCCGAGCCCTAAACACCCAACTAAGGCCACAATTAAAACCCTTCTGGACACAATTTGCGACCAGGGCATGATGTCTGGGCTTCATGCTTGCTCTGTGTCTCCTATATCAGTAAAATAGACCCTTTACATGTGCAAAATTGACCAATTTGACCTAGGGCAAAATCTGGAAGTGTTTTAGGTTGTTTCAAATTTTGGTTTTGCGGATTCTGCTAACTTGGACTTGGGTATTGTGTTTTAACTCGATAGTTTGACGTTTGTACATCGACATTGAAGATTTATTTTTCCTTCCTTGCATGTGTAGACCATAGGTTTTAACCTATGTGTGATTCGCGTGCCGTTTTGGTTTTGAATGGGATTTTAATGCGACACGATGTGTATGTACATGTAGGTACCCCCATGTGGATTTCGAGATGATGAGGAGAGCGTGGCGTCATCGACTCAAGCAAAGGATCAAGGTGAGTAGATATATATCTACGGGGGAAGTCGGTTGGATGGCGTATAGCACCCCCGCAGTTCGTAGTATAGAACGCAAATGCATTATGTTATATATATAGACTTATATACTTAAATGATATTTTAAGATGTGTATACTTAGCTAATTGCTTAGAAGACTTTGGATGATAGTGTCGTTAATTAGTTGTAGTCGCGAACCTTAGAGTAAAGGTTTGCACATACGCACACGCACACACACTCGCATACATTTTATTACTTGGGTGTATATGGGAATATGTATATATATACACACACACATAGGTATGAGACTATGTATATATATATACGTATACATATGCATGGATGATGAGGATAGTATATGGTATTTGGAGATGAGTCGATGAGATTGGGCATGGTGCCATGAGATCGGTGATATGATATGGTTCGTATTATGAGATACGACATGATTATTATAGCGGGCCCTTGGGCGATGTGTTTCATACACACGCATATATATTTGTAAATGGTATCAGTATTTTACTAGACTTAGATCAGTACCCAGATCATGATATGATGATAAGGATACCAAATAAATGATGAGATAAATGTGATATTCGACCCGTACCCAGATTTGGGAAGCCGTACGATGGATTTACCGTACGAGCTATATTGATGATAGATCCGCACTCTTGACCCAAGGATGTGATATTATATAGTGTATCGTATGGGATACTATTGAGGCGGGATCACCGACTATTATATATATATATATATATATATATATATATATATATATCGACTCAGACTTAGGTGGATTTCCATACCTCTTTTCGATTAGTTTGTTAGTTTAGTCCAGTAGTTTACTTGTAAATATTAGACTAGACTCGAGTCATATCTATTTTAAAACTGACGAATCGTGAGTATTTCAAAAACAGGCCAAGCGATTCTACAGATATTTCAAAGGACGCACATTTTCTTAAAAACACCATAGCCCTTATTTTCAAAACACAACGATTCGTATTATTTCAAATGGAAAAACGGTATGACACATATATAGTAATGTAGGTTCTTATTGTTGCGTTATTATTCATGTTCCGCATATTATTGTTGCATTTACTTTTCATTGCCATTTATTCTGCTGTTCGCATTGCACTGCAAGTCTATATATTTATGAGTAATGATGAAACCCGTGTTAGGACACCCGCACCATTACCGATGATGTGTATACTCCACGTACACTTTCTTTCCGGCTCACACACATCTTCATCGGTAATTGTTATGCCACGTACACTTAGTGAATATTATTTCGTTGACATAGCTTGCTAGCTAATAGTTCCTATATGTTATTGTTTCATATGCTAGTTCATTATTGCATTCATTGCTTGATATTTCCTGCATATTTTTATATTCATTAGTCATGCAATATATTAAGGGCAATTCCGGATTGCCGGAGCCCAGTATTCATTATTATTGACTTTTTATTTTGGATTTCGGATTTTCCATGAGATTTCTGGATTTGGAGAAACCGCAAAATTTAATAAACTCATTTATCGTTTTAAAAGATAAAAGTGTGGTTTTCTCATGTTATGATTGTGATATGTCCACCATGAGTTTTCTCGGCTCTTGAGCGATATCATACACCCGATTCGAGGAGGAAATGAACCATCTGTGGGTGTATGGTGGAACCGGTGCGGTACCCCGGGGCAAGAAGATCGCAGAGAATGGCATTGAGCCTGTGATAGGGGAGCATTGCTGACCGGTGATTTTATTGAGATTTATGATACAGGCCAGTCCGGATAGCCGGAACCTGAGGTTTTGAGATTTGAGGATATAGGCCAGTCCGGATAGCCGGAGCCCTAGATATTGATATTCGAGGTTACAGGTCTGTCCAGATTGCCGGTGCCTGAGACATTGAGATATTGAGATTTATGTTTGGTGTCGATGCTTGACACTGATTCCATTTTGATTTCATTGATGATACCTCGATTTATAAATATACGAAAATCTCACAATATTATGAAAACAGTTTCCACATTTAGATGCATTCTGTTTTCATGCATTCAAACCCCATATTTACGATATATTGCTACCTGAGGCACTGACACGAGCACAAGGGATTACACTTATGCATAGATGTTTACCTTTTCCATTATATTATGCTTCAGGACATATTAACATTTGAGGATATATATATATATATATATATATATATATATATATAATGATCGTATGACCTAGAATTGAGTCATACATTCGATTTCTGCTCTGTGATGTTTTCTACTCACGAGTTGGCAACTCACCCCCGTTGTGCCACAGTTCTTGCAGGTTTTGTCGTACAGGTTTCGTTGCGGCTTTGCTAGCACACTGCTTTCATTCTGGGTGATTGCTTTGGTAGGTGGGTTCACTTTCATTGTGACCACCATTGTACCATTTATTTATATTCAGTTGTATCTAGTAAAACTCCATCAACCAGACTTGTATTATTTATAGACTTAGAGACCAGTTATATATTCATTCAACTTTAGAGTCGCGCGTTGTATTATTATGGGTTTTCTGGATGTTATTGAGTTTCCTTTTGAGTTTTGATCTTCGCCCTTCGGCGTTGTATATAATATTGCTTGCGTGGTTGTGACCGTCAATTGACGAAGAGCTAGCTCCCGCTTGGGGATGCCTTTATTCATATTATGCATGTTGAACCCGTTTGGGGCCAGTATTTACAAAGGAAACTCTGCCGAAATTTTCAGAAAAGGCTTGAGATTTTAAAAATGCATACTTCGGCTTATTTTATTAAAATCACTTGCTTTAAAACATGTTTTCTTCTCTTCCTTCTTAAAATGGTTTAAATTTCTGGGATTTTCTTGGCTTACTTGAATTAGATGTGGTCTTATAGGCTTCATATGATTCAAGTGCCAGTCACGTGCCATTTCCGGATCGTGACATGTCTTGTGTGGTTCCCACTGTGCTTTGATTTCCTCCCTACCACGACTCTAAGGAATCGTGCAAACAGGTGGATTTTGGGTATAGTCCCAAGTCACATGGAGGCAGTGAGCGATAGGAGGGGTTTCGTCTCTCCCGGTATTGGGAGTTGATGTTGCACTATTCTCCATTGGCTATAACTGCAAGTCCCTGGCCAGAGCTGATGAGATTTACTGGTAAATGCTATCAGTAGTTTCTCGAAAGGTTATAGGCCACACATCGGCATGAATTATCAAGTTACTGGGTCTGACGATTCCACCCCAGACTCGATATGCGACATATCAGACAAAGAGACCGGACTGTACGATAAGTGTTGCTTATAGGCTCTACGGGAGTTTAGACAAGTTTGCTTATTGATATTCTATTTGTTCAATACCTAGGTAGCCGTTACGTCCAGCTAGTACCACTGACGGTTTGTGGGTATCTGATGTGATCATTACCTACTGCTGGCGTATTGACGGGTCTTCAGGGTCCTACACAGAGTTTTCCTAGTTCAAGCGAAATGAAGTAGGGCACATATGGTGATATGTGCGGGAGCTTGATTAAATACGAGTATGTGATACCGTATTCTAATATAGCAATATTTGATATCATTCAAGTTATATGTGATATAACCGGGTTATTGAATCAAGTGTTGATTCAATGATATATGTATATCTTGTTATATTTGATATTAGCCGGATTATATTTGATATAGCTGGATTATTTAATCAAATGTTAATTTAATAATTTGATATATATATATATATATTAACTAGTATTGAATATTAGACGGTTATATGTGATATAACCGGATTATTGAATCTAGTGTTGATTTAATAATGTGATATATATATATATATATATGATGTTAGTCGGTTATATATGATATAACCGGACTATTGAATCAAGTGTTAATTTAATAATTTGATATATACATATATATTAACTAATATCAAGCTCACCAATGATTTTCTTATATTAATATATGATTATATATAAAAATATATATATGGTTTTTTTATTGTATCTGTTAGTTATATGTATGCCCTAGAGGCCATTACTGTACATTGGATGTATATTGTAGTGGATGCTGGGACATATATAGGTAGGACTTTCTTGCTCGACATGATAGTACGCTATCTGGTTGCTCTTTGTCTTAACATGTATACTTTCTGTCTCTCTGATTACATGTTGATAAAGCCCTTAGGATGAGTACTCGACTTCTAAGACTATGATGCAGATCATACTAGTGGGGCCTGGGTAGTCAATGAGTACATCCTTCATTGTTCCTAGTCGTGGGAATATCGAGACGGGGCATCGATATTCCAGAGTAATAGCGTATATCTTCTCGACCCATGTGATGGGTGATGGATGATCCCATATCTATTGGTGTTTGACATCAGAGATGGTATGCGGGTGCTCAGTGGAGACTGGGTACACTGAACGGACTCGCCGAGAACCCCCAGATGGTATTATACCTCACGTCAGATGGCAGTTCTCTGGTGACACTGGTATAGGTTAGTCTGTTGACCCGAGATCGTCATAGAGTCTTGTGTGTCTCCCACTGTGCTTTGATTTCCACCCTACCACGGCTCTACTGAGTCGTGCAAACAGGTGGTTTTTGGGTACAGTCCCGATTCACATGGAGGCAATGAGCGATAGGAGGGGATACGTCTCTCCCGGTATTGGGGGTTGATGTTGCGCTATGCTCGACTGGCCATAACAGGAAATCCCTGGCCAGGGTTGCAGTGACCTACTGGTAAGTGTTATCAGTAGTTTCACACATGTCATGGACTTCACGTCGGCATGACTTATCAAGCTACTGGGGTCTGACGTTTACCACCCCTAGGCGAGATATGCGACATATCAGACGAACAGACCGGACTGTACGGTAAGTGTTACTGGTTGGATTCACAGGAGTGTGAGCGGGCTTGCTCGTCGATCTTCTGATCGCTCAATACCCGGGTGGCCGTTACGTTTAGCAGACCGCTTGCGGCTTGTGGGTGTTTGATATGATCATCACCTGCTGCCGGCGTATTGACGAGTCTTTAGAGTCCTACACAGAGGTTTCCTGGCTCAAGCGAAACGAAATAGGAGCGCATATGAGATATGTGCGGGACCGAGAATAATTCGTGTATGTGATACCGTATTCCATTCTCGCGATGAATGTATCGATTGGTTATATGCGATATAACCTAGTTGTCGAATCAAGGATTGATTCGATAAGCCGATACATTGGATACTAGCCGGTTATATGCGACATGACCGGATCATTGAATCAAGTGTTGATTTAATGATTTAATGTATAATTATATATTTGATATACTACTTTGCATTAACTAGTATTGGTTCATTTTAAAAGGATTTTCTCACTTGAATTGTGCAAGTTGTATATGTGATATACTTTTGTGCACATGATTGTATCATGTTTGATGATTCATGCTTATTTGGTTAAGTGTAAAGAATTAAACCATGGTTAAGTTTATGATTAGGGTTTTCTTTTTTTTTTTCTTATTTATTTATTTATTTATTTTTGGAAAAAGATGAGAAAAGAATGGTTGCTATTTTTGTTTGCTAGCTGAAGATTCTTGAAGTTTTGAATTAGTCCACCATTCTTGTCTTATACTTAACCCTAACCATTCAAGTTAACCATGGTCCATTCTCTACAATTAACCAAGGGTTAATACATGATAAGTATTGATTTATTTATCTAATAATTCAACACTTATCATATCTTCTTCTTCTTCTTCATCTTCTTCTTCCATGAAGAAAGCTTGCTACTCCAATGGCAAGTGATGAAAACTAGTGAGAAATCCAATTCTAAAGTGAACCCACATCCTATTTCTTCATCCTCTACCTCTTGCCAAGTAGTATAGGGTGTTTCCTTCACAAGTTTTCTTGACTTGGTGAAGTTGGAGCTTGATCTAGCGATGCCTCAACGTAGATCATCTTCGGCATCGTCGTCGATGACCTAGCCCGCTTTTTCTCCGATAAAGCCGACGCTAGAGCCCAAGATCCGATTTGGACAGCGAGGGGACTTCGTCGCGGAGCCTAGGAGGTGGAGGACCGGATCTACAAAGGTTGTATCCCCTTCCCTTTAGCTATATTTCCATTTACATGCTTGCATCGCCTCATTATCTAGTTAACGATCCGTATTAGGGTTTGTAGGCATAAGGAATTATTTGATTTGTGCATGTTTGATCACTTGTGAGACTCCACTAGATTTCCTAGGAACCCTACAGTGGTATCAGAGCCTAGCTAGAGCCTTAGGCGATGCGTAGACGGAGTTAGAAGTCCGATCGACCCGAAACCCCGATTTTAACATGCTCTCTGGACAATTTTCAAAATCGTGATTTTTGTAGATTAAAAATATGCAGAAACATCAGTGAAATATTCTAAGAATTACTGTTTAAAACGGGAGCTCTGAATCGTTAATAGTGCGGCGGAACCGCCGCATATGCATGCCTAATGCGGCGGTTCCGCGGCAAGTTGGTATCTTCAGACAGATGTTTTTGCACAGTAATTCTTAGTTTTCTGTGCTGGTGTTCCTGGGAATATTTTAATATTTATTCCAGAGTTTTATTTTCTGGGTTGTATTGGGAACTCAGTGTATCGATCGGATTGTCTAATTTTGTCAGTGTGTTTTTCCGGGTATTTTAGAATATGTTAAAAAGTTCGACCGGATATAAATACCCACTTTTTCCCCTGCCGGGAAATTTCCAATTGTTGGATTTTTCCGTAGTTTAACGACGTTCTAAGTAGTGCAAGTAACGCGATGGACCCTCTAGAAGACAACAAACCTTAACTCGATTATGTGACCGTCTTGAACTGCCCTTTGAACCTTCGGGTTTGGGGCAGTATGGCGTGCCACATGTAAGGCGTTGGCTTGACCCTTCTACGGCTGGACCGTTGGTACTGAGGCACGAACTGAATGTTGTTAGACTTATTTCATGTGTTGAGCTGTTTCGGGAAAACTTGGGTGTTCGATTGTTCGATCGGAAAGTTTAACATTTTCTATTTATCCGGAATGTGATACAATAATTGGAATTCACTAGTTATGTGATAACGGAATGAATGTTATAAACATAGCAGTTTAGTCTCCCTTGATCGGTTGCCACGGAGTTTTGATGTGATCAAAAGTCCGTTGCAATCACGTAGCGTACGCGGATACTCGCCGGGTAAACTTAATAGACAGCCTCGCTCCATAGCCCCGACCAAGTGACTGTAGGAGAACCCCATCGCCGAAAGCATCCGTTCGGGTGCTCGTGGTAGCGGTGTTCCACCTTGGTTCACTTCGTCGACGGCATCGGGGGTGCGGCCGCCTACTAAAGTTTGCGACGAGCATTCGATCAAAATGTCGGGAATCTTGTTGAATTGCCCGACTTGATATTGAAAAGTATTTTCGATAATGAGACTAAAATGCAGGGTTTATAATTGTTAGGCATGCGATGTCTAAAGAATTCATTTGATCAGGCATGCGATGTCTGAGGTGGTTGCGGATTCCAACTGTTGTAGTTTTACACTTTCTTTTCTGTGACCGTAAGTGTAATATGTGATGTCGCCAGTTTCGTTGCTATATGTCAACGACAATTGGGATGCGCATATTTACTTACGTTGATGACATGCGATGTTATGTGTTGCTGGATATGTTATATTGGATCGTCGTGTTTGAATAGCCGGGGGGTTTTTATGTGAGATGGGTGTTTTTCATTTTCATTCATGTAAAATACTTGTATGTAATATTCTTTTATTGGGGCACTTCCAGGTTGCGGAAGATGTCACCGTTGATGTATATTATTTACTTTTCTGCACTAGGATAGACCCAAGGAGGGGAGCACAAGTAACCGGGTTCTAGGGTCCAGTGGGAGACCATCTCGAGGAGTCGAGTCCGGGTCTCCTAACCCTAGAATTGGTAGGGTTGCTTGCCGCTCTCGTAGGGGTATAGGGGTGTGGGATTGGCTATTCATCATGACCGTGGAATCCGTGTTTTATACTGGCTCGTATTGAAAACACGGACGTCCTAGTATATCCAATATTTCATATGATATTTTCTGCTGCGTTATCTGTGATGTGATCATGTGATGTTCTGTGACAGATATTATATATAGTATATATGATATATTATATAAACGTTGCTTAAGTTTTACACCCGCGCTAGCCCTGCCCCGCTCTGCCGTTAGTTACCTAACCTAACGGTGCAGACGGGACATCGAGGCGAATGCGGATGGCATAAGCGTACGTTATATTTATCTGTGATGTTTAGGTGGACCTTAATGATGGGATATTCATTAATGAGATTAATGAAAGAAAATAAACCTAATTGATGTTGTGGAATCGAATTTCAAAATAGAAACAGGTAGCTACAGTTCTTGCTTTGCATCGCGGTGTTCATTATAGAACATCCTGCACCTTATTCGATGAGGAAAGGACCGAGATCCCTTCACCGGGAGTGACTCCTTTAGCAATAACTGGCAGATGCTACAACCCTCGGTTTGTATTTGATCACTTCTATAGTTTCCTCTTTGCACAGTGATATATATGATATATCCCGCACCTCATTCGACGAGGAAAGGGCCGACGATCCCTTCACCGGGAGTGACCCCTTTAGCAAAACTAGAAAAGCCTCGAAAACATTCCATTTAAAAACCATTTGATTCCGCAACGAGATCAAGTTCAAAGCGTTAAAGGTTTTCACAAAAACCATTCGCAACCCTCCGTCATTTTAGGAAGTAGAGTACTTAGTATTCGTTCTGTGTTTGTTGACCATAGTCAAGGCACAGTGTACGGTAGCTAAGTGATGTCTTCCTACACCGCATATGATGCGATTAGTTAGGACAGTCGCGTGACTTTGTTGACCTTAGTTAAGGGTCATGTGGGTGGGTCTAATTAATCACGAAATGACGGGTAGAACTTGACTAGTACTTATGATTTGTTGACCATAGTTAAGGTCATAGGTGCTAGGGGTAAAAACCTTTATCGGGAGTTTCAAGTGTTGAAATTTGCAATGAGATTGCATACCTTCTATATGATAGTTGGATCCCGATACCCACTGCGAGTAATTGTTACTCCTGGGAGAGTTTTGCACTTTGCAATTAGCCGATCAAGTAGGTGTCTAGAAAGGTGTCAACGGGGTTACGCCTCTGGGAAAACGAGGTTTACTGTAATTAGGTCCGTGCGAAAGCACGGAGAACCTCCCTCAATGTACCGACACTGGCCTGGCTGAAAGATTGGCGAACTTGTAGAGTGTAATTAATCCCGGCTAGTCTTTCCTTTTAAGGTTTGAAGGAAGATTTGATAAAAACAGTGGGAGCCATCCTGATTAGATAAACTATATAACCAATCTAATCTTGCAAGAGCGCACGCTGAGTGTTTTCTTCTCTCTCTCTCCTGGTAGCGACCATATCACGCCTTAATCAAGATAATAATATGGATTATTGACCGAACCCGCTTGTTATACTGAGCTGGGAAACGTTGGTCCCGCTCCAACTTATAATTGTTATAAGACAGAGCAGGAAATTGGGGAATACCCGAATTCCCGTGCCGCCCAAACGAAGAAAGTGCATATGATGCATCTCCTTCGGGTGTGTTCATTATACAGAACTGTTTCTCAGTATCCTCTGCATCCTGGGTATTCGATACCGGATCAGGATCCCAGATATGTAATCTGTTACATAGGGCTACAAAAAGATAGAAAAACTGAGAACGGGTGATAAGTTTCATGAGACAGAAAACGGGGCAACTGTTGCAGCCAAATCTGTTGGTCACTGTCACCCTGTGTTACCAATACATTGATTCTGAACAAATGCTATTAGATACCGAACCTGATATACAAAATCATATCACTCTCTTTATTTAGTAAAGAAATGTTAAAATTTTGTATTGATGGATAATGTTTTGAACATTTCCTATATCAAAAGTTGATCGGTTTAGGCGCGTTATCTAAAAGCATTAACGTTCTAAATCAAACTACAGTTCTTCGTATTCAGAACACACACAAGAGGAAGAGTTCAGAAATGAACGAATCATTCTTGAGGCATTGTAGACTAGATCATATCAATGTGACCCGACTGGCTGAAGTTACATTTTAGATGCATATTTAAATCAGTTTGAATTTACATCTTGTGAAACTTGCCAGTCATGTCACAAAGATAAAATGACCATAGCTCTGTTTGTTGGAAACAGAGAAAGAGTTAGTAAACTATTGGGACTGATACATTATGATGTATGTAAGGTCTCCTGTCTACACATGCCAGGACTGGTTCTTTATACTTCATTACGTTCTCTGATGATCTCTCAAGATTCTGACATATGTTTCTGTTGAAACACAAGTCCGAACCTTTTGAGATATTCACAGAATATAAGTTAGAAGTAGAGAACCAACAACCGGGTATAAGTATTATGTCCTATGATAAGATCAGGGAAGAGAATACTTGTGCATGGCATTCCTAGACTATTCTAAAAGAAAATGAGATTCTCTCTCCGTATTACTCCTCTGAATACACCACAGCACAACGGTGTATCAGGGCGGAGCAATCGCACAATATTAGATATGGTGTGCTCTATGATGAGTATTACTGAGTTACCTATTTCCTTTTGGGGTTATGCGCTTGAGAAGCTGCGTACCTATTGAATTATGTTCGAATCAGATCACTGCCTACCATTCCATATGAGATATGGTATGGGAAGAGCTTATCTCTTAAGTAAGTTAAGATTTGGGATTGTCCGGCCTATGTCAAAAGAAAAATCCGGACAAGATCGAGGCAAGATCAGTTCTGTAGAACTGGAAAGGTTCAAGCTGTACAAAACTGCTAATGATTTGACAGAACCAAAGGATTCAATAGTTTCCGACGAACCTCAGCCTCTCCGCCGATCTGGTAGGGTTCCTCATCTGCCTGAGAGATACCTCGGTTTCTCGATGACAGTGGGAGCAAGGATTGCATCATAAGATGATGACCCAACTAGTTTCGAGCTAGCCATCGGGGGTAGAACTCTGTAAGAATGGCTGGATGCTTAGTGATCTGAGATGGAATCCTTATACACCAACAAAGTATGGACTTTGGTTGCTATATCTGAAGGGTTAAATCCCCATCAGGAGCAAGTATATCTTGAGAAGATTACTTGATGTAGATGGAAAAGTTGAGACTTTCAAAGCTAGACTTGTTAAAGGTTTTCGTCATCGACCAGGCACGGAAAATGATGAAACCTTTTTCCAGGGAATATGCTTAAGTCCATCCAGATCCTACTTGCCACGGCTACATACCATAACTACGATATCTGGTGGTTGGGTGCCATGACTACTTTTCTAAATAATGTTTTAGAAGAGTGCGTCTATAAGTACACAGCCAGAGGGCCTCGTAGACAGTGGGAGCAGCGGAAACATGTGCAAGATGCTTTATAGGATAAAGCAGGCATCGCGGAGTTGGAACATCTGTTTTGATGGATTAGTCAAAGAAGTTGACATCATCAAAATGGTAGATGAACCTTGTATATACAAAAAGGACAGTAGGGAGTATGGTGCTGATCTTCGTATTGTACGTAGACAACATACTCTAGATAGGAAAAGAGTTTCCTATACTACGATCGGTCAATCTCCTATTATCACATGGATTCTCCAAATAGATTAAAGGTGATACCTTCTCGATCCTGAGGAGAATCGCTGGAAAAGTTCCAGAGTGATAAGGACGACTGAATGTCAGTCGCAGGCATTGTCTTTACCCTCAGTAAAGGGACGGTATGTTGGAAGAGTTCCAAGCTAGATACCGTGACAAACTAGACGATAAAGGCTGGTAACATCGCTATTAAAGATACTACCAAAGAGGCAGTTTGGGTGTATATTAGTTCATAGGATGAACTAGGTTCCTACCATTGTGTGACAATGGAACTGTGGCTTTGGCTTAGGAACCCTGGTCCCATCAGTGACCCAGACATAATCTGAGGCAGCATCACCAGATCATGGAGATAGTTGATCTCCAGGGTGATCGAGGTTAGGAGAGTAGACTCAGAGGACAACACGGCGGATCCACTCATGAAGGCCTCTTCCCAAAGAGAGACTTTTAGGGGATGGTTGAGTATTAGATACTACAACTACTGCTACAGATGGCCCTAGTGCAAGTGGGAGATTGTTAGTTATATGTATGCCCTAGAGGCCATTACTGTACATTGGATGTATATTGTAGTGGATGCTGGGACATATATAGGTAGGACTTTCTTGCTCGACATGATAGTACGCTATCTGGTTGCTCTTTGTCTTAATATGTATACTTTCTGTCTCTCTGATTACATGTTGATAAAGCCCTTAGGATGAGTACTCGACTTCCAGGACTATGATGCAGATCATACAAGTGGGGCCTGGGTAGTCAATGAGTACATCCTTCATTGTTCCTAGTCGTAGGAATATCGAGACGGGGCATCAATATTCCAGAGTAGACTAGCGTATATTTTCTCGACCCATGTGATGGGCGATGGATGATCCCATATCTATTGGTGTTTGACATCAGAGATGGTATGCGGGTGCTCAGTGGAGACTGGGTACACTGAACGGACTCGCCGAGAACTCCCAGATGGTATTATACCTCACGTCAGATGGCAGTTCTCTGGTGACACTGGTACAGCTTAGTCTGTTGACCCGAGATCGTCATAGAGTCTTGTGTGTCTCCCACTGTGCTTTGATTTCCACCCTACCACGGCTCTACTGAGTCGTGCAAACAGGTGGTTTTTGGGTACAGTCCCGATTCACATGGAGGCAATGAGCGATAGGAGGGGATTCGTCTCTCCCGGTATTGGGGGTTGATGTTGCGCTATGCTCGACTGGCCATAACAGGAAACCCTGGACAGGGTTGCAGTGACCTACTGGTAAGTGTTATCAGTAGTTTCACACATGTCATGGACTTCACGTCGGCATGACTTATCAAGCTACTGGGGTCTGACGTTTACCACCCCTAGGCGAGATATGCGACATATCAGACGAACAGACCGGACTGTACGGTAAGTGTTACTGGTTGGATTCACAGGAGTGTGAGCGGGCTTGCTCGTCGATCTTCTGATCGCTCAATACCCGGGTGGCCGTTACGTTTAGCAGACCGCTTGCGGCTTGTGGGTGTTTGATATGATCATCATCTGCTGCCGGCGTATTGACGAGTCTTTAGAGTCCTACACAGAGGTTTCCTGGCTCAAGCGAAATGAAATAGGAGCGCATATGAGATATGCGCGGGACCGAGAATAATTCGTGTATGTGATACCGTATTCCATTCTCGCGATGAATGTATCGATTGGTTATATGCGATATAACCTAGTTGTCGAATCAAGGATTGATTCGATAAGCCGATATATTGGATACTAGCCGGTTATATGCGACATAACCGGATCATTGAATCAAGTGTTGATTTAATGATTTAATGTATAATTATATATTTGATATACTACTTTGCATTAACTAGTATTGGTTCATTTTAAAAGGATTTTCTCACTTGAATTGTGCAAGTTGTATATGTGATATACTTTTGTGCACATGATTGTATCATGTTTGATGATTCATGCTTATTTGGTTAAGTGTAAAGAATTAAACCATGGTTAAGTTTATAATTAGGGTTTTCTTTTTTTTTTTAATTTATTTATTTATTTTTCGAAAAAGACGAGAAAAGAATGGTTGCTATTTTTGTTTGCTAGTTGAAGATTCTTGAAGCTTTGAATTAGTCCACCATTCTTGTCTTATACTTAACCCTAACCATTCAAGTTAACCATGGTCCATTCTCTACAATTAACCAAGGGTTAATACATGATAAGTATTGATTTATTTATCTAATAATTCAACACTTATCATATCTTCTTCTTCTTCTTCATCTTCTTCTTCCATGAAGAAAGCTTGCTACTCCAATGGCAAGTGATGAAAACTAGTGAGAAATCCAATTCTAAAGTGAACCCACATCCTATTTCTTCATCCTCTACCTCTTGCCAAGTAGTATAGGGTGTTTCCTTCACAAGTTTTCTTGACTTGGTGAAGTTGGAGCTTGATCTAGCGATGCCTCGACGTAGATCATCTTCGGCATCGTCGTCGATGACCTAGCCCGCTTTTTCTCCGATGAAGCCGACGCTAGAGCCCAAGATCCGATTTAGACAGCGAGGGGACTTCGTCGTGGAGCCTAGGAGGTGGAGGACCGGATCTACAAAGGTTGTAGCCCCTTCCCTTTAGCTATATTTCCATTTACATGCTTGCATCGCCTCATTATCTAGTTAACGATCCGTATTAGGGTTTGTAGGCACAAGGAATTATTTGATTTGTGCATGTTTGATCACTTGTGAGACTCCACTAGAGTGCCTAGGAACCCTACAGTATCATGGTTGATGATACATAGAATTAGGATGTATGAGAATCACACATGAGGTTGTGATGAGTTGATAATTGGTTTTATTTATGAATTAAGAAAATGAGATATGAGTCATTTCTTTTGGATGCTTGTGGAAGCCTTGAGAAGCCATGACTCATCACATTTCCTTTGGATTATTCATAGATATTTTTCCAAACCATCTTATCACTTCACCTCATGGTTTATTCTCTCTCCATCCAAGTTCATTTCCCATTTCATTCTCATCTCGGCTCTAGGTTTACTTGAGGTGAGAAAAAGAAAAGAAAAGAAGAAACTAAAGTGAGCAAAATTCCTACTTCATCAACCTACACTAATCTAGCCCATTAGTTTAGGTTGTTTGCTTCACTAATACTTTTGTTCATCACAGAAAATTGCATTTTAATACCGCTCATTCATTATCTATTTTGTTATATATCGGTACTGTTAATCAGTGTCTGCTCGGTAATTACAGTTTACATGTATTCGTGATTTAATACTAGAAACAAACTCAATATCACGGATATAGCGTTTGGAAGCCAACACTGCAAACAAAACAGTAAACCAACCGATATCCCAAGAGATTTGCAAAATAAATGTGTGCACACAATTTTGGTCCAACACAATACAAGTGTACACACAACTCTTTGGCATGGACCATGACATAGTGGGGCTGCCCATGGCACACAAGAAATGATGGATTGTGCAAGTGGTGGGCACATATGGTGTGATGGGCAATAAATGCATAAAGTTTTGATGTGATATTTTGCATCAAGTTTCCCTCCAATTCTCTACATGCAAACCAGGCTCACACAGCTAAATCAAGCAGCATAAGAGTGATTGTGGAGAGTACACAAGCACACCATTCCAATACGAGACCAATAGCTCGGATTTAGACCGGCCAGACCACCCGAGGATCCGAGCTCGCCGGTCCCTTAGCTCAAAACGTCCCCATCTTTTCCCTGTCCCTTCCTTGCAGTCACATCACCTCATTCTTATTACTTGTTGAATCTTTTTTGGTGCCTATAAAAGCAAGATCAGTGAGCAAGGGAGGGGCTACCATGTAATATATAGTTTTGTTTTAGTTCATTTTTTGTTTAGGCTTGGGAGTTGTGTGCTCTTAACTTGGTCTCTTCTTCATCCCTCTTGAAGCTTTCTTTGGAGAGCTTCAATAAAGAGGTTGAACAAGTTAGCAACATCTTGTAACTCACTTTCAAGTGTTAATATGTTGATTTGTTATTGTTTATTTACTTTCCTTTCTTTACTTGGTTTGTTTTTCTTTTTATGATGCTTAACTAAACTTCTTTGGTTGTGGTTATGGTAAGAAAGTGAGATGAAAGGTTTTGCCTCTTCCTCCTCTTATTAATATTTAATGTGCTTAATTTTGATTATAAACATAGTATTGTAACTTGGATGGGTTGATGTGGTATGTCAATTCCATGGTACTTTATAACCTCATCACATACCATATTCTCCCCACAAACCCCGTCTTGCAAGCCTAAAGTTAGAATCAATTTGATGTTAAGTTTGCTAAGCTTGGATGCGGTATTTTGTGATTAATTGACTTGACAAATCTTTTGGTTTCATATATCATATACCATCACAAACTCTTAGCACACTTAACACTGAAATCATTTGCTCTCACTCATTAATTTGTGTTTTTGATGTTGTGGTATGCTTGCTAACCCTTATGTTTAGTGTTGATACCCCAAACTTGGACATACAAACGGTAAGTGAACAAACGGACTCGTTTCGTGTTTTGCGGCGTATATCGGAATTTGATGACTTGTGCTCCGGAACCACCTTGACAAGTCATGCTTCATGCCGGGATCGACGTAAGGACGGACAACTCATGATCAAAGGGAGCGTTGAAGGAATCGTCTCGATTCGATCTTCCGAGCCAAAGCCACAGCTACTTATTTCTTAACTTCTTTCTTTGTTTTCCTTGTTTTCGTATTCTTTTCATATTTTTTGTGACAAAACAACCAATTCGTTATTTGTTGAACCTTAAATCACAAGTCCCAATACACAATTCCCTGTGGATTGACCCGTACCTGCCGGCTTGCTACAACGCGCCGTGCACTTGCGGTTTATAAATTTTAAAACGAGAACGATCTCGCATGCGCATTCCATTTCCTTAAAATTATATCCGTTTCCAAAACATAAGCGTTTGCGCACACGGGTGAATTCCCAACAAGTTTTTGGCGCCGTTGCCGGGGAGTTAGTAGTATTATGAATTTTTATTTCTGGTTCTTACTAACTCACTAATTTCTAATTCAATTTTTTCCAAAACTAACAAAAACACACTTCTAAAAATTTGCCCTCTGTTGTTGCAACCTGCAATCACCCTGAACTTAGATTAAAAAATCAAGTTATACTATTAGAATACTAATATGGCCTAGAGAATCCACACAAAATTTCATCCGCTCTCCTCGGATTTTGACCGGCGACATTGCCTAGTAAACCGAGATCGCCGGCCCATTGGGGTTGTTTTGGAATTTGATTTTGTGTGATCTCCATAGTAGTGTTGGCATTCTAGTGGCATTGTTTGATTTTTCTAATTTTATGTGTGGAGGAATTGGGGCAAATATATCGCTTTTTGACACTAAATATCGTATTTTCCGACATTTCAGGTTTTTCACGGAATTACGACCAGCGATCGTGCGGAGCGAGGCTCAAATTCAATTTCAAGACGTTAGTGAAGTACAGTGCTAAAGATCCGGGTAGTTTGACCCGCGCAAGCGAACAATCAAAGACTCGGGATCACATCAAAGGGGTTTCTTAACCCAATACACATCGGTATGTATTTTCCTAACACATTCTTCTCGAATCCGACGCATTCCAATATTTCCATCATCTGCATGATTCTTGGCACAAGCTTGCCACCAATTTGAACAGAGAACTAACCGTATTTGTTGCAGCGCTTAATACTTAAATGAAAAAGAATTGCTTAAATTGCTTGATTTCTTAAATTCTTTTATTGATTGCGCATTTGCATCTTAATACGGAATTAAGGGCAAAAAGACCAAACAAGTTTGGTAAAGGATTTCATTACCTTTTTCCGTAGCCCACGAATCATAAAACTGTTGGATATGTATGCCCTAGAGGCCATTATTGTATAGTACTGGTTTGTATAATACATTTTGGAAGCTTGGGATATATACAAGGATTTACGACAGTCTTTCTTGATATAGTAGTATGCTACTTGGTTTGTATCTATCTTAATATGATTATATGTTTCTTTTAACATATCGCTAATACATATTTATGGAGCCCTTAGGATCTTTGCTTGACTACCAGCGTTGTGATGGCGATCACACTAGTGGGGGCTGGGTAGTCTATAAGCACATCCTTATACAGGTCCCTAGTCGTAGGATTATCGAGACAGGGCATCGATACTCCAGAATAAACTTTTGTATACGCTTCTCATCGCAGCAGGGGAGATAGTCTGTCCCACAGCCATTAGTACGTCGTACTGGAGATAGTATGCATGTGCTCGTTAGGTTACGAGTACACTGGACATGACTCATTGGGAACGGTTGGTTGGTATTATATCTATCGTAAGTTAGCAGTTCCCAGGTGACATGAGCTTAGTCCGTTGACTTGGCACTGCTACTTCGCCTCAAATGTGTTCCCACTGTTCATAAATTGCTACCCTACCATGGCTCTATTGAGTCGTGCAAATAGGTAGTAGTTGGGTGCAGTCCCGAAGCACTTGGAGGCAGTGGCGGTTAGATAGGATTCGTCTCTCCCGGTATTGGTGGTTGATATCGCGCTGTGTTTGGAGAGCCATTACACAAAGTCCCTGGCCAGGGCAAGTGAGATTTACTGGTAGGTATTCCAGTAGTTTCTCAAGGTGTTCTGGGCTACACTCCGACTCGACTTATACCGCTATTAGGGGTCTAACGTTTTCCATCCCCCTAGGCTCGATATGCGATACTTTTAGACGAACAGACCGGACTATACCGAGATTATCACAGATAGGCTCAGTTGGAGTTTGGATGAGCTTGCTCGTCGACCTTCTTATCGGTAGATAACTGGGTAGCTGTTACGCACAGCTAGTGCCGCTGATGTGCTTATGGTTAAACCCACTGCCAGAGTACTGTCGAGTCATCAGAGTCCTACACAGAGGGTTTCCCAGCTTCGGGCGAAACGAGAAGAGGTCGTATAGTTTTACGACAGGGTTCGATCACATACGTGTACTTGTGCGCGTGTGGTGTTCGAGCGGACAATACTAGTGGGCTTTGGTTTAAGCCGGATCCTAGTATTTGATTATTGGATTAGCTTCGTCTCATTGAATTGGTATTTTTCGGAACACGGATACGGGTATGTATATACGGATGGGAGGAGGTATAGATGGAGTTATCTCATTAGGATTTTGACCATTGACTTGGTAAAAATAAATATGAGAAAAGGAAAAGTATTTGTTATTTTTGATAAATGATAATCTTCTATGGCATGGCTACTTGGTTGACCATTTGACTTGGCTTGACTTGTTGACCATAAATATTTTGTGAGATATTTGTTGACCATAGATATTTTGTGAGATATTTGTTGACCATAGATATTTTTGTGAGATATTTTCCATGACAGATGGTCATATATAAGTTAGCCATTCCATTTTTTATTATCATTATAACAAATACATTCTCTCTCCTAAAAGCTTTCTCTCTTCTTCTTCCTCTCTAACCCTAGTGTCTCATGAGTTAAGAATCAAGGATTTAGTGAGATAAGCTACTCATAATCACACTCTACACATTCTAGGTCACCTAGTCTAGCACCCCAAGTGATCTAGTTGCCTCATCTTAGAGGTTTAGCTCAAGGTTGGAGCTCTCGAGTGGATCATCGTTGACACAAGGAGGCTGAAGTTAAAGCACGATCCATATATGCATCGAGGCGCTTAAAGAGAGGATCGAAGACCCGAAGGACTTGTTTTCTTTATGTATACATTCTATCATAGTAGATAGAACTCTAACATGCTAACTAGGTTTATGATAAAGATTCAGTTTTAGGTTTATTCTAGCGCCAAATTTCGTATCGCTCTAAAATTTTTATTCCGCATTTGGCCATGGAAGTTGGCCGGGGCACTAGTGTAACCCTTCAAAAACTACATTCTTGCATACCCACAGTAATTTAAAATCAAATAGAACTTTGACTCTAAGGAATTCGCGCTCATTAGGAGAATTTAACTGTGTTTAGAACACCACTTAATGGTATATCGTTCATGGGGTGTCTAGGAAAGTGTTCAAAAGAAAGGGTTATTTAATTAAGGAACTTTGCGAAAGCGTTGGAAAACCTCCCCTTCTCTCTTGCACTTATCTGGCTTCGTGATCTGTATATCTTGAGCCTATTTCTCGACACAGTTTTACTTCGACAATCAGGTTCTTGAGCAGGTCTAGTTGACTAGCATACCATAGACTGCTAGGAGTGTGATATTCTTTAATTTTTTGAAATTTATGAATTCTTGTTACTATGGGTGATACACGATTTAATTCAATTTTTCACGATTCTTATTCTTTTGTTTATACTCAATCCCAATTCAATTGTTCAAATTGCTTAAATTCTTCCCACATTCATGACAACCGTCCTTTTCTAGGGGGTGACCAACCGTCCCAGATTTTTGATAATGGTCACCCACCTAACACTCTTGAACCTAGTCCCACTTCAATTAGAGACCTAATGATTGAAGATTTAGAGAAAGAGGTCGACAGATTGACTGCTTTAGCATCACCACCATCACAACCCTCCTTACCTGAAACAACTGACACATCATTAGGGTATGATAGTGAGATAGATGCTAGGTTGACCACTTTAGAGACGGGTATTGAAGTAATGACTGCGGTCCAGAATCAATCAGCTTCTACGCTAACCCTATGCATACAACAGTCTGAGCAATTGTTTCTTTCTCAGGCCCAATCATTGGCTAGAATAGAGGAACACGCGAAACATTTAGCTGAGAGGATTCTAGGAAGTGAACACAGTCAATCGGAACCCAATAATGTTAATATCTATCATCTAGGAAGTGAAGGGTTATGACAGCGCCCCGGCCAACATCCGTGGCCAAATGCGGAACAAAAATTTTACTACGATTAAAAAACTTGGCGCTAAAACAACCCTAAACTGGATCTTTACCATAAACCTAGTTAGCAAAAAGGGTTCTATCTACTATGATAGAAAATATACCTAACGAAAACAAGTCGTTCGGGTCTTCGATCCTCTCCTTAAGCTCCTCGATAGATGTATGGATCATGCTTGATTTTCGGCCTCCTTGTGTCAACGATGATCCACCCGAGAGCCCCAAACTTGAGCTAAACCTCTAACTTGAGAAAACTAGAATACTTAGCTTGCTAATCTAAGTAGACTAGGGTGAGTAGAGTGTGATTTGAATGGCTTAGTCTCATTAACCCTTGATTATCAACACATGATACAGTAGGGTTTGAGAGAGGGAGGAGGAGAGAACTATGAAAGAGAAAATGAGAATGAAAAATGAAGTGAGTTCTCTTTTAAGGAAAGAGAAAACTTAGTTTTAATAGGATAATTGTGCTGGCTCCAATGATTTGACCATAATCATGTCACAATTAATGCTAAAAATATCTTATGTCCAAAGAAAATATCTAAGTGAACAAAAGTCAACAAAGTCAAATGGTCAAACCAATTAGCCGTGACATAATTATCATTATAAAAATTAGTAAACAATTTCCTCCACCTCATAATGGTTTTAATCAAGTCAATGGTCAAAAACTCTAATGAGGTGTCTCCTCCTACGCCCCTCTCAACCGTATATACATACCCACATTCGTGTTCTAAGAAACACGAATATAATGAGACGAAGCTAATCCAATAATCAAATACTAATATCCAGCTTAAACCAAAGCCCACTAGTATTGTCCGCTCGAACACCATACGCGCACAAGTACACGTATGTGATCGAACCCTGTCGTAAAACCATACAACCTCTACTCGTTTCGTCCGAAGCTGGGAAACCCTCTGTATAGGACTCTAAAGACTCGACAGTACACTGGCAGTGGGTTTAACCATGTCACGACCCGAAATTAGCACGTGACGGCCCTAATACTACGCAACGCCTACAGACGTAACGCAGTAAAGGAAAGCCAAAACCCAGAAATCTAAACCATTAAAAAAGAGAAGAAAAGATGATAGAAGTTTTAAAACATTTGAAATCACAACCCAAATTCTTTAAAAGTGCAATTTTACTTTCTTTAAAATTTTGGCAGCACCTCCTTTGTAAAAACTAGCCCCAAAAATATGTACAACATAAATATAAATGAAGCATCCCCAAACGGGAGCAAATACACGCCCAAAGGCGCAAAACAACCACCACAACAAATATACGATGCCGTAGCGAAAAAATAAAAGACGATAGAAAGAAAGCTGTATAAAAGACAAACAAGTCACGAATAATATACAATATCGTCCTCACCAAGTCTCTAAGTCAACAAAATAATAGTAGATGGAGAGTATAAGGATACAACGAATATACAATACAACAATACGGATAACCACAAAACCCACCTAAGCAAAACTGCACACTATGAGCTGAAGCGGTATCCGCAGCAAAAGATGATCAGATAGATGAATAGCCTGCCTCGACTACTCTGGGGAACACCCTGCAAAACAACTGTGGCACAACGGGGGTGAGTTGCCAACTCGTGAATAGTAAATAACATATGCAGGTAATCACAAATATGCACGTACAGCGTGAATCTAACAAATGCAATTAATAGCAATAAAAGGTCATATGAATGCAATAATCATGAAAAGTACACTAGCAGGTACAACTAATATATGAAGCAATAATAATATGACAATCAGTATGCAATAATCATGCAATAATGATATGAAAATGTGTAAATGCAACAATCATGAAAGGTACACTAACAGGTACAACTAATACATGAAACAGTGCATAACAATAAATGTGGAGTATGGAATGAAATATGTCATTTCCACGGAATCCTGAATCGTGGTAGGATCAAAATCCATCATGACAATCCAAATCCCAATTTCCTCAAATCAGCCCCTAAATTGGCTCTCATATCATATAAGTCTCACAAATCCTTAATGTACAATATCGAATAAATCTCTTATATCCTGAATGTACAAAATCAAGTGAATCTCATATATCCTTTATGTACAATATCAAGTGTCATATGTCCTAAATCCAATATCAAGTGAATCTCTTATAACCTAGGTATATTTGCATGAATAAATATGATGTATATAAAATTAATGTCAATACACATATATTAGCGTCCCATTCCACTAATATTGACGTAAGAGCATATATAACAGTGTCCTAATCCACTGTTATATATACTAAGAAGTAAATAGAAATATCATGAAACCAATGTGCCAAGCATCGACACAGAAATGCTGATCTATCAGGTGCTGTCACCAAGACTGGCACCCTGATAGGTACGTATCATACGCTATCACGAATGCTTGAGTGCTTAGCTCTGACCCTCGCCTTTCGAGGTATCCATACGTACATCACTCCCGTCGGTATTCCCATGATAACCGCCGAGTCATTGGTAATGTCACCGGATGGTATGGTTCCCCTGTCGGGTTCATCGACGTGGTACATCAACATCCCTTTCTTGTCCCGGGGTACCTCCGGGCCCCACCATGTACCCTCATACGGCCTCGACGCCTCCTCGTAGGGGTATATATATATATATCAGAACCGATAAAACTCATGGTGGATACTAAAATATCATATATAGGGAAACCGGGTTTTTCAAATAATGTATAATTTCATGATCTCCCACGGTCCCCAAATCCAGAAAACATCATTAAAAATCCATATAACAATACGAAAATCCATGAATATGATATATGCAACATAAACTGAAATGTAAGCATATAAAGGAAAAGCCGCTAATTAACCGCAACAAGTTAATATAAAATATCATGCGGTTCCTATTTTGTCCAATTCTAAATAACATCACGTAAAGGTAAATATGTAGCTATAACTGTTGTATGTGTAAAAACAAAAGTATAGCAAGGTATATGTATCTACCTATAAGTAAATGATGTAGTATACCCTCTTGGTATAAGTGAAATATGTGCAAGGTATACCTGTAGCTATGTCGTAAAGTGTGTATGTACCTATCACTAATGGCACAATACCCTATAGGTATACAGGTATCTAGCATATAAGTATGTGAAGGCATATATGTAAGCATGTGAGTATACAGGTATGCTATATGTCATATGCGATAAGAAATATGAATCAATGTCACAATGTCCCTAACCAAGCAATATCCTAACTATAATTGGTTTGTGTGTGACATGGCAATTATTGATGGTGTGTGTAGCATACTATCAGTGCTCGTGCAACATGAATCGTCAATAATATATGCAGTGTCCTAAGGTTACTAGTCCAAGCACAACAACATCTAAGTAATAGGGTAAATGCGCAATTCTAAATATGACATAGAATATGCGACAAGTATTGACATTTCTAGCCCAGACGCATAACGCCATGCGGGCGATTCCCCTCTAGATGTTAAATCTACTCACCAACGCTCCAAGCTAGGTGAATCCTACCACCTGTTTTCCCTTTGTAGCAGTATCCGTAGTCCCCGCCTGCGAACCTGTAACATTAAAACAGCAAAGCATATATATATATATTAATAATAAACCTAAAATACATACAATCTACACGGACCAACACGACACACCTACGTACTCTAAAGGGTTCGTATTGCAGCTAACGTGTATAGCGACACAACGAAACCAACTCAGCGCAACAGCAACACGTAACACGTATCATATCGGATAACGTATCGCATGAAATGAAACTCTAGAAATATGCAAAGTGATCCCATATTTTTCTGTGCTAACAATTTGTAAAAATTGAAAGTACCATGAGACTACAATTAACCCCAGAGACCCCTACACCAAAAACCAACACCCAGGTCCCTACTCTGGCCGCAAATTGCGGCCAGATCCAATAAATCTGCGGCCGTAGTATGGGAGAAATGGGCTCGTATTTTGAGGGTAGGTTCTAGGTCTCTATACTAGGTTACTGTCAAGTCAATTTTTGCAACAAATACTTAGTTTAACAGCAGATCACCCGAGACCCCAAATCGACACTAAAAATACGATATTTATCCGAAACGATACGATACGCGATAAAAACAGCAACTTTAAAGCTAAGCTACACAAAAATAACTTAAACAACAGCAAAGAAATATTACCTAATCAAAAGAACACAAAGATCCAAGCTTTGAACACTCCATGGCATCTAAGAGGAAAAATGTGAACAAAGATGTGATTTTTGTGAAGATTTGTGGATTTGTGAAGGATTTTGTGAAGAAAAGAAAGAGAGTGTTCAGTTTAGAATGAGGGATGAAAGAATAAAAGAGTTAGAGAAAAAGAGAGAGGGTGTGAGGAAATGTGAGTGGGAGGTGAGTGTAGGGTGAGAGATGAGGGTGAGTGTAACTAAGGCCATTAATGCACCACGCCTTCTCATTAATGCTTTCATACTACTCATCACAAAACAAATATCTCTCTCTCACTCACAAAGGTAATATCAAGGATTAAAGAAAAAGGGTGGATTTAAACAAGGATTAGGTTAAGTGTCATGGTTGCTAAAACTAGATTAGCAAAAACGAAACCTCGCATTTACGTGCACACGTGCGTGCATGCTTATAAAAAATAATAATAAATTATTAATTAAATGTTATAAAATGTGAGGAACCCGAATTGGTAAACTTTTTACAGTAAACCCGCATTAACGTCTAAACGAACACTAACCGAAATCTAAGGCGTTACAATCTTCCCCCTATAAAAATTCGTCCCCGAATTTAAAATTTTCACTAAGCGTACCAACAAAGAGAAGATTACAAACTCTCCTATCTCGCTCGCAGCCTCCCAAGTGATTACCCCACTATACGGCTACATCCAAGAAAAACCCTTCACAGATGGCAAGACCCTTGACCGACGTTTCTCCACCTGCCGAGGCATTAACACAATTGGTTGCTGGTGAACGAAAGATCGCGTCCAAGCTAAATGGTCTGGTGCTGAATCATGTGAGAAAGTCATGAAGGTAATTGCAAAGTATCGACACAAGGAATACGGGGTGAAAACTTAATAATCTGGACGGAAGTGCCAAATTAAAGGCAACAGAACTAACTCGCTTAAAGGATTTAAAAGGGACCTTCAATTTCGGGGTAAGCTTCCCGATACTCAACATGTCACTCATCGGAAAAGTCCGTAGGAATACATGATCTGCCACTGCGAACTCGAGTCTGCGACCACCACGGTCGGCATAAGATCTCTGTTTGCACTTGCTTCTCTCATCGTGACCTGAAACAACTGGATCATCTCCGAAGTCTCTAGACTAACTGGGGTCCAAAAATCCTACTACGCAGGGTTAGAAAAACAACAGACTGGTGATCAACACGACCTAACCCATAAACCTAAAGGTTGCCAATTGGAATGACTCCCGATAACAGCTATCGAAGAAGTATCCTAACGATGGCAAGTGACGATCCCAATTGCCGACAACAATTAATATGTACGCGCAAGCATAACCTCTAGAGTCGGTATAGCCCGCTCTCACAAAACTATTATCCTGCGAATGGAAATACGGAGCTAAGACTCAACCGGTACCCAAGGCTTCCTGAAGTTCCTGCCCAAAACGGCAAGCAAACAGGGTGCTTTTTGTAGGGTTCCTAGGCACTCTAATGGAGTCTCACAAGTGATCAAACATGCCCAATTAAAATTTTACGGTGCCGAGAAACCCTAGACTACGGATCGTTAACTAGATAAATAGGCGAAGCAAGCATGTAATCGAATTAAATGCTAAGGGAAAGTGACTACAACCTTTGTAGATCCGGTCCACCACTTCCTAAGCTCCACGATGATCTCCTCCCGCTGTCCAAATCGAACTCACGACTCTAGCATTGGCATCATCGAAGAATGGGCGGGCTTGATCGTCGGTTCGATGCTGAAGATGATCTACGTCGAAGTATCACAAGAACAAGCTCCAACTTCACCAAGCTTTGAAAACTTATGAAGTAAACACCCTATACAACTTGGCAAATGGTAGAGGATGAAGAAATAGGAAGTGGGTAGACTTTATATTTGGATTTCTCACTCAATTTCACTAGTTGCCATTGATGGCCACTAGCTTTCTTCATGTTGAAGAAGATGAAGAAGAAGAAGAAGATATGATAAGTCTTTTTTTAATTAGATAAAATAAATCAATACTCATCATACTTTCAACTATAGTTAAGTGTAGAGAGAAGACCATGGTTAAAAGGATGGTTAGGGTTAAGCATAAGAACAAAAGAGTGACTTAGTCAAAGTTTCAAGAAACTTCAACTAAAAACAAAACATTCAATCATGCATTTATTTTTTCTTTTTCCAAAATGAATAAATAAGAAAGATAAATGAATAAATAATCAAAACCCTAATCATTAACTTAAACCATGGTTTGATTCTTTACACTTAACCAAGTAAGCATGTATCATCAAACATGATACAAACATGTGCACAAAACTATATCGCATATACAATGTGCACAATTCAAGTGAGAAAATCCTTTTAAAGTGAACCAATACTAGTTAACGCAAAGTAATATATCAAATATATAAATATGCACTAAATCATTAAATCAACACTTGATTTAACGATCCGGTCATATCGGATATAACCGACTAGTATCATATGTATCGGCTTATCGAATCAATCCTTGATTCGATAACTAGGTTATATCGCATATAACCAATCGATACATTCATCGCGAGAATGGAATACGGTATCGCATACTCGAATTATTCTCGGTCCCGCACATATCTCATATGCGCTCCTATTTCGTTTCGCTTGATCCAGGAAACCTCTGTGTAGGACTCTAAAGACTCGTCAATACGCCGGCAGCAGATGATGATCATATCAAACACCCACAAGCCGCAAGCGGTCTGCTAAACGTAACGGCCACCCGGGTATTGAGCGATCAGAAGATCGACGAGCAAGCCCGCTCACACTCCTGTGAATCCAACCAGTAACACTTACCGTACAGTCCGGTCTGTTCGTCTGATATGTCGCATATCTCGCCTAGGGGTGGTAAACGTCAGACCCCAATAGCTCGATAAGTCATGCCGATGTAGGGTCCATAACATTCGTGAAACTACTGATAACTCTTACCAGTATATCACTGCAACCCTGGCCAGGGATTTCCTGTTATGGCCAGTCGAGCATGGCGCAACATCAACCCCCAATACCGGGAGAGACGAATCCCCTCCTATCGCTCATTGCCTCCATGTGAATCGGGACTGTACCCAAAAACCACCTGTTTGCACAACTCAGTAGAGCCGTGGTAGGGTGGAAATCAAAGCACAGTGGGAGACACACAAGACTCTATGACGATCTCGGGTCAACAGACTAAGCTGTACCAGTGTCACCAGAGAACTGCCATCTGACGTGAGGTATAATACCATCTGGGAGTTCTCAGCGAGTCCGTTCAGTATACCCAGTCTCCACTGAGCACCCGTATACCATCATCGATGTCAAACACCAATGGATATGGGATCATCCATCGCCCATCGCATGGGTCGAGAAGATATGCACTAGTCTACTCTGGAATATCGATGCCCCATCTCGATATTCCCACGACTAGGAACAATGAAGGATCTACTCACTGACTACCCAGGCCCCACTAGTATGATCTGCATCATAGTCCTGGAAGTCGAGTACACATCCTAAGGGCTTTATCAACATGTAATCAGAGAGACAGAAAGTATACATGTTAAGATAAAGAGCAACCAGATAGCATACTATCATGTCGAGCAAGAAAGTCCTATCTATATATGTCCCAGCATCCACTACAATATACATCCAATGTACAGTAATGGCCTCTAGGGCATACATATAACTAACAATCTCCCACTTGCACTAGGGCCATCTGTAGCAGTGGTCGCAGTATCTAATACTCAACCATCCCATATGAGTCTCTCTCTGGGAAAAGGCCTTCGTGAGTGGATCCGCCGTGTTGTCCTCTGAGTCTACTCTCCTAACCTCGATCACCCTGGAGATCAACTATCTCCATGATCAGGTGATGCTGCCTTAGATTATGTCTGGGTCACTGATGGGACCAGGGTTCCAGGGCCAAAGCCACACTTCCATTGTCATACAATGGCAGGAACCTAGTTCATCTTATGAACCAATATACACCCAAACTGCCTCTTTGGTAGTATCTTTAATAGCGATGTTACCAGCCTTTATCGTCTAGTTTGCCACGGTATCTAGCTTGGAACTCTTCCAACATACCGTCCCTTTACTGAGGGTAAAGACAGTGCCTGTGACTGACATTCAGTCGTCTTTATCACCCTGGAACACTTCCAGTGATTCTCCCCAGGATCGATTGATACCATCTCACTACATCTAGTGAGAATCCTTGCATCCAATTACATCTATCTCATAGATGAAAACTCAGGATTTAGGAGGTATCACTTTGATCCTATTTGGAGAATCCTTGTGATAATAGGAGATTGATCGATCGTAGTATAGGAAACTCTTTTCCTATCAAGAGTATGTTGTCTACGTACAATACGAAGATGACCACCTTACTCTCTACTACCCTTTTGTATATACAAGGTTCGTCTACCATTTTGATGAAGTCAAACACTTTGACTATCACATCAAAACAGACGTTCCAAGTCCGCGATGCCTGCTTCATTATGTAAAGCAACTTGCACACGTTTCCGCTGCTCCCACTGTTTACGAAGACCTCTGGCTGTGTTCTTATAGACGTTCTCTTCTAAATCAGTATTTAGAAAAGCAGTCATGGCACCCAACCGCCAGATATCGTAGTCACGGTATGTAGCCATGGTAAGTAGGATCTGGATAGACTTAAGCATAGCTACTGGAAAAAGGTTTCATCATTATCCACGCCTGGTCGATGACGAAAACTTTTAACAAGTCTAGCTTTGAAAGTCTCAACTTTTCCATCTACACCAAGTAATCTTCTCAAGATATACTTGCTCCTGATGGGGATTTAACCCTTCAGATATAGCAGCTAAAGTCCATACTTTGCTGGTGTACATGGATTCCATCTCAGATCGCTAAGCATCCAGCCATTCTTACAGAGTCCCTACTCTCGATGGCCTGCTCGAAACTAGTTGGGTCATCATCTCATGATGCAATCCTTGCTCCCACTGTCATCGAGAAACCGAGGTATCTCTCAGGCGGATGAGGAACCCTACTAGATCGGCGGAGAGGCTGAGGTTCGTCGGGAACTATAGAATCTTATGGTTCAGTCAAATCATCAACTGCAGTTTTGTATAGCTGGAACCTTTCCAGTTCTACAGAACTGATCCTGCCTCGATCTTGTCCGGATTTTGCTTTAAACATAGGCCGGACAACCCCAAATCTTAACTCGCTTAAGAGATGGGTTCTTCCCATACCATATCTCATATGGAGTGGTAGGCACTGATTTGATTCAAACCTAATTCAATAGGTATGCAGCTTCTCAAGTGCATAACCCCAAAAGGAAATAGGTAACTCAGTAATACTCATCATAGAGCACACCATATCTAATATTGTGCAATTGCTCTGCCCTGATACACCGTTGTACTGTGGTGTATTCAGAGGAGTAACACTGAGAGAAAATCTCATTCTCCTTTAGAATAGTCCAGGAATTCTATGCACATTTATTCTCCTCCCTGATCTTATCATAGGACATAATACTTATACCCGTATTTTGGTTCTCTACTTCTAACTTATATTCTGTGAATATCTCAAAAGGTTCGGACTTATGTTTCAACAGGAACATATGACTGAATCTTGAGAGATTATCAGAGAATATAATGAAGTATGAAGAACCAGTCCTGGCATGTGTAGACAGGAGACTTTACATACATCATCATGTATCAGTCCCAAGAGTTTACTAACTCTTTCTCTGTTTACAGTAAACGGAGCTATGGTCATCTAATCTTTGTGACATGACTGGCAAGTTTCACAAGATGTAAATTCAAACTGATTTAAATATGCATCTAAAATGTAACTTCAGCCAGTCGGGTCGCATTGATGTGACCTAGTCTACAATGCCTCAAGAAGGATTCGTTCATTTCTGAACTCTTCCTCTTATGTGTGTTCTGTATACTAGGAACTTTAGTTTGATTTAGAACTTCAATGCTTTTAGATAACGTGCCTGAACCGATCAACTTTTGATATAGGAAATGTTCAAAACATTATCCAACAATACAAAATTATATCCTTTCTTTACTAATAAAGAGACTGATATGATTTTGTATATCAGGTTCGGTATCTAATAGCATTTGTTCAGAATCAATGTATTGGTAATACAGGGTGACAGTGACCAACAGACTTGGCTGCAACACTTGCCCCGTTTTCTGTCTCATGAAACTTATCACCCGTTCTCAGTTTTTCTACCCTTTTGTAGCCCTATGTAACAGATTACATATCCGGGATCCTGATCCGGTATCGAATACCCAGGATTCAGAGGATACTGAGAAACAATTCTTTATAATGAACACACCCGAAGGAGATGCATCATATGCACTTTCTTCGTTTGGGCGGCATAGGAATTCTGGTATTCCCCTATTTCCTGCTCTGTCTTATAACAATTATAAGTTGGAGCGGGACCAACGTTCCCCAGCTCAGTATAACAAGCAGGTTCGGTCAATACATCCATATTATTATCTTGATTAAGGCGTGATATGGTCGCTACCAGGAGAGAGAGAGAAGAAAACACTCAGCGTGTGCTCTTGCAAGATTAGATTGGTTATATATTTTATCTAATCAGGATGGCTCCCACTGTTTTTATCAAATCTTCCTTCAAACCTTAAAAGGAAAGACTAGCCGGGATTAATTACACTCTACAAGTTCGCCAATCTTTCAGCCAGGCCAGTGTCGGTACTTTGAGGGAGGTTCCCCGTGCTTTCGCACGGACCTAATTACTGTAAACCTCGTTTTCCCAGAGGCGTAACCCCGTTGACACCTTTCTAGACACCTACTTGATCGGCTAATTGCAAAGTGCAAAACTCTTCCAGGAGTAACAATTACTCGCAGTGGGTATCGGGATCCAACTATCATATAGAAGGTATGCAATCTCATTGCAAATTTCAACACTTGAAACTCCCGATAAAGGTTTTTACCCCTAGCACCTATGACCTTAACTATGGTCAACAAATCATAAGTACTAGTCAAGTTCTATCCGTCATTTCGTGATTAATCAGACCCACCCACATGACCCTTAACTAAGGTCAACAAAGTCACGCGACTGTCCTAACTAATCGCATCATATGCGGTATAGGAAGACATCACTTAGCTACCGTACACTGTGCCTTGACTATGGTCAACAAACACAGCACGAATACTAAGTACTCTACTTCCTAAAATGACGGAGGGTTGCGAATGGTTTTTGTGAAAACCTTTAACGCTTTGAACTTGATCTCGTTGCGGAATCAAATGGTTTTTAAATGGAATGTTTTTGAGGCTTTTCTAGTTTTGCTAAAGGGGTCACTCCCGGTGAAGGGATCGTCGGCCCTTTCCTCGTCGAATGAGGTGCGGGATATATCATATATATCACTGTGCAAAGCAGAAACTATAGAAGCAATCAAAGGACAAACCGAGTGTGTAGCATCTGCCAGTTATTGCTAAAGGAGTCACTCCCGGTGAAAGGATCTCGGTCCTTTCCTTATCGAATAAGGTGCAGGATGTTCTACAAGGAACACCACGATGCAAAGCAAGAACTGTAGCTACCTGTTTTATTTTGAAATTCGATTCCACAACATCAATTAGGTTTATTTTCTTTCATTAATCTCATTAATGAATATCCCATCAATTAAGTCCACCTAATCATCACAGATAAATATAACGTACGCTTATGCCATCCGCATTCGCCTCGATGTCCCGTCTGCACCGTTAGGTTAGGTAACTAACGCCAGAGCGAGGCAGGGCTAGCGCGAGTGTAAAACATAAGCAACGTCTATATAATATATCATATATACTATATATAATATCTGTCACAGAACATCACATGATCACAGATAAAACACAGCAGAAGAAACATATGAAATATTGGATATACTAGGACGTCCGTGTTTTCAATACGAGCCAGTATAAAACACGGATTCCACGGTCGTGATGAATAGCCAATCCCACACCCCTAGACCCCTACGAGAGCGGCAAGCAACCCTACCAATTCTAGGGTTAGGAGACCCGGACTCGACTCCTCGAGTTGGTCTCCCACTGGACCCCAGAACCCGGTTACTTGTGCTCCCCTCCTTGGGTCTATCCTAGTGCAGAAAAGTAAATAATATACATCAACGGTGACAACTTCCGCAACCTGGAAGTGCCCCAATAAAAGAATATTACATACAAGTTTTTACATGAATGAAAATGAAAAACACTCATCTCACATAAAAACCCCCGGCTATTCAAACACGACGATCCAATATAACATATCCAGCAACACATAACATCACATGTCATCAACGTAAGTAAATATGCGCATCCCAATTGTCGTTGACATATAGCAACGAAACCGGCGATATCACATATTACACTTACGGTCACAGAAAAGAAAGTGTAAAAGTACAACAGTTGGAATCCGCAACCACCTCAGACATCGCATGCCTGATCAAATGAATTCTTTAGACATCGCATGCCTACCAATTATAAACCCCGCATTTTAGTCTCATTATCGAAAACACTTTTCAATATCAAGTCGGGCAATTCAACAAGATTCCCGAAAAACTGATCGAATGCTCGTCGCAAACTTTACTAGGCGGCCGCACCCCTGATACCGTCGACGAAGTGCACCAAGACGGAACATCGCTGCCGCGAGCATCCGGACGGATGCTTTCGGCGACGGGGTTCTCCTACAGTCACTTGGTCGGGGCTATGGGGTGAGGCTGTCTATTAAGTTTACCCGGCGAGTATCCGCGTACGCTACGTGATTGCGACGGACTTTTGATCACATCAAAATTCCGTGGCAACCAATCAAGTGAGACTAAACTGCTATGTTTATAATATTCATTCCGTTATCTCATAACTAATTGTGAATTCCAATTATTGTATCACATTCCGGATAAATGGAAAATGTTAAACTTTCCGATCGAATAATCGAACACCCAAGTTTTCCCGAAACAGCTCAACACATGAAATAAGTCTAACAACATTCAGTTCGTGCCTCAGTACCAACGGTCCAGCCGTAGAAGGGTCAAGCCAATGCCTCACATGTGGCACGCCGTACTGCCCCAAACCCGAAGGTTCAAAGGGCAGTTCAAGACGGTCACATAATCGAGTTAAGGTTTGTTGTCTTCTAGAGGGTCCATCGCGTTACTTGCACTACTTAGAACGTCGTTAAACTACGGAAAAATCCAACAATTGGAAATTTCCCGGCAGGGGAAAAAGTGGGTATTTATATCCGATCGAACTTTTTAACATATTCTAAAAAATACCCGGAAAAGCACACCGACAAAATTAGACAGTCCGATCGAATACACCGAGTCCCTAATACAACTCAGAAAATGCAACTCTGGGAAAAATTATTAAAAATCCCCAGGAAAACCAGCACAGACAACTAAGAATTACTGTGCAAAATTGGATGCACATAACGACAAAATGGCCGCGGAACCGCCGCACGAGCCATGCTCGTGCCGCGGATCCGCGGCTCTTTGATGGAATTACTCCATCGAAATTCACAGTAATTCTTAAATTAGCCTGCTGATTTTTCTGGATATTTTTAATGTGGAAAAATCCTCGAAATTAAAAAATGTACAGAGAGCATATTCAAAGTCGGGGTTTTGGGTCGATCGGACTTCTAACTCCGTCAGGACTTCGCCTAAGGCTCTAGCTAGGCTCTGATACCACTGTAGGGTTCCTAGGCACTCTAATGGAGTCTCACAAGTGATCAAACATGCCCAATTAAAATTTTACGGTGCCTAGAAACCCTAGACTACGGATCGTTAACTAGATAAATAGGCGAAGCAAGCATGTAATCGAATTAAATGCTAAGGGAAAGTGACTACAACCTTTGTAGATCCGGTCCACCACTTCCTAAGCTCCACGATGATCTCCCCCCGCTATCCAAATCGAACTCACGACTCTAGCATTGGCATCATCGAAGAATGGGCGGGCTTGATCGTCGGTTCGATGCCGAAGATGATCTACGTCGAAGTATCACAAGAACAAGCTCCAACTTCACCAAGCTTTGAAAACTTGTGAAGTAAACACCCTATACAACTTAGCAAGAGGTAGAGGATGAAGAAATAGGAAGTGGGTAGACTTTATATTTGGATTTCTTGCTCAATTTCACTAGTTGCCATTGATGGCCACTAGCTTTCTTCATGTTGAAGAAGATGAAGAAGAAGAAGAAGATATGATAAGTCTGTTTTTAATTAGATAAAATAAATCAATACTTATCATACTTTCAACTATAGTTAAGTGTAGAGAGAAGACCATGGTTAAAAGGATGGTTAGGGTTAAGCATAAGAACAAAAGAGTGACTTAGTCAAAGTTTCAAGAAACTTCAACTAAAAACAAAACATTCAATCATTCATTTATCTTTTTCTTTTTCCAAAATGAAAAAATAAGAAAGATAAATGAATAAATAATCAAAACCCTAATCATTAACTTAAACTATGGTTTGATTCTTTACACTTAACCAAGTAAGCATGTATCATCAAACATGATACAAACATGTGCACAAAACTATATCGCATATACAAAGTGCACAATTCAAGTGAGAAAATCCTTTTAAAGTGAACCAATACTAGTTAACGCAAAGTAATATATCAAATATATAAATATGCACTAAATCATTAAATCAACACTTGATTTAACGATCCGGTCATATCGAATATAACCGACTAGTATCATATGTATCGGTTTATCGAATCAATCCTTGATTCGATAACTAGGTTATATCGCATATAACCAATCGATACATTCGTCGCGAGAATGGAATACGGTATCGCATACTCAAATTATTCTCGGTCCCGCACATATCTCATATGCGCTCCTATTTCGTTTCGCTTGATCCAGAAAACCTCTGTGTAGGACTCTAAAGACTCGTCAATACGCCGGCAGCAGATGATGATCATATCAAACACCCACAAGCCGCAAGCGGTCTGCTAAACGTAACGGCCACCCGGGTATTGAGCGATCAGAAGATCGACGAGCAAGCCCGCTCACACTCCTGTGAATCCAACCAGTAACACTTACCGTACAGTCCGGTCTGTTCGTCTGATATGTCGCATATCTCGCCTAGGGGTGGTAAACGTCAGACCCCAATAGCTCGATAAGTCATGCCGACGTAGGGTCCATAACATTCGTGAAACTACTGATAACTCTTACCAGTATATCACTGCAACCCTGGCCAGGGATTTCCTGTTATGGCCAGTCGAGCATGGCGCAACATCAACCCCCAATACCGGGAGAGACGAATCCCCTTCTATCGCTCATTGCCTCCATGTGAATCGGGACTGGAACCAAAAACCATCTGTTTGCACAACTCGGTAGAGCCATGGTAGGGAGGAAATCAAAGCACAGTGGGAGACACACAAGACTCTATGACGATCTCGGGTCAACAGACTAAGCTGTACCAGTGTTACCAGAGAACTGCCATCTGACGTGAGGTATAATACCATCTGGGAGTTCTCGGCGAGTCCGTTCAGTGTACCCAGTCTCCACTGAGCACCCTCATACCATCTTCAATGTCAAACACCAATGGATATGGGATCTTCCATCGCCCATCGCATGGGTCGAGAAGATATGCGCTAGTCTACCCTGGAATATCGATGCCCCGTCTCGATATTCCCACGACTAGGAACAATGAAGGATGTACTCACTGACTACCCAGGCCCCACTAGTATGATCTGCATCATAGTCCTGGAAGTCGAGTACACATCCTAAGGGCTTTATCAACATGTAATCAGAGAGACAGAAAGTATACATGTTAAGATAAAGAGCAACCAGATAGCGTACTATCATGTCGAGCAAGAAAGTCCTATCTATATATGTCCCAGCATCCACTACAATATACATCCAATGTACAGTAATGGCCTCTAGGGCATACATATAACTAACACTTTTATTGGATACGACTCATGAAGGAACTCCGTTCAACGCACAAACTTAACAAAGAACAACTGAGCAAACTGAGTATAACCGGATGACAAGCATCCGAATGGAGTCACACCCTGACTAAACCTGGGTGACACCATAACGAAATTCGTAGAGATCTGCTCCCACTCCCACATTGAAACGGTTAAAGGTTGCAAATCTCCAGCCGGTCTCAGATGCTCAACCCAAGCACACAACAAGACAAACACCTTGAAACGAAATCCGAAACTTCTCTTTACATCCCTGCCCACCCGTAACTATCTCACAAGTCACGTCTAATGTTGGTGGAGCTTGAATGAAAACAGAGAGTTGACTGATGTGCCTGCCCTAGGATTTCACGTCTCTACCCAATAATATCAGGTACACAAACGCGTACCTAAACTTAGCACACCCTTGTCACAAATCAAGGACTCCGAATCATTACCCAGCCGAATAGGCTCAAGTATCTCTGACGAATGAGCGTCGGCAGGCTGAGCCTCGCGAAAGCGATTAAGGAAAAGTGGTCGGGCGCGGACATGAGCAAGCTGTCCCCCCAGTAGAGGAGAACTTAAGCTATACTCAACGATCGCACAAGAACTGTAAGTCTGCAGAAGGCTATCATAACAATCAAAACCCGCTGCAGGAAAATGTACATTAAACTCTGGTGGTCCGTGAAAATCTGACACAGCTCTCGAACAAGTAGTGTCTCCAAATCTCCAATGCAAAACCACCGCGGCCATATCCAGATCGTGAGTGGAATATCCTGCTAGTACTTCCTCTAAATGTAGGGAAGCAAAAGAGATAACTCTATAGTGTGTAAGTCCACGTTGCGACCCCCGGTTCTTACGGGGAGGCGGAAACGGTATAAAAATCAAATTTTTAGCGCATGGGGCAACATGGACTAACAAAGTCGGGATCTTTTCTAAACTAAACTAGCTATCATGCTAAAGAGAGTTAGCTACTCGGATAAGAGGTTATACCTAACTTGAACTCCTTCTTCTTGAAACCTAGTAGAGGTTGATGGTTCTCTCCTCGTCGCCTTCTTCCGTCAAAGATGGATCCACCTGAGGGTTCAACCTTCGGGCTCTTTCTCGAACTTAGAGTGAACTAGGATCTCCGGCTTGCCAAACCTTGAACCCTAGAGAGAGTAGAGAGTATCTATGGGGTGTTTTCTTTTCAAGGAGAGGGATTCTCAACACATGAGAAGGATTCTCCTTGAGCTTGAGGAAGAAGAAGATGAAATGAGGAGAGAGAATCAATATGATAGAATGAGCTATCTTTTTCCTTTTGCAACCATAACAAAAGGAAAAAGATTTATCTAATTAATAATAATAATTCAAAATGAAATAGTTGATGGTTGTATTTGGAATGACCACTATCATCACTTCATTAAATGAATGTAAGCTAGAATCAAGGAGTATCCTTGCAAAGCAATGATGATGGTCAAACATTCAACCATGGTCAACAAGTCAACCATGGTCAACAAGTCAACAAAATCAACCACGACACAATTTCATTTAATTACTATTATTAATTGATATTTCATAAATCCATTAGGGTTTGGAAAAAGACGACTGTCAACTGTGCATACGCACCTGTTCCGAAACCCTAATGAAAGTCCTCTTCCTCCGCCTCAAACAACTGTGCATACACACCTGCATTCTCGTTCCGAGGAACATGAATACTGAGAGATAAAAGCAACCCTAAAACATATACCAGTATCTAGCTCAAACCAGAGCCTGCTAGTATAAACCGTCCGGACTCCAAACGTGCACAAGTGCGCGGATGAGAACGAACCCTGCCGCAAAACCATGCGACCTCTACTCAGTTTTGCCCAGAGGAGAATAGCCCTCCGTGTGGGACTCTAAAGACTCGACACTACGCTGGCAGCGGGTTTAACCACAGACCGCAAGCGGCACTAGCTGTGCGTAATGGTCCCCAGGTAGATACCGACAAGAAGACTGACGAGGTAAAACCCATCTGAACTCCTACTGAGTCTGAATGTGACATTCTCCGTACAGTCCGGTCTGTTCGTCTGATACATCGCATATCGGGCCTAGGGGGCGGTAAACGTCAGTCCCCCAATAGCGGTACAAGTCGTGTCGGAGTGAAGCCCAAAACACCCTGAGATAACACTGGAAGCCTACCAGTATATCTCGCTTGCCCTGGCCAGGGACTACTCGTGTAATGGCTCTCCTAGACACAGCGCGATGTCAACTCCCAATACCGGGAGAGACGAATCCTGTCTAACCGCCACTGCCTCCAAGTGCTTCGGAACTGCACCCAACTACCACCTGTTTGCACGACTCCTTTGAGCCGTGGTAGGGTAGTAGTCAAAGTACAGTGGGAACACACTCGAGGCGAAGTGGCAGTGTCAAGTCAGCGGACTAAGCTGTACTCATGTCACCTGGGAACTGATAACTGACGATAGGTATAATACCAACCTGTCAGTTCCCGACGAGTCCTGTCCAGTGAACTCGTAACCCAACGAGCACCCGTATACTATCTCCAGTACGACGTACTGATGGCTGTGGGACAGACCATCTCCCACACTGGGATGAGAAGCGCATACGCTAGTCTACTCCGGAGTATCGATGCCCTGTCTCGATAGTCCTGCGACTAGGGACCTGTATAAGGATGTGCTTATAGATTACCCAGCCCCCACTAGTGTGACTGCCATCACAATGCTGGTAATCAAGCAAAGATCCTAAGGGCTCCACTAATGCGTATAGGTGATATATTAAAATAAACACATTTACACATTGAAGTAGAAACAAACCAAGTAGCATACTACTATAATGAGCAAGATTGTTTATACAAGGTGAATATCCCAAGCTTCCATTAAGTAATATACAAACTAGTATGATACAGTAATGGCCTCTAGGGCATATACACTAACAATCTCCCACTTGCACTAAGGCCATGTACTGGCGTATCGAAGACCTATCATCTCGATCAGCCGCTCGAACTGAGTCTGGGGCAGGGCCTTAGTGAATGGATCTGCAGTGTTTTCTCCTGAAGCAACTCTCCGAACCTCGATCTCCTTGCGATCCACGATCTCTCTGATCAGGTGATAACGCCTCAAGATGTGTCTGGATCTCTGATGGGACCTGGGTTCCTTTGCTAAAGCTATAGCCCCGTTGTTGTCGCAATACAGAGGTATTGGATCAACAATGGACAGAACCACCTAAAGTTCTTTCAAGAACTTCCTCATCCAGACTGCTTCTTTTGCGGCATCAGATGCAGCGATATATTCCGCTTCCATCGACGAGTCTGCAACGGTTTCCTGTTTGGAACTCTTCCAACACACCGCCCCTCCATTGAGGGTAAAGACAAAACCCGACATGGACTTGGAATCATCCTTGTCACTCTGGAAGCTGGAGTCAGCAAAGGCCTCGATCTGGAGGTTTTTTCCGCCATACACCAAGAACATCTCCTTAGTCCTTCTCAGGTACTTGAGAATGTTCTTTACCGCTATCCAGTGCTTCTCCCCAGGGTTTGACTGATACCGGCTTACCACACTCAGTGCATAAGCTACATCCGGTCTGGTACACAACATCGCATACATTATAGAGCCTACCGCAGAAGCGTAGGGTATAATACACATGCGATCCCTCTCCAAATCAGTCTTGGGAGACATCTCTTTAGAGAGGGTGATCCCGTGACAAGCCGGTAGGTTAACACGCTTGGAATCTTCCATAGTGAATCTTTTCAGTACGGTGTCGATGTACCTGGACTGTGAAAGTCCTAATATCCTCTTGGATCTATCACGATGGATCCGGATCCCCAGGATGTATGAGGCATCACCCAGGTCTTTCATGGAAAACCTGTGTGACAAGAATCCCTTGACAGATTGTAGCATAGGAATGTCATTTCCTATTAAGAGAATGTCATCCACGTATAAAATGAGGAATACTACAGTTCTCGCTACAAATCTACAATAGATGCATGGTTCATCTGGATTTTTGATAAAGCCAAATTCTTTGACCGTCTCATCAAAGCAGATGTTCCAACTCCGCGATGCCTGCTTTAGTCCATAGATGGACTTAAGCAACTTGCATAACTTTCCGCTGCTCCCACTCTGAATGAAACCCTCTGGCTGGTCCATATAGACACACTCCTCTAAATTTCCATTTAGAAAAGCGGTTTTTACATCCATCTGCCAAATCTCATAATCGTGGAAGGCAGCAATGGCAAGAAGGATCCGAATGGATTTCAGCATAGCCACTGGAGAAAAGGTTTCGTCATAGTCTAAGCCAGGTCTTTGACGGAAACCCTTTGCTACAAGTCTAGCTTTATAGGTCTCAACCTGTCCATCTACACCAATCTTCCTTTTGAAGATCCACTTGCTTCCTACGGGTTTTACCCCGTCTGGAGCAATGTCCAACGTCCATACTTTGTTGGTGTACATGGACTCCATTTCGGTCCGCATTGCATCCAGCCATTTTACCGAGTCAACGCTCTGAACGGCCTGCTGGAAGCTAGTAGGCTCATCATAATCTATGATGCAATCCTCTCTATCCCCGTCTATGAGAAAACCGTAGTATCTCTCGGGCGGATGAGACTGCCTACTACTCCTGCGGAGCGGCGTAGGAATGTCCTGTTCATTTGAACCCTCTGGTTCCACTAAGCTTTCAGTAATAGTCTATGGTTCTGGAATTTCTTCCAGTTCTACTGCGCTCCCACTTAATTCTTTTTCTAAGAACTGGTGTTCTAGAAAGTGGGCATGACGAGAAACAAGAACTTTTTGTTCCTCTTCGTAGTAGAAGAGATATCCCTTGGAATTCTTTGGATATCCCACAAACTTACACAGTACTGAGCGCGCCTCGAGCTTGTCCGCATGCTGCTTTTTAACAAAAGCTGGACTTCCCCAAGTCTTAGTGTGACTGAGATGGGGCCTCTTCCCACACCACATCTCATATGGTGTAGTAGGCACAGTCTTAGTAGGAACTCGGTTCAAAACGTACGCAGCTGATTCTACCGCATACCCCCAGAATGATCGCGGTAACTCAGCATTACTCATCATGGACCGTACCATATCCAATAGGGTTCGGTTCCGTCTCTCCGATACACCGTTGTGCTGCGGAGTGTATGGAGGAGTAAGCTGAGAGAGAATCCCGTTCTCTTTTAAATAATTCAGGAACTCGGCACTTAAGTATTCTCCACCTCGATCCGATCTTAGAATCTTGATACTTTTGCCGGTCTGTTTTTCTACTTCATTCTTATATTCCTGGAACTTTTCAAAGGCTTCGGACTTATGTTTCATTAAGAAGACATAACCGTACCTTGAAAAATCATCCGTAAAAGTAATGAAGTAAGAGTAACCGCTTCGCGCATGTGTAGACATTGGACATCACACGTCGCTGTGTACGAGTCCTAAGAGCTCGCTCGCTCTTACTCCGTGTCCAGTGAACGGAGTCTTTGTCATCTTTCCTTTGAGACAGGATTGACAAGTGGCATATGATTGATATTCGAACGGATCCAAATATCCTTCTGTATGTAACTTAGTCAACCTTCTCTCATTGATGTGACCCAGTCTACAATGCCATAAGAAAGTCTGATTGATTTCTGGAGACTTTCTTTTGTGTGTATTCTGGACATTGAAAATCTGTGGTTGGTTTAATACGTATATACCATTGCTCAATGTACCTGACCCAATCAGAACTTGATTAAGGTGAATGTTTACAACATTACTTACAAACGCAAATTCATAACCTTCTTTAGAAACCAAAGATACAGAAATGTTATTACAAGTTGCGTTGGGTACAAAAAAGCAATTACGCAAAACCAAAACATGTCTATCTGACATTCCCAGGTGATAGTCCCCCACGGCTTTAGCATCCATGCTAGCTCCGTTCGCAACTCTGAGGGTCATGTCACCTGCCTTCAAAAACCTACGGTTTCTCAACGCCTGCAAAGAATTACAGATATGAGATCCTGATCCGGTATCCAATATCCAGGAAGTAGAGTTTATAGAAAGACAGTTTTCAATAACATACACACCAGAAGCTGAAGCCGCAACCTGCTTCAGTTCCTGTGTCCTGGCTTTCCAAGCCCTGCAATCTTTCTTCCAGTGTCCACTCTTATGACAATAGAAGCATTCTTCCTTACCTACAAGCTTCCCCGCAATCTTTGTTGCCTTTTCTTTTCCCTTCGTACCCACTTTACTAACACCGCCCCTTGGTTTGGTGGGGGCTTTCTTCCTCTTTCCCTTGGCTTTCGCCTTGGATCTAGAAGAAGAAGATCCTCCTACAAACAAAGCGGGTGTTTCCCTACCTTTCTGTAGGGTGCCCTCTGCGCTCCTCAGCATGTTGAGGAGTTCTGAAAGTTCAATTTCCTTTTCTTGTAAGTTGAAGTTCAGTATAAACTGGGCGTAAGTGGATGGAAGGGACTGGAGAATTAAATCCGTATAGAGTTCACTTTCCAACGTGGTCCCAAGTTCCGTGAGCTCCTCAATGTAGCCAATCATCTTAAGCACGTGGTCCGCTACCGATGATCCGACGGCCAACTTTGCCGAAAATAACTTCTTCGACACTTCGTATCTTGCGATACGAGACTGCTCTCCATACAGTTCTTTTGTATGAAGAAATATGGATTCCAAGTCCATATTCTCGTGCATCCTCTGATGTTCATTGTCCATAGAGGCAAGCACGAGGCATCTGGCCTTCGCGCAATCAATCTCCTAAGTCTTACGGATTTCCTTATCCGCGACGCTGGAGGTGGGACCTGGGACGGGGGGAGCTTTGGTGGTAAGAAGATACCCCAGCTTGTCGTAAGTGATTGCCATTTTGACATTCCTGAGCCAATCTTTGTAGTTTGGCCCTGTCAGTATGTTTTTATCTAGAAGTAACTTAAGTCCAGTCATTTCGATTTGGTCGCTGCAGGGGGAGAGAGAAGAAACACTTTAGCATGATGCTCTTGCAAGTTTAGAGTGGTTTTTAATTTATCTAAACAGGATGGCTCCCACTGTCTCTCGAATCCCTCCTCAAACCATAAAGGAAGAATCAGTCGGGATCAATCCCACCGCACAATACTTGCTTAACCGTTCAGCCAGGCCAGTGTCGGTACTTCGAGGGAGGTTTTCCAACGCTTTCGCGAAGTTCCTTAATTTAAGAACCTCTTTTCCCTGGGGGTGTAGCCCCGCTAACACCTTTCTAGGCACCTACTAGGTTTATAGCATTGATCGTTTGGTGAGAAATTTCCCGAGGAGTAGCATATACTCACAGTAGGATCGGGATCCAAATATCATCGCGTGACGAAACTGAAGGAATCCTACCAGAATCATCACACTCCAAATGGTATGCAAATCTAGCAAGTTTCAGTACTTATGAAACTCCCGATGTGGATTTTTGCCCCATGCTCTTATGACCTTGACTTTGACCAAAATATCATAAGTCACATGTCAAGTTCTGCCCGTCACTATCCAGGTTAATTTGGATCCATCCGTACCTACCCTTGACTTTGGCCAAAATGGCAGTACGACTGTTCCAAACCTACGCATCTATCTATGCTACACATGAACACCCAATAGCTACCAATCACTGTGCCTTGACTTTGGCCAACATACATAGCTTGAATACTATTGCCTATTCATGCGAAACGATCGAGGGCTACGAATGGTTTTGGTAAAACCGTGAACGTAGTGAACTTGATATAATCGATGGAACGAGATAGCTTTTAGAAGGAGTGGCTCAAGCTCCGCATTTAAAAGTTAGTTTTGAAAAGAACCGAGTGGTTTTTCGAAAGTGTTCCAACGACTTTAACTTGGTTTATTATCTTGCATTAGTCCTTTTAATGCGTGATATTCTTGCATTAGTTCTTTTAATGCGTCCCATCATTTAATCCTACCATTGCAGAAAACAACCAAAATATGACGTACGCTTATGCCATTCGCATTCGCCATGGGGCCCCGTCATCACCCGTTAGGTTACTTAACTAACGACAGAGCGGGGGCTGGGCTAGCGCGGCTGTAAAACATAAGCAACGTCTAAATAGTTATAAATATAGCAATGATAGACATTACAGATCACAGATGAATACATTGGATATACTAGGAATCCGCAATCCGTTCGAGCCTGCAACGAAAAGCGGATTACACGGTCGAGGTGAATAGCCAAAACCCCACCCAAGACCCCTACGGGTGCGGCAAACTACCCGCCAAGTACCTGGTAGTTTGTGCACCCCTCCATGGGTCTATCCTAGGAGCAAAAACAGTAAAAAGAATTATACAATGACGGCTACAACCCCGACCCGGTTGTGCGGCCATACAAATAATATTATTACATCAATTTACATATTACAAATGAATGAAAAAAAACAAAAGCTCATCTCACATCCACCCCGGCTATTCACCTGCGACAGTCCAACACATTCATATACACATTCCAATATCAAACACAGATCACAGAGATGTATAACCCCGACTAATCGACTTATAGCGATTAGCCGACGTTCAATACATACAAACATCACAGATATAACCAACATAGTCAAAATGTAGTGAAGTTCGGAAAAAATACGGAATTATAGGCCCCCAAAAACAAATTTCTATTCTGGAAAATCTGGGCACATATAATATATCTTAAAAATCCTAAAACCAATCCAGAGATACACTGCACCAAAATCGAGGCAGAGAGGAGACAAGACGGCCGCAGATCCGCGGCAACATAGCTTGCTGTTGCCGCGGAAACGCGGTCGTTTGGTCAGATCTCTGGCTCGTTTTTGGTGGTTATCTTTAAAAAACCCTGAGATGATTTTAGGTGCATAACAAATTTTGTTTTGACCAGAAAAAAATTTAACAGAAACTAGGGTTTTTGAAAAGCTTGGTTTTTGGATTTTTCGGTTCCGAACTTCGTTACACTTCACTACCTAGCTAGTTTATGTTTAGTTAGGCTCTGATACCACTGTAAGTCCACGTTGCGACCCCCGGTTCTTACGGGGAGGCGGAAACGGTATAAAAATCAAATTTTTAGCGCATGGGGCAACATGGACTAACAAAGTCGGGATCTTTTCTAAACTAAACTAGCTATCATGCTAAAGAGAGTTAGCTACTCGGATAAGAGGTTATACCTAACTTGAACTCCTTCTTCTTGAAACCTAGTAGAGGTTGATGGTTCTCTCCTCGTCGCCTTCTTCCGTCAAAAGATGGATCCACCTGATGGATCCACCTGAGGGTTCAACCTTCGGGCTCTTTCTCGAACTTAGAGTGAACTAGGATCTCCGGCTTGCCAAACCTTGAACCCTAGAGAGAGTAGAGAGTATCTATGGGGTGTTTTCTTTTCAAGGAGAGGGATTCTCAACACATGAGAAGGATTCTCCTTGAGCTTGAGGAAGAAGAAGATGAAATGAGGAGAGAGAATCAATATGATAGAATGAGCTATCTTTTTCCTTTTGCAACCATAACAAAAGGAAAAAGATTTATCTAATTAATAATAATAATTCAAAATGAAATAGTTGATGGTTGTATTTGGAATGACCACTATCATCACTTCATTAAATGAATGTAAGCTAGAATCAAGGAGTATCATTGCAAAGCAATGATGATGGTCAAACATTCAACCATGGTCAACAAGTCAACCATGGTCAACAAGTCAACAAAATCAACCATGACACAATTTCATTTAATTACTATTATTAATTGATATTTCATAAATCCATTAGGGTTTGGAAAAAGACGACTGTCAACTGTGCATACGCACCCGTTCCGAAACCCTAATGAAAGTCCTCTTCCTCCGCCTCAAACAACTGTGCATACACACCTGCATTCTCGTTCCGAGGAACATGAATACCGAGAGATAAAAGCAACCCCAAAACATATACCAGTATCTGGCTCAAACCAGAGCCTGCTAGTATAAACCGTCCGGACTCCAAACGTGCACAAGTGCGCGGATGAGAACGAACCCTGCCGCAAAACCATGCGACCTCTACTCAGTTTTGCCCAGAGGCGAATTGCCCTCGGTGTGGGACTCTAATGACTCGACACTACGCTGGCAGTGGGTTTAACCACAGACCGCAAGCGGCACTAGCTGTGCGTAACGGTCCCCAGGTAGATGCCGACAAGAAGACTGACGAGGTAAAACCCATCTGAACTCCTACTGAGTCTGAATGTGACATTCTCCGTACAGTCCGGTCTGTTCGTCTGATACATCGCATGTCGGGCCTAGGGGGCGGTAAACGTCAGTCCCCCAATAGCGGTACAAGTCGTGTCGGAGTGAAGCCCAAAACACCCTGAGATAACACTGGAAGCCTACCAGTATATCTCGCTTGCCCTGGCCAGGGACTACTCGTATAATGGCTCTCCTAGACACAGCGCGATGTCAACTCCCAATACCGGGAGAGACGAATTCTGTCTAACCGCCACTGCCTCCAAGTGCTTCGGGACTGCACCCAACTACCACCTATTTGCACGACTCCTTTGAGCCGTGGTAGGGTAGTAGTCAAAGTACAGTGGGAACACACTCGAGGCGAAGTGGCAGTGTCAAGTCAGCGGACTAAGCTGTACTCATGTCACCTGGGAACTGATAACTGACGATAGGTATAATACCAACCTGTCAGTTCCCGACGAGTCCTGTCCAGTGAACTCGTAACCCAACGAGCACCCGTATACTATCTCCAGTACGACGTACTGATGGCTGTGGGACAGACCATCTCCCACACTGGGATGAGAAGCGCATACGCTAGTCTACTCCGGAGTATCGATGCCCTGTCTCGATAGTCCTGCGACTAGGGACCTGTATAAGGATGTGCTTATAGATTACCCAGCCCCCACTAGTGTGACTGCCATCACAACGCTGGTAATCAAGCAAAGATCCTAAGGGCTCCACTAATGCGTATAAGTGATATATTAAAATAAACACATGTACACATTGAAGTAGAAACAAACCAAGTAGCATACTACTATAATGAGCAAGATTGTTTATACAAGGTGAATATCCCAAGCTTCCATTAAGTAATATACAAACTATTATGATACAGTAATGGCCTCTAGGGCATATACACTAACATAGTGTCACCTCAGTACACACTCGAGCCCCACTCGTGAAACATTACAGTTAAACAACAAAGTCGCCCGAACCAGAAAGCAAAGAAGGAACTGATGCAGTTGTTAACCGAGTCTTCAACTGCCGAAACTCCGCACACATGCCTCGGTCCAAAGAAAAGCAACCTCCTTCCCGGTCATTCCAGTCAACGGTGCAGCACTACACTAGCAATCCTGCACGAAACGGCGGTAAAAACCTGTTAAGCCCAAAAATCTGCGGACCTCCATCCTGCTCACAAGTCTGGGCCTAAGCTGTACGGCCACGATCTTCCTCGGAACCATACAAAACCGTCTCCCGTAACTACAAGACCTAGGAGTTAACATAAACAAGCCTGAAGGAACACTCCAAGAATCTAGCAAACCGCTGGGGCTCTCCCAATGGTTGCAAAACAAATCCTCAAGTGCTACTCTTGTCCCTCAAGACACATTAATTAGACCAGAATGTCGTCAATAACACAATAATAACTGGTCGAGAAACGGTCTGAAGAAATCCGGTTCATCACATCTACGAATGCTTCTAGGGCATTGGTGAATCCAATGACACATCAATACACACAAAGCCCGTAGCACGCACAAGGCAGTCTTCAGAATGTCATCACTCCGAACCCGCAACAATGATGACCTGATCCCGAACAAACTTAGAAAATGTCTCGTACTCTGGAGCTGATCGAAGAAATCGTCAATGCGAGGTAAAGGATACCTATCCGCACCGTAAGCCGGTTCAATTAACGATCCATCAATATACAACCTCAATCTGTTGTCTTTTTCTTGACGAACAGAAATAGGAGCTTCCAAAAGCGAAACACTCAGACGCACAATCCCCCCAACAAACAACTCTGCAGCTGATCCTTAAGCTCCCTAAGCTTCGCCGGCTCATCTGGAACAACGTCGGAAAACTCTCGCACGAAAGGAACCCGGTCCAACAAACCAACTATGGCTCCGGTATCACGAATGAACGCCAAGAATCCTCGAAATCCTCTTCTCAAAAGCCTACTAGCGAAAAGGCTGAATTCAAGCTGTGAGAGGCGGCACCACTGTCCCCCCACACAACAAGAACTGACTCGCCGGGAAAACAACACCTGACTGTTTTCTCGCGGTAGTCTACAGACGCCTAGCACGTAGCTAACCAGTCCATGCCCAGGAGAACGTCAATCCCAACATCTCTAGAGGGATCAAAACGACGGACGAATCTCTATCTCCTATCCGATTGGCACACAACTGAAATACGTGTTACGCAACAAAAGAATCGCTGACAGAAATTAACACAACAAACGGCTGATCTACCTAACACAACTCTTGTCCCAACCACGGCACAAGTGTGAAAAACAAACAAATACATCAAAAGAACATACGAATTAAGGATACCTTAAAACTCTGCATTGGACACCTGCGCTTCCCGATGAGTAGAAGCAAACTCTCGTGTCTGCCCCCTACCCGCAACTGGCTGAACTCCTCCTCTGCTAGACTGATCCCTCTGAGCGAACCCTCCGCGTCCCTGACGTCTCAGAAAATGGCCCTGACGAGGTGCTAAAGAACAATGTCTGACGAAATGTTGAAGGCTTCCGCATCGAAAACATCCACGCGCTGACTACTAACCCTCCTGGGGATGAGAGCTGAACGACTGTCCTCATCCTAAGCCTCTGCTACTCCCACGACGGTCACTAAATCTGTCTCGACGACTAAGCCTCTGTCTCTGGGCTGGTACACCGGTACGAATCCTCCACTATTCCGGAACTCTCAAAGTCTCTGGAAGACGTGCCTTGTCAACTGGGGCTGCATCCACCGGTGCTATGTAGGTGACGGACTGCTGCATGCTGATCGTTAGGAACAATTGGGTAACAGGGGTGACAACCTCCTGTCGCTGCGCTCGAACGGTCTCAACCAATGAACTCATCGTCTGGTGCAAGTCCTGCATCTCTGCCACAAGCCTAGCGAGCCGATCTGTCGAAGGCGGATCCGTCTGAACCTGTGCAACTAGCATGCCATCCTGGTCAGTGCTTATCTCACCCGAACCAACTCTGACCTCGGCCCTCGCTGCATCACTCTGAGTCCCCATAGTCATCGGCGGCAAGGCTATAAATGGAAATAAGATTCGATAAGAACACAGAAATCGAATCGGAAGGATATGAATCATCAAAGAAGGAATTTCAAGCAATGTACTTAGGTCACTTTAGGCGGAGTACCGCATCGTGAGTATGCTGCAGACATACACACACTACGTTACTCTGCTTAAACTACCTAGTCCATCATACCAAGGTCATCCTACACTCCGAAAGGTAAAACCTAGCGCTCTGATACCAACTTTGTCACGACCCGAAATTGGCACGTGACGGCCCTAATACTACGCAACGCCTACAAACGTAACGCAGTAAAAGAAAGCCAAAACCCAGAAATCTAAACCATTAAAAAAGACAAGAAAAGATGATAGAAGTTTTAAAACATTTGAAATCACAACCCAAATTCTTTAAAATTCCAATTTTTCTTTCTTTAAAATTATGGCAGCACCTCCTTTGTAAAAACTAGCGCCAAAAATGGGTACAACATAAATATAAATGAAGTATCCCCAAACGGGAGCAAATATACGCTCAAAGGTGGAAAACAATCACCACAACAAATATACGACGCCGTAGCGAAGAAATAAAAGACGATAGAAAGAAAGCTGTATAAAAGACAAACAGGTCATGAATAATATACAATATCGTCCTCACCAAGTCTCCAAGTCAACAAAATAATAGTAGATGGAGAGTACAAGGATACAACGAATATACAATACAACAATACGGATAACCACAAAACCCACTTAAGCAAAACTGCACACTATGAGCTGAAGCGGTATCCGCAGCAAAATATGATCAGATAGATGAATAGCCTGCCTCGACTACTCTGGGGAACACCCTGCAAAACAACTGTGGCACAACGGGGGTGAGTTGCCAACTCGTGAATAGTAAATAACATATGCAGCTAATCGCAAGTATGCACGTATATCGTGAATCTAACAAATGCAATTAATAGCAATAAAAGGTCATATGAATGCAATAATCATGAAAAGTACACTAGCAGGTACAACTAATACATGAAACAATAATAATATGACAATCAGTATGCAATAATCATGCAATAATGATATGCAAATGTGTAAATGCAACAATCATGAAAGGTACACTAACAGGTACAACTAATACATGAAACAGTGCATAACAATAAATGTGGAGTACGGAATGAAATATGTCATTTCCACGGAATTCTGACATCGTGGTAGGATCACAATCCATCAAGACAATCTAAATCCCAATTTCCTCAAATCTGCCCCCAAATTAGCTCTCATATCATATAAGTCTCACAAATCCTTAATGTACAATATCGAATAAATCTCCTATATCCTGAATGTACAAAATCAAGTGAATCTCATATATCCTTTATGTACAATATCAAGTAGTGTCATATGTCCTAAATCGAATATCAAGTGAATCTCTTATAACCTAGGTATATTTGCATGAATAAATATGATGTATATAAAATTAATGTTAATACACATATATTAGCGTCTCATTCCACTAATATTGGTATAAAAGCATATATAACAGCGTCCTAATCCACTGTTATATATACTAAGAAGTAAATAGAAATATCATGAAACCAATGTGCCAAGTATCGACGCAGAAATGTTGTTCTATCAGGTGCTGTCACCAAAACTGGCACCCTGATAGGTACGTGTCATACGCTATCCCGAAAGCTCGAGTGCTTAGCTTTGACCCTCGCCTTTCGATGTATCCATACGTACATGACTCCCGTCGGTATCCCCATGATAACCGCCGAGTCATTGGTAATGTCACCGAATGGTATGGTTCCCCTACCGGGCTCATCGGCGTGGTACATCGACATCCTTTTCTTGCCCCGTGGTACCTCCGGGCCACACCATGTACCCTCATACGGCCTCGACGCCTCCTCGTAGGGGTATATATGTTAGTTATATGTATGCCCTAGAGGCCATTGCTATACATAGGATGTATATTGTAGTGGATGCTGGGACATATATAGGGAGGACTTTCTTGCTCGACATGATAGTATGCTATCTGGTTGCTCTTTACCTTAACGTGTACACTGATTGTCTCTCTGTTACATGTTGGTAAAGCCCTTAGGATGAGTACTTGACTACCTGGACTATGATGCGGATCATACTAGTGGGGACATGGTAGTCCAAAAGTGCATCCTTCAAAGTCCCTAGTCGTGGGTATATCGAGACGGGGTATCGATATACCAGAGTAGACTAGCGTATACCTTCTCGACCCATACAGATGGGCGATGGATGATCCCATATCCATTGGTGTTTGACATCAGAGATGATATGCGGGTGCTCAGTGGAGACTGGGTACACTGGACGGACTCGTCGAGAACTCCCAGATGGTATTATACCTTACGTCAGATGGCAGTTCTCTGGTGACACTGGTACAGAGTAGTCTGTTGACCCGAGATCGTCATAGAGTCTTGTGTGGTTCCCACTGTGCTTTGATTTCCATCTTACCACGTCTAAGAGGGCGTGCAAAACGGTGGTTTTTGGGTACAGTCCCGAATCACATGGAGGCAATGAGCGATAGGAGGGGATTCGTCTCTCCCGGTATAGGGAGTTGATGTTGCACTGTGTTCGATTGGCTATAACCGGAAATCCCTGGCCAGGGTTGCTGAGATTTACTGGTAAGTGTTACCAGTAGTTTCTCGAATTGTTATAGACCTCATATCGACACAACTTATCGAGCTATTGAGGACTGACGTTTACCACTCCTAGGCGAGATATGCGACATATCAGACGATCAGACCGGACTGTACGGTAAGTGTTACTGGTTGGATTCACAGGAGTGTGAGCGGGCTTGCTCGTCGATCTTCTGATCGCTCAATACCCGGGTGGCCGTTATGTTTAGCAGACCGCTTGCGGCTTGTGGGTGCTTGATATGATCATCACCTGCTGCCGGCGTATTGACGAGTCTTTAGAGTCCTACACAGAGGTTTCCTGGGTCAAGCGAAACGAAATAGGAGCGCATATGAGATATGTGCGGGACCGAGAATGATACCAGTATGTGATACTGTATTCGATTCTCGCGATTTGTAACATTGATCGGTTATATGCGTTATAGCTGGGTTATCGGATCAAGTGTTGATTCGATAAGTTGTTACTATTGATATTAGTCGGTTATATGCGATATGACCGGGTCGTTAAATCAAGTGTTGATTTAACGATTTAATGTATAATTATATATTTGATATATTACTTTGCATTAACTAGTATTGGTTCACTTTAAATGGATTTTCTCACTCGCTTGTGCACATTGTATATGTGATATATTTTTTTGTGCACTTGATTGTATCATGTTTGATGATACATGATTGCTAGGGTTTATGTAAAGAGTTAAACCTTAGTTAAGTAAATGGTTAGGGTTTTTATATATTTATTCTTTCATTTATCTTTTAATTTGGATTAAAAGAAATGAGAAAAGAAAAACAAAAGGGTTGCTTTCAACATGAAGCTTGTTGAAGCTTCATGAAGCTTTGACCAAAGTGACTCTTTTGTCTTCATCTCCTAAACCCTAACCATTCATTTAACCTTAATTATTTCTCTACACATTACCATGGTTAATTTTATGATAAGAATCATTTTATTATTCTTTTCATAATAATTTATCATATCATTATCTTCATCTTCTTCTTCTTCTTCACATGAAGAAAGCTTGCCTCATTAATGGCAAGTGAAGAAATCAAGTGAGAAATCCAATTCTAAAGTGAACCCACTTCCTATTTCTTCATCCTCTACCTCTTGCCAAGTAGTATAGAGTGTTTTCTTCACAAGTTTCATGACTTGGTGAAGTGGGAGCTTGATCTAGTGATGCCTCGACGTAGATCATCTTCGGCACGAAGCCGACGACCTTGCCCGCCCATTTCTCCGATGAAGCCGACGCTAGAGCCCGGGTTTCCATTTGGACAGCGAGGAGACTTCATTGCGGAGCTATGGAGGTGGAGGACCGGATCTACAAGGGTTGTATTTCCGTTCTTTTAGTTTAGTTGTAAACTAGTTTCATTGTTTCGCCTATATATCTAGTTAACGATCCGTATTAGGGTTTCTCGGCACCCGTAAAATTTGAAATTGGCATGGTTGATGCCTTGTGAGACCTCATTAGTGTGCCTAGGAACCCTACAGTGGTATCAGAGCCTAGCTAGAGCCTTAGGCGATGCGTAGACAAAGTTTGAAACCCGAACGAACCGAAAACCTAACCCCAAAATAGCTCTCTGTACTTTTTTCAAATTTGTGGATTTTTGTATATTAAAAATATGCAGAAAAATCAGCAGGGAATCCTAAGAATTACTGTGCAACACGTGTCCATGATTCCACTATAACGCGGCGGAACCGCGGCACAAGCATGGCTTGTGCGGCGGTTCCGCGGCCATTTTTTCGTATCTTGCATTGATTTTGGCACAGTAATTCATATGTTGCAGTGCTGGTTTTTCTGGGAATTTTTAACCTTTATTCGAGAGTTGAATATTCTGGGTTGTTTTGGGGATTCGTTTATTCGATCGGATTATCAGATTTTGTCTATGCGGTTTCCGGATAATTTTTGAATATGTTAAAAAGTTCGACCGGATATAAATACCCAACTTTTCCCCTGTCGGAAATTTCCAAGTGTTGGATCTTCCCGTGGTTTAAAGACGTTCTAAGTAGTGCAAGTAATGCGATGGTCCCTCTGGAAGACAACAAACCTTAACTCGATTATGTGACCGTCTTGAACTGCCCTTTGAACCTTCGGGTTTGGGACAGTACGGCGTGCCACATGTGAGGCGTTGGCTTGACCCTTCTACGGCTGGACCGTTGGTACTGAGGCACGAAGTGAATGTCTTTGAACTTATTTCATGAGTTGAGCTGTTTCGGGAAAACTTGGGTGTTCGATTGTTCGATCGGAAAGTTTAACATTTTCTATCTTATTCGGAATTTGATACAATACTTGGAATCCACAAGTAGTTATGAGATAACTGAATGAATGTTATAAATCTAGCGGTTTAGTCTCACTTGATCGGTTGCCACGGAATTTTGATGTGATCAAAAGTCCGTCGCAATCACATAGCGTACGCGGATACTCGCCGGGTAAACTTAATAGACAGCCTCACTCCATAGCCCCGACCAAGTGACTGTAGGAGAACCCCGTCGCCGAAAGCATCCGTTTGGGTGCTCCCGGTAGCGGTATTCCGCGTTGGTGCACTTCGTCGACGGTATCGGGGGTGCTGCCGTCTACTGAAGTTTGCGACGAGCATTCGATCAGGATGTCGGGAATCTTGTTGAATTGCCCGACTTGATATTGAAAAGTGTTTTCGATTTTGAGACTAAAATGCGGGGTTTATAATTGTTAGGCATGTGATGTCTAAGGTATTCATTTGATTAGGCATGCGATGTCTGTGCAGATTGCGGATTCCAACTGTTGTAGTTTTACACTTTCTTTTCTGTGACCGTAAGTGTACTATGTGATATCGCCGATTTCGTTGCTGTATATCAACGACAATTGGGATGCGCATATTTACTTACGTTGATGACATGTGATGTTATGTGTTGCTGGATATGTTATATTGGATCGTCGTGTTTGAATAGACGGGGGTTTTTATGTGAGATGAGTGTTTTTCATTTTCATTCATGTAATAACTTGTATGTAATATTCTTTTATTGGGGCACTTCCAGGTTGCGGAAGATTTCACCTTTTGTATATTATTTACTTTTCCGCACTAGGATAGACCCAAGGAGGAGGGCACAAGTAACCGGGTTCTGGGGTCCAGTGGGAGACCAACTCGAGGAGTCGAGTCTGGGTCTCCTAACTCTAGAATTGGTAGGGTTGCTTGCCGCTCTCGTAGGGGTCTAGGGGTGTGGGTTTGGCTATTCATCACGACCGTGGAATCCGTGTTTTATACTGTCTCATATTGAAAACACGGACGTCCTAGTATATCCAATATTTCATATGTTTCTTCTGCTGCGATATCTGTCATGTGATCATGTGATGTTCTGTGATGGATACTGTATATAGTATAAATGATATATTATATAGGCGTTACTTATGTTTTACACCCGCGCTAGCCCTGCCCCGCTCTGCTGTTAGTCACCTAACCTAACGGTGCACGAGGGGATATCGAGGCAAATGCGGATGGCATAAGTGTACGTCGCATTTATCTGTGATGTTTAGGTAACTTTAATGATGGGACTTCATTAATGAGATTAATGAAATAAAAGAAACCTAAGATGTTGTAGAATCGAATTTCAAAATAAAACAGGTAGCTACAGTTCTTGCTTTGCACAGCGGTATATGTGATATATCCTGCACCTTATTCGATGAGGAAAGGACCGAGATCCCTTCACCGGGAGTGACTCCTTTAGCAATAACTGGCAGATGCTACACACTCGGTTTGTCTTTTGATTGCTTTTAAGAGTTTTTGCTTTGCACAGTGATATATATGATATATCCCGCACCTCATTCGACGAGGAAAGGACCGAGATCCCTTCACCGGGAGTGACTCCTTTAGCAATAACTGGCAGATGCTACACACTCGGTTTGTCTTTTGATTGCTTTTAAGAGTTTTTGCTTTGCACAGTGATATATATGATATATCCCGCACCTCATTCGACGAGGAAAGGACCGACGATCCCTTCACCGGGAGTGACTCCTTTAGCAAAACTAGAAAAGCCTCAAAAGCACTCCATTTTTTAAATCATTTGATTCTACAACGATATAAAGTTCATTACGCAAAAGGTTTTCTTAAAAACCTGACGTAGCCCTCCGTCATTTCAGATAAGTCCTAGTTAGTATTCGTGCTGCGTTTGTTGACTCAGTCAAGGCGTAGTGTGCGGTAGCTGATTAGTGCTTATCTGCAACGCATATGATGCGATTGGATTAGGGTAGTCGTGCGGCCTTGTTGACTCAGTCAAGGGTCGTGCGGGTGGGTTTAATTCAATCAAGAAATGACAGGTTGAACTTTACTTGTGGTCTATGATTTGTTGACTCAGTCAAGGTCATAGATCGCTTGGGGCAAAATATTATCGGGAATTTCAAGTGTTGAAATTTGCAATGAGATTGCATGCCTTCTATGAGATAGTTGGATCCCGATACCCGCTGCGAGTAAGAGTTACTCCTGGGAGAGTTTTACACATTACAATTAGCCAATCAAGTAGGTGTCTAGAAAGGTGTCAACGGGGTTACGCCTCTGGGAAAACGAGTTTTACATTAATTAGGTTCGTGCGAAAGCACGGGGGACCTCCCTCAAAGTACCGACACTGGCCTGGCTGAAAGATTGGCGAACTTGTAGTGTGTAATTAATCCCGGCTAGTCTTTCCTTTTAGGGTTTGAAGGAAGATTTGATAAAAAGCAGTGGGAGCCATCCTGATTAGATAAAATAATAACCAATCTATTCTTGCAAGAGCGCACGCAGAGTGTTTTCTTCTCTCTCTCTCTTGGTAGCGACCATATCACGCCTTAATCAAGATAATAATACGGATTATTGACCGAACCCGCTTGTTATACTGAGCTGGGGAACGTTGGTCCCGCTCCAACTTATAATTGTTATAAGACAGAGTAGGAAATTGGGGATTACCAGAATTCCCGTGCAGCCCAAACGAAGAGAGTGCATGATGATGCATCATCTTCAGGTGTGTTCGTTACAAAAAACTGTTTCTCTGTATCCTCTACGTCTTGGGTATGTTATACCAGATCAGGATCCCAGATATGTAATCTGTTACATAGGGCTACAGATAGGTAGAGAACTGAGAACGGGTGATAAGTTTCATGAGACAGAAAACGGGGCAAGTGTTGCAGCCAAGTTTGTTGGTCACTGTCACCCTGTATTACCAATACATTGATTCTGAACGAATGTTATTAGATACCGAACCTGATATACAAAATCATATCAGTCTCTTTATTAGTAAAGAAAGGATATAATTTTGTATTGTTGGATAATGTTTTGAACATTTCCTATATCAAAAGTTGATCGGTTCAGGCACATTATCTAAAAGCATTGATGTTCTAAATCAAACTACAGTTGTTTAGTATACGGAACACACACAAGAGGAAGAGTTCAGAAATGAACAAATTCTTCTTGAGGCATTGTAGACTAGGTCATATCAATGCGACCCGACTAGCTGAAGTTACATTTAGATGCATATTTAAATCAGTTTGAATTTACATCTTGTGAAACTTGCCAGTCATGTCACAAAGATATAATGACACCAGCTCTGTTTATTGGAAATAGAGAAAGAGTTAGTGAACTCTTAGGACTTATACATGATAATGTATGTAAGGTCCCCTGTCTACACATGCCAGGACTGATTCGTTATACTTCATTACATTCTCTGATGATCTTTCGAGTTTCAGACCTATGTTCCTGTTGAAACACTAGTCCGAACCTTTTGAGATATTCACAGAATATAAGTTAGAAGTAGAGAACCAAAATACGGGTATAAGTATTATGTACTTTGATGTGATCAAGGAGGAGAATACTTGAGCACGAAATTCTTGGACTTTTCTAAAGGAGAATGAGATTCTATCTCAGCATTACTCCTCCGTATACACCATAGCACGATGGTATATCGAGGCGGAGCAATCACACCCTATATGATAAGGTGTGCTCTATGATGAGTACTACTGAGTTACCTATTTCCTTTTGCGAGTTATGCACTTGAGAAGCTGCATACCTATTGAATATGGTTCGAATCATATCAGTTGCCTACCACTTCATATTTAATATGATAAGGGAAGAGCCCATCTCTTAAGTTAGTTAAGATTTGGGGTTGTCCGGGCTATGTCTAAAAGCAAAATCCGGACAAGCTCGAGGCAAGGTCTGTTATGTAGAACTGGAAAGGTTCCAGCTATACAAACTGCAGCTGATGATTTGAAAGAACCAAAGGATTCAATAGTTACCAACGAACCTCAGCCTCTCCGCTGATCTAGTAGGGTTCCTCACCCACCTGAGAGATACTTCGGTTTCTCGATGACAGTGGGAGCGAGGATTGCATCATGGGATGATGACCCAACTGGTTTCGAGCAGGCCATCAGGAGTGTGACTCTGTAAGAATAGCTGGATTCTTAGCGATCTGAGATGGAATCCTTATACACCAACAAAGTATGGACTTTGGTTGCTATATCTGAAGGGTTAAATTCCCATCAGGAGCAAGTATATCTTGAGAAGATTACTTGGTGTAGATGGAAAAGTTGAGACTTTCAAAGCTAGACTTGTTAAAGGTTTTCGTCATCGACCAGGCGTGGATTATGATGAAACCTTTTCAAGTAGCTATGCTTAAGTCCATCCAGATCCTACTTGCCACGGCTACATACCATGACTACGATATCTGGCGGTTGGGTGCCATGACTGCTTTTCTAAATGATGTTTTAGAAGAGAACGTCTATAAGTACACAGCCAGAGGGCTTCGTAGACAGTGGGAGCAGCGGAAACGTGTACAAGATGCTTTATAGGATAAAGCAGGTATCGCGGAGTTGGAACATCTGTTTTGATGTATTAGTCAAACAGTTTGACATCATCAAAATGGTAGATGAACCTTGTATATACAAAAAGGTAGTAGGGAGTATGGAGATGATCTTAGTAGAGTACGTGGATGACATACTCTTGATAGGGAAGGAGTTTCCTATGCTACGCTCGGTCAATCTCCGCTTATCACAATGATTCTCCATATAGGATCAAAGTGATACCTCCTAAATTCTGGGTTTTGGATCTATGAGATAGATCTAATTGGATGTTAGGATTCTCACTAAATGCTAGTGAGATGGTATCAAATGATCATGGGGAGAATCACTGGAAGGGTTCCAGGGTGATAAGGACGACTGAAAGTCAGTCACAGGCATTGTCTTTACCCTCAGTAAAGGAACGGTATGTTGGAAGAGTTCCAAGCTAGATACCGTGGCTAACTAGACGATAAAGACAGGATACATCGCTACTTGAGATGCTACCAAAGAGGCAGTCTGGATGTATTTTTGTTCATAAGATGAACTTAGTTCCTCCCATTGTGTGACAATGGAGTTGTGGCTTATGCCAAGGAACGCCCGTCCCATCAGTGATCTAGACATATTCTAAGACAGTATCACCTGATCATGGAGATAGTTGATCTCCAGGGTGATCGCGGTTAGGAGAGTAGACTCAGAGGACAGCACGGCGGATCCACTCACAAAGGCCTTTTCCCAGAGAGAGACTTTTATGGGATGGTTGAGTATGAGATACTACAACCACTGCTATCAGATGGCCCTAGTGCAAGTGGGAGATTGTTAGTTATATGTATGCCCTAGAGGCCATTGCTATACATAGGATGTATATTGTAGTGGATGCTGGGACATATATAGGGAGGACTTTCTTGCTCGACATGATAGTATGCTATCTGGTTGCTCTTTACCTTAACGTGTACACTCATTGTCTCTCTGTTACATGTTGGTAAAGCCCTTAGGATGAGTACTTGACTACCTGGACTATAATGCGGATCATACTAGTGGGGACATGGTAGTCCAAAAGTGCATCCTCCAAAGTCCCTAGTCGTGGGTATATCGAGACGGGGCATCGATATACCAGAGTAGACTAGCGTATACCTTCTCGACCCATACAGATGGGCGATGGATGATCCCATATCCATTGGTATTTGACATCAGAGATGATATGCGGGTGCTCAGTGGAGACTGGGTACACTGGACAGACTCGTCGAGAACTCCCAGATGGTATTATACCTTACGTCTTAGTATATCCAATATTTCATATGATTCTTCTGCTGCGATATCTGTGATGTGATCATGTGATGTTCTGTGATAGATACAGTATATAGTATATATGATATATTATATAGGCGTTACTTATGTTTTACACCCGCGCTAGCCCTGCCCTGCTCTGCCGTTAGTTACCTAACCTAACGGTGCACGAGAGGACATCGAGGCGAATGCGGATGGCATAAGTGTACGTCGTATTTATCTGTGATGTTTAGGTATTTAAATGATGGGACTTCATTAATGTGATTAATGAAAATAAAAGAAACCTAAGATGTTGTAGAATCGAATTTCAAAACAAAACAGGTAGCTACAGTTCTTGCTTTGCACAGCGGTATATGTGATATATCCTGCACCTTATTCGATGAGGAAAGGACCGAGATCCCTTCACCGGGAGTGACTCCTTTAGCAATAACTGGCAGATGCTACACACTCGGTTTGTCTTTTGATTGCTTTTAAGTGTTTTTGCTTTGCACAGTGATATATATGATATATCCCGCACCTCATTCGACGAGGAAAGGACCGACGATCCGTTCACCGGGAGTGACTCCTTTAGCAAAACTGGAAAAGCCTAAAAAACACTCCATTTTAAAATCATTTGATTCTACAACGATATCAAGTTCTTTACGCAATAGGTTTTCAGAAAAACCTGTCGTAGCCCTCCGTCAATTCAGATACGTACTAGTTAGTATTCGTGCTGCGGTTGTTTGGCCTCCGTCAAGGCGTAGTGTACGGTAGCTAACTAGTGCTTATCTGCTAGCATATGATGCGATTGGATTAGGGTATTCGTACGGCGTTGTTTGGCCTCCGTCAAGGGTCGTGCGGGTGGGTTTAATTCAATCAGGAAATGACGGGTTGAACTTGACTAGCAGACTATGGGTTGTTTGGCCTCCGTCAAGGTCATAGCGAGCTAGGGGCAAAATATTATCAGGAATTTCAAGTGTTGAAATTCGCAATGAGATTGCATACCTTCTATGAGATAGTTGGATCCCGATACCCGCTGCGAGTAAGAGTTACTTCTGGGAGAGTTTTATACATTACAATTAGCCGATCAAGTAGGTGTCTAGAAAGGTATCAACGGGGTTACGCCTCTGGGAAAACGAGGTTTACATTAATTAGGTTCGTGCGAAAGCACGGGGGACCTCCCTCAAAGTACCGACACTGGCCTGGCTGAAAAATTGGCGAACTTGTAGTGTGTAATTAATCCCGGCTAGTCTTTCCTTTTAGGGTTTGAAGGAAGATTTGATAAAAAGGAGTGGGAGCCATCCTGATTAGATAAAATAAAAACCAATCATTCTTGACAGAGCGCACGCTGAGTGTTTTCTTCTCTCTCTCGCCAGGTAGCGACCCTATCACGCCTTAATCAAGATAATAATACGGATTATTGACCGAACCCGCTTGTTATACTGAGCTGGGGAACGTTGGTCCCGCTCCAACTTATAATTGTTATAAGACAGAGCAGGAAATAGGGGATTACCGGAATTCCCGTACCGCCCAAACGAGGAGAGTGCATGATGATGCATCATCTTCGGGTGTGTTCATTATATAGAACTGTTTCTCAGTGTCCTTTACATCCTGGGTATGTGATACCAGATCAGGATCCCAGATATGTAATCTGTTACATAGGGCTACAGATAGGTAGAGAACTGAGAACGGGTGATAAGTTTCATGAGGCAGAAAACGGGGCAAGTGTTGCAGCCAAGTCTGTTGGTCACTGTCACCCTGTATTACGAATACATTGATTCTGAACGAATGTCATTATATACCGAACCTGATATACAAAATCATATCTGTCTCTTTATTAGTAAAGAAACGGTAAAATTTTGTATTGTTGGATAATGTTTTGAACATTTCCTATATCAAAAGTTGATCTATTCAGGCACGTTATCTAAAAGCATTAATGTTCTAAATCAAACTACAGTTCTTCGTATACAGAACACATACAAGAGGAAGAGTTCAGAAATGAATGAATCCTTCTTGAGGTATTGTAGACTAGGTCATATCAATGGGACCCGACTGGCTGAGTTACATTTAGATGCATATTTAAATCAGTTTGAATTTACATCTTGTGAAGCTCGCCAGTCATGTCACAAAGATAAGATGACCACAGCTCCGTTTACTGGAAACAGAGAAAGAGTTAGTGAACTCTTGGGATGATACATGTTGATGTATGTAGGTCCCCTGTCTACACATGCCAAGACTGGTTCTTTATACTTCATTACGTTCTCTGATGATCTCTCAAGATTCAGACATATGTTCCTGTTGAAACATAAGTCCGAACCTTCTGAGATATTCACAGAATATAAGTTAGAAGTAGAGAACCAAAATATGGGTATAAGTATTATGTCCTTTGATGAGATCAGGGAGGAGAATACTTGTGCATGGAATTCCTGGACTATTCTAAAGGAGAATGAGATTCTCTCTCAGTATTACTCCTCCGTATACACCATAGCAGATGGTATATCGGGGCGGAGCAATCACACCCTATTTGATATGGTGTGCTCTATGATGAGTACTACTGAGTTACCTATTTCCTTTTGGGAGTTATGCACTTGAGAATTGTTAGTGTATATGCCCTAGAGGCCATTACTGTATCATACTAGTTTGTATATTACTTAATGGAAGCTTGGGATATTCACAGTTGTATATACAATCTTGCTCGAAATGGTAGTATGCTACTTGGTTTGTCTCTGCTTTAATATGAGCATGTGTTTCTTTTAGCATATTGCTGGTATACATATTAGTAGAGCCCTTAGGATCTTTGCTTGATTACCAGCGTTGTGATGGCGCTCGTACTCGTGGGAGTTGGGTAATCTATAAGCACATCCTTATACTGGTCCCTAGTCGTTGGACTATCGAGACAGGGTATCGATACTCCGGAGTAGACTAGCGTATGCGCTTCTCATCCCAATGTGGGAGACGGTCTGTCCCACAGCCGTTAGTACGTCGTACTTGGGATAGTATGCGGGTGCTCGTTAGGTTACGAGTACACTGGACAGGACTCGTCGGGAACTGTTGGTTGGTAATATACCTATCGTCAGTTATCAGTTCCCAGGTGACGTGAGTACAGCTTAGTCCGCTGACTTGACACTGTCACTTCGCCTCGAGTGTGTTCCCACTGCACTTTGATTACTACCCTACCACGGCTCAAAGGAGTCGTGCAAACAGATAGTTTTTGGGTGCAGTCCCGAAGCACTTGGAGGCAGTGACGGTTAGACAGGATTCGTCTCTCCCGGTATTGGGGGTTGACATCGCGCTGTGTCCAGGAGAGCCATTACACGAGTAGTCCCTGGCCAGGGCAAGCGAGATATGCTGGTAGGTTTCCAGTGTTATCTCAGGGTGTTCTTGGCTACACTCCGACATGACTTGTACCGCTATTAGGGGACTGACGTTCACCGCCCCCTAGGCCCGCCATGCGATGTATCAGACGAACAGACCGGACTGTACGGAGATTGTCACATACAGGCTCAGTAGGAGTGCAGATGGGGATCACCTCGTCAGTCTTCTTATCGACATCTATCTGGGGACCGTTACGTACAGCTAGTGCCGCTTGCGGTCTGTGGTTAAACCCACTGCCAGCGTAGTGTCGAGTCTTTAGAGTCCCACACAGAGAGCTATTCGCCCTTAGGCAAAATGAGTAGAGGTCGCATGGTTTTGCGACAGGGTTCGTTCACATTCGCGCACTTGTGCACGTTTGCTGTCCGGACAGTTTATACTAGCGGGCTTTGGTTTAAGCCGGATCCTAGTATATGATTCGAGATTGGTTTTTCTCAGTGTATTCGTGTTCCTCGGATCACGAATGCAGGTGCGTATGCACAGTTGCTTGAGATTCAGGGAGAGGACCTTGTTTAGGGTTAATGGCTATTGTCATTTTATTAACCCTATTGCTTTTGTGTGTATTATAGTTAATTGATAATTAGCTTAATAATTGTGCATGGTTGTTGTTGTTGACAATTTGACTTCATTGACTTGTTGACCTTGTTGACAACTTGACCATAATCATTTCATTTGGAAGATGCTCTTTGATCTTTGCAAATTGAAATGATAATGGTCATGTCATGATTTACCATGACAATTTTCAAGCTAATTATTCAATTAAAATAATGCACACATATTAGTGAGAATGGCTCACTAATAATTCATTCTCTCATATCATTTCTCTCATATCATTTCTCTCTCTTGTTCATCCTCTCCCTCAAGCTCTCTCCCTCTCATGTGTTGAGAAACAAAAAGCTTGAGAAAAACCTTCACTTGATCTTCTCTACTCTCTTCTAGGGTTCAAGTCTTAGCATTTCTTGCACTCTAGTTACTCCTAACTTGGAGTTGAAGCTAAAGGTCGAGGCTTTCGGGTGGATCCTTCTTTGACGGGAGAAGACAAGCAAGGTGACCTCTTTCTACCATTCCAAGGAGCAAGGAGAGAAGGACTTTGAGCTCAAGGTATAACCTTTCCATCACTTAGCTACTTTGTAGTTAGCTTTAGCAAGTTTATGTTTAGCAAAGATCCTTAAAGCTTGGTCCATGTTGCCTATAGTTGATAAAAATCCAATTTTTATTATGTTTTCCGCCTCCCCGTAAGCACCGGGGTGGGCAACGTGGACTTACAGTGGTATCAGAGACTAACTAAACCTAAACTAGCTAAGTAGTTAAGTGTAACGAAGTTTCGAAACCGGAAAATCGAAAAACCAAACTCGCAAAACCCTAAGTTTCTGTTAATTTTTTTTCTGGTCAAAATAAAATTTGTTATACACCAAAAATTATCTCAGGGTTTTGTTAAGAACACCACCAAAAACGAGACAGAGAGTCGACCAAATGGGCGCGGATCCGCGGCGCTAGCAAGCTATTGCGCCGCGCATCCGCGGCCGTCTTGTCTCTTCTCTGCCTCGATTTTGGTGCAGTGTGTTCCTGTGTTGGTTTTGGGATTTTTAGGATATGTTATATGTGCCCAGATTTTCCAGAACTAAAATTTACTTTTGGGGGCCTATAAATCCGTATTTTTTCGGAACTTCACTACACTTTAACTATATCGGTTATATCTGTGATGCTTGTATGTATTGAACGTCGGCTAATCGCTATAAGTCGATTAGTCGGGGTTATACATCTCTGTTATCTGTGATTGTTATTGGTTTGTGGATATGAATGGATTGGATTGTCGTGGGTGAATAGCCGGGGTGGATGTGAGATGAGCGTTTTTTTTCTTTCATTCATTTGTAACATGTAAATTGATGTAATAATATTATTTGTATGGCCGCACAACCGGGTCGGGGTTGTAGCCGTCATTGTATAATTCTTTTTACTGTTTTTGCTCCTAGGATAGACCCATGGAGGGGGTGCACAAACTACCGGGTATCTCGAAGTGCCGAGTGGCCTACTCACGGTGGTGAGGGAGGTTGCTTCGCTTCGGGTGCTTGGCGGGTAGTTTGCCGCACCCGTAGGGGTCTTGGGTAGGGTATTGGCTATTCACCGCGACCGTGTAATCCGCTTTACGTTGCAGGCTCGAACGCATTGCGGATTCCTAGTATATCCAATGTATTCATCTGTGATCTGTAATGTCTATCATTTCTATATATTTATATATAATAACTATTTAGGCGTTGCTTATGTTTTACAGCCGCGCTAGCCTAGCCCCCGCTCTGTCGTTAGTTAAGTAACCTAACGGGTGATGACGGGGCCCCGTGGCGAATGCGAATGGCATAAGCGTACGTCATATTTTGGTTGTTTTCTGCAATGGTAGGATTAAATGATGGGACGCATTAAAAGAACTAATGCAAGAAATAAACCAAGTAAAAGTCGATTGGAACACTTTGAAAACCACTCGGTTCTTTTCAAAACTAAACTTTTAAACGCGGAGCTTGAACCACTCCTTTTAAAAGCTATCTTGTTCCATCGATTATATCAAGTTCACTACGTTCACGGTTTCGCCAAAACCATCCGTAGCCCTCCGTCGTTTCATATAAATATTCAATAGTATTCAAGCTGTGTTTGTTGGCCTTAGTCAAGGCACAGTGTTTGGTAGCTGGTGGGTATTCATATGTTGCATAGATAGAATGCGTTGGTTTGGGACAGTCGTATTGCTTTGTTGGCCATAGTCAAGGGTATATACGGGTGGGTTCAAATTAACCTGGATAACGACGGGTAGAACTTGACATGTGACTTATGATTTGTTGGCCTTAGTCAAGGTCATAAGAGCATGGGGCAAAAATCTACATCGGGAGTTTCAAAAGTACTGAAACTTGCTAGCGCTGCATACCATTTGGAGTGTGATGATTCTGGTAGGATTCCTTCGGTTTTATCACGCGATGATATTTGGATTCCGATCCTACTGTGAGTATATGCTACTTCTCGGGAAAACTCTCACTTAACGATCAATGCTATAAACCTAGTAGGTGCCTAGAAAGGTGTTAGCGGGGCTACGCCCACAGGGAAAAGAGGTTACTTAATTAAGGAACTTCGTGAAAGCGTTGGAAAACCTCCCTCGAAGTACCGACACTGGCCTGGCTGAACGGTTAAGCAAGTATTGTACGGTGAGATTGATCCTGACTAATCCTTTCTTTACGGTTTGAGAAGGGATTCGAGAGACAGTGGGAGCCATCCTGTTTAGATAAATTAAAAACCAATCTAAACTTGCAAGAGCATCATGCTAAGTGTTTTCTTCTCTCTCTCTTAATTGCAGCGACCCAGTGACCACACCTAGGTTACATCTAGATAATAAGATGACTGAATCTAACTGTTATGACTGGCAAAGGTCTGTCCAGATGTCCATTGCCCAGGACAAGCTGGGACACCTCTTAACTGATCCAACCCCTGCCGTCTCAGGTCCAGTTTCCCCTGTCACGGATATTGATATTCGTAGGACATCGGAAGAAGTCTGTGCGAAAGCCAAGTGCCTCGTGTTAGCCTCAGTTGATGGTATATACCAGAGTCAGCACGAGAAGATGGACTCAGCTTCTATCTTCCTCCATAACAAAGTTTTATATGGAGAGCAATCTCGTATCGCAAGATATGAGACCTCGAACGAATTGCTTCCAGCGAGGTTGGCTATCGGGTCATCTGTAGGGGGCAACGTCCTTACAGAGACCAGCTCTTTTGAGCTCTCGGACCTGAAGACCACGTTGAAGAACAGGTCAGATGCTGACTCAGTTCAACAGTCTCTGCCTACTACCCTAAAGGAAACTAGGGAAGTAGAAAGAAAGGGAAGGGCAGAAGTTTCAGGAACAGATGTAGTAAAAGAAGGATGTTCCTATTGTTACGGGAATGAACATGGACAGAAGGATTGCAGGGCTTGTAAAGCCAGTAGCCAGAATTCGAAGCATGTTGTGGCTTCGGCTTCGGGTGTGTTTGTGATTGAGAACTGTATGTCAGTTAACCCTACTTCCTGGGTATTGGATACCGGATCAGGATCTCATATCTGTAATTCGTTACAGGCTTTGAGAAACCGTAGGGTTATCAGGAAAGGTGATATGACTCTCAGGGTTGCTAACGGAATGAGCATGTATGCTGAATCCGTAGGGGAATATCATCTAGGACTGACAACTGGGCAGATATTGATTCTGCGTGACTGTTTTTATGTGCCAGGTGCGACTTGTAACATCATATCTGTATCCTTACTTTCTAAGGAAGGATATGATTTTACTTTTGTAAGCGATGTAGTAAACATCCACCTAAATCAAGTGCTGATTGGGTCAGGTACATTGAAATACGGTATATACGTTTTGAATCAAGCTCAGGTCTTCAGTGTCCAGAACATACTTAAAAGAAAGTCTCCGGAATTAAATCAGGCTTTCTTATGGCATTGTAGACTGGGTCACATTAATGAGACACGGTTGACAAAGTTACATAAAGAAGGATACTTAGATCCGTTCGAGTACCAGTCTTATGCCACTTGTGAATCATGTCTCATGGGAAAGATGACAAAGACTCCGTTCACTGGACACGGAGAAAGAGCGAGCAAGCTCTTGGGACTCATACACAGTGATGTGTGTGGTCCAATGTCTACACATGCGCGAAGTGGTTATTCATACTTCATTACTTTCACAGATGATTTCTCTAGGTATGGGCATGTCTTCTTAATGAAGCACAAATCCGAGGCCTTTGAGAAATTTCAGGAATACAAGAATGAAGTTGAAAAACAAACAGGCAAAAGTATCAAGATCCTAAGATCGGATCGAGGAGGAGAATACTTAAGTGCCGAGTTTCTGGGCTTCTTAAAAGAGAATGGAATTCTCTCTCAACTTACTCCCCCATACACACCACAACACAACGGTGTATCGGAAAGGAGGAATCGAACCCTATTGGATATGGTTCGTTCCATGATGAGTAAGGCTGAGTTGCCGCGATCCTTCTGGAGCTATGCACTAGAAACAGCTGCATATCTTTTGAACCAAGTTCCTACTAAGTCAGTGCCTACCACACCATATCAGATGTGGAGTAGGAAGAAATCCAGTCTTAAACACTTTAAGACATGGGGGTGTCCAGCTTTTGTAAAAAAGCAGCATGCGGACAAGCTCGAGGCACGTTCGGTACAGTGTAAGTTTGTGGGATACCCAAAGAACTCCAAGGGGTATCTTTTCTATTACGCAGAGGAACAAAAAGTTTTTGTTTCTCTTCATGCCCGCTTCTTGGAAACTGAGTTTTTGGAAAATCAGATAAGTGGGAGCACAATAGAACTGGAAGAAATTCCAGAACCACAAGCTATTACTGAAAGCTTGGTAGAACCAGAAGGTTCGAAAGAACGGGACATCCCAGCGCCACTCCGCAGGAGTAGTAGGCAGTCTCATCCTCCCGAGAGATACTACGGTTTTCTCATTGACGGGGATAAAGAGGATTGCACTATGGATCATGGTGAGCCTACTATCTTCCAGCAAGCCATTCAGAGCGGTGACTCAGTGAAATGGCTGGATGCAATGCGGGCCGAGATGGAGTCCATGTACACCAACAAAGTTTGGACTTTGGACTTTGCACCAGAAGGGGTAAAACCCGTAGGCTGCAAATGGATCTTCAGAAAGAAGATTGGTGTAGATGGGCAGGTTGAGACCTATAAAGCTAGACTTGTAGCAAAGGGTTTTCGTCAAAGACCTGGTTTGGACTATGACGAGACCTTTTCTCCAGTGGCTATGCTGAAATCCATTCGGATCCTTCTTTCCATTGCTGCCTTCCACGATTATGAAATCTGGCAGATGGACGTAAAGACGGCTTTCCTAAATGGAAATTTGGAAGAGTGTGTCTATATGGATCAGCCGGAGGGATTCAATCAGAGTGGGAGCAGCGGTAGAGTGTGCAAGTTGCTCAAGTCCATTTATGGACTTAAGCAGGCATCGCGGAGTTGGAACATCTGCTTTGATGATACTGTCAAAGAATTCGACTTTATCAAAAACCCAGATGAACCATGCATTTACAGTAAGATTGTAGGGAGAACTGTGGTATTCCTCGTCTTGTACGTGGATGACATTCTCCTAATAGGAAATGATATTCCTATGCTACAGTCAGTCAAAGGATTCTTGTCGCAGAGGTTCTCCATGAAGGACCTGGGCGATGCCAACTACATTCTGGGGATCCAGATCTATCGTGATAGATCTAAGAGGATGTTGGGACTTTCACAGTCAAGGTACATTGACACCATACTGAAAAGATTCAGTATGGAAGATTCCAAGCACGGTAATCTACCGGCTTGTCACGGGATCACCCTCTCCAAAGAGATGTCTCCCAAGACTGATTTGGAAAGGGATCGCATGTCTATTATACCCTACGCTTCTGCGGTAGGCTCTATAATGTATGCGATGTTGTGTACCAGACCAGATGTAGCATACGCATTGAGCGTTGTAAGCCGGTATCAGTCAAACCCAGGGGAGAAACACTGGATAGCGGTAAAGAACATTCTCAAGTACCTGAGAAGGACTAAGGAGATGTTCTTGGTGTATGGCGGAAAAGACCTCCAGCTCGAGGCCTTTGCAGACTCCAGCTTCCAGAGTGACAAGGATGACTCCAAGTCCATGTCGGGTTATGTCTTTACCCTCAATGGAGGGGCGGTTTGCTGGAAGAGTTCCAAGCAAGAGACCGTTGCAGACTCAACAATGGAAGCGGAGTACATAGCTGCTTGCGATGCCGCAAAGGAAGCTGTCTGGAAGAAGAAGTTCCTCACGGAGCTTCAGGTGGTTCCTACCATTGTTGATCCAATACCGCTGTATTGCGACAACAACGGAGCTATAGCTTTAGCGAAGGAACCCAGGTCCCATCAGAAGTCCAGGCACATTTTGAGGCGGTACCACCTGATCAGGGAGATCATAGATCGCCAGGAGATCGAGGTGAAGAGAGTTAATACGGAGAATAACACTGCAGATCCACTCACGAAGGCCCTACCCCAGACTCAGTTCGAGCGGCTGATCGAGATGATAGGTCTTCGATACGCCAGTACATGGCCTTAGTGCAAGTGGGAGATTGTTAGTGTATATGCCCTAGAGGCCATTACTGTATCATACTAGTTTGTATATTACTTAATGGAAGCTTGGGATATTCACAGTTGTATATACAATCTTGCTCGAAATGGTAGTATGCTACTTGGTTTGTCTCTGCTTTAATATGAGCATGTGTTTCTTTTAGCATATTGCTGGTATACATATTAGTAGACCCCTTAGGATCTTTGCTTGATTACCAGCGTTGTGATGGCGCTCGCACTCGTGGGAGTTGGGTAATCTATAAGCACATCCTTATACTGGTCCCTAGTCGTTGGACTATCGAGACAGGGCATCGATACTCCGGAGTAGACTAGCGTATGCGCTTCTCATCCCAGTGTGGGAGACGGTCTGTCCCACAGCCGTTAGTACGTCGTACTTGGGATAGTATGCGGGTGCTCGTTAGGTTACGAGTACACTGGACAAGACTCGTCGAGAACTGTTGGTTGGTAATATACCTATCGTCAGTTATCAGTTCCCAGGTGACATGAGTACAGCTTAGTCCGCTGACTTGACACTGTCACTTCGCCTCGAGTGTGTTCCCACTGCACTTTGATTACTACCCTACCACGGCTCAAAGGAGTCGTGCAAATAGGTAGTTTTTGGGTGCAGTCCCGAAGCACTTGGAGGCAGTGACGGTTAGACAGGATTCGTCTCTCCCGGTATTGGGGGTTGACATCGCGCTGTGTCCAGGAGAGCCATTACACGAGTAGTCCCTGGCCAGGGCAAGCGAGATATGCTGGTAGGTTTCCAGTGTTATCTCAGGCTGTTCTGGGCTACACTCCGACACGACTTGTACCGCTATTAGGGGACTGACGTTCACCGCCCCCCTAGGCCCGCCATGCGATGTATCAGACGAACAGACCGGACTGTACGGAGATTGTCACATACAGGCTCAGTAGGAGTGCAGATGGGGATCACCTCGTCAGTCTTCTTATCGACATCTACCTGGGGACCGTTACGTACAGCTAGTGCCGCTTGCGGTCTGTGGTTAAACCCACTGCCAGCGTAGTGTCGAGTCTTTAGAGTCCCATACAGAGAGCTATTCGCCCTTAGGCAAAATGAGTAGAGGTCGCATGGTTTTGCGACAGGGTTCGTTCACATTCGCGCACTTGTGCACGTTTGCTGTCCGGACAGTTTATACTAGCGGGATTTGGTTTAAGCCGGATCCTAGTATATGATTCGAGATTGGTTTTTCTCAGTGTATTCGTGTTCCTCGGATCACGAATGCGGGTGCGTATGCACAGTTGCTTGAGATTCAGGGAGAGGACCTTGTTTAGGGTTAATGGCTATTGTCATTTTATTAACCCTATTGCTTTTGTGTGTATTATAGTTAATTGATAATTAGCTTAATAATTGTGCATGGTTGTTGTTGTTGACAATTTGACTTCATTGACTTGTTGACCTTGTTGACAACTTGACCATAATCATTTCATTTGGAAGATGCTCTTTGATCTTTGCAAATTGAAATGATAATGGTCATGTCATGATTTACCATGACAATTTTCAAGCTAATTATTCAATTAAAATAATGCACACATATTAGTGAGAATGGCTCACTAATAATTCATTCTCTCATATCATTTCTCTCATATAATTTCTCTCTCTTGTTCATCCTCTCCCTCAAGCTCTCTCCCTCTCATGTGTTGAGAAACAAAAAGCTTGAGAAAAACCTTCACTTGATCTTCTCTACTCTCTTCTAGGGTTCAAGTCTTAGCATTTCTTGCACTCTAGTTACTCCTAACTTGGAGTTGAAGCTAAAGGTCGAGGCTTTCGGGTGGATCCTTCTTTGACGGGAGAAGACAAGCAAGGTGACCTCTTTCTACCATTCCAAGGAGCAAGGAGAGAAGGACTTTGAGCTCAAGGTATAACCTTTCCATCACTTAGCTACTTTGTAGTTAGCTTTAGCAAGTTTATGTTTAGCAAAGATCCTTAAAGCTTGGTCCATGTTGCCTATAGTTGATAAAAATCCAATTTTTATTATGTTTTTCGCCTCCCCGTAAGCACCGGGGTGGGCAACGTGGACTTACAAGAAGTTGCATACCTATTGAATAGGGTTCGAATCAAATCAGCTGCCTACCGCTTCATATGTGATATGGAATGGGAAGAGCCCATGTCTTAAGCTAGTTAAGATTTGGGGTTGTCCGGGCTATGTCTGAAAAGCAAAATCCGGACAAGCTCGAGGCAAGATCTGTTATGTACAACTGGAATGGTTCCAGCTATACAAATTACAACAGATGATTTGATAAAACCAAAGGATTCAATAGTTACCGACGAACCTCAGCCTCTCCGCCGATCTAGTAGGGTTCCTCACCCACCTGAGAGATACTTTGGTTTCTCTATGACAGTGGGAGCGAGGAATGCATCATGAGATGATGACCCAACTAGTTTCGAGCTGGCCATCAGGAGTGTGACTCTGTAAGAATGGCTGGATGCTTAGTGATCTGAGATGGAATCCTTATACACCAACAAAGTATGGACTTTGGTTGCTATATCTGAAGGGTTAAATCCCCATCAGGAGCAAGTATATCTTGAGAAGATTACTTGGTGTAGATGGAAAAGTTGAGACTTTCAAAGCTAGACTTGCTAAAAGTTTGCATCATTGACCAGGTGTGGAAAATGATGAAACCTTTTCAAGTAACTATGCTTAAGTCCATCCAGATCCTACTTGTCACGGCTACATACCATGACTACGATATCTGGTGGTTGGGTGTCTTGACTGCTTTTCTAAATGATGATTTGGAAGAGAGCGTCTATAAGTACACAGCCAGAGGGCTTCGTAGACAGTGGGAGCAGCGGAAACGTGCACAAGATGCTTTATCAGATAAAGCAGGCATCGCGGAGTTGGAACATCTGTTTTGATGAATTAGTCAAAGAGTTTGACATCATCAAAATGGTAGATGAACCTTGTATAAACAAAAAGGTAGTAGGGAGTATGGTGGTGATCCTCGTAGAGTACGTGGATGACATACTCTTGATAAGAAAGGAGTTTCCTATGCTACGCTCGATCAATCTCCGCTTATCACAATGACTCTCCACATAGGATCAAAATGATACCTCCTAAATCCTGGGTTTTGGATCTATGAGATAGATCTAATTGGATGTTAGGACTCTCACTAGTTGTAGTGAGACAGTATCAACCGATCCTTGGGAGAATCACTGGAAGGGTTCCAGGGTGATAAAGACGACTGAGTGTCAGTCACAGGCATTGTCTTTACCCTCAGTAAAGGGACGGTATGTTGGAAGAGTTCCAAGCTAGATACCGTGACATACTAGATGATAAAGGCTGGATACATCGCTACTTAAGATGCTACCAAAGAGGCTGTTTGGGTGTATAATGGTTCATGAGATGAACTATGTTCCTTCCATTGTGTGACAATGGAGTTGTGGCTTATGCCAAGGAACACCGGTCCCATCAGTGATCCAGACATATTCTAAGGCAGTATCACTTGATCATGGAGATGGTTGATCTCCAGGGTGATCGAGGTTTAGAGAGTAGACTCAGAGGACAACACAGCGGATCCACTCACAAAGGCCTGTTCCCAGAGAGAGACTTTTAATGGGATGGTTGAGTATGAGATACTACAACCACTGCTACAGATGGCCCTAGTGCAAGTGGGAGATTGTTAGTTATATGTATGCCCTAGAGGCCATTACTGTACATATGATGTATATTGTAGTGGATGCTAGGACGTATATAGGGAGGACTTTCTTGCTCGACATGATAGTATGCTATCTGGTTGAACTTTACCTTAACGTGTATATTGATTGTTTCCCTGTTACATGTTGGTAAAGCCCTTAGGATCTGTACTTGACTACCTGGACTATGATGCGGATCATACTAGTGGGGACATGGTAGTCCTTAAGTACATCCTTCAAAGTCCCTAGTCGTGGGTGTATCGAGACGGGGCATCGATATACCAGAGTAGACTAGCGTGTACCTTCTCGACCCATACAGATGGGCGATGGATGATCCCATATCCATTGGTGTTTGACATCGGAGATGATATACGGGTGCTCAGTAGAGACTGGGTACACTGGACGGACTCGCCGAGAACTCCCAGTTGGTATTATACCTCACGTCAGATGGCAGTTCTCTGGTGACACTGGTACAGAGTAGTCTGTTGACCCGAGATCGCCATAGAGTCTTGTGTGGTTCCCACTGTACTTTGATTTCCATCTTACCACGTCCAAGAGGGCGTGCAAAACGGTGGTTTTTGGGTACAGTCCCGAGTCACATGGAGGCAATGAGCGATAGGAGGGGATTCGTCTCTCCCGGTATAGGGGGTTGATGTTGCGCTGTGTTCGATTGGCTATAACAGGAAATCCCTGGCCAGGGTTGCTGAGATTTACTGGTAAGTGTTACCAGTAGTTTCTCGAATTGTTATAGACCTCATATCGACACGACTTATCGAGCTATTGGGGTCTGACGTTTACCACCCCTAGGCAAGATATGCGACATATCAGACGATCAGACCGGACTGTACGGTAGTGTTACTGGTTGGATTCACTGGAGTGTGAGCGGGCTTGCCCGTCGATCTTCAGATCACTCAATACCCGGGTGGCCGTTACGTTTAGCAGACCGCTTGCGGCTTGTGGATGTTTGATATGATCATCATCTGCTGCCGGCGTATTGACGAGTCTTTAGAGTCCTACACAGAGGTTTCCTGGCTCAAGCGAAACGAAATAGGAGCGCATATGAGATATGTGCGGGACCGAGAATAATACGGTATGTGATACTGTATTCGATTCTCGCGATGTGACATTGATCGGTTATATGCGATATAGCCGGGTTATCGGATCAAGTGTTGATTCGATAAGTTGTTACTGATGATACCAGTCGGTTATGTGCGACATGACCGGATCGTTAAATCAAGTGTTGATTTAATGATTTAATGCATAATTGTATATTTGATATATTACTTTGCATTAACTAGTATCGGTTCACTTTAAAATGGATTTTCTCACTCGGGTGTGCGCATTGCATATGCGATATGATTTTGTGCACTTGCTTGTATCATGTTTGATGATGCATGCCAAACTTGGTTAAGTGTAAAGAATGAACCATGGTAATGAATGGGTTAGGGTTTTGATTTTTATTTATTCATTTATCTTTCTTATTTATTCTTTTTGGAATAAGGAAAAAGAAAGATAAATGGTGGCATATTTTGGATTTAGTTGAAGTTTCTTGAAACTTTGACTATGTCACACTTTTCTTGTCTCATGCTTAACCCTAATCATTCATTTTACTATGGTTAGCTCTCTACACTTGACTAAGGTTAAGTTATGATAAGAAATGATTTTCTTTTATATAAAAGATATTCTTATCATAACTTGCTTCTTCTTCTTCTTCCTTTCTTCAAGTGAAGAAACCTTCACTCCATCAATGGTGACTGTTGGAAATGAGTGAGAAATCCAATTCTAAAGTCTACCCACTTCCTATTTCTTCATCCTCTACCTCTTGCCAAGTAGTAGAGTGTGTTTCCTTCACAAGTTTTCTTGACTTGGTGAAGTGAGAGCTTGATCTTGCGATGCTTCGACGTAGATCATCTTCGGCATGGACATCGACGACCTAGCTCGCCTATTCTCCGATGAAGTCGACGCTAGAGCCCGGATTTGATTTGGACAGCGGAGAGGACCTCATCTCGGAGCCATGGAGTTGGAGGACCGGATCTACAAAGGTTGTATTTCCGTTTCCCATTAGTTAATTGTTAACTAGTTAGCTTTTTCGCCTAGTTTTCTAGCAAACGATCCGTAGTCGGGTCTCTCGGCACCTAGAATTTTTGAAATTGCCATGGTCGATGGCTTGTGAGACCTCACTAGTGTGCCTAGGAACCCTACACTAGTTTGGTAATCTAGAAGTCCTAGAGGGTGTAGAGTATTTAGATGGATTACTTAGTCACTTTAAACCCTACGATTCTCAACTCATGAGAGCTTTTAGGGTTTGAGGAAGAAGATGAAGACTTGAGGAGAGAGAAGTGTTTTGTGATAAAGAATGAACTATTCTCATTTTTGAATATGATGAAGCATAATAATATCGTCAAAATAAATATCTGGCTAATATTCATCATGCTTCATTTAATTCACAAGGTGAATCATCTAATGAGTCACCTAATGAGTCATGGATCATTTAATAAAACTACACCTCATCTCCTCCACCTCATTTAGTTTAAGTCTAAAAAGAAATAAACACAAATGAGTCACCTCCTTCTAGAAGCTTCCCGACAAATTACGATACTGCCCCTCCCATCCGTATTTCCGAAAAACACGGATAAACTGAGACTGAATAAATCCATCTGTATAATACTAGTATCCGGTTTAAACCAAAGCCCACTAGTATTATCTGCCAGATCATAGTAGGTGCATAAGTGTACGCAAGTGATCGTGGCCCGGCCGTAAAACCATACGGCCTCTACACCTTTTGCCCGGTGCAGGGAAACTCTCTGTGTGGGACTCTAAAGACTCGACACTACGCTGGAAGTGGGTTTAACCACAGGCCGCAAGCAGTACTAGCTGTACGTAACGGTCCCCAGGTAGACGTCAATAAGAAGGACGATGAGGAAACACATCCGAACTCCTACTGAGTCTGTATGTGACAATATCCGTACAGTCCAGTCTGTTTGTCTAGGACTATCGCATATCGGGCATAGGGTGGCCGCAAGCGCCAGTCCTCTAATAGCGGCATAAGTCGTGTCGGAGTGTAACCCATTACACCTTGAGAAACTACCGGAGCACCTACCAGTAAATCTTGCTTTCCCTGGCCAGGGACCTTGCGTAATGGCTCTCCACACACAGCGCGATATCAACCCCCAATACCGGGCGAGACGAATCTAGTCTAACCGCCACTGCCTCCAAGTACTTCAGGATTGCACCCAACTACTACCTGTTTGCACGACTCCTTTGAGCCGTGGTAGGGTAGTAATCTAAGTATAGTGGGAACACACTCGAGGTGAAGTAGCAATTTCAAGTCGAAGGACTAAGCTGTACTCATGTCACCTGGGAACTACAATCTGACGATAGGTATAGTACCAACCTGCAGTTCCCGGCGAGTCCTGTCCGGTGTACTCGTAACCTAACGAGCACCTGCATACTATCTCCAGTACGACGTACTGATGGCTATGGGATAGACTATCTCCCCATGCTGGGGTGAGAAGCGTATACACCAGTCTACTCCGGAGTATCGATGACCTGTCTCGATAATCCTATGACCAGGGACCTGTATAGGATGTTGCTTATAGACTACCCAGCCCCTACTAGTGTGACTGCGATCACAACGCTGGTAATCAAGCAAAGATCCTAAGGGATCTACTAATATACATAAGCGATATGTTAAAAGAAACATATGCGCATATTAAAATAGAAACAAACCAAGTAGCATACTACCATTTTTAGCAAGACTGTCAATACAACTGTGAATATCCCAAGCTTCCATTAAGTAATTTACAATATAGTATGATACAATAATGGCCTTTAGGGCATAAACACTAACAATCTCCTACTTGCACTAGGGCCATGTACTGGCATATCGCAGACCTATCATCTCGAATAGCCTCTCAAACTGCGTTTGAGGAATGGCCTTTGTGAATGGATCAGCAGTGTTATTCTCCATATCTACTCTTTTCACCTCGATCTACCAACTATCTACGATCTCCCTGATCAAGTGATACCGCCTTAAGATTTTTCTGGACTTCTGATGGGACCTGGGTTCCTTCGCTAAAGCTATAGCACCATTTTTGTCGCAATACAGAGGTATTGGATCAACACTGGTAGGAACCACCTGAAATTCTGTGAGGAACTTTTTTATCCAGACAGCTTCTTTTGCGGCATCGCAAGCAGCTATGTACTCTACTTCCATCGTCGAGTCAGCAACGGTGTCCTGCTCAGAACTCTTCTAACAGACCGCCCCTCCATTGAGGGTAATGACATAACCCGAAGTGGACTTGGAGTCATCCTTGTCACTCTGGAAGCTGGAGTCAGCAAAGGCCTCGATCTGGAGGTCCTTTCCGCCATATACCAAAAACATCTCTTTAATCCTCCTCAGGTACTTGAGAATGTTCTTTACTACTATCCAGTGCTTCTCCCCTGGGTTTGCCTGATACCGGCTTACAACGCTCAATGCGTATGCTACATCTGGTCTGGTACATAACATCACATACATTATAGAGCCTACCGCAGAAGCATAGGGTATAATTGACATGCGAGCCCTTTCTAAATCAGTCTTGGGAGACATCTCTTTGGAGAGAGTGATTCCGTGACAAGCCGGTAGGTTACCGCGCTTAGAATCTTCCATACTGAATCTTTTCAATATGGTGTTTATGTACCTGAACTGTGAATGTTCCAACATCCTCTTTGATCTATCACGATAGATCTGGATCCCCAGAATGTAGGTGGCATCACCCAGGTCCTTCATGGAGAACTTCTGTGACAAGAATCCTTTGACTGACTGTAGCATAGGAATATCATTTCCTATTAAGAGAATGTCATCCACGTACAAGACAAGGAATACTACAGTTCTCTCTACAATCTTACTATATATTCATGATTCATCAGGATTTTTGATAAAGTTGAATTCTTTAACAGTATCATCAAAACAGATGTTCCAACTCCGCGATGCCTGCTTTAGTCCATAAATGGACTTAAGCAACTTGCACACTTTACTTCTTCTCCCACTCTGAATGAATCCCTCTGGCTGATCCATATTGACGCACTCTTCCAAATTACCATTTAGAAAATTCGTCTTTACGTCCATCTGCCAGATCTAATAATCGTGGAAGGCAGCAATAGGAAGAAGGACCTGAATGGATTTGAGCATAGAAACTAGAGAAAAGGTTTCATCATAGTCCAAACCAGGCTTTGACGAAAACCCTTTCCATCAAGTCTAGCCTTATAGGTTTCAACCTGTCCATCTATACCAATCTTCCTTCGGAAGATCCATTTGCATCCTACGGGTTTTACCCCATCTGGAGCAATGTCCAAAGTCCATACTTTGTTAGTTTACATGGACTCTAGTTTAGTCTGCATTGCATCCAGCCATCTTACTGAGTCGCTGCTCTGAATGGCTTGCTGGAAGCTAGTAGGGTCATCATTGTTAATGATGCAATCCTCTCGATCCCCATCTATGAGAAAACCGTAGTATCTCTCGGGCGGATGAGACTGTAACACCTTAGGATGTGATTAGTGGATAATTATATTTTAATATATGGTTTTTTAATAAAAAGTTTACCAAATCGATTTTCAAATATTTTATCCTATTTAATGAATATTTTATTAGATTTTTCCTAGGCTTGCACACACTTGTGCATGTCAACTAGGGTTAAATTTAGGGTTAGACCATGATTAGCAACCATGCTGGATTAACCCAATTGCCTTAAGCTAATTTAAATTGATTTAATTGTTTTGGGTTTGTTTTTTTTTATTTGGAAAATGTTTTAAATTAAGTGGACAAGAGAGAGAGAGAGGGGGCATGGGCTTCATGGCTTGTGCCATACTTGCAATAAATGAAGAAAGAGAGAGAGAGGGGGTTGACTAGCCTTGATTCCCTTTCCTTTGTTGCTTTGCTTCTCATTTTCTCACAACACTCTCCCTCTCACTCACTACCAGCACCAGCAGCAGCTCCTGAAGCAGCAGCAGTAGCAGAACAAGCAGCACTAGCAGCATCAACAACAACACCAGCAGTATCATCAGCAGCAACACTAGTAGCATCAACAGCAACAACACCAGCAGTAGTAGCAGGCAGTAGCAGCTTCTTCTCTTCTTCTCCTACTCCTTCCCCTGCTTCCTAGGGTCTTTTGGGGTATATTTCTTAAACCCAACTCATTTTTGTTAAGCTTTTGTGTTAAATAGCTTCGGTTAGTGTTTATTGTGTGTTTTAGTGCTTGAAATAGTGATTAGTGTGGACTTTTGGTTAAGTGATGTTAGTGATGGTTAGAATGACTTAGTTAAGTGTTATTAAGGCCACTTAAACCTAGTTAAACCCCAGATTTCACTAAAATACCATAGTGTTTCTGTTTGGTGTAAATTTAAGGCTTTAAAGTGAATTTTGGCCCTTCTGTGATCTGCTTTAGACCCTGGTAGACCTTGGTCACACCACCAGAGCACGAACCCTAGACACCCAACCCACGCCGCTGTTTTAATCATTCTGGCTGCAAATTGCGGCCAGACAGGGGATTTAGGGGTTAGGGTTTTGGCTAGGGTAGTCTGTTGTGTTTTCCAGTGTTTTAGCATGTACAATTTTGTAAGATTTCGCCAGTATCAAAATCTGGGACCATATATTGTTTTCATAGTACGTTTTGTTTGCACGATACGCGCGATACGTGGGTGGGTTCTGTGATCCAGCGTGTCGCGGCGTGTCACGACGTGTCGGGATAGTTTCAGACGCGTATACACACGTTTCAGCGTATCGTATACACGCGCGTTTAGTTCGCGACGCGTGTTTCTCGTTTGGTTTCGATATCGCGTTTTGCGAGATATTTTGCTTATATATGAATTCCTTGTGTAAATTCCAGATTCGCAGGCGGGTACGTCGGACACTGCAAAGAAGGGGAAGCAAGTGGTCGGCTACACTTAGCACGCGGCCAGGTGACTAGATTTAACATCTACGGGGAAATCGCCCGTATGGCGTTAAGAGTCAGGGCGTAATAGGATATTTTAGTTCTATGTGTTCATATATATATATACTATAGTAGCATACCATCTCCTGTTGCATATAAAATGGTAATTATAGAACACTGCACTGTCACTAACGGTTCAAGCTGCACGAGCACTATTTGTATGTTACACTCACACCGTTAGTGATTGCCATGACACTTGCACTATAAGATTGCTATGAATTATATATCGTCTTGATTTCCGCATCATTGATAATTGCCATGACTTGTCGCACTCATATTCGCGTATATATCCATTTGCTTATCTATACTTACATACACATATATGTTACATACATGGATGATATTAATTTGATTTCATGAAAAATAGGGACCGCCTGAGATATTTTCAAAACTGGTTTCTTTTAAAAGTGTGGTTTTTCACTTTTCACTCTTAGTGTCATATGACACCTTATATGGATTTACGCATTGAGTTTGGATTTATCGGATTTCTGGATTTGAGAACCGTGGTATTATTTTAAGAAAATACGCACTATTTTAAAAACCCGGTTTCTCTTGATATGATATTTCAGTGCGTCCACCATGAGTTTTCTCGGTTTCAGAGAGCTTGTGTGAGTATACCCGAATCGAGGAGCGGTAGGCACCGATTGCTGATACATGGTGGACCCGGTATGTTACCCCGGGACGAGAAGACTCGTACTGTTCGACGGTGAGCCCGGCGGAGGGACTACTACCTACCGGTGATTGGTTGGACATGGCGGTTATCCGGAGGATACTGACCAGAGCTGAGAGATGGATACGGGCCGACCCGTACTGACGGGGCCCGAAACTTGAGGATTTGCGTGTCGATGCTAGACATGATGATTTCATTATATATTCGTATGCCGATGCTAGGCACTCACGATTCTATGAGATTTACAGGATTTGAGGGCCGATAAGGACGACAACGCCTGAGTTTTACTGGGATTTAGGTGTATTGATGGACACCTATTATTTTCCACGTTGACCTTCCGTGTAGATGTTATTTATTCCTATGCTCAGCACTCAGTATTATATATCTCATCCTGTATCTGTAGTACCTGATAGAGTACATTTGCTATGCACGATTATTGCATACCCTGCTTATCATATAGAGATGTTATTAGATTACATTTGCTATGCAAGATTATTGCATACCCTGCTTATCATATAGAGATGTTATTAGATTGCGTTTGCTATGCACGATTATTGCATACCCTGCTTATCATATAGAGATGTTATTAGATTGCATCTGCTATGCACGATTATTGCATACGCTGCTTATCATATAGAGATGTTATTAGATTGCATTTGCTATGCACGATTATTGCATACCATGATTTTCATATAGAGTTGTTATTAGATTGCATTTGCTATGCACGATTATTGCATACCCTGCTTATCATATAGAGATGTTATTAGATCGTACTTGTGCCATGATTATCGCTTTTCTAGCTTATCATATAGATGTTATCTGTTTGCATAGATTAGAGTATCGCAACACGTGCATACTCGCGATTATCTTTATATGTTGTCTACTATTCACGAGTTAGCAACTCACCCCCGTTGTGCTACAGTGTTGCAGGTTGCCCCTCGGAGTAGTCGCGGCCTGCTGTTTTGTTGTATCTTTTGACACAGAAACCACTGCAGTTGGTGTGTTAGCCCTTTTGCTGATAGGTGGGTTTTTACGGTCTCTGTTTATTTTCCAGTTGTATACACTGTTGTATCTAGTATTCTCCATCTACTTTCATGTATGGACTTAGAGACCAGTTGTGAGGACGATGTATATTATTTGTACTCTGGTGTCTAGCTCGTTGTGAGCTGATTTTTTTTATGCAGATTTATCTTTCATGTTATTTTTTTTCACTTATACTGCTCATCTCTTCGCTACGGCGTCGTATATTTTTATTGTGGTGATTGTTCCGCCGTTGGGCGTGATTGCTCCCATTTGGGATGTTTTATCCTTTTTGTATATCATTTTATTCATATATTGTCTTGTACCCGATTTCGGGGCTAGTTTTTACAAAGGAATTGCTGCCAAATTTTTTTGAAGATAATAACTTGTAGTTTAAAGAATTCTATTAAATTACTTAAGGTTTTCTAAACGTTTTAGCAAATGTTTCTATTAAATGTTTAACACTCAATACTTTTAATGGTTTTGATTTCTGGGTTTCGGCTTACTTAGTCGCGTTACGCCTGTAGAAGTTACGTGGTTAAATGCCGATCACGGGCCGAACTTAGGGTCGTGAAAAAGTTGGTATCAGAGCGTAGGTTTTACCTTTCGGAGTGTAGGATGACTCTGGTATGATGGAGTGGGTAGCTGAAGCAGAGTGGCGTAGCGTGCGTATGTTCCGCGGCATACTCACGACATAGTTCTCCGCCTAAGCGACCTTAGGACTTATTGATTAGAAATTCTTCATGATTGTATACATTCTTGCGATTCGATTTCTGTATCCTTATTGAATCCTACTTTCTTTTTAGCCATTATGCCGCCAAAGACTACGGGGGCGCAGAGAGCGGCCGCGAGAGCCGAGATTCGAGTTGACTCGTCCGAGATGAGGACTGATCCGGGCAGTACACCAGTTGTACCAGAGAAGACTGTTCCTCCTTTGACAGACCAGATCGCTATGCTAGGGGCCGGTATGCAGGAGATGCACCAGATGATGGGATCCGGTATGTAGGATATGCGCCAGACGATAGGGTCGCGAGTTGAGACGCTTCGAGTGCAGCGACTAGAAGTAGCTCTAACCGTCATGGGGACCGCGATAGTACCTACAGTACAGGAAGTTGCCCCTGCAGCCACGGAGGTGATTACAGTATTGCTATCAGAGTTCATGAGGCTGAAGCCTCCGGTCTTCACAGGCACCGATGCAGCCGAGGACCCACAGTCTTTCATTGATAGGATGGCCCGGATATGTCGTTCACTTAGATGCTCAGATGCGAGATGGGTAGAGTTCGCGAGCTTTCGTCTGGAAGGTCTTGCGCAGAAATGGTACGAATCGGTCGAGAAGGGTAGAGCAGCAGGTCTTCCTCCTATGACCTGGACCGAGTTTGTGACGGTATTTCTAGCCCGTTTTCTTCCCCAGAGTGTCAGGGATGCCCGAGCATGCAGATTCGAGTCCTTATGCCAGACGCCAGAGATGACAGTAGTAGAGTACGATGTACTATTTACCGAGTTATCAGTTTATGCCCCATACCTAGTGGCTACTGAAGAGATGCGAGTCAAGAGATTTGTTCGAGGCTTGCTTACACCTCTGTTCTTTGCGATCAGCGCACAACATTGCGAGACCTATGCAGCAGCCGTAGACGTAGCCCTATTAGTTGAGGAGCGCCTTGCAGAGACTTCGGTAGTTGCAGGGCCGAAAAGGGTTCGTACTGATACAGCAGCACAGAGACTTCCATTCGGATGCATAGATAGACGTCGTACAGGTGGCAGAGACTCAGGGAGAGGTCAGATGTTTAACTCTTATCCCCAGGAGGTTCAGCAGTCATCACGTGGATACTTTGGATGTGGTAGTCCCCATCACCGCATCAGGGATTGTACCGAGATACGCCAGAGGGAGGCAGCAGTACCGCATGTCACACTTCCACCTTCTCCACCCCCGAGAGCGTTGCCTATTGTACCTACTATTGCTCCGCGCCAGACTCATGCACAGAGCGGCCGTGGTCGCAGAGGGTTTGCTCATGGAGGACGAGGTGGCCAAGGCAGAGGACAGCCAGCTGCCGGTAGAGTACAGCCAATTGCTAGTAGGGGACGGCCAGTTGCAGGCAGAGGACGGGCACAGGTTTTCGCGTTGACGCATCAGGACGCACAGGCGTCCAATGCTATGGTCTCAGGTACCCTATCAGTATGATCTGTTGATGCACACGTTTTGTTTGATCACGGATCCACGCACTCGTACGTTTCCACACACTTTGTGCCGAGTTTGGGTAGAGAGTCCGGTTTGCTTGATCAGTCGCTTGTTGTGACCACTCCTGTGGGAGAGTCGTTTGTTACTAGGCACGTGTTCCGATCCTGTATTGTCCGTATTGGCGAGAGAGAGTTACCTGTTGACTTGATCCTTCTTGAGATGTTGGACATCGACATTCTTTTGGGCATGGATTGGTTAGCCACGTGCTATGCGTCTGTGGACTGCCGCGAGAAGACTGTTAGATTTTGTTTTCCCGGCGAGTCGACTTTTGTTATGCAGCGGGACCGTGGTGTCGCCCCTCACATTTTGATTTCTTCTCTTCGCGCTGGACAGCTGTTGAGGAAGGGATGTCAGGGATTCCTAGCCTATGTTTGCGACACTAGAGCTGCAGATGTTCCGTTGGACCAGGTTCCGATGGACCAGGTTCCGACTGTTTGTAAGTTCCCTGAGGTTTTTCCCGATGAGCTTCCTGGGCTACCGCCTGAGCGCGATATTGCTTTCTGTATTGATTTGATTCCCGGCACGGGGCCTATTTCTATACCGCCTTACCGGATGGCCCCGGCGGAGCTTAGTGAGTTGAAGGGTCAGCTGCAAGATTTGATGGATAAGGGACTTATTCGACCCAGTGTTTCTCCTTGGGGTGCTCCGATCCTGTTTGTCAAGAAGAAGGACGGCAGTTTGCGTTTGTGTATCGACTACCGCTAGCTGAACAGGGTTACCGTGCAGAACAGATATCCTTTTCCACGCATCGACGACTTGTTCGACCAGCTTTAGGGGGCAGGGTATTTTTCGAGGATCGACTTGGGATCAGGATACCATCAGCTGCGGGTTCGACAGGAGGATATACCGAGGACAGCTTTCCGCACGCGCTACGGCCATTATGAGTATTTGGTGATGTCGTTCGGACTCACCAATGCCCCAGCAGCATTCATGGACTTGATGAACCGTATTTTCCGGCCGTATCTTGATTTGCTCATCATCGTATTCATTGACGATATCTTGGTGTATTCACAGAGCAGAGAGGAGCACGAGCAGCACCTGTGGATCACACTGCAGACATTGAGAGAGCACCAGCTTTTCGCAAAATTCTCCAAGTGTGCATTCTTGCTGGACAGCGTAGACTTCTTGGGTCACGTGATTACACGAGAGGGTATATGTGTGGACCCGAGGAAGATCGAAGCCGTTCAGAGTTGGCCCAAACCCGCATCAGTTACGGAGATCCGCAGCTTTCTAGGATTGGCCGGGTACTACAGACGATTTGTAAAGGACTTCTCCCGCATTGCTGCACCTTTGACCGGGTTGATCCGGAAGGGAATTCCTTTCGATTGGATGGAGGAGTGCGAGCATAGCATTCAGCAGCTACGGACTTGTTTGACTACGGCGTCGGTGTTATCATTGCCATCAGGATCAGGCGGATTTGTGGTCTATTGTGATGCTTCTCGAGTGGGGCTTGTTAGTTATATGTATGCCCTAGAGGCCATTATTGTACATGAGACGTATATTACAGTGGATCCTGGGGCATATATAGGGAGGACTTTCTCGCTCGACATGATAGTACGCTATCTGGTTGCTCTTCATCTTAACATGTGTTGTGTTTCATATCCTCATATGCATGTTGATGAAGCCCTTAGGATTATGCTTGACTACAAAGATTATAATGAGATCATACTAGTGGGTCCAAGACATTCTATAAGGATATCCTTTAAAGGTTCCTAGTCGAGGGTTTATCGAGACAGGGCATCGGTATTACCAAATTAGACTAGTGTGTATGTTACCTGACCCTTGGGGGGCGATGGTTGATTCCACAGCCATTGGTGTTTGACATCAAAGATTGTACACAGGTGCTCATTGGAGAATGGGTACACCGAACAGGACTCGCCGAGAACTCCTAGATGGTATATATACCAATTGTTAGATAGAAGTTCTCATGTGACACTTGTACAGGTTAGTCTGTAGACCCGAGATCGTCATGGAGTCTTGTGTGGTTCCCACTGTACTTTTATTTCCACCCTACCACGGCTCTATTGAGTCGTGCAAACTGGTGGACTTTGGGTACAGTCCTGAATCACAAGGAGACAGTAAGCAATAGGAGGGGTTTCGTCTCTCCCGGTATAGGGAGTTGATGTCGCGCTATGTTTGATCGGCTATAACACCTAAATCCCTGGCTAGGGTTCTTGAGGTTTACTGATAAGTGTTATCAGTAGTTCCTCGAACTGTTATGAGCCGTAAATCAGCATGACTTATAAAGTTACTGGGGTCTGACATTCACCACCCCTAGAGTTCATATGCGACATATCAGACGAAGAGACCAGACTGTACGGTAAGTGTTGCTTACAGGCTCGTTGGGGTTGTGATGAGTTCGCTCGTCGGCCACCTTTTCGTCATGTACCTGGGTAGCCGTTACGCACAGCTAGTGCCACTGACGTGCTTGTGGTTAAACTCACTGCCAACGTACTGTCGAGTCTTTAGAGTCCCACACAGAGGGTTCCCTCGTTCAGGTGAAAGATGTAGAGGCCATAAGTTATTACGGCAGCCGTAAGGTATTGCGGCAGGATTTCGATTATGTTCGTGTAATTGTTACAGGAATAATAATCGGAACGATAATACTGGTAGTCTTTAGTTTAAGCCGGATACCGGTATTATATTATTGGATTATTGGTATTCGTATTTTTCGGAATTCGGATACGGGTATACGGTATATGGGATACGGTATACGGAGGAGGGGTATTCTTGTAATTGTTACAAGAATACCTTCTAGAAGAAGCCACCTCATAATACATTATAAATTTTATGAAAATAAATAAATGAGGTGGAAATTGGAAAGTCCAAGCATGGTTGAAAGAATGGGTTATTTTATTTTATATTGTTTTGGAGTTACTATTGAAGCATTGTGCTAATTTTATAATGCATGCTTCAATTATTTCATTTGAGACGTATCTAATTTCCATGATTGAATTTTCTTGTTATGAAAAACACTTTCTCTCTCCTTCTTCTCTCCTCCTCCTTCATCCTAAGCTTTACCCTTCACATGTGATGTGAATCAAAAGCTTAGGGTAAAAGATAATTCAACACACTAATCTCTACATCATCCTAATGATCTCTTCTAGCAAAGTTGATCTCTAGGTTTAACTCTTAAGAAGAGTTTGTACCTTGCATGATAGCACTCGCATGGATCATCTAGGTCTTGAGGTGGCCGGAGATCGAGGACATCGGCAATATCCAAAGGAGCTAAGGAGTTCATCAAAAGAGAAGACAAAGAGCAAAAGAGTTGCACCAAAGAGAAGACCCGAAGGACCGTATCATCAAGGTATAATCCCTAACATAGTAGATAAGATATCTAGTTAGGGTTTTCTAGCTATGGTTTAGACAAGATCTCCAGAAAAGTGCGTATTGTATGCAAAGAAATTTTCGTTTACCGCTTCCGCCGCCTCACAAGAGTTGTGGGAGCATGCAACATTCACTAACATGGTATTAGAGCCTAACTAAACTATAATTAGATTATTAGCCAAAAGTTAGAACTTTGATCGATGCAATTTTTCCCGAAAAACACATTTCCTGTCCCCGTTTTCTGTCAATTTTTAAAGTGTACAAAAAATTATTAATCTGGCCTTAAAAATACATGCAGGGTTTTCTAAGCATACTATAGAAAAACGAGACACTAACTCGCCAGGAACGCCGCGGATCCGCGGCCAAACTCAGTGTTTGGCCGCCGATCCGCGGCCGAGTCGTGGCCGAGTTGACTCGTTTTTCAGCAGTTTGTTTAGTTTAAGAAAATGGTATTTTTGGGATATTTGGAATTTACACAAAGTTTTTTCTGCTTTAGATTGTGACAAGTGTTGGCATGGTTTAAAATTATCGATCGAAATTTTAAAGTGCTTGGCTAATTGGGTCTTCTTGGTTTTTGATATGTGTGTTTGAAACGTCGACTAATTGCTATAAGTCGATTGGTTGGGGTTGCACACTTCTGTAATGATATCATGAGATGGTATGTGTATATGAATATGTTGGATCGTCGTGATGAATGGCCGGGGGGATGTGAGAAGAGCGTTTTTCTTTTCTTTCATTCAATGTAATTTGTGAAAAGCAATGTAATATTATTTTGCGGGGCGCATCCGGGTTGGGGTTGTAGCCACCGTTGTATAATTTCTTTTTACTGTTTTTGCTCCTAGGATAGACCCAAGATGGGGTGCACAAACTACCGGGTTTTCGAAGTGACGAGTGGCCTACTCACTTTTTTGAGGGAGGTTGCTTCACTTCGAAAATTTGGCGAGTAGTTTGCCGCACCCGTAGGGGTCTAGGGTGGGGTTTGGCTATTCATCACGACTGTGGAACCCGTCTTTCATTAAGGGCTTGAATGAAATACGGAATTCCTAGTATATCCAATGTATTCATCTGTGATCTGAAATGGCTATATTTATATATGAGATATATAATAAACGTTGCTTATGTTTTGCACCCGCGCTAGTCCAGCCCCCCCTCTGCCGTTAGTTAAGTAACTTAACGGTGCATGACGGGGCCCCGTGACGAATGCGGATGGCATAAGTGTACGTTCTATTTTCGTTTCTTTTCTACGATGTTTAGGAAACGTAAATGATGGGACAGTATTTATGTGATTGATGTCAAGGAAAAGAAACCTGAAGATGTTGTAGAATCAAACTTTTTTAAATGGGTAACTCTAGCTTTTGCTTTGCATAGTGGTATTCTTGAATATCCTGCACCTCATTCGATGAGGAAAGGGCCGAGATCCCTTCACCGGGAGTGACTCTTTAGCGAAACTAGCAAATGTTACAAAGACCTCGATTGTTTTTATAGTTGATCTAACTTTTGTTTTGCATCATGGTATTCATCAATATCCTGCACCTCATTCGATGAGGAAAGAGCCGAGATCCCTTCACCGGGAGTGACCACTTTAGCAAAATTAGAAAGATACTACAAAACCATTCGATTTTTAGAACTGGAGCTTAAACCACTCATTTCACTCGATTCTACAATGATATCAAGTTCAAAACGTTAATGGTTTTCATAAAAACCATCTGTTACCCTCCGCCATTTTAGGAAGCAGAGTACTTAGTATTCGTGCCACGTTTGTTGACTATAGTTAAGGCGTAGTGTACGGTAGCTAAGTGATGTCTTCCTACAAAGCATATGATGCGATTAGTTAGGACAGTCATGTGACTTTGTTGACCATAGTTAAGGGTCATGTGGGTGGGTCTAATTAATCACGAAATGACGGGTAGAACTTTAACTAGTGCTTATGCTTTGATGACCATAGTTAAGGTCATAAGTCACTAGGGATAAAAACCATTATCAGGAGTTTCATGTGTTGAAATTTGCAATGAGATTGCATACCTTCTATAAGATAATTGGATCCTGATACCCACTGCGAGTAATTGTTACTCCTGGGAGAATTTTGCACTTTACAATTAGCCGATCAAATAGGTGTCTAGAAAAGTGTCAACGGGGTTACGCACCTGGAAAAACGAATTTTATTTTAATTAGGTCCGTGCGAAAGCACGGGGAACCTCCCTCAAAGTACCGGCACTGGCCTGGCTGAAAGATTGGTGAACTTGTAGGGTATAATTAATCCCGGCTAGTCTTTCCTTTTAAGGTTTGAAGGAAGATTTGATAAAAACAGTGGGAGCCATCCTGATTAGATAAAATACATAACCAATCTAATCTTACAAGAGCGCACACAGAGTGTTTTCTTCTATCTCTCTCTCCAGGTAGTGACCATGTCACGCTTTAATCAAGATAAATAATACGGATGTATTGACCGGACCCGCTTGTTATACTGCGCTAGGGAACGTTGGTCCCACTCCAACTTATAATTGTTATAAGACAGAGCAGAAAATTGGGGATTACCAGAATCCCGTACCACCCAAACGAAGAAAGTGCATGCTGATGTATCTTCTTCGGGTGTGTTCATTACAAAGAACTGTTTCTCAGTATCCTTTACGTCCTGGGTATGAGATACCGGATCAGGATCACGCATATGTAATCTGTTACATGGGCTACAGATAAGTAGAGAACTGAGAATGGGTGATAAGTTTCAAGAGTTGGAAACAGTGCAATTGTTGCAAGCCAAGTCTGTTGGCAGTTATCACCCTGTATTACCAGATCACATTGATTCTGAACGAATGTTATTAGATACCGAACCTGATATACAACATCATATCAGTCTCTTTATTAGTAAAGAAGGATATAATTTTGTATTGTTGGATAATGTTTTGAACATTTCCTATATCAAGAGTTGATCGGTTCAGGCACGTTATCTAAAAGCATATACGTTCTAAATCAAACCACAGCTCTTAGTGTACAGAACACACACAAGAGGAAGAGTTCAGAATTGAACGAATCCTTCTTGAGGCATTATAGACTAGGACATATCAATGCGACCCGACTAGCTAAGTTACATATAGATGCATATTTAAATTAGTTTGAATTTACATCTTGTGAAACTTGCCGGTCATGTCATAAAGATAAGATGACCATAGCTCTGTTTATTGGAAACAGAGAAAAAGTTATTGAACTCTTGGGATTGATACATGATGATATATGCAAGTCCCCTGTCTACACATGCCAGGATTGGTTCTTTGTACTTCATTACATTCACTGATTATCTCACAAGATTCGCACATGTGTTCCTGTTGAAAAACAAGTCTGAACCTTTTGAGAAATTCAATGAATATGAGTTAGAAGTAGAGAACTGAAACGGGTATGAGTATTATGTCCTTTGATGTGATCAAGGATGAGAATACTTGAGCACGGGATTCCTGAACTATTTTAAAGGAGAATGAGATTCTCTCTTAGCATTACTCCTCCGTATACACCACAGCACGTCGGTATATCGGGGTGGAGCAAACACACCCTATTTGATATGGTGCGCTCTATGATGAGTACTACTGAGTTTCCTATTTCCTTTTGGGAGTTATGCACTTGAGAAGCTGCATACCTATTGAATAGTGTTCCAATCAAATCAGTTGCCTACCACTTCATATATGATATCGAATGGGAAGAGCCCATATCCTAAGTATGCTAAGATTTGGGGTTGTCCAGCCTATGCCTAAAAGCAAAATTCGGACAAGCTTAAGGCAAGGTCAGTTTTGTGGAAGTTTGTTGGATATCCCAAGCATTAGCAAGGGAATATCTTCCACTGCATCGAGGAACAAAAGATGTTTTTTTCTCAACATGCCACCTTTGTGAAAGGGAATTTCTTGTGAAGAAATTAGTGGTCATGAGGTAAAACTGGAAAGAGTTCCAGCTATACAAACTGCAGCTGTTGATTTTGTAGAACCAAAGGATTCAATAGTTTCCAACGAACCTCAGCCTCTCCGCCGATCTTGTAAGGTTCTTCACCCACCTGAGAGATACTTCGGTTTTCTCTATGACAGTGGTAGCGAGGATTACATCATAAGATGATGACCCAACTAGTTTCGAGCAGGCCATCAGGAGTGGGGACTCTGTGAGAATGGATGGATGCTTAGCGATCTGAGATGGAATCCTTATATACCAACAAAGTATGGACTTTGGTTTCTTTATCTGATGGGTTAAATCCCCATCAGGAGCAAGTATATCTTGAGAAGATTGCTTGGTGTATATAGAAAAGTTGAGACTTTCAAAGCTATGCTTAAGTCCATCCAGATCCTACTTGCCACTGCTACATACCATGACTACGATATCTGGCGGTTAGGTGTCATGACTGCTTTTCTAAATGATGATTTAGAAGAGAGCGTCTATAAGTACACAGCCAGAGGGCTTCGTAGACAGTGGGAGCAGCGAAAACGTGTGCAAGATGTTTTATGGGATAAATCAGGTATCGCGGAGTTGGAACATCTGTTTTGATGTGATAGTCAAAGCGTTTGACTTCATCAAAATGGTAGATGAACCTGGTATATACAAAAAGGTAGTAGGGAGTATGGTGATGATCCTCGTATTATACGTTGATGATATATTCTTGATAGGAAAGGAGTTTCCTATGCTACGCTCGGTCAATTTCCACTTATCACAAAGATTCTCCATATAGGATCAAGGTGATACCTCCTAAATCCTGGGTTATGGATCTATGAGATAGATCTAATAGGATGTTAGGATTCTCACTAGTTGTAGTGAGATGGTATCAATAGATCCTGGAGAGAATCACTGGAAAGGTTCCAGGGTGATAAGGACGACTGAATGTCAGTCAGAGGCAGTGTCTTTACCCTCAGTGGAGGGACGGTATGCTGGAAGAGTTCCAAGCTAGATACCATGACATACTAGACGATTAAAGGCAAGATACATCGTTATCAAGAATGCTAACAAAGAGGAAATCTGGATATATATTAGTTCATGAGATGAACTTCATTCCAACCATTGTGTGACAACGGAGTTATGGTTTTGGCCTAGGAACCCCCGTCCCATCAGAAATCCAGATATAATTCTTAGGCAGTATCACTTGATCATGGAGATGGATGATCTCCAGGGACATCGAGGTTAGGAGAGTAGACTCGGAGGACAACAGCGGCTGATCCACTCACTGAGGCCTTTCTTGCGAAAGACTTTTATAAGGTGTTGGGTATGCTATACTACAACAACTGGCCTTAGTGCAAGTGGGAGATTGTTAGTTGTATGTATGCCCTAGAGGCCATTATTATACATGAGATGTATATTACAGTGGATCCTGGGGCATATATAGGGAGGACTTTCTCGCTCGACATGATAGTACGCTATCTGGTTGCTCTTCATCTTAACATGTGTTGTGTTTCATATCTTCATATGCATGTTGATGAAGCCCTTAGGATTATGCTTGACTACCAAGATTATGATGAGATCATACTAGTGGGGCCTAGACATTCTATAAGCATATCCTTTAATGGTTCCTAGTCGAGGGTATATCGAGACACGGCATCGGTATTACCAAATTAGACTAGTATGTACGTTTCCTGACCCTGGGGGGCGATGGTTGATTCCATAACCATTGGTGTTTGATATCAAAGATTGTACACGGGTGCTCATTGGAGAATGGGTACACCGAACAGGACTCGCCAAGAACTCATAGATGGTATATATACCAATTTTTCAGATAGAAGTTCTCAAGTGACACTTGTACAGGTTAGTCTGTAGACCTGAGATCGTCATGGAGTCTTGTGTGGTTCCCACTGTACTTTGATTTCCACCCTACCACGGCTCTATTAAGTCGTGCAAACAGGTGGACTTTGGGTACAGTCCCGAATCACATGGAGACAGTGAGCTATAGGAGGGGTTTCGTCTCTCCCTGTATAGGGAGTTGATGTCGCGCTATGTTTGATCGGCTATAACACCTAAATCCCTGGCCAGGGTTCTCGAGGTTGACTAATAAGTGTTATCAGTAGTTTCTCGAACTGTTATGAGCCGTAAATTAGCATGACTTATAAAGTTACTGGGGTCTGACATTCACCACCCCTAGACTTCATATGCGACGTATCAGACAAAGAGACCGGACTGTACGGTAAGTGTTGTTTACAGGCTTGTTGGGGTTGTGATGAGTTCGCTCGTCGGCCATCTTTTCGTCATGTACCTGGGTAGCCATTACGCACAGCTAGTGCCGCTGATATGCTCGTGGTTAAACCTACTGCCAGTGTACTATCGAGTCTTTAGAGTCCCACACAGAGGGTTCCCTCGTTCAGGCGAAAGATGTAGAAACAATAAGTTGTTACGGCAGCCGTAAGGTATTGCGGCAGGGTTTCGATTATGTTCGTGTAATTGTTACAGGAATAATAATCGGAACGATAATACTGGTAGGCTTTTGTTTAAGCCGGATACCGGTATTATATTATTGGATTATTGGTATTCGTATTTTTCGGAATTCGGATACGGGTATACGGTATACGGGATACGGTATACGGAGGAGGGGTATTCTTGTAATTTTTACAAGAATACCTTCTAGAAGATGCCACCTCATAATACATTATTTATCTTATGAAAATAAATAAATGAGGTGGAAATTAGAAAGTCCAAGCATGGTTGAAAGAATGGGTTATTTTATTTTATATTGTTTTGGAGTTATTATTGAAGCATGGTGCTAATTTTATAATGCATGCTTCAATTATTTCATTTGAGCCATATCTAATTTCCATGCTTGAATTTTCTCATTATGAAAAACACTTTCTCTCTCCTTCTTCTCTCCTCCTCCTTCATCCTAAGCTTTACCCTTCACATGTGATGTGAATCAAAAGCTTAGGGTAAAAGATAATTCAACACACTAATCTCTACATCATCCTTGTGATCTCTTCTAGCAAACTTGATCTCTAGGTTTAACTCTTATGAAGAGTTTGTAGCTTGCATGATAGCTCTCGCGTGGATCATTTAGGTCTTGAGTTGGCCGGAGATCGAGGACATCGACAACATCCAAAGGAGCTAAGGAGTTCATCAAAAGAGAAGACAAGGAGCAAAAGAGTTGCACTAAAAAGTAGACCCGAAGGACCGTATCATCAAGGTATAATCCCTAACATAGTAGATAAGATATCTAGTTAGGGTTTTCTAGTTATGGTTTGGACAAGATCTTCGGAAAAGTGCATGTTGTATGCAAAGAAATTTTCGTTTACCGCTTCCGCTGTCTCACAAGAGTTGTGGGAGCATGAAACATTCACTAACAGGGCTAGGGTGTGTATTGATGCAGCATGGCAGGTTGATCGCGTATGCTTCACGGCAGTTGAAGAAACATGAACAGAACTACCCCACTCACGATTTAGAGATGGCTGCAGTGGTCTTTGCACTCAAGATCTGGCGACATTACCTATACGGCGAGTCGTGCAAGATATTCACTGATCACAAGAGCTTAAAGTATATATTTCAGCAGCTAGACCTGAATCTCAGACAGCGCATTTGGATGGAGCTAGTAAAGGACTACGATTGCGAGATTTTGTATCACCCGGGCAAGGCGAATGTAGTAGCGGATGCTCTGAGAAGGAGGCCCGGGGGTAGTCTATCTTGTTTGAGCGCAGTGCAGAGGCAGTCGTCGGCGGAATGGCAGATTTTATGCGAGAGCCGAGTGCAGTTCGAGTTCACGCCGATCGGGGGACAGCTTGCGCATGTTCGTGCATGCCCATTGTTGCTTGACTGTATACATGAGGCACAGTACAGTGATGACCGTTGTTCAGAGATCATGGCACAGATTGGACATGGAAGATTTTCCGAGTTCGTGATCGATGATCAGGGATACTGCGATTTGGGACTAGACTGTGCATACCAGATGCTGAGGGACTGCGGCGTGAGATTCTTGAGGAGGCACATCGATCGGTGTATAGTGTTCATCCGGGTTCCACCAAGATGTACCATAATATAAGAGATGTTTACTGGTGGGACGGAATGAAGAGGGACATCGCAGACTTCGTGTCGAGATGCCTGACTTGTCAGCAAGTCAAGGTCGAGCACCAAAGGCCAGCGGGAGAGCTACAGCCCTTACCCATTCCGGAGTGGAAATGAGAACAGATTTCTATGGACTTCATCGTGGGTCTACCCAGGACTAGGCGAGGGTATGGCTCCATCTGGGTGATCGTGGATCATTTGACGAAAGTGGCTCACTTCCTGCCGGTGAAGAAGACTTTCGGATTTGCTCAGTATGCCCAGATTTACATCGATGAGATTGTACGACTGCATAGAGTCCCAACGTGTATCGTGTCGGACCGAGGCACCCAGTTTACCAGCCGACTATGGTAGAGGCTTCAAGGGGCGTTGGGCACCCGCTTGAGTTTCAGAACAGCATTTCATCCGCAGACCGACGGCCAGTCAGAGCGGACTATTCAGACTCTCGAGGACATGCTCCGAGCGTGCGTTTTAGACTTTGGAGGTAGCTAGGATCATCATTTACCCTTGGTGGAGTTCTCCTACAACAATAGTTTCCAGGATACTATTCAGATGGCACCTTTCGAGGCCTTGTATGGGAGGAGATGTAGATCGCCCGTCTGTTGGACAGAGCTCAGTGAGAGCAGTATTCTAGGGCCTCAGATCATACAGGAGACGACCGAGAAGATACAGCTGATTCGAGACAGGATGAGGACAGCTCAGAGCACGAAGAAATCGTATGCTGAGAGACACCGCCGTAGATTAGAGTTCGCAGTTGGCGATCACGTTTTTCTGAGGGTCTCTCCGATGAAAGGAGTTATGAGGTTTGGACGGAAGGGGAAGGTTAGCACCAGATTCATAGGTCCCTTCGAGATCCTCAAGCGTGTAGGCACAGTAGCATATCGTTTAGCTCTTCCACCCGACTTCCCAGACGTTTACCCCGTATTCCACGTGTCGATGCTTCGCAGATACCTACATGACCCTTCGCACATGATTCATCATTAGACCGTTCAGCTCGAGCGCGATCTTTCGTTCGCCGAGCAGCCAGTCGTGATATTGGACCGGCAGGTGAAGAAACTTCGATCGAAAGTCTTGCCATCAGTGAAGGTGCTTTGGCGCAGCCCGAATGGTGAAGAGATCACTTGGGAGGCCGAGGGCGAGATTCGGAAGAAGTTCCCTCATCTCTTTGAAGATACGCGTAGCAGTATATTTTTAAATTTGGGGACGAATTTCTTTAAGGGGGGAAGATTGTAATACCTTAGGATGTGATTAGTGGCTAATTATACTTTAATATATGATTTTTTAATAAAAAGTTTACCAAATCGATTTTCAAATATTTTATCCTATTTAATGAATATTTTATTAGATTTTTCCTAGACTTGCACACACTTGTGCATGTCAACTAGGGTTAAATTTAGGGTTAGACCATGATTAGCAACCATGGTGGATTAACCCAATTGCCTTAAGATAATTCAAATTGATTTAATTGTTTTGGGTTTGTTTTTTTTTTATTTGGAAAATGTTTTAAATTAAGTGGACAAGAGAGAGAGGGGGGGCATGGGCTTCATGGCTTGTGCCATACTTGCAATAAATGAAGAAAGAGAGAGAGGGGGGTTGACTAGCCTTGACTCCCTTTCCTTTGTTGCTTTGCCTCTCATTTTCTGACAACACTCTCCCTCTCACTCACTACCAGCACCAGCAACAACTCCTGAAGCAGTAGCAGCAGCAGAACAAGCAGCACTAGCAGCATCAGTAACAACACCAGTAGTATCATCAGCAGCAACACTAGCAGCATCAACAGCGGCAACACCAGCAGCAGTAGCAGGCAGCAGCAGCTTCTTCTCTTCTCCTCCTCCTCCTTCCCCTGCTTCCTAGGGTCTTTTGGGGTATATTTCTTAAACCCAACTCCTTTTTGCTAAGCATGTGTGTTAAATAGCTTCGATTAGTGTTTATTGTGTGTTTTAGTGCTTGAAATGGTGATTAGTATGGACTTTTGGTTAAGTGATGTTTGTGATGGTTAGACTAACTTAGTTATGTGTTATTAGGGCCACTTAAACCTAGTTAAACCCCAGATTTCACTGAAATACCATAGAGTTTCTGTTTGGTGTAAATTTAAGGTTTTAAAGTGAATTTTGGCCTTTCTGTGATCTGCTTTAGACCCTAGGGTTTCAGAGAAAAATTGAGTTAACTGAAGCATATTTGGTAGACCTTGTTCGCACCACCAGAGAACGAACCCCAGACACCCAACCCAGGCTGCCGTTTTAATCATTTTGGCCGCAAATTGCGGCCAGACAGGGGATTTAGCGGTTAGGGTTTTGGCTAGGGTAGTCTGCTGTGTTTTCCAGTGTTTTGGCATGTGCAATTTTGTAAGATTTCACCTGTATCAAAATCTTGGACCATATATCGTTTTTCTAGTACGTTTTGTTTGCGCGATACGCGCGATACGTGAGTAGGTTCTGTGATCCAGCATGTCGCGACGTGTCGGGATAGTTTTAGACGCGTATACATACGTTTCAGCGTATCGTACACACGCGCGTTTAGTTCGCGACGCGAGTTTCTCGTTTGGTTTCGATATCGCGTTTTGCGAGATATTTTGCTTATATATGGATTCCTTGTGTAAATTCTAGGTTCACAGGCGGGTACGTCGGACGCCGCAAAGAAGGGGAAGCAAGTAGTCGGCTACACTTACCACGCGGCCGGGTGAGTAAATTTAACATCTACGGGGAAATTGCCCGTATAGCGTTAAGCGTCACGGCGTAATAGGATATTTTAGTTGTATGAGTTCATATATATATATATATATATATACTATAGTAGCATACCATCTCCTGTTGCATATAGAATGGTAATTATAGAACACTGCACTGTCACTAACGGTTCAAGCTGCATGAGCACTATTTGTATGTTACACTCACACCGTTAGTGATTGCCATGACACTTGCACTATAGGATTGCTACGAATTATATATCGTCTTGATTTCCACATCATTGATGATTGCCATGACTTGTCGCATATTCATACCAGTGCACACATATATTGATATCTTCATATTTGCACACATGGACACTGTATATTCATACCAGTGCACACATATATTGATATCTTCATACTTGCGCACATGCACACTGTATATTCATACCAGTGCACACATATATTGATATCTTCATACTTGCGCACATGCACACTGTTTATTCATACCAGTGCATACATATATTGATATCTTCATACTTGCGCACATGCACACTGTATATTCATACCAGTGCACACTCATATTCGCGTATATATCCATTTGCACATCCATACCTACAGACACACATATGTTACATACATGGATGATATTGATTTGATTTCATGAAAAATAGGGACCACATGAGATATTTTCAAAACTGGATTCTTTTAAAAGAGCAGTTTTTCCCTTTTCACTCTTAGTGTCATACGACACCTTGTATGGATTTACGCATTGAGTTTGGATTTATGGGATTTCTAGATTTGAGAACCGTGGTATTATTTTAAGAAAATACGCATTGTTTTAAAAACCCGGTTTCTCTTGATATGATATTTCAGTGCGTCAATCATGAGTTTTCTCGGTTCCAGAGAGCTTGTGTGAGTATACCCGATTCGAAGAGCGGTAGGCACCGATTGTGGGTACATGGTGGACCCGGTATGGTACCCCGGGGCGAGAAGTGAGCCCGGCGGAGGGACTACTACCTACCGGTGATTGGTTAGACCTGGCGGTTATCCGGAGGATACTGACCAGAGCTGAGAGATGGATACGGGCCGACCCGTACTGACGGGGCCCGAAACTTGAGGATTTGTGTGTCGATGCTTGACACGATGATTTCATGATACTTTCGTGTGCCGATGCTAGGCACTCACGATTCTATGAGATTTACAGGATTTGAGGGCCGATGAGGACGACAGCGCCTGAGTTTTACTGGGATTTGGGTGTATTGATGGACACCTATTATTTTCCATATTGACCTTCCATGTAGATGTTATTTATTCCCATGCTCAGCATTCAGTATTATACATCTCATCCTGTATCTGTAATACTTGATAGAGTACATTTTCTATGCATGATTATTGCATACCCTGCTTATCATATAGAGATATTATTAGATTGCATTTGCTATGCACGATTATTGCATACCCTGCTTATCATATAGAGATGTTATTAGATTACATTTGCTATGCACGATTATTGCATAACCTGCTTATCATATAGAGAAGTTATTAGATCGCAGTTGTGGCATGATTATCGCTTTTTTAGCTCATCATATAGATGTTATCTGTAGGCATAGATTAGAGTATCGCAGCACGTGCATACTCGCGATTACCTTTATATGTTATCTACTATTCACGAGTTGGCAACTCACCCCCGTTGTGCCACAGTGTTGCAGGTTGCTCCTCGGAGTAGTCGCGGCAAGCTGTTTTGTTGCATCTTTTGACACAGATATCACTGCAGTTGGCGTGTTAGCCCTTTTGCTGATAGGTGGGTTTTTGCGGTATCTGTTTATTTTCGAGTTGTATATACTGTTGTATCTAGTATTCTCCATCTACTTTCATGTATGGACTTAGAGACTAATTGTGAGGACGATGTATATTATTTGTACTCTGGTGTCGAGCTCGTTGTGAGCCGACTTTTTTTATGCAGTTTTATCTTTCAAGATATTTGTTTTCACTTATACTGCTCATCTCTTCGCTATAGCGTCATATATTTTTATTGTGGTGATTGTTCCTCCGTTGGGCGTGATTGCTCCCGTTTGGGATATTTTATTCTTTTTGTATATCATTTTATTCATATATTTTCTTGTACCCGATTTCGGGGCTACTTTTTACAAAGGAAATGCTGCCAAATTTTTTTTAAGATAGTAACTTGAACTTTAAAGAATTCTATTAAATTACTTAAGGTTTTCTAAACATTTTAGCAAATGTTTCTATTAAATGTTTAACACTCAATACTTTTAATGGTTTTGATTTCTGGGTTTCGGCTTACTTAGTCGAGTTACGCCTGTAGACGTTACGTGGTTAAGTGCCGGTCACGGGCCGAACTTTGGGTCGTGACAGAGACTGCCTATTACTTCTGCGGATAGGCTCTGGGATGCCCCTTTCTTCTGAAACTTCTGGTTCTACAATACTTTCAGTAACAGCTTGTGGTTCTGGAATTTCTTTAAGTTCTATTGTGCTCCCACTCTTCTGATTTTCTAAAAATTCAGCATCCAAGAAGTGGGCATGACGAGAAACAAAAACCTTTTGTTCCTCTGCATAATAGAAATAATACCCCTTGGAGTTCTTTGGATATCCCACAATCTTACACTGTACTGAGCGTGCCTCGAGCTTGTCCGCATGCTGCTTTTTAACAAAAGATGGGCATCCCTATGTCTTCAAGTACCGAAGATAGGGTTTATTCCCACTCCACATCTGATATGGTGTGGTAGGCACAGTCTTGGTTGGAACCTTCTTCAAAAGATATGCAGTTGATTCTACTGCATAACCCTAGAAAGATCGCGGTAACTCAGGCTTACTCATCATGGAACGAACCATATCCAATAGGGTTCGATTCCTCCTTTCCGATACACCATTGTGTTGTGGTGTGTATGGAGGAGTAAGCTGAGAGAGAATTCCATTCTCTTTTAATTATCCCAGGAACTCGGCACTTAAGTATTCACCACCTCGATCAGATCTCAGTGTCTTGATACTTTTGCCTGTTTGGTTTTCCACTTCATTCTTGTATTCCCGGAATTTCTCAAAGGCCTCGGATTTATGCTTCATCGAGAAGATATGTCCATACCTAGAGAAATCATCCATAAAAGTAATGAAGTAGGAATGACCACCACTGGCATGTGTAGACATTGGACCGCACACGTCACTGTGTACGAGTCCCAAGAGCTCGCTCGCTCTTACTCCGTGTCCAGTAAATGGAGTCTTTGTCATCATTCCCATGAGACAAGATTCACAAGTAGCATAAGATTGATATTCGAACGGATTCAAATATCCTTCTCTATGTAACTTAGTTAACCGTGTTTCATTGATATGACCTAGTCTACAATGCCATAAGAAAGCCTGATTTACTTCCGGAGACTTTCTTTTAAGTGTGTTCTGGACATTGAAAACCTGAGCTTGATTTAATACGTATATACCGTTATCTAATGTATCGGACCCAATCAGAACTTGATTTAGGTGGATCTTTACCACATTGCTTACGAATGTAAAATCATATCCCTCTCTAGAAAGTAACGATACTGATATGATATTACATGTCAAACTACGTACATACAAATAGTTACGTAGAATCAATATCTGCCCACTTGTCAGTCCTAGGCGATATCCCCCCACGGATTCAGCATCCATGCTCATTCCGTTCGCAACTCTGAGAAACATATCACCTACCCTGATAACTTTACGGTTTCTCAAAGCATGTAATGGATTACAGATATGAGATCCTGATCCGGTATCTCGTACCCAGGAAGTAGAGTTAATTGACAAACAGTTCTCAATTACAAACACACCCGAGGCCGAAGCCACAATATGCTTCGAATCCTGGCAACTGGCTTCCAAAGCCCGGCAATTTTTCTGCCAATGCCCCTTCCCATAACAATAGGAACACCCCTCCTTCCCTACAAAAAGTCCTGAAACTTTAGCTCTTCCTTTTCCTTCTACTTCACTGACACCGTATATTGGCTTTGTGGAGGTTTTCTTCTTTTCACCCTTTGCTTTCGCCCTGGATGCAGAAGAAGAAGGCCCCTCATTAAGAAGAGCGGGTGTTTTCTTGGTTTCTTTCAGGGTGTAAGTAGAGGATAGGGGCTGTGGAAATAAGTCAGCATATGACCTGTTTCCCAACGTGGTCACTAGGTCTGTGAGCTCATCAATATAGTGTCACGACCCGAAAGTACGGAATGTGACCGGCACTTAGACTACGAAGCGTCTAGAGGCGCCACGTAACCTAAGTAAGCCGAAGCCCAGAAATCTAAACCATGAAAAAGAAGAAGAAGCAGTAAAAGAAAACAAGTATAAAATCATCAGCAAATTTTACCAAAAATTTCGGCAGAGTCTCCTCTGTAAAAACTGGCCCCCAAACGGGTAAAACAAGTATAATATACATAAACAATAAAAAGCATCCCCAAACGGGAGCTAGCATCAACGCCAACAGGGGGAAACAACCACAGTATGCACAATAATATACAACGCCAATAGGCGAGGCTCAAAACTCAAAAGAAAACAAAACCACCAGATCTGAATAATACATGCGCGACTCTAAGGTCGAAATAAAAGACTGGTCCTATAAACTTATCAAGTAATACAAATATGGTTGATGGAGCTTACTAGATACAAATGAAAGAATAAAAGTACAATGGTGGTTCAGATACAAGTGAACCAACCTACCGTGCAAATCACCCTGAAGAAAAGATGTGCCAACCAGCTGCCACGGAATCCTGTACATCGAACCGGTAAAGAATTTGGCACAACGGAGGTGAGTTGCCAACTCGTGAGTAGAAGACATCTACGAAAAGAAATCTGTAACACCCGAGCCCAATAATACTAGTTATATTACAAGTTGAGGGTTATATATTGCTCTTTTCCAATTTTCCTAATTTTCTGATGTTTATGGCTAAATTATAACCGGTTAAGTCTTTTGGCACATAACAAATTTTAACTCCTAAAATGAAATTTAAGATGTCCATGTTAGCCTACTCGTCGCCACTAGTCGCGTGGTAGCGTCCGCGTGTCGAGATTCCGTTCCGTTTGGCTAAATGGGCAAGTTTGGGCGACTACACGCGCGTGCAAGTGTCCGACTTGGGGGCATGCATTTTAATCATCAAACACCTATTTTCAAAATTTGGAACCCGCTTAAAATCCTATAATTTGAATTTGGAACATTTGGGCGCAACCCGGGCGCGATTTGGAAATGTTTCATTTCGCGCCAAAAAGGGCCCGTTTCAATTTAATATCTTAAACTATTTTTATACGTTTATAATTCCTCTAACAGTTCAAATCCTTCACAAATCTTTCTCAATTTTCAACCAGCCAATCGCGAGCACTCTTTTAAGCGAGTGGGCCCCGCCTCCTTTTCCCATCTCTCTCTCTCTCTTCCCTCAATCTCTCACGTTCTCTCTCCAATCTCCCTCTCTCTCTTCATTATATAAACCATGCAGCCCCTGTTCATTCCTCACCATCGCGAGAACATCCCCAGCGCACCCACACGAAACCCTAACCCTAGCCTCGCGATCTCACCGCCGACTTCCTCGCGACCTCGCCGTCGCCGCCCTCACCACCACGATCTCCACCGCACCCACCTACCCTCTTCCTCCCGTTCTCCCGACGATTCCCGCACCTGCACCCAACCCAGACCTCGCCTCCAACCCCTGCAGACCTCGCCGACGACTCCCACGACTCCCTCTCACCCTCCTCGTCACAACCTCGTCGTCGCCTCCCTTCCCCACTCGCCGCAGCACCCCTTTCCAGCGACCCCGAGCCCTTTCAGCCGTTTCCAGCACCCTCGCCGCACCTCCTGTTCACCGCCGGCGCGTCCATCGCCATCGGGCCCGTCATAGTTACCCCTGTTTCTCCTCTGTAAGCATCACTTTACTTCCTTTGGTGCAAAATCCCGTTGATCTTGTATGTTTATCTTATTGCTAACTTGTTGCCGATAACTTTTGCCGGAATCCGACCGTGCCGTTTGACGAACCCGACGCTGTAGCGAAGTCCCCTGGTCCGTGTGATCCCGTTGATCTCTGTTGGGACTCGATCCGTGGCCCGTGCTCCCATATCGCAGTTTCTGCCGACATCGCATCCGTGTTTCGGTTTGCGGAACCGCCGAGGCAAGTATCCGAATACTTGCTTTAACATGCTACAACTTAATCATCATATTATAACCACACAACTATTATAACATCGATACCTTTTATAACTTAGAATTGCTAGTCACAATTATCCGTAACTTTAAATCAATGAAATCATTGCTCGTATTAACCGGTCTGCTATTAATTCATACTTAACTAATCAAACCAAGTAGATCATCCCCACTTCATTTGTTAAAATCACTCATGAGACAACTATTATGCTTAGTTCAAATTCATGTAACTCCATTACGTATATTATCAATATTGTTTCGTCTTGTGGCTATTGCACCTCAAAGGTGCGTGAACCGGATTAATAAGAGAATACGAAACATCACTGTGTTTACCTAGATTAATATTGTTATTTACTGTTTCCTGCTACTGTTCATTATTGATTGCATACCTGTTGCGAGCACACACCTGATTGCATTACATATTGACCGATCTTGATACACATGACACATGTACTGATACACCGGACATGACCCCCTGTGCATATCGACTCGACCTGTTGAAAGTAACCTGACCTGTTACCTGATTTCATGCCTAATGCCGACAAACCTGACCATTCCCGCTGTCTATCCAGACAGACCTACTCTTACTGGATCTTGCGTTGGCATTAGTCCTTGACAACTGAATACCTGACCTTACATACATAGCTTGGGGGTATGGGGAAATCAAAGGTGAAACCGACTTGTAACTCAACAGTTCGATACTTGTTCTGATCAGTCTTACGGGCTTGGCCAGCTCCGGAGTGTTGATGCTGACATCACTCATCTATCCTACTACCTTTTACTGCTTAGCGGCACGTCTCGGATTCAGCCCCGAGGATCATGACCGTGGTCCCGGGCATGCATGGGATACTATTGAGTTACATCGACGATTCATCAATTGGTTTCAAAGACTATAGAGTAGAAAACCTGATAGGACAGTTTAGTCACCATTGCACATTACCCTGCTTGTTACTTCTTATTACTGCTTTATTCATGTTCATGTTTGCATTGTTTATTACCATGTTTTACTGTATACTTGATATCATGACGCGCTGACGTCTGGGTTTTGCATGGCCCAGATTCCGGACCCTTGTCGTCGACCGAGCAGGAGTACTTCAGCCAGCAGGCTGAACAGTGAGTCCTTAGGATTTAGTTTATTTATTGCTTTTCATTTCCAGATGTGAGCCCGCATTATGGGACGTGCTGTTTATTCATTGTATTGGATCATTAGCTTCCGCACTTATTGTTTATTGATTCTTGTTATTATGGATTTGGACATGTATTAGTTTAGTTTATTATCTTGTTCTTGATATCTTTACAACCGTAATGTGACTGTGGATGGATACTTCCTACCCACAGGTAGCATGGTTGGCTATGTCACGTGCCCAAACTTGCGTACTCTGGGAAGCGGGGCGTGACATGGTTTTATGGTATCAGAGCCATAGGTTAATTGGGTTGATTCTTTGTAGTTGGGTATTGCACCCGATACACGAATCAAAATACCCGTGATTAGGAAACATGTCCTGCCACCTTGACCATTTTACCGTCCTTGAATCATTCTTCCGGATCATGTCGACATGCAAACTTACTTTGCATTGTCAATTCGAAAGCCTAATCTCTTGTTATCTCTAGGACTTAGGCGACTTGAGTGGAGTTAAGTAATTGCGGCTATGATACCGCGGCATAGCTACAATGCAGTACTCTATTTAAGTATCTTGGAGTTCTAGCCTTGATTTATATATTGAATCTATCATCATGCTAATGTGTTTGTTTTGATTTCAGGATCATGGCAGATAAAAATTTCAAGACGTATCAGAGGCGTGTGGATGAAGCCGCCATGTTAGGAGTGATACGTGGGATGTTGGAGAATCAGAAGAGACAAACTGAACTGATCCAACAACAGACAGATTCATTTCAGGAGGGTTTGCAGGCTATTCAGCAGTCTGTAAACACCGCTGTAGCGAAGCCAGTTGACCGAGTAGGGACCGTGGCAGATTTCAGACGGTTGGGTCCTACTACTTTCACTGGCTTGGAGGAGCCATTGCCAGCCGAGCAGTGGCTCGTGGACACGGAGAATTTATTGATTGCAGCACAGATCCCTGAAGACAAGAGAGTTGATGTGGTGCGCATTCAGCTGGTGGATTACGCTCGAGAGTGGTGGCTTGTGGAGGAGACCCGCTTGTCCAAGCCAATCAGTTGGGCGGATTTCTCCAAAAGTTTCTTGGAAAAGTTCTTCCCGCGGACTGCACGGGAGGAAATGGAGGAGAGATTTATTGGGCTGAAACAAAATGGAGCAGCGGTGGATGTACATGCAGCGGAGTGGACGAGACTCAGCCGTTTCGCTGGACCCTTAGTCGCCAAGGAGGCAGACAGGGCGCGAAGGTTCTTGCGCAGTTTGGATGTGGACATCCAGAGGCAGATTGTCTCCCTGGGTTTGACCACTTTCTCACAGGTTCTTACGGCAGCCAGAGAGCAGCAAAGTTTATCAGGATCGAAAGGGAACCTTCACCAGACAGCAGTTGCGGCTAGGAAGCCTGCATTTGTACCTAACCGAGATCATGGGCGCAGAGGTATTCCAGTGGACCGTCGAGGTGTAGCGCCAATGAAGAAGCCTGTGATCGTTGATCGAAGGAAGAGCGTGATTTGTGATTACTGCCGATTACCTGGGCACGTGCAGAAGGATTGTCGTAGGAGACTGGGACTTTGTCTGGTTTGTGGAGCAGCCGATCACGCAGTTGGTGCTTGTCCGTCGAAGCTTCGCACGAGAGATGATATACGGAAGACTCCGCAGAGACCGTTCCAAGGGCAGAAACAGCTGACACAAGGACCGAACCAGGGTCGAGTTTTCACGTTGACAGCTGAGGAAGCCAAGACATCAGGAGAAGTGGTTTCAGGTACTATACTCGTTCGTGGTTTTCCCGCATTGGCATTATTTGATTCCGGAGCATCCCACTGTTTTATGTCATCCAAATTTATAACTACACACTCGATCACCTGCACGACCTTGTCTAGTTTCTGGGACATACACACTGGGAATGGGAAAATCATAGCTAGTAAGGAATGTAGAGATTGTACGGTTGTTGTTTGCGGACGAGAGCTTTTTGCAGATTTCTTGGTGATTGATACGGGCAGTTATGAAGTAGTCTTGGGAATGGATTTTCTTGGCACTTTCCACGCACACATTGATTGTAGGGCAAGGAAAGTAATTTTCCAGATTCCCGGGCACCCTGAGTTTACTTTCATTGGAGGAAGCAGTTCTGTCGGGCCAGTCGAGTTTAGGGCTAGGCCGACAAACAGTATTCTTGCGGCAATGGAGGTGGAAGAGCCAACAGTTGTTCGCGACTTTATGGATGTGTTCGAGGATATTTCGGGCTTACCGCCGAAGCGAGATGTGGAGTTTGCGATTGACCTCATTCCTGGTGCAGCGCCAGTGTCAAAATCTTATTATCCGATGGCACCAGTGGAATTAGAAGAAGTTAAGAAACAAGTTGGCGAATTACTCGAGAAGGGATGGATTCGAAGCAGCAACTCGCCTTGGGGAGCTCCAGTTCTTTTAGTAAAGAAGAAGGATGGCACGAGAAGGATGTGCATTGATTATCGAGAATTGAACCGGGTGACTATTAAGAACAAGTACCCGATCCCTCGCATTGGAGAACTCTTTGAGCAGCTTAGTGGCGCGAGGGTATTCTCGAAACTGGACTTGCGATCAGGATATCATCAGGTCCGAGTGAAGGCAGAAGACATTTGCAAGACGGCGTTTCGGACTCGGTATGGGCATTTCGAGTACTTAGTGATGCCCTTCGGAGTGACTAATGCGCCGGCAATATTTATGGACTTGATGAACAGGGTCTTTTCACCATACCTGGATCAGTTTATTGTGGTATTCATTGACGATATTCTGGTGTACTCGAAGAGTCCGGAGGAGCATGCTGAGCACTTAAGGATCGCACTGCAAACGCTGAGACATGAGAAATTATTCGCGAAGATGAGTAAATGCGAATTCTGTATGGAAGAAGTAAAGTTTCTGGGACATGTTGTGTTGGGTAATGGAATCACCGTTGATCCCGAGAAGATTACAGCAGTTCGAGATTGGCCTATTCCGAAGAATGTTGCGGAGATAAGGAGTTTTCTTGGACTCGCCGGATACTACAGAAGATTTGTGGAGGACTTCGCTCGCGTAGCCGAGCCGTTAACCAAGCTCACACGAAAGGAGGTACCGTTTGTTTGGACGGATGGATGTGCTTTAGCCTTCGAGACGTTGAAGCAGAAGTTGATAACCGCCCCGATCCTGACCGTACCGGATAATTCGGGAGGACTGGTGATTCATAGCGACGCATCTGGAAAGGGTTTGGGATGTGTATTAATGCAAAATGGAAAAGTCGTCGCGTACGCATCGAGACAACTGAAGACTCATGAGAAGAATTATCCGACCCATTATTTGGAGCTTGCAGCCGTGATCTTCGCCCTGAAGATTTGGAGACACTACCTGTTGGGCGAGAGAGTCGAAGTCTTTACAGATCACAAAAGTTTGAAGTATGTATTCACTCAGAAGGAGTTGAACATGAGGCAACGCAGATGGTTAGAGTTGATGGCCGACTACGACCTTGATCTTAAGTACCATCCGGGAAAAGTTAACGTCGTGCCGGATGCGCTAAGTCGGTTGCCAGCCATTCAGGTATTGACCGCACAAAGGGAGATCATTGCGGATTTTCAGAGATTTGACTTGGAGGTCGTGCTACCACATTGTTAGTGTATATGCCCTAGAGGCCATTACTGTATCATACTAGTTTGTATATTACTTAATGGATGCTTGGGATATTCACCTTGTATATACAATCTTGCTCAAAATAGTAGTATGCTACTTGGTTTGTTTCTACTTCAATGTGTACATGTGTTTATTTTGTATATCGCCTATACACATTAGTAGAGCCCTTAAGATCTTTGCTTGATTACCAGCGATGTGATGGCCGTCACACTAGTGGGGCTGGGTAATCTATAAGCACATCCTTATGCAGGTCCCTGGTCGCAGGACTATCGAGACAGGGCATCGATACTCCGGAGTAGACCAGCGCATGCGCTTCTCATCCCAGTGTGGGAGACGGTCTGTCCCACAGCCGTCAGTACGTCGTACTTGAGATAGTATGCGGGTGCTCGTTAGGTTACGGGTACACTGGACAGGACTCGTCGGGAACTGACTAGTTGGCATTATACCTATCGTCAGTTATCAGTTCCCAGGTGACATGAGTACAGCTTAGTCCGCTGACTTGACACTGTCACTTCGCCTCGAGTGTGTTCCCACTGTACTTTGATCACTACCCTACCACGGCTCAAAGGAGTCGTGCAAACAGGTAGTGGTTGGGTGCAGTCCCGAAGCACTTGGAGGCAGTGACGGTTAGACAGGATTCGTCTCTCCTGGTATTGGGGGTTGACATCGCGCTGTGTCTAGGAGAGCCATTACACGAGTAGTCCCTGGCCAGGGCAAACGAGATATACTGGTAGGTTTCCAGTGTTATCTCAGGGTGTTTTGGGCTTCGCTCCGGCACGACTTGTACCGCTATTGGGGGACTGACGTTTACCGCCCCCTAGGCCCGCCATGCGATGTATCAGACGAACAGACCGGACTGTACGGAGAATGTCACACTCAGGCTCAGTAGGAGTTCAGATGGGTTTCGCCTCGTCGGTCTTCTTGTCGGCATTACCTGGGGACCGTTACGCACAGCTAGTGCCGCTTGCGGTCTGTGGTTAAACCCACTGCCAGCGTAGTGTCGAGTCTTTAGAGTCCCACACAGAAAGCTTTTCGTCTTTAGGCAAAAGAGTAGAGGTCGCATGGTATTGCGACAGGTCGCATGGTTTTGCGACAGGGTTCGGTCACATCCGTGCACTTGTGCACGTACAGTGTCCGGACAGTTTACACTAGCGGGCTTTGGTTTAAGCCAGATCCTAGTGTACCTTATGGGATTGGATTTATCCAGTTTGCATTCGTGTTCCTCGGAACGCGGATGCGGGTGTGTATGCACAGTTGACAGGGAGGCACAGACAGCGGATTCTCATTAGGGTTGTTGACAGTTGACCGTTGACTTTTTGACTTTTTGCTCAACCCTAATGAGAATATGATATGTGATTAACTATTATATTAATTAAGTATTATGGTGATATGGTTGTTGACTTGTTGACTTTTGTTGACTTGTTGACTTTGTTGACTTGTTGACTTTTGTTGACTTGTTGACCGGTTGACTAGGCTTGACTAGTTGACCATCATGATAACCATGGTTATCATTTCATGCCAAAGACTTTTTCTTGCTTGCTCATTTGAGTAAAATGAGTGCATGACATGATAAGGTTATGGTTGCTTCTAACCATCATATAAGACTTTTTTTGATATGATGAGTTATGATCACTTTGGATTATGAGAGGGTGAAAGAAAAAGAGTTGCTCATTTTCTTTCTTGCTCATTCTCTCTCTTGTTCTTGAGCTCTCCTCTTGCTCTCACCCTCAACCTCTTGCTCCCTCTCTTGATCTATGGTTCTCTTGTCTCATGAGTTGAGAATCAAGAACCATAGATAAAATCCCATTCTAAATCATCTCTACTCATTCTAGTTCACTAGGTTTAGCAAACCAAGTGAACTAGTTTCTTCAAAGAACGAAGAAGGAGCTAAAGGTTGGAGCTTTCAAGTGGATCTATCTTCGGCCTACGGAGACAACGAGAAGGAGCCATCGAACCACCATCGGAGCTTGAAGAGAAGGAGTTCAAGTTTAGGTATAACCATCTTCATCCGAGTAGCTAAATATCTTTAGCTTAGTTTGCTAGTTTTAGTTTAGGTAAAGATCCCGACCTAGCTTAGTCCATGTTGCCTCTTGCGTTAAAATTTTGATTTTATACCGTTTCCGCCTCCCCGTAAGAACCGGGGGTCGCAACGTGGACTTACAGTGGTATCAGAGCCTAACTAAACTTAAACTAGCTTGATAGTGAAGTGTAACGAAGTTCGGAACCGGAAAAATCCAAAAACCAAACTTTTACAAAAACTGAGTTTCTGTTGAAATTTTTTTGGCTCAAAATGAAAAACTTTACACTTGTAAATTCGGCTCAGGGTTTTGTGTGAACACCCAAGAAAAACGATACAGTAATTCGTCCAAACCGCCGCCCTTCCGCCGCGCGAGCTAGGCATCCGCCGCGGAACCGCCGCGCTTTGTCGTCTTCTGTGCATCGTTTTTCGTGCAGTGTGTGTCTGTGTTGGTTTTGGGATTTTTGGAATATATTATATGTGCCCAGATTTTCCAGAAAAGAAATTTCCTTTTGGGGTCCTATAATTCCGTATTTTTTCCGAACTTCACTGCACTTTGACTTTGATGGTTATATCTGTGATGTTTGCATGTATTGAACGTCGGCTAATCACTATAAGTCGATTAGTCGGGGTTATACATGATCTGTAATGTGCTGGAATGTGTATATAAATATGTTGGATTGTCGCGGGTGAATAGCCGGGGGGTTGTGAGACGAGAGTTTTCTTTTCTTGCAATTCATGTAAATCTGTAAATTGATGTAATAATTATTTGTATGGCCGCACAACCGGGAAGGGGTTGTAGCCGTCATTGTATAATTTCTTTTTACTGTTTTTGCTCCTAGGATAGACCCATGGAGGGGTGCACAAACTACCGGGTATGCCGAAGTGTCGAGTGGCCTACTCATGGAGATGAGGGAGGTTGCTACGCTTCGGGTACTTGGCGGGTAGTTTGCCGCACCCGTAGGGGTCTTAGGTGGGGTTTTGGCTATTCACCGCGACCGTGTTATCTGTTTTTGTTACAGGCTCGTACAAATTACAGATTGCTAGTATATCCAATGTATTTATCTGTGATCTGAAATGTTTATCATTGCAGTATATCTATATATGATATTATTTAGGCGTTGCTTATGTTTTACAGACGCGCTAGCCCAGCCCCCGCTCTGTCGTTAGTTAAGTAACCTAACGGGTAATGACGGGGCCCCGTGGCGAATGCAAATGGCATAAGCGTACGTCATATTTTGGTTGTTTTCTGCAATGGTAGGATTAAATGATGGGACGCATTAAAAGAACTAATGCAAGAATATCACGCATTAAAAGAACTAATGCAAGATAATAAACCAAGTTAAAGTCGTTGGAACACTTTCGAAAAACCACTCGGTTCTTTTCAAAACAAACTTTTAAAATACGGAGTTTGAGCCACTCCATTTAAAAGCTATCTCGTTCCATCGACCAAATCAAGTTCACTACGTTCACGGTTTTGCCAAAACCATCCGTAGCCCTCCATCATTTCAGTTAAATATTCGGTAGTATTCAAGCTATGTATTTTGACCTCACGCCAAGGCATAGTGATTGGTAGCTGCCGGATATTTATCTGTTGCATAGATAGAATGCGTTGGTTTGAGACAGTCGTACTGCCATTTTGGCCTACGTCAAGGGTATGTACGGGTGGGTTCAAATTAACCTGGATAATGATGGGACGAACTTGACATGTGACTTATGACATTTTGACCTCACGCCAAGGTCATAAGAGCATGGGGCAAAAATCCACATCGGGAGTTTCATAAGTACTGAAACTTGCTAGATTTGCATACCATTTGGAGTGTGATGATTCTGGTAGGATTCCTTCAGTTTCGTCACGCGATGATATTTGGATCCCGATCCTACTGTGAGTATATGCTACTCCTCGGGAAATTTCTCACTTAACGATCAATGCTATAAACCTAGTAGGTGCCTAGAAAGGTGTTAGCGGGGCTACGCCCCCAGGGAAAAGAGGTTCTTTAATTAAGGAACTTCGCGAAAGCGTTGGAAAACCTCCCTCGAAGTACCGACACCGGCCTGGCTGAACGGTTAAGCAAGTATTGTACGGTGGGATTAATCCTGACTAATTCTTCCTTTATGGTTTGAGGAGGGATTCGAGAAACAGTGGGAGCCATCCTGTTTAGACAAATTAAAAACCACTCTAAACTTGCAAGAGTATCATGCTGAGTGTTTCTTCTTCTCTCTCATAATTGCAGCGACCAATCAACATGACTGGACTTAAGTTACTCCTAGATAAAAACAAACTGACAGGGCCAAACTACAAAGATTGGCTCAGGAATGTCAAGATAGCAATCACTTATGACAAGCTGGGGTATCTTCTTACCACCAAAGCTCCCCCTGTCCCTGGTCCAACTTCCAGTATCGCGGATAAGGAAATCCGCAAGACTTGGGAGATTGATAGCGCGAAGGCCAAGTGCCTCCTGCTTGCCTCGATGGACAACGAACATCAGAGGAGGCATGAGAATATGGACATGGAGTCCATAATGCTCCATACAAAAGAACTGTATGGAGAGCAATCACGTATCGCAAGATACGAAGCGTCGAAAAAGTTATTTTCGACAAGAATGGCCGTCGGATCATCAGTAGCCGAGCACGTGCTAAAGATGATCGGCTTCATTGAGGAGCTCGCTGACCTAGGGATCACATTGGAGAGTGAGCTATATACGGATATAGTTCTCCAGTCCCTTCCTTCCACTTACGCCCAGTTTATACTGAACTTCAACTTACAAGAAAAAGAGGTTGAACTTTCAGAGCTCCTCAACATGCTGAGGAGCGCAGAGGGCACCCTACAGAAAAGTAGGGATACATCCACTTTGTTTGTAGGAGGATCATCTTCTTCTAGGTCCAAGGCGAAAGCCAAGGGAAAGAAGAAGAAGGCCCCCGCCAAACCAAGGGGCGGTGTTAGTAAAGTGGATACGAAGGGAAAAGGAAAAGCAACAAAGATAGCGGGGAAGCTTGTGGATAAGGAAGAATGCTTCTATTGTCATAAGAAAGGACACTGGAAGAATGATTGCAGGGCCTGGAAGGCCAGAACACAGGAATTGAAGCAGGTTGCAGCTTCAGCTTCAGGTGTGTATGTTATTGAAAACTGTCTTTCAATAAACTCTACTTCCTGGGTATTGGATACCGGATCAGGATCTCATATCTGTAATTCTTTGCAGGCGTTGAGAAACCGTAGGGTTTTGAAGGCAGGTGACATGACCCTCAGAGTTGCAAACGGAGCTAGCATGGATACTAAAGCCGTGGGGGACTATCACCTGGGAATGTCAGATGGACATGTTTTGGTTTTGCGTAATTGCTTTTTTGTACCCAACGCAACTTGTAATATCATTTCTGTATCTTTAGTTTCTAAAGAAGGTTATGAATTTGCGTTTGTAAGTAATGTTGTAAACATTCACCTTAATCAAGTTTTGATTGGGTCAGGTACATTGAGTAATGGTATATACGTGTTAAACCAACCGCAGATTTTTAATGTCCAGAATACACACAAAAGAAAGTCTCCAGAAATAAATCAGACTTTCTTATGGCATTGTAGATTGGGTCACATCAATGAGAGAAGGTTGACTAAGTTACATACATAAGGATATTTGAATGCGTTCGAATATCAATCGTATGCCACTTGTCAATCTTGTCTCAAAGGAAAGATGACAAAGACTCCGTTTACTGGACAAGGAGTAAGAGCGAGCGAGCTCTTGGGACTCGTACACAGTGACCTGTGCGGTCCAATGTCTACATATGCCCGAAGCGGACATTCTTACTTCATTACTTTTACGGATGACTTCTCAAGGTACGGTTATGTCTTCTTAATGAAACATAAGTCCGAGGCCTTTGGAAAATTCCAGGAGTATAAGAATGAAGTAGAGAAACAGACCGGCAAAAGTATTAAGATTCTAAGATCGGATCGAGGTGGAGAATACTTAAGTGCCGAGTTCCTGGACTATTTAAAAGAGAACGGAATTCTCTCTCAGCTTACTCCTCCATACACCCCGCAACATAATGGTGTATCGGAGAGACGGAACCGCACCCTATTGGATATGGTGCGGTCCATGATGAGTAACGCTGAGTTACCGCGATTGTTCTGGGGGGTATGCGCTAGAATCAGCTGCATACCTTTTGAACCGAGTTCCGACTAAGACTGTGCCTACCACCCCATATGAAATGTGGAGTGGGAAGAAACCCTATCTTCAATATCTGAAGATCTGGGGATGTCCAGCTTTTGTCAAAAAGCAGCATGCGGACAAACTCGAGGCACGCTCAGTACTGTGCAAGTTTGTGGGATACCCAAAGAACACCAGGGGGTATCTTTTCTACTACGCAGAGGAACAAAAAGTCCTTGTTTCTCGTAATGCCCACTTTCTAGAACACCAGTTCTTGGAAAAGGAAATTAGTGGGAGCGCAGTAGAACTGGAAGAAATTCCAGAACCACAGACTATTACTGAAAGGTTAGTGGAACCAGAGGGTTCAACAGAACAGGACATTCCTACGCCGCTCCGCAGGAGTAGCAGGCAGTCTCATCCGCCCGAGAGATACTGCGGTTTTCTCATAGACGGGGATAGAGAGGATTGCATCATAGATTATGATGAGCCTACTAGCTTCCAGCAGGCCGTTCAGAGCGTTGACTCAGTGAAATGGCTGGATGCAATGCGGACCGAAATGGAGTCCATGTACACCAACAAGGTATGGACGTTGGACATTGCTCCAGACGGGGTAAAACCCGTAGGATGCAAGTGGATCTTCAAAAGGAAGATTGGTGTAGATGGACAGGTTGAGACCTATAAAGCTAGGCTGGTAGCAAAGGGTTTTCGTCAAAGACCTGGCTTGGACTACGACGAAACCTTTTCTCCAGTAGCCATGCTGAAATCCATTCTGATCCTTCTTGCCATTGCTGCCTTCCACGATTATGAGATCTGGCAAATGGACGTAAAGACAGCTTTTCTAAATGGAAATTTAGAGGAGTGTGTCTATATGGACCAGCCGGAGGGTTTCATTCAGAGTGGGAGCAGCGGAAAGGTGTGCAAGTTGCTTAAGTCCATCTATGGACTAAAGCAGGCGTCGCGGAGTTGGAACATCTGCTTTGATGAGACGGTCAAGGAATTTGGCTTTATCAAAAATCCAGATGAACCATGCATCTATAGTAGATTTGTAGCGAGAACTGTAGTATTCCTCGTTTTATACGTGGATGACATTCTCTTAATAGGAAATGACATTCCTATGCTACAATCTGTCAAGGGGTTCTTGTCACACAGGTTCTCCATGAAAGACCTGGGTGATGCCTCATACATTCTGGGTATCCGGATCTACCGTGACAGATCCAAGAGGATATTAGGACTTTCTCAGTCCAGGTACATCGACACCATACTGAAGAGATTCAGTATGGAAGATTCCAAGCGCGGTAACCTACCGGCTTGTCACGGGATCACCCTCTCTAAAGAGATGTCTCCCAAGACTGATTTGGAGAGGGATCGCATGTCTATTATACCCTACGCTTCTGCGGTAGGCTCTATAATGTATGCGATGTTGTGTACCAGACCGGATGTAGCTTATGCACTGAGTGTGGTAAGCCGGTATCAGTCAAACCCTGGGGAGAAACACTGGATAGCGGTAAAGAACATTCTCAAGTACCTGAGAAGGACTAAGGAGATGTTCTTGGTGTATGGCGGAAAAGACCTCCAGATCGAGGCCTTTGCTGACTCCAGCTTCCAGAGTGACAAGGATGATTCCAAGTCCATGTCAGGTTTTGTCTTTACCCTCAATGGAGGGGCAGTGTGTTGGAAGAGTTCCAAACAGGAAACCGTTGCAGACTCGACGATGGAAGCGGAATACATCGCTGCATCTGATGCCGCAAAAGAAGCTGTCTGGATGAGGAAGTTCTTGAAAGAACTTCAGGTGGTTCCGTCCATTGTTGATCCAATACCTCTGTATTGCGACAACAACGGGGCTATAGCTTTAGCGAAGGAACCCAGGTCCCATCAGAGATCCAGGCACATCTTGAGGCGGTATCACCTGATCAGGGAGATCGTGGATCGCCAGGAGATCGAGGTTCGGAGAGTCGCTTCAGAAGACAACACTGCAGATCCATTCACCAAGGCCTTGCCCCAGACTCAGTTCGAGCGGCTGATCGAGATGATAGGTCTTCGATACGCCAGTACATGGCCTTAGTGCAAGTGGGAGATTGTTAGTGTATATGCCCTAGAGGCCATTACTGTATCATACTAGTTTGTATATTACTTAATGGATGCTTGGGATATTCACCTTGTATATACAATCTTGCTCAAAATAGTAGTATGCTACTTGGTTTGTTTCTACTTCAATGTGTACATGTGTTTATTTTGTATATCGCCTATACACATTAGTAGAGCCCTTAGGATCTTTGCTTGATTACCAGCGATGTGATGGCCGTCACACTAGTGGGGCTGGGTAATCTATAAGCACATCCTTATGCAGGTCCCTGGTCGCAGGACTATCGAGACAGGGCATCGATACTCCGGAGTAGACCAGCGCATGCGCTTCTCATCCCAGTGTGGGAGACGGTCTGTCCCACAGCCGTCAGTACGTCGTACTTGAGATAGTATGCGGGTGCTCGTTAGGTTACGGGTACACTGGACAGGACTCGTCGGGAACTGACTAGTTGGTATTATACCTATCGTCAGTTATCAGTTCCCAGGTGACATGAGTACAGCTTAGTCCGCTGACTTGACACTGTCACTTCGCCTCGAGTGTGTTCCCACTGTACTTTGATCACTACCCTACCACGGCTCAAAGGAGTCGTGCAAACAGGTAGTGGTTGGGTGCAGTCCCGAAGCACTTGGAGGCAGTGACGGTTAGACAGGATTCGTCTCTCTCGGTATTGGGGGTTGACATCGCGCTGTGTCTAGGAGAGCCATTACATGAGTAGTCCCTGGCCAGGGCAAACGAGATATACTGGTAGGTTTCCAGTGTTATCTCAGGGTGTTTTGGGCTTCGCTCCGGCACGACTTGTACCGCTATTGGGGGACTGACGTTTACCGCCCCCTAGGCCCGCCATGCGATGTATCAGACGAACAGACCGGACTGTACGGAGAATGTCACACTCAGGCTCAGTAGGAGTTCAGATGGGTTTCGCCTCGTCGGTCTTCTTGTCGGCATTACCTGGGGACCGTTACGCACAGCTAGTGCCGCTTGCGGTCTGTGGTTAAACCCACTGCCAGCGTAGTGTCGAGTCTTTAGAGTCCCACACAGAAAGCTTTTCGCCTTTAGGCAAAAGAGTAGAGGTCGCATGGTATTGCGACAGGTCGCATGGTTTTGCGACAGGGTTCGGTCACATCCGTGCACTTATGCACGTACAGTGTCCGGACAGTTTACACTAGCGGGCTTTGGTTTAAGCCAGATCCTAGTGTACCTTATGGGATTGGATTTATCCAGTTTGCATTCGTGTTCCTCGGAACGCGGATGCGGGTGTGTATGCACAGTTGACAGGGAGGCACAGACAGCGGATTCTCATTAGGGTTGTTGACAGTTGACCGTTGACTTTTTGACTTTTTGCTCAACCCTAATGAGAATATGATATGTGATTAACTATTATATTAATTAAGTATTATGGTGATATGGTTGTTGACTTGTTGACTTTTGTTGACTTGTTGACTTTGTTGACTTGTTGACTTTTGTTGACTTGTTGACCGGTTGACTAGGCTTGACTAGTTGACCATCATGATAACCATGGTTATCATTTCATGCCAAAGACTTTTTCTTGCTTGCTCATTTGAGTAAAATGAGTGCATGACATGATAAGGTTATGGTTGCTTCTAACCATCACATAAGACTTTTTTTGATATGATGAGTTATGATCACTTTGGATTATGAGAGGGTGAAAGAAAAAGAGTTGCTCATTTTCTTTCTTGCTCATTCTCTCTCTTGTTCTTGAGCTCTCCTCTTGCTCTCACCCTCAACCTCTTGCTCCCTCTCTTGATCTATGGTTCTCTTGTCTCATGAGTTGAGAATCAAGAACCATAGATAAAATCCCATTCTAAATCATCTCTACTCATTCTAGTTCACTAGGTTTAGCAAACCAAGTGAACTAGTTTCTTCAAAGAACGAAGAAGGAGCTAAAGGTTGGAGCTTTCAAGTGGATCTATCTTCGGCGTACGGAGACAACGAGAAGGAGCCATCGAACCACCATCGGAGCTTGAAGAGAAGGAGTTCAAGTTTAGGTATAACCATCTTCATCCGAGTAGCTAAATATCTTTAGCTTAGTTTGCTAGTTTTAGTTTAGGTAAAGATCCCGACCTAGCTTAGTCCATGTTGCCTCTTGCGTTAAAATTTTGATTTTATACCGTTTCCGCCTCCCCGTAAGAACCGGGGGTCGCAACGTGGACTTACACACATGCTAAGGGACAGTTGATGCAACTGCAAGTACAGTCGTCTTTAGTTGAGAAGATTAAAGCAGCACAATCGCAGGATCCTAGACTGCAAAAGTTTCGGGAGCAGGTTGAAGCCGGATTCCGAACCGATTTACTGATCCATGAAGACGGTTCTTTGAGATATGGTAGCCGTGTGTGTGTGCCAAAAGGAGATGTGCGTGAAGAGCTTATGAGGGAGGCACACAGTTCAGCTTACTCTGTACATCCAGGAGGGACAAAGATGTACCGAGATATTCGACAGCACTTCTGGTGGGAAGGTATGAAACGGGAAATTGCTCGCTTCGTGGCTAAGTGCTTGGTGTGTCAGCAAGTCAAGGCTGAACACCAAAGGGTTGCTGGTTTGTTGCAACCACTTCCGATTCCTCAGTGGAAGTGGGAACATATAACCATGGATTTCGTGACGGCTCTACCGCGGAGTCCAAAGGGTAACAATGCTGTATGGGTGATTGTCGATCGGTTGACCAAGGCAGCTCACTTTATTCCTTTTCGGGTTGGTCAATCGACAGAGACTTTGGCAGAGCGATATATGCAGGAGATTGTCAGATTGCATGGAGTACCGGTAAGCATCGTGTCCGATCGGGACACTCGGTTCTTGTCGCACTTTTGGAGGAGTTTACAAGAAAGTTTGGGGACTCGATTGAAGTTCAGCACAACTTATCATCCTCAGACTGATGAACAATCGGAGAGAACGATCCAGACCCTTGAAGATATGTTGAGAGCTTGCATGTTGGACTTTAAAAGTTCTTGGGAAGACCATCTACACCTGGTGGAGTTTTCATACAACAATAGCTTCCAAGCAACTATTCAGATGGCCCCGTTTGAAGCGTTGTATGGTCGTAAGTGCCGTTCACCTGTATGTTGGGATGATGTGGGTGAACGAAGGTTACTAGGGCCAGACTTGGTGGTACAGACAGTTGAGAAGGTGAATACGATCAGGAAGCATATGAAGGCAGCTCAAGACAGACAGAAAAGTTGGGCCGACACGTCAAGAAGACCTCTAGAGTTCGCCGTGGGTGATTTGGTGTTCCTGAAGATATCACCGACTAGAGGGGTGATTCGGTTTGGAGGTCGGGGAAAGCTTGGTCCTCGATTCGTTGGACCCTTCGAGATTTTGGAGCGTGTAGGAGAGGTATCGTACCGGTTGGCGTTACCACCGTCATTAGCAGGAGTTCATGATGTGTTTCATGTGTCTCAACTACGGAGGTATGTTCGTGATGAGACCCATGTTTTGGATCACTCGGAGTTGACCGTTCGGGAGGACCTGACTTTTGAGGAGCGACCAGTCGAGATCAAGGATCGAAGAGAAAAGGTTCTTAAGAACAAGGTTATCCCTCTTGTGCTAGTTTCTTGGGGTAACCGATCGCATGGGGAATCCACTTGGGAGCGAGAAGACGAGATCCGGCAGAAATTCCCTCATCTTTTCCAGTAGTTAGTTATCTTGTATTCTTGGAATTTCGAGGACGAAATTCTTTTTGTAGTTGGGTATGATGTAACACCCGAGCCCAATAATACTAGTTATATTACAAGTTGAGGGTTATATATTGCTCTTTTCCAATTTTCCTAATTTTCTGATGTTTATGGATAAATTATAACCGGTTAAGTCTTTTGGCACATAACAAATTTTAACTCCTAAAATGAAATTTAAGATGTCCATGTTAGCCTACTCGTCGCCACTAGTCGCGTGGTAGCGTCCGCGTGTCGAGATTCCGTTCCGTTTGGCTAAACGGGCAAGTTTGGGCGACAACGCGCGCGTGCAAGTGTCCGACTTGGGGGCATGCATTTTAATCATCAAACACCTATTTTCAAAATTTGGAACCCGCTTAAAATCCTATAATTTGAATTTGGAACATTTGGGCGCAACCCGGGCGCGATTTGGAAATGTTTCATTTCGCGCCAAAAAGGGCCCGTTTCAATTTAATATCTTAAACTATTTTTATACGTTTATAATTCCTCTAACAGTTCAAATCCTTCACAAATCTTTCTCAATTTTCAACCAGCCAATCGCGAGCACTCTTTTAAGCGAGTGGGCCCCGCCTCCTTTTCCCATCTCTCTCTCTCTCTCTTCCCTCAATCTCTCACGTTCTCTCTCCAATCTCCCTCTCTCTCTTCATTATATAAACCATGCAGCCCCTGTTCATTCCTCACCATCGCGAGAACATCCCCAGCGCACCCACACGAAACCCTAACCCTAGCCTCGCGATCTCACCGCCGACTTCCTCGCGACCTCGCCGTCGCCGCCCTCACCACCACGATCTCCACCACACCCACCTACCCTCTTCCTCCCGTTCTCCCGACGATTCCCGCGCCTGCACCCAACCCAGACCTCGCCTCCAACCCCTGCAGACCTCGCCGACGACTCCCACGACTCCCTCTCACCCTCCTCGTCACAACCTCGTCGTCGCCTCCCTTCCCCACTCGCCGCAGCACCCCTTTCCAGCGACCCCGAGCCCTTTCAGCCGTTTCCAGCACCCTCACCGCACCTCCTGTTCACCGCCGGCGCGTCCATCGCCGTCGGGCCCGTCATAGTTACCCCTGTTTCTCCTCTGTAAGCATCACTTTACTTCCTTTGGTGCAAAATCCCGTTGATCTTGTATGTTTATCTTATTGCTAACTTGTTGCCGATAACTTTTGCCGGAATCCGACCGTGCCGTTTGACGAACCCGACGCTGTAGCGAAGTCCCCTGGTCCGTGTGATCCCGTTGATCTCTGTTGGGACTCGATCCGTGGCCCGTGCTCCCATATCGCAGTTTCTGCCGACATCGCATCCGTGTTTCGGTTTGCGGAACCGCCGAGGCAAGTATCCGAATACTTGCTTTAACATGCTACAACTTAATCATCATATTATAACCACACAACTATTATAACATCGATACCTTTTATAACTTAGAATTGCTAGTCACAATTATCCGTAACTTTAAATCAATGAAATCATTGCTCGTATTAACCGGTCTGCTATTAATTCATACTTAACTAATCAAACCAAGTAGATCATCCCCACTTCATTTGTTAAAATCACTCATGAGACAACTATTATGCTTAGTTCAAATTCATGTAACTCCATTACGTATATTATCGATATTGTTTCGTCTTGTGGCTATTGCACCTCAAAGGTGCGTGAACTGGATTAATAAGAGAATACGAAACATCACTGTGTTTACCAAGATTAATATTGTTATTTACTGTTTCCTGCTACTGTTCATTATTGATTGCATACCTGTTGCGAGCACACACCTGATTGCATTACATATTGACCGATCTTGATACACATGACACATGTACTGATACACCGGACATGACACCCTGTGCATATCGACTCGACCTGTTGAAAGTAACCTGACCTGTTACCTGATTTCATGCCTAATGCCGACAAACCTGACCATTCCCGCTGTCTATCCAGACAGACCTACTCTTACTGGATCTTGCGTTGGCATTAGTCCTTGACAACTGAATACCTGACCTTACATACATAGCTTGGGGGTATGGGGAAATCAAAGGTGAAACCGACTTGTAACTCAACAGTTCGATACTTGTTCTGATCAGTCTTACGGGCTTGGCCAGCTCCGGAGTGTTGATGCTGACATCACTCATCTATCCTACTACCTTTTACTGCTTAGCGGCACGTCTCGGATTCAGCCCCGAGGATCATGACCGTGGTCCCGGGCATGCACGGGATACTATTGAGTTACATCGACGATTCATCAATTGGTTTCAAAGACTATAGAGTAGAAAACCTGATAGGACAGTTTAGTCACCATTGCACATTACCCTGCTTGTTACTTCTTATTACTGCTTTATTCATGTTCATGTTTGCATTGTTTATTACCATGTTTTACTGTATACTTGATATCATGACGCGCTGATGTCTGGGTTTTGCATGGCCCAGATTCCGGACCCTTGTCGTCGACCGAGCAGGAGTACTTCAGCCAGCAGGCTGAACAGTGAGTCCTTAGGATTTAGTTTATTTATTGCTTTTCATTTCCAGATGTGAGCCCGCATTATGGGACGTGCTGTTTATTCATTGTATTGGATCATTAGCTTCCGCACTTATTGTTTATTGATTCTTGTTATTATGGATTTGGACATGTATTAGTTTAGTTTATTATCTTGTTCTTGATATCCTTACAACCGTAATGTGACTGTGGATGGATACTTCCTACCCACAGGTAGCATGGTTGGCTATGTCACGTGCCCAAACTTGCGTACTCTGGGAAGCGGGGCGTGACAAAATCAAATGCACGACGCTATCCTAGGTCATAATAATACACTATTATATCCTAATCATCTAGTAATAGCAGGGTAAAAACTACGTGTAAATATAGATTCTCCGTGCTCATGTCAGTGCCTCATATCATACTATGTCATATGAATGGATATGCATGCATCATGAATATAAAATAATCAATCCTAAAATCCTGAAATATCTGTATAAGAAATCTTTAGCTGTTATCATAGTAAAATATGTATAGGAATCTGAAATCTCAACAATGAAATCCATGGAAATCCGTGTCAAGCATCGACACAAACATGTAACCTCAAGTCTTAATATGTCGGGCTCCGTCAGTCCGGATCGGCCCATATCATCAAATCCCACGACAACGGTCGGTATCCTCCGGATATCCGCCGCGCCAGACATCACCGGTAGGTAGCCTTCCCCTGCCAGGCTCATCGTCTACAACTCGATCTTCTTGCCCCGGGGTACCATATCGGGCCCACCATGTACCCGAGACGGTTCATCCACTCCTCGAATCGGGTCTCGAAATCCAACAGAAAACATGAAATCTCATGGTGGACGACACATACATCACGAGAAAACCGCATCTTATTTTAAAAAGAGAAGAGGAGAGAGAGAGAAGTTTTATATATTTTTGCGGTTTTCCCCAAAAATCCAGAAATCTCATAGAAATCCAAATCTCAAAATCATGAGTAAGCATATGATAAGTGTCGGCATATGCCCATACTACTGCATGATAACATGAAAATATGAATGCATGAATGTCTAAGCAATAAATATCATGTCTGTACTAATGTCAGAGAATAATCACAATATTATAGCGGTCTAGTTGTTAACTGATTCTATCCATAAAAGTCAATATGATCTCAAGTGTACGTGACATAGCAATTACCGATGATGATGTGTGTGAGCCGGCAAATAAGTGTGCGTGGAATATGCGCATCATCGGTAATAGTGCTGGTGTTCTAATAGGTAAAGTTTATACTGATTATAGCAACATATAAAAGAACATGCACCAAGATAATTACAGTATGAATGTAAATACAGATGTGCATTATCCACTCCTCTGCGAGATACGAGTACAACTACCACTATGTGAGTCGAACCTAAACCAGTGTCCATCTAACATCCTAAGGAACTAAACCTAATAGACTAGTCAGTAAGAAACTAGTGTCTACCTAAGGTCTGAATCAATATCTCTAATAGTCGGCGATCCCGCCTCAATAGCGTCACGTACGTAGTACGGCTTCCTCGAATCAAGAGTGCGGATCAATCATCAAATCTAAGCCTCGTACGGTAAAATCCATCGTACGGCATCCCAATATCGGGGTACGGTCAAGTATCTCCTAGGTATCTCCTCATTCGTATAATGTCATCATCAACACATCTCATGATCAAGGTGCTAAACTGTGATCGCATACATCAATCATATATCATTGCCATCATGATAAGCATCATTAGTTTATCCTCAGAAATATCATGTCATATGTGTAATATTGTGATTAAATCATACCGATATCTTAACGTCATCAAGTCACAAGCTACAGCCCAGGTACTATTTTAGCGTCTCATGTACCTCAATATCACCACCACCCTTTATAATTTATATGTTCATGTTCATTATCTCATTCTCTAATGATCCGCTAACACTTTAATACGACTGTATAGTCAAGAATCACGGCATCAAGCCCAGTTATACTGTTTCATCATACCTCAGATATCATATCACATCAACGAATCCTATATACGTGTTGTGTATATATATACTATATACACCTATACCTAGTTTTATATATATACACACATATACGTATACGCCGTGTCAAGTTTTGGTGTGTGCGTGTGTGTTTCTATCAGAAACCTACGAACCTCTCCCAAAGTATTCATCCTCAGGTGTGGTTTTCCTAAATCAGTCTAGTCCTGCCTAGGGTCATTACCAGGGTCCTACTCAGTAAGAATCTAGGGTCACATCTGGTTTCCAAATGTCAATAAGTGCTATTCCTATTCTACGTTGCGGGGGTGCTAAACGCCATCCACCCGACTTCCCCCCGTAAATATGCATCTACTCACCTGGTCCATGTCTGCCGACGACGGTGTCGCCATCCTCCTCTTCATCGCCCGCAGTCCACTTGAAGGGTACCTAAACGCAAACATATAAATATTATCGTAAACTGAATCACATACGAAAGCCAAACGATTTAAAGGAGCAAGCATAGGTTAAAACCTATGTCCCGTCCATGCAAAAGAACCAAATACCACTCGATATCGGCATACAAACTCCGATAGATCGAGATAAACATCAACAAGCAGCTTGTAGTTTAGAAAACTCGTTACTTATAATATAAAACATGATTTAATCCATCAAAACCCTAAAATCAATCATATCGTCCGTTTTCGAAAAACCCGAAAATGCCAATTTACCGTTTTTCATCAAAACTTGACATTTAAATGAAACCAATAGTTATAAAACTCATTATATAGCATAACTAGACTATACAAACCGTTACTATATTTTTATTACACAAATTTATATTGATTTGAAATTTCTAGTTTGCAACATTTAATAATTTTCAACATTTTTCAAGCAAAACACCATAATTCCACCACAAAACATGATTTGCATGAATTAATGTATTAAACCACAATTCATAATGATAATGATTCAATGAAACCATAAACTATATTCTTAATCACATTTATTTAGAAATTCCTAAAATCTAGTTTACAAATAATAGCATTTTATTACTATTTTTCCAATTATCAAAGTAATCTAGTGATCAAACTAAGTTTTTCATTCAATTAATATGCTAATATTCTCATTAAAACTACCATCTAATGATAACAACCTTAATAAGAATTTTATTTTACCCACAAACACATTTTAGAAAAATCTAGTTAGCTAAATAGTTTAATCAAAACAATTTCGATAAACAATTTATTATACCACCACCATGCAAGAATTTTCCACTCTAAAAGATGTTAAACTAGCTATTATAACCCTAATTAATTAATAAAAACCCTAACTTGAATTTACAACCCTAACTTGCATTTTAAAAAAAAACATAGAATTAATTCATTAAATCTAATTAAGCTTAAATGAACATCTAAAACAATAAATCAAAAGAAAGAAAATTATACCTCCAAAATGTGAAGTCCAAACAAGAAATGAGCCTCCAAAATACATGCTTTCCCACTCCAAAATCCATATAAAAAAGGGTAGAGAATAAAGGGTATGAAGAGATTAGGATTTTGTGTATTTTTTGTTGAATTTTTGATGTATTTTGATGGATTTTTGTGCAAAAATGAGGTGGGAAATGGGAAGGGGCAGCCATGGGGGGTTGTGGCCGGCCTTGAGGGAGTGAGGGTGAGAAAGAAATGATTAAGGAAAAGTGTAGAAGTTTCAAGAGGAGAAATATCACTTAAAGGTCTTTTCATGGTTTATTTAATTATTTATTTATTTGTTTACTATAGCAACTCAAGAAAGCTCTAGAAAATAGGAAAAATTTGCAAATAAATTTTGCATGATACACACTAATTTCTAACATGCCATGGTTCGTTTTTACAAATTAAAACCATTTAAATTTGTAATTTACACTAATTTAGTGTAAAAATAAAGCTTATGTTAATATTTAAAATAATTAATTTAGGAAAAATATTTTATTAAACTAAAAATTTATAAGTGGCTAAATAAACACCATTTACTAGTAATTTCATAATTAAAATAGATATATTAAAAATTATAATGAAAACAATCACGGTTTGGTTTTACGAAAAATACATTTTACTTTACCGAAAATCCTAAAATTCACTTAAACACTTTTATTCATTTAATTATTTATTTATTTATTTATTTAATTATTTTTAAAAAGTTACAATCTTCCCCCCTTTAAGAAATTCGGTCCCCGAATTTAAATTAAAACTCCCCTTCCAAATACTAAAACATTTAGCAAAACACTCAAATCATCGGGGCTCTGAAATCATCAATACATAACAAAATCAACTCCGTCAAGCATGACGCAATCATCGGAGTTATGGCGATAATAAAATATCATAACTCAATGTGAAAACCATCATAATATACATCAATCTATAACTTATATATAGTTCGCATCCTAGTAAAATCGCAAGCATACAAATACCCCTCTTGAAAATCGCCGTGCAATGCACGTGTCACGGCATAAGTAGCGGACGTTTATTTTAAAAAAATAACTATATATATATATATATATCTTTTATTTAACATACACGTCCCGCCTGGTTACTAAACCAAATAATAATGATTATGAAACATACTGCTCAAACTGAAATCAATCCCAATCACATCAATAAAATATCATGTGCGTCCGGTGCGCACTGAAATCGAAACCAAATACAGATTCCATGAATACACACAAAAACAAAAATAAGTGCAACAGGTGTGCACCAAAACATCTGTCAAGTGCAACGGGCGTGCACGACTCACTATCAGGTGCATCTAATCTGCACAAAACCCCGATTTAGTGCATCTGGTGTGCACAAAATCGCATCAAGTGCGCCAAGTATGCGCAAGAATCCTAATCAGGTGCACATGGAGCACGAAAACATACATCGAATATCAGACTCGAATCACAGTACGAAAATGGATAAAAACTAGGTCGAAGCATACATCAAAATCATGTGTAACCCATATGCACGAAATCAAATCAAAACCTCAAAATATATAAAACCAAATCAAGTGTACTGGGTGCGTACTAAACCACATCAATACAACTGATATATGAAACACAGATAGAATGAAGGTACACACAGGAAATACCAATCGTAGAACAAAGTCCTCAAAATACAAAAATCCAATCAACGAAAATAGGAAATTCAAATCACTAAATCACAATCGTAAACACTATCGTCAATGTGCGCCTCTTTCCTCTGATGTCGACTGCTTCGAACTCGTTCTTTCATAGGTGTGCTGACTGCGCTACCAACGGCAATACTCCTGTCTAGAGTCTCCCACATAGTCGATCCCTTCACTTGATATCCGGACTACATTAAACTTTTCGATCGATCCATCAAAATCCCATAATTCTGCGAGAGCTCAACACTCAGGTACAGTTTAAAAATATCCGGTACATACCCCAGCATCGATGATCCAGCTGTAGAAGGGCAAACCCAAGCCTCACTAATGGCACTGCGAAACTGCCGTAAACCCTAAGGTTCAAGGGCGTTCTCGTGGTCATTATGTCGAGTTAGGGTTTCATTCTTCTAGAGGGTCCATCGAAATACCTGCATGTTCTTCCGAATACCTTAAACTTGGGAAAATGGTTTTCTGATAATCGTTCGAACCCTTTAACTTCATCCGGACGGCATGTGAATACCCTTCGTCCGCACGCTAAGCAATGCTTCAATCCTCAAGAATAACCAATACTCTAATGGTTATCGCATTCGAGCCGTAGCTCCCTCTGCCCGTGCGCCCGTGGTAACAGAACCACCCTCCGACATCGATGAAGATAGATCAAAGGAACGAATGAAATACGGTGCAAACAAATGTACATCCTAAGGCTCCTTAAGTAGAGTAGCGTATCGTAAGTATGCCGCGGACCATACCCACGGTACGTTACTCTACCTAAATCGCCTACTCCATCAACCAAGGGTCACCTAGACTTATACAAGGTTAAACCTAGCGCTCTGATACCAACTTTTTCACGACCCGAAAGTACGGAACGTGACCGGCACTTAGATTACGAAGCGTCTAGAGGCGCCACGTAACCTAAGTAAGCCGAAGCCCAGAAATCTAAACCATGAAAAAGAAGAAGAAGCAGTAAAAGAAAACAAGTATAAAATCATCAGCAAATTTTACCAAAAATTTCGGCAGAGTCTCCTCTGTAAAAACTGGCCCCCAAACGGGTACAACAAGTATAATATACATAAACAATAAAAAGCATCCCCAAACGGGAGCTAGCATCAACGCCAACAGGCGGAAACAACCACAGCAAGCACAATAATATACAACGCCAATAGGCGAGGCTCAAAACTCAAAAGAAAACAAAACCACCAGATCTGAATAATACATGCGCGACTCTAAGGTCGAAATAAAAGACTGGTCCTATAAACTTATCAAGTAAAACAAATATGGTTGATGGAGCTTACTAGATACAAATGAAAGAATAAAAGTACAATGGTGGTTCGGATACAAGTGAACCAACCTACCGTGCAAATCACCCTGAAGAAAAGATGTGCCAACCAGCTGCCACGGAAACCTGTACATCGAACCTGTAAAGAATTTGGCACAACGGGGGTGAGTTGCCAACTCGTGAGTAGAAGACATCTACGAAAAGAAATCAAATGCACGACGCTATCCTAGGTCATAATAATACACTATTATATCCTAATCATCTAGTAATAGCAGGGTAAAAACTACGTGTAAATATAGATTCTCTGTGCTCATGTCAGTGCCTCATATCATACTATGTCATATGAATGGATATGCATGCATCATGAATATAAAATAATCAATCCTAAAATCCTGAAATATCTGTATAAGAAATCTTTAGCTGTTATCATAGTAAAATATGTATAGGAATCTGAAATCTCAACAATGAAATCCATGGAAATCCGTGTCAAGCATCGACACAAACATGTAACCTCAAGTCTCAATATGTCGGGCTCCGTCAGTCCGGATCGGCCCATATCATCAAATCCCAGACAACGGTCGGTATCCTCCGGATATCCGCCGCGCCAGACATCACCGGTAGGTAGCCTTCCCCTGCCAGGCTCATCGTCTACAACTCGATCTTCTTGCCCCGGGGTACCATACCGGGCCCACCATGTACCCGAGACGGGTCATCCACTCCTCGAATCGGGTCTCGAAATCCAACAGAAAACATGAAATCTCATGGTGGACGACACATACATCACGAGAAAACCGCATCTTATTTTAAAAAGAGAAGAGGAGAGAGAGAGAAGTTTTATATATTTTTGCGGTTTTCCCCAAAAATCCAGAAATCTCATAGAAATCCAAATCTCAAAATCATGAGTAAGCATATGATAAGTGTCGGCATATGCCCATACTACTGCAGGATAACATGAAAATATGAATGCATGAATGTCTAAGCAATAAATATCATGTCTGTACTAATGTCAGAGAATAATCACAATATTATAGCGGTCTAGTTGTTAACTGATTCTATCCATAAAAGTCAATATGATCTCAAGTGTACGTGACATAGCAATTACCGATGATGATGTGTGTGAGCCGGCAAATAAGTGTGCGTGGAATATGCGCATCATCGGTAATAGTGCTGGTGTCCTAACAGGTAAAGTTTATACTGATTATAGCAACATATGAAAGAACATGCACCATGATAATTACAGTATGAATGTAAATACAGATGTGCATTATCCACTCCTCTGCGAGATACGAATACAACTACCACTATGTGAGTCGAACCTAAACCAGTGTCCATCTAACATCCTAAGGAACTAAACCTAATAGACTAGTCAGTAAGAAACTAGAGTCTACCTAAGGTCTGAATCAATATCTCTAATAGTCGGCGATCCCGCCTCAATAGCGTCAAGTACGTAGTACGGCTTCCTCGAATCAAGAGTGCGGATCAATCATCAAATCTAAGCCTCGTACGGTAAAATCCATCGTACGGCATCCCAATATCGGGGTACGGTCAAGTATCTCCTAGGTGTCTCCTCATTCGTATAATGTCATCATCAACACATCTCATGATCAAGGTGCTAAACTGTGATCGCATACATCAATCATATATCATTGCCATCATGATAAGCATCATTAGTTTATCCTCAGAAATATCATGTCAAATGTGTAATATTGTGATTAAATCATACCGATATCTTATCGTCATCAAGTCACAAGCTACAGCCCAGGTACTATTTTAGCGTCTCATGTACCTCAATATCACCACCACCCTTTATAATTTATATGTTCATGTTCATTATCTCATTCTCTAATGATCCGCTAACACTTTAATAGGACTGTATAGTCAAGAATCACGGCATCAAGCCCAGTTATACTGTTTCATCATACCTCAGATATCATATCACATCAACGAATCCCATATACGTGTTGTGTATATATATACACCTATACCTAGTTTTATATATATACACACATATACGTATACGCCGTGTCAAGTTTTGGTGTGTGCGTGTGTGTTTCTATCAGAAACCTACGAACCTCTCCCAAAGTATTCATCCTCAGGTGTGGTTTTCCTAAATCAGTCTAGTCCCGCCTAGGGTCATTACCAGGGTCCTACTCAGTAAGAATCTAGGGTCACATCTGGTTTCCTAATGTCAATAAGTGCTATTCCTATTCTACGTTGCGGGGGTGCTAAACGCCATCCACCCGACTTCCCCCCGTAGATATGCATCTACTCACTTGGTCCATGTCTGCCGACGACGGTGTCGCCATTCTCCTCTTCATCGCCCGCAGTCCACTTGAAGGGTACCTAAACGCAAACATATAAATATTATCGTAAACTGAATCACATACGAAAGCCAAACGATTTAAAGGAGCAAGCATAGGTTAAAACCTATGTCCCGTCCACGCAAAAGAACCAAATACCGCTCGATATCGGCGTACAAACTCCGATGGATCGAGATAAACATCAACAAGCAGCTTGTAGTTTAGAAAACTCGTTACTTATAATGTAAAACATGATTTAATCCATCAAAACCCTAAAATCAATCAAATCGTCCGTTTTCGAAAAACCCGAAAATGCCAATTTACCGTTTTTCATCAAAACTTGACATTTAAATGAAACCAATAGTTATAAAACTCATTATATAGCATAACTAGACTATACAAACCGTTACTATATTTTTATTACACAAATTTATATTGATTTGAAATTTCTAGTTTGCAACATTTAACAATTTTCAACATTTTTCAAGCAAAACACCACAATTCCACCACAAAACATGATTTGCATGAATTAATGTATTTAACCACAATTCATAATGATAATGATTCAATGAAACCATAAACTATATTTTTAATCACATTTATTTAGAAATTCCTAAAATCTAGTTTACAAATAATAGCATTTTATTACTATTTTTCCAATTATCAAAGTAATCTAGTGATCAAACTAAGTTTTTCATTCAATTAATATGCTAATATTCTCATTAAAACTACCATATAATGATAACAACCTTAATAAGAATTTTATTTTACCCACAAACACATTTTAGAAAAATCTAGTTAGCTAAATAGTTTAATTAAAACAATTTCGATAAACAATTTATTATACCACCACCATGCAAGAATTTTCCACTCTAAAAGATGTTAAACTAGCTATTATAACCCTAATTAATTAATAAAAACCCTAACTTTCATTTTAAAAAAAAACATAGAATTAATTCATTAAATCTAATTAAGCTTAAATGAACATCTAAAACAATAAATCAAAAGAAAGAAAATTATACCTCCAAAATGTGAAGTCCAAACAAGAAATGAGCCTCCAAAATACATGCTTTCCCACTCCAAAATCCATATAAAAAAGGGTAGAGAATAAAGGGTATGAAGAGATTAGGATTTTGTGTATTTTTTGTTGAATTTTTGATATATTTTGATGGATTTTTGTGCAAAAATGAGGTGGGAAATGGGGAGGGGCAGCCATGGGGGGTTGTGGCCGGCCTTGAGGGAGTGAGGGAGAGAAAGAAATGATTAAGGAAAAGTGTAGAAGTTTCAAGAGGAGAAATATCACTTAAAGGTCTTTTCATGGTTTATTTAATTATTTATTTATTTGTTTACTATAGCAACTCAAGAAAGCTCTAGAAAATAGGAAAAATTTGCAAATAAATTTTGCATGATACACACTAATTTCTAACATGCCATGGTTCATTTTTACAAATTAAAACCATTTAAATTTGTAATTTACACTAATTTAGTGTAAAAATAAAGCTTATGTTAATATTTAAAATAATTAATTTAGGAAAAATATTTTATTAAACTAAAATTTATAAGTGGCTAAATAAACACCATTTACTAGTAATTTCATAATTAAAATAGATATATTAAAAATTATAATGAAAACAATCACGGTTTGGTTTTACGAAAAATACATTTTACTTTACCGAAAATCCTAAAATTCACTTAAACACTTTTATTCATTTAATTATTTATTTAATTATTTTTAAAACGTTACATATAGCTAGTCATCGTAAGAACGTCGTTCCTTACAGATGACCCGACAGCCAACCTCGCTTGAAACAATTCGTTCGAGGTCTCATATCTTGCGATACGAGATTGCTCTCCATATAAATATTTGTTATGGAGGAGGAAGATGGAAACTAAGTCCATCTTCTCGTGCTGCTTCTGGTATACACCATCAACTGAAGCCAACACGAGACACTTGGCATTCGCACTGTCCTTTTCCCTTGTCTGACGGATATCCATATCCGTGACGGTGGAAACTGGACCTAGGACAGTGGGGGCTTAAGTAGTAATAGGGTGGTCCATCTTGTTATAGGCAATGGACATCTGGACAGACCATTGCCAGTCATAAAAGTCGGATTCAGTCAACTTATTATCTAGATGTAACCTAGTCATGGTCACATGGTCGCTGCAGTTGAGAGAAAGAAGAAAACACTTTACCATGATGCTCTTGCAAGTTTAGATTGGTTTTTAGTTTATCTAAACAGGATGGCTCCTACTGTTTCTTGAATCCTTCCTCAAACCATAAAAGAAGAATTAGTCAGGACTGATCTCACCGTACAATACTTGCTTAACCATTCAGCCAGGCTAGTGTCGATATTTCGAGGGAGGTTTTACGACGTTTTCGCGAAGTTCCTTAATTAAATAACCTCTTTCCCCTGGAGGCGTTGCCCCGCTGACATCATTCTAGACACCTACTTGGTTTATAGCATTGATCGTTAAGTGACGAATCTCCTGATGAGTAGCATATACTCACAGTAGGATCGGGATCCAGATATCATCATGTGATAATGCTGAAGGAATCCTACCAATATTATCAAACTCCAAATGGTATGCAACACTAGCAGGCTTCAGTTCCTTTAGAAACTCCCGATATTTATTTTTGCCCCATGCTCTTATGACCTTGACGTTGGCTAAAATATCATAAGTCACATGTCAAGTTCTACCCATCATTATCTTGTTAATTTGAACCCACCCGTACATACCCTGACGTTGGCCAAATGGCAGTACGACTGTCCCAAACCAACTCATCTATCTATGCAACAGATGAATACCCAGCAGCTACCAAACACTATGCCTTGGCTCAAAATACATAGCTTGAATACTACTGAATACCTAAATAAAATGACGGAAGGATACGAGTGGTTTTGGCGAAACCGTGAACGTAGTGAACTTGATATAATCGAAGGAACCTGATAGCTTTTTAAAAGGAGTGGTTAAAGCTCCGCAATTAAAAATTCTGCTCTTTTAAAATAACCAAGTGGTTTCTTTTAAATTTGTTCCAACGACTAAACTTTGGTTTGTTTTCTTCGCATTAAAATAATGTGTCCCATCATTTATCCTATCATTGCAGAAAACAATGAAAATACAACATCCGCTTATGCCATCCGCATTCGCCACTGGGCCCCATCATTCACCCGTTAGGTTAGTTAACAAATGACAGAGCGTGGGCTAGGCTAGCGCGGATGCAAAACATAAGCAACGCCTACTAGATATCATATATAGATATTGTACATTCTTCAGACACAATAATAGGCATTCCAGATCACAGATGAACATATTGGATATACTAGGAATCCACGTTTCGTTTGAGCCTGCACCAAAAGACGGATTACACGGTCGTGATGAATAGCCAAACCCCACCCTAGACCCCTACGGGTGCAGTAAACTACCTACCTAGTACCAGAAGTGAAACAGTCTCCCACAACAACGTGAGTAGGCCATTAAACACTTCAAAGTGCCCGGTAGTTTGTGCACCCCATCTTGGGTCTATCCTAGGAGCATAAAACGTAAATGAAATAATACAACGAAGGCTACAACCTCAACCCGGATGTGTCCCGCAAAAGAATATTACAACATATTACAATTTACATCGAATGAAAGATAAAAACCCTCATCTCACATCCCCAGCTATTCATCCACGACAATCCAATAGAGTTCATATACAAAAACCAATATCCATCAATGAAATTTGCAACCCCCAACTAATCGACATACTAGCAATTAGCGGAGCTTTACGAACACATTAAACATCACAGATAAAACCTGATTAGAAAATAACTTAGAATTTCGATCGACAACCTTTTTCTGTGTCTACCCCAAATGCAAGCCAGCACAGAAACGACCTGGGCAGAAACAAAAAAATACAGGAAAACAGAACACCCAAAAATAAGACAAACTGTGTAAATACGAGTCAACTCGGAGTCGACTCAGCCGCGGATCCGCGGCAAATTTCACCAACTCGCCGCGCTTCCGCGGTCGTCTAACCGAGTTAGGGTCTCGTATTTCTTCAGTATTCTTAAAATTCCCTGCTGTGAATTTTCATGCCTCTGAAATAATTTTTTCGACATGTTAAAAATCGACAAAAACTTGAGGGTTCCGGGGTTAAGTTTTCGTGTTTTTCCGACGATCGAAGTTCTAATAAGTTGCTAACAAGCTAGTAAAGGTTTAGTAGGCTCTGATACCACTGTAAGTCCATGTCATGCACCCCACGTGTTCGCGGGGAGGCGGAATATATGAAAAACAATTATCAAAGCTTCGTAACACGGACTTGAGCACACGGATTGTGTCTAAACCATTACTAGCAAACTACGAGAGGTTTAACTACTCTGATTCGAAATTATACCTCACGTTACTTGTCCTTCGGGTCTTCATCGCAGTCCTCCACACCTCGTCGGCTCTATGAAACATGGGTACCTCAACGGCCTCCTCGAGTCAAAGATGATCCATCCGAGAGTCTATAGTCCGAGCTCCTATCTCGAATCTGAGATAACTACGGCTTCTAGTTTGCTAATTTAGAAGTCCTAGAGGGTGTAGAGTATTTAGATGGATTACTTAGTCAGTTTAAACCCTTGGATTCTTAACTCATGAGAGCTTTTAGGGTTTGAGGAAGAAGATGAAGACTTGAGGAGAGAGAAGTGTTTTGTTATAACGAATGAACTATTCTCATTTGTGAATATCATGAAGCATAATAATATCATTAAAATAAATATCTAGCTAATATTCATCATGCTTCATTTAATTCACAAGGTGAATCATCTAATGAGTCACCTAATGAGTCATGGATCATTTATTGAAACTATACCTCATCTCCTCCACCTCATTTAGTTTAAATTTAAAAAGAAATAAACACAAATGAGTCACATCCTTCTAGAAGCTTCCCGACAAATTACAAGACTGCCCCTCCCATTCTTATTTCTGAAAAACACGGATAAACTGAGACTGAATAAATCCATTTGTATAATACTAGGATCCGCCTTAAACCAAAGCCCACTAGTATTATCTACCCGATCATAGTACGTGCACAAGTGTACGTAAGTGATCGTGGCCATGCCGTAAAACTATACGGCCTCTACACCTTTTGCCCGGTGTAGGGAAACTCTCTATATGGGACTCTAAAGACTCAACACTACGCTGGCTGTGGGTTTAACCATAGGCCGCAAGAGGTACTAACTGTACATAACGGTCCCCAGGTAGATGTCTATAAAATGGACGATGAGGAAACCCATCCGAACATCTACTGAGCCTGTATATGACAATCTCTGTACAGTCCGGTCTATTAATCTAGGACTATCGCATATCGGGCCTAGGGGGCGGCAAGCGTCAATCCCCTAATAGCGGTATAAGTCGTGTCGGAGTGTAGCCCATTACACCTTGAGAAACTAACGGAGCACCTACTAGTAAATCTCGTTTGCCCTGGCCAGGGACCTTGCGTAATGGCTCTCCATACACAGCGCGATATCAACCCCCAATACCAGGAGAGATGAATCCTGTCTAACCGCCACTACCTCCAAGTGCTTCGGGACTGCACCCAACTACTACCTGTTTGCATGACTCCTTTGAGCCATGGTAGGGTAGTAATCTAAGTACAGTGGGAACACACTAGAGGAGAAGTAGCAATGTCAAGTCGACGGACTAAGCTGTACTCATGTCACCTGGGAACTGCAATCTGACGATAGGTATAGTACCAACCTGAAGTTCCCGGCGAGTCCTGTCCGTTGTACTCGTAACCTAACAAGCACCTGCATACTATCTCCAGTATGACGTACTGATGGCTGTGGGACAGACCATCTCCCCATGCTGGGATGAGAAGCGTATACACCAGTCTTCTCCGGAGTATCGATGCCCTATCTCGATAATCCTACGACCAGGGACCTATATAAGATGTTTCTTATAGACTGCCCAGCCCTCACTAGTGTGACTGCCATCACAACGCTGGTAATCAAGCAAAGATCCTAAGGGCTCTACTAATATGTATAAGCAATATGTTAAAAGAAACATATGCACATATTAAAATAGAAACAAACCAAGCAGCATACTACTATTTTTAGCAAGACCGTCAATACAACTGTGAATATCCCAACCTTCCATTAAGTAATATACAATCTAGTATGATACAATAATGACCTCTAGGGCATAAACACTAACACTCCCCTCCCCTATCAGATCGGAAGAACTTGATACTTTTGCCAACCTGGTTCTCTACTTCGTTTCTGAATTCTTTGAATTTCTCAAAAGCTTCACATTTGTGTTTCATAAGATACACATATCCGAATCTAGAGAGATCGTCAGTGAATGTGATGAAGTATGAGAACCCTCTCCTTGCATGTATAGACATCGGACCACACCTATCATAATGTATGAGTCCCAAGAGCTCTGCTGCTCTTTCTCCATATCCGGTGAACGGAGATTTGGTCATCTTTCCTTTGAGACAAGACTGACAAGTTTCATAAGATGACAATTCGAACCTATTCAAGAGTCCATCTTTATGTAACTTACTTAGTCTTTTGTCTTCGATATGACCATGTCTACAATGCAACAAGTAGGATTCGTTCGTATCTAAACTCTTCCTCTTGTGTGTGTTTTGTACATTGAGAACTGTATTCTGATTTAGAACATAGATACCATTAATCAGTATACCTTCTGCAACCAGTACCTTATTAAGGTAAATTTTCATGATATTCCTATCAAGAAGAAAGTTATATCCATCTTTATCAAGTAAAGAAACTGATATGATGTTGCAAACCATGGAAGGTACATAGTAGCAATTGTTCAAAATCATAGTATTGCCATTTGGCAACACTAGGTGATATTCACCAACGGCTGCAGCATTAACTTGTGCTCCGTTCCCTACCCTGAGGGACATATCACCAGGTGCAACTATCTTACTTTTTCTCAGTCCCTGCAATAAATTACAGATATAAGATCCTGATCCGGTATCTGGTACCCAGGAGGCAGGACTGACCGAAAAGCAGTTCTCAATTACAAGAACACCTGAAGTAGGTGCAATAATATACTTCATCTTCACATGGGTCTCCTTGGAATCCATGCAATCCTCTTTCCCTTGCTCATACTTATGACTGTTGTCGTAAGTTAGAGCCGAACCGACGTTCCCCAGCCCCGAATAAGAATTCGGATCGGTCAAGCGATGCATTTTATTATCTTGATTAGGACGTGAAATGGTTGCTACCTGGAGAGAGAGAAAAGAAACACTCAGCGTGTGCTCTTCCAAGATTAGATTAGTTATTAATTTATCTAACCAGGATGGCTCCCACTGTTTCCTCAAATTCTTCTTCAAACCTAAAAAGAAGAACTAGTCAGGATTTAATCGCACGTCACAATACGTACTTAACCTTTCAGCCAGGCTAGTGTTGGTACTTCGAGGGAGGTTTTCCAACGCTTTCACGAAGTTCCTTAAGTATATAACCTCTTTTCCTTAGAGGCGTAGCCCCGCTAACACCGTTCTAGACACCTACTTGGTTTATAGCATTGATTGTTAAGTGAAATAATCTCCCGAGAGTAATCCAACTCATCAGTGGGATCGGGATCCAACTATCATTATGTAATGACCTTGATGGAATCCACTCTAGTCACTACAGTCCAGAAGGTATGCTAAATCTACAAGTTTCCTGTATGTTTGAAACTCCCGATGTGGTTTTTACCCCTAGGACCCAAGTGACCGTGACTAAGCCAACATATCAAAGGATCCTAGTCAAGTTCAACCTGCCATTATCTTGATTGCATTAGACCCACCCGTACGAGTCCTTGACTGAGCCAAATTGACAGCACGACTGTCCCAACCAATTGCTTTATTTGCTACAGAAAAATATTACATAGCTACCTAACACTACGCCTCGGCTGAGCACGAAATACGTAGCATGAATACTAAGCAATACCAATCCGAAATGATGGATGGATACAGCTGGGTTTTTGGCAAAAAACAAGTTAACGTAATGAACTTGATATCATTGAAGGAACCTGAGCAATTTTGAAAAGGAGTGGTTTAAGCTCCGCCTTTTGAAAATTTCTGGTTTTGAAAAAAACTAGTAATCTACAGTATAGACTTTAGCTCAAGAGGTCACTCCCCGTGAAGGGATCTCGGCTCTTGCCTCGTAGAATGAGGTGCTGGATATTCATGACTGAATACCACTATGCAATGAAAAAGAATATAACTGTAGTTTTTCGAAATTTGTTCTAACAATGTCTTTTAGGTTTATTTTCTTGCATTAATCAAAATTAATGTGGTCTCATCAATTAACTTATCACACCAGAAAAGAACGAAAATAAAAATGTACGTATATGCCATCCGCATCCGCCACTGGGCCCCGTCATCACCCGTTAGGTTACTTAACTAACGACAGAGTGGGGGATGGACTAGCGCGGGTGCAAAACATATACAACATCTACTAGTATATATATAAGTATATACAACATTCGTCCCAGGCATGATAATAATCAACATCACAGAATCTCAGCCAACAATAAAGAATGGTGGATAATCTTGGAGCCTCAGGTTTCATTTGAGCCGCAAATAAAACCCGACATTCCCGGTCATGTGGATAGCCTGTGCAATGAAAACATGGAACCTTACGAGCGTGGCAAGTTACCCGCCAATCCCAGAAGTGAGGTATCCCCCCTTAACAAAATGAATGGGACACCCAGAACTTCACGGAATCCGGTAACTTAGGCTCCTCTCCGTGGGTCAAACTATACCCCCTACGAGTGCGGCGAATAGCCCGCCAATTCTAGAACGAAGCCCCCTTCGTCTCAACGCCATGAGATGCGGGCTTGTTGCCTTCTAGAACTTGGCTATCCGTGCACTCCACCGTGCGGTAATCCTAGTACAGAAAAAGAAAATAATATGTACAAATGGTGACATCGACTTCAACCCGGTTGTGCCCCAAAATAATATACAACCCGGCAAAGACGGCAGTCCACATGTCGGACGCTCATCCCGCAATAACAAATGTACAAATGAAACTTTAACTTTACCACTAACATTGCACCACATGCTATCCATCATGACTATCCAACCACAATCACAGCACAAGTATAAAACATCAACGTGAATGTCACGTTCGCAAACCCGTCTAAAAGAACATATAGCAATCAGACGAGTTTACCGATCAAGTGACATTCACGATTGCAGATAAAAGTGAATGTATTGTAAACTTATTAAACAGTGTCAAATTTAACGACTTCGAAACACTCCAAATTGCCCCGTACAGAAAACAACAGAGAATCAAACTTGGGCAAAAAACGAACAACACCAGAAACCCAAACTACAAGAGAAAAGAGCCCAGACCAAAACACGATGCATTCTGCCATGGAAAAACCGAGGAGGCCGGTTTTTTGGGTTGTGTGGCCGGCTAGAACATGGTCAAATTGCGTCGTTTTTGTTCTGGGTACATCTCACAGTGTAAATATAACTCCGCAGTTGTTTAAAAAAAATTTGAAACCTTTTTAAAATCAATAGAAACTGCAGTTTGGGTTTTGATGTTACGGAGTCGTTTCGGTTTCGTTGTTTTAACATTGTTTAAAATTTCTAGTCTAAGGTTTATGGGCTGGCTCTGATACCATGAAGGGTTATGACAGCGCCTCGGCCAACATCCGTGGCCAAATGCGGAAAAAAATTTTTACTACGATCAAAAAACTTGGCGCTATAACAACCCTAAACCGGATCTTTACCATAAACCTAGATAGAAAAAGGGTTCTATCTACTATGATAGAGAATATACCTAACGAAAACAATTCCTTCGGGTCTTCGGTCCTCTCCTTAAGCTCCTCGATGGATGTATGGATCGTGCTTGAACTTCGGCCTCCTTGTGTCAACGATGATCCACCCAAGAGCCCCAAACTTGAGCTAAACTTCTAACTTGAGGTAACTAGAATACTTAGCATGCTAATCTAAGTAGACTAGGGTGAGTAGAGTGTAATTTGAGTGGCTTAGTTTCATTAACCCTTGATTATCAATACATGATACACTAGGGTTTGAGAGAGGAAGGAGGAGAGAACCATGAAAGAGAAAATGAGAATGAAAAATGAAGAGAGTTATCTTTTAAGGAAAGAGAAAACTTAGTTTTATTAGGATAATTGTGATGACTCCATTGATTTGACCATTATGATGTCACAATTAATGCTAAAAATATCTAGTGTCCAAAGAAAATATCTTAGTCAACAAAAGTCAACAAAGTCAAATGGTCAAACCAATTAGCCATGACATAATTATCATTATAAAAATTAGTAAACAATTTCCTCCACCTCTTAATGGTTTTAATCAAGTCAATGGTCAAAAACCCTAATGAGGTGTCTCCTCCTACACCCCTCTCAACCGTATATACATACCCGCATCTGTGTTCCAAGAAACACGAATACAATGAGACGAAGATAATCCAATAATCAAATACTAGGATCCGGCTTAAACCAAAGCCCACTAGTATTGTCCGCTCGAACACCATACGTGCACAAGTACACGTATGTGATCGAACCCTGTCGTAAAACCATACGACCTCTACTCGTTTCGCCCAAAGCTGGGAAACCCTCTATGTGGGACTCTAAAGACTCGACAATACTCTGGCAGTGGGTTTAACCACAAGCACGTCTGCAGCACTAGCTGTGCGTAATGGCTACCCAGGTATCTGTCGATGAGAAGGTCGACGAGCAAGCTCATCCAAACTCCTACTGAGCCTATATATGACAATCTCCGTACAGTACGGTCTGTTCATCTAAGAGTATCGTATATCATGCCTAGGGGTGGTAAACGTCAGTCCTTTAATAGCGGTATAAGTCGTGTCGGAGTGTAGCCCAGAACACCTTGAGAAACTACTGGAAAACCCAAACAGTAAATCTCACTTGCCCTAGCCTGGGACTTTGTGTAATGGCTTGTAAGTCCACGTTGCCCACCCCGGTTCTTACAGGGAGGCGGAAACGGTAAAAAACGATTTTTTGACACAAGGTAACATGGACTAAAAAGAGGATCTTTGCTAAACAAAAACCTAGCAAACTACATGAGGTTCTATCTACCATGCTAAAGAGATTATACCTCACAAAACCGGTCCTTCGGGTCTTCTCTCCGCTGTCCTCCTCGTCCATCCAAGCTCCGAGGATCGATCCGGATCTTGGTCATCTCTGCGGCCTCCTAGAGTCGAAGACGATCCACCCGGAGTTTGTGTTCCGAGCTCCACCTCAAGCCGAGGTTACTAGGGCAACAAGGTTGCTAAGCTTGATGACCTAGGTTGTGTAGAAGAAGAAGATGGATGTGTTTGTCAATTTAGATCCTTATTTTCTCAACACATGAGAGCAAAGGAAAAATCAAGAGGAGGAAGAAGAAGGAGCAACCATGGAGCTTCTCATTTCAAGAGAGAGAATGAGAAGAGAATAATGAACCATGGAATAATAATCCATAAACATCATCATTACTAATCTTTTCATGATAAAGTTGATGGCTACCTTAATTAGACCATTAACATCACAAAAATAAAATCAAAAACCAAAAGAAGACTCTAGATCTCACATGAAAGATCGTAGTCAACTTTGGTCAAATGGTCAACAAAGTCAAGTATGGTCAAATGGTCAAAGCAATCTGCCATAACATAATTATCATTAAAAAATTAGTAAATAATGTCCCCGGCTCATAATTGTTTTGACCGAACCAACTGTCAAAACCCTAATGAGCCCGCCTCATAATGGTTTTGACCGAATCAACTGCCAAAATCCTAATGAGGCAACTCCTTCTTCTTCGCTCCTCACAACTGTGCATACACACCCGTATCCGCATTCCGTAGAATGCGAATGCACAGAAGACAAAACTAATCCATCCAAAAAATACTAGGATCCGGCTTAAACCAAAGCCCACTAGTATTGTCTGCCCGAACAGCATACGCGCACAAGTGTACGTAAGTGATCGTAGGCTTGCCGTAAAACCATACGGCCTCTACACCTTTCGCTCGGTGCAGGGAAACTCTTTGTGTGGGATTCTAAACACTCAACACTACGCTGGCAGTGGGTTTAACCACAGACCGCAAGCGGCACTAGCTGTACGTAACGATCCCTAGGTAGATGTCGATAAGAAGGCCGATGAGGTAAACCCATCCGAACTCCTACTGAGCCTGAATATGACAATCTCCGTACAGTCCGGTCTGTTCGTCTGAGAGTATCGCATGGTAGGCCTAGGGGGGCGGTAAACGTCAGTCTCCTAATAGAGGTACAAGTCATGCTGGAGTGTAGCCCAGAACACCCAGAGAAACTACTGGAAACACTACCAGTAATTCTCGCTTGCCCTGGCTAGGGACTTTGTGTAATGGCTCTCCTAGACACAGCGCGATATCAACCCCCAATACCGGGAGAGACGAATCTTGTCTAACCGTCACTGCCTCCAAGTGCTTCTGGACTGCACCCAACTACTACCTGTTTGCATGACTCCTTTGAGCCGTGGTAGGGTAGTAATCAAAGAACAGTGGGTACACACGTGAGGCGAAGTGACGGTGTCAAGTCAGCGGACTAAGCTTTACTCATGTCACCTGGGAACTGATAACTGACGATAGGTATAGTACCAACCAACAGTTCTCGACAAGTCCTGTCCAGTGTACTCGTAACCTAACGAGCACCCGCATACTATCTCAAGTACGACGTACTGACAGTTGTGGGACAGACCATCTTCCCTGCTGGGATGAGAAGCGCATGCGCTAGTCTACTCCGGAGTATCGATGCCCCGTCTTGATAATCCAACGACTAGGGACCTGTATAAGGATGTGATTATAGATTACCCAGCCCCCACAAGTGTGACTGCCATCACAACGTTGGTAATCAAGCAAAGATCCTAAGGGCTCTACTAATATGTATAAGCGATATGCTAAAAAAAACACATGCAAATATTAAAGTAGAAACAAACCAAGTAGCATACTAACATTTTGAGCAAGATTGTCTATACAATTGTGAATATCCTAAGCTTCCATCAAGTAATATACAAACTAGTATGATACGGTAATGGCCTCTAGGTCATATACACTAACAATCTCCCACTTACACTAAGGCCATGTACTGGCGTATCGAAGACCTATCATCTCGATCAGCCGCTCGAACTGAGTCGGGGGTATGGCCTTCATGAATGGATTTGCTGTGTTATTCTCCGAATTTACTCTCTTCACCTCGATCTCCCGGCGATCTACGATCTCCCTGATCAGGTGGTACCGCCTCAAAATGTGCCTGGACGTCTGATGGGACCTGGGTTCCTTCGCTAAAGCTATAGCGCCGTTGTTGTCACAATACAGCGGTATTGGATTAACAATGGTAGGAACCACCTGAAGCTCCGTGAGGAACTTCTTTATCCAGACAGCTTCCTTTATGGCATCGCAAGCGGCTATGTACTCCGCTTCCATAGTTTAGTCAGCAATGGTTTCCTGCTTGGAGCTCTTCCAGCAAACCGCCCCTCTATTGAGGGTAAAGACATAACCCGACATGGACTTGGAGTCATCCTTGTCACTCTGGAAGCTGGAGTCCGCAAAGGCCTCGACCTGGAGGTCTTTTCCGCCATACACCAAGAACATCTGCTTAGTCCTTCTCAGGTACTTTAGAATGTTCTTTACTGCTATCCAGTGTTTCTCCCCTGGGTCCGACTGATACCGGCTTACAACGCTTAATGCGTATGGTACATCTGGTTTGGTACACAACATCGCATACATTATAGAGCCTACCGCAGATGCATAGGGTATAGATGACATGCGAGCCCTTTCCAAATCAGTCTTGGGAGACAACTTTTGGGAGAGGGTGATTCCGTGACAAGCCGGTAGATTATCGCGCTTCGAATCTTCCATACTGAATCGTTTCAGTATGGTGTCGATGTACCTGGACTGCGAAAGTGACAACATCCTCTTAGATCCACACGATAGATCTGGATCCCCAGAATGTAGTTGGCATCGCCCAGGTCCTTCACAGAGAACCTCTGTGACAAGAATCCTTTGACTGACTGTAGCATAGGAATATCATTTCCTATTAGGAGAATGTCATCCACGTACAAGACGAGGAATACCACAGTTCTCCCTACAATCTTACTTTAAATGCATGGTTCATCTGGGTTTTTGATAAAGTCGAATTCTTTGACAGTATCATCAAAGCAGATTTTCCAACTCCGCGATGCCTGCTTCAGTCCATAGATGGACTTAAGCAACTTGCACACTGTACCGCTGCTCCCACTCTAAATGAATCCCTCCGGCTGATCCATATAGACGCATTCTTCCAAATTTCCATTTAGGAAAGTCGTCTTTACGTCCATCTGCCAGATTTCATAATCGTGGAAGGCAGCAATGGCAAGAAGGATCCGAATGGATTTGAGTATAGCCACTGGAGAAAAGGTCTCGTCATAGTCCAAACTAGGTCTTTGACGAAAACCCTTTGCAACAAGTCTAGCTTTATAGGTTTCAACCTGCCCATCTATACCAATCTTCTTTCTGAAGATCCATTTGCAGCCTACGGGTTTTACCCCTTCTGGAGCAAAGTCCAAAGTCCAAACTTTGCTGGTGTACATGGACTCCATCTCGGTCCGCATTGCATCCTGCCATTTTACTGAGTCACTGCTCTGAATGGCTTGCTGGAAGCTAGTAGGCTCATCATAATCAATAGTGTAATTCTCTCTATCCCCGTCTATGAAAAAACCGTAGTATCTCTCGGGCGGATGAGACTGCCTACTACTCCTGCGGAGTGGCGCTGGGATGTCCGGTTCTCCTGAAACTTCTGGTTCTTCCAAGCATTCAGTAATAGCTTGTGGTTCTGGAATTTCTTCCAGTTCTATTGCTCTCCCACTTGTTCCTTTTTCTAAAAACTGATGTTCCAGAAAGTGGGCATGACGAGAAACAAAAACCTTTTGTTCCTCTGCGTAATAGAAAAGAGACCCCCTGGAGTTCTTTGGGTATCCCACAAACTTACACAGTACTGAGCGTGCCTCGAGTTTGTCCGTATGCTGCTTTTTAACAAAAGCTGGACATCCCCATATCTTCAGATATTGAAGATGGGGTTTCTTCCCACACCACATCTGATATGGTGTGGTAGGCACAGTCTTGGAGGGAACCTTGTTCAAAAGATATGCAGCTGATTCTAGTGCATAACCCCAGAAGGATCGTGGTAACTCAGCCTTACTCATCATGGAACGAACCATATCCAATAGAGTTCGATTCCATCTTTCCGATACACCGTTGTGCTGTGGTGTGTATGGAGGAGTAAGCTGAGAGAGAATTCCATTCTTTTTTAAGTAGCCCACAAACTCGGCACTCAAGTATTCACCACCTCGATCAGATCTCAGTGTCTTGATACTTTTGCCTGTTTGTTTTTCAACTTCATTCTTGTATTCTCGAAATTTCTCAAAGGCCTCGGATTTATGCTTCATCAGGAAGACATGTCCATACCTAGAGAAATCATCCGTAAAAGTAATGAAGTATGAATAACCACTTCGCGCATGTGTAGACATTGGACCACACACGTCACTGTGTATGAGTCCCAAAAGCTCGCTCGCTCTTACTCCGTGTCCAGTGAACGGAGTCTTTGTCATCTTTCCCATGAGACATGATTCACAAGTATCATAAGACTGATACTCGAACGGATTCAAGTATCCCTCTTTATGTAACTTTGTTAACCGTGTCTCATTCATGTGACCCAGTCTACAATGCCATAAGAAAGCCTGATTTAATTCCGGAGACTTTCTTTTAAGTGTCTTCTGGACACTGAAAACCTGAACTTGATTCAGTACGTATATTCCGTTTTCTAATGTACCTGACCCAATCAGAACTTGATTTAGGTGGATGTGGACCACATCGCTTACAAAAGTAAAATCATATCCTTCCTTAGAAAGTAAGGATACAGATATGATATTACAAGTCACACTAGGTACATACAAATAGTCACGCAGAATCAATATCTGCCCAGTTGTCAATCCAAGATGATATTCCCCTACGGATTCAGCGTCCATGCTCATTCCGTTGGCAACCCTGAGAGTCATATAACCTATCCTGATAACTCTACGTTTTCTCAGAGCCTGTAATGAATTACAGATGTGATATCCTGATCCGGTATCCAATACCCAGGAAGTAGGGTTAATTGACATAGAGTTTTTTACTACAAACACACCCGAAGCCGAAGCTACAACATGCTTCGAATCCTGGCTACTGGCTTCGCTAGCCCTGCAATCCTTCTACCAATGTTCATTCCCGTAACAATAGGAACATTCCTCTTTTACTACATCCAGTCCCGAAACTTTTGCCCTTCCCTTTCCTTCTACTTCCCTGGCTTCCTTCAGGGTATAAGTAGAGGGCAGAGACTGTAGAATCAAGTCAGTATCTGACCCGTTCTTCAACGTGGTCTTCAGGTCCATGAGCTTATCAAAATAGCTGGTCTCTGTAAGGACGTTGCCTTCTACAGATGACCCGATAGCCAACCTCGCTTGAAGCAATTCGTTCGAGGTCTCATATCTTGCGATACGAGATTGCTCTCCATATAAATCTTTGTTATGGATAAAGATAGAAACTAAGTCCATCTTCTCGTGCTGCCTCTGGTATGCACCATCAACTGAGGCCAACACGAGGCACTTGGCTTTCGCACAGTCTTTTTTCGATGTCTTACGGATATCAATATCCGTGACAGGGGAAACCGGTCCTGAGACGGCAGGGGTTTGATTAGTTAAGAGGTGACCCAGCTCGTTATGGGCAAAGGACATCTGGAAAGACCTTTGCCAGTCATAACAGTCAGATTCAGTTATTTTATTATCTAGATATAACCTATATGTGGTCACTGGGTCACTGCAATTAAGAGAGAGAAGAAAACACTAAGCATGATGCTCTTGCAAGTTTAGATTGGTTTTTAATTTATCTAAACAGGATGGCTCCCACTGTTTCCCGAATCCTTCCTCAAACCAAAAAGGAAGAATTAGTCGGGATCAATCTCACCGTACAATACTTGCTTAACCGTTCAGCCAGGCCAGTGTTGGTAGTTCGAGGGAGGTTTTCCAACGCTTTCGCGAAGTTCCTTAATTAAATAACCTCTTTTCCCTGTGGGCGTAGCCCCGCTAACACCTTTCTAGACACCTACTTGGTTTATAGCATTGATCGCTAAGTGAGAAAGTTCCCGAGGAGTAGCATATACTCACAGTAGGATCGGGATCCAAATATCATCGTGTGATAAAACTGAAGGAATCCTACCAGAATCATCACACTCCAAATGGTATGCAGCACTAGCAAGTTTCAGTTTCTTTAGAAACTCCCGATGTGTATTTTTGCCCCATGCTCTTATGACCTTGACTAAGGCCAACAAATCGTAAGTCACATGTCAAGTTCTACCCGTCATTGTCCAGGTTGATTTGAACCCACCCGTATATACCCTTGACTATGGCCAACAGAGTAATACGACTTTCCCAAACCAACGCATCTATCTATGCAACATATGAATACCCACTAGCTACCAATCATTATGCATTGACCAAGGCCAACAAATATAGCTTGAATACTATTGGATATTCATATGAAACGACGGAGGGCTACGAATGGTTTTGGCGAAACGTGAACGTAGTGAACTTGATATAATCGAAGGAACCTTGATAGCTTTTAAAAGGAGTGGTTTAAGCTCCGCATTTTTAAAAGTTTTCTTTTTTGAAAAAGAAACTGAGTGGTTTTGAAATTGTTCCAACGACTTTAATTTTGGTTTATTTTCTTGCATTAATTTAATGCGTCCCATCATTTAATCCTACCATTGCAGAAATCAACGAAAATATGACGTACGCTTATGCCATACGCATTCGCCGTGGGGCCCCGTCATCACCCGTTAGGTTACTTAACTAACGACAGAGTGGGGGCTGGACTAGCGCGGATGCAAAATATAAGCAACGCCTACTAGATATCATATATAGATATATACATTCGTCAGATGCAATGATAGCCATTCCAAATCATAGATGAATACATTGATATACTAGGAATCCGCGTTTCGTTCGAGCCTGCAACGAAAGAAGGATTACACGGTCGCGATGAATAGCCAAACCCCACCCTAGACCCCTACGGATGCGGCAAACTGCCCGCCAAGTACCCGAAGTGAAGTAACCTCCCTCAACAACGTGAGTAGGCCACTCGGCACTTCGAGGTACCCAGTAGTTTGTGCACCTCGCCTTGGGTATATCCTAGGAGCAAAAACAGTAATAGAAATAATATACAATGGCGGCTACAATCTCATCCCGGATGTGCGGCCATAAAATAATATTACATCATTTTACATATTACATCAAATGAAAGATAAAGAAGACTCTCTTCTCACAACCCCCGGCTATTCATCCGCGACAATCCAACGAGTTCATATACACAATCCAACAACATTACAGATTACAGATATGCACAACCCCCACTAATCGACGTATAGCGATTAGTTGACGTTCAGTGCATATATCACATCACAGATATGACCAATTAGCTAAAGTCTACAGAACTTTGATCAAAAATACGGATTTGTAACTACCCCAAACACAACTTTGTTCTCTGGAAAATCTGGGCAGAAACAAAATACTTTAAAAATCCCAAAACAGAACACTGAACACACTGCAGCAAACCCGAGTCGCGGCTGAGTCAACTCGGCCGCGGATCCGCGGCGAAACGCACGGTTTCGCCGCGGTTCCGCGGTGAGTTGACTGATTCAGGGGCTCGTTTTTGCTGTGTGTTCTAAGAAAACCCTGAGCTGATTTTTAAGGTATGTCAAATTATTTTTGGAGCAGTTTTAAAAATCGGCAGAAAGTTAAGTTTTCGGACGTGTTTTGCGATTTTTTCTCGGATCGAAATTCTAAATACTTTGCTAACATGCTAGTTGTTGTTTAGCTAGGCTCTGATACCACTGTAAGTCAACGTTGCCTACCCCGGTTCTTATGGGGAGGCGAAAACGGTAAAAAATGATTTTTTGACACAAGGCAACATGGACTAAAAAGAGGATCTTTGCTAAACAAAACCTTGCAAACTATATGAGGTTCTATCTACTATGCTAAAGAGATTATACCTCACAAAACCGGTCCTTCGGATCTTCTCTCTGCTGTCCTCCTCGTCCATCCAAGCTCCGAGGATCGATCCGGATCTTGGTCACCTCCGTGGCCACCTAGAGTCGAAGACGATCCACCCGAGAGTTTGTGTTCCGAGCTCCACCTCAAGCCGAGGTTACTAGGGAAACAAGGTTGCTAAGCTTGATGTCCTAGGTTGTGTAGAAGAAGAAGATGGATGTGTTTGTCAATTTAGATCTTTATTTTCTCAACATATGAGAGCAAAGGAAAAATCAAGAGGAGGAAGAAGAAGGAACAACCATGGAGCTTCTCATTTCAAGAGAGAGAATGAGAAGAGAATAATGAACCAAGAATAATGAACCATGGAATAATAATCCATAAACATCATCATTACTAATCTTTTTATGATAAAGTTGATGGCTACCTTGATTAGACCATTATCATCATAAAAATAAAATGAAAAACCAAAAGAAGACTCTAGATCTCACATGAAAGATCCTAGTCAACTTTGGTCAAATGGTCAACAAAGTCAAGTATGGTCAAATGGTCAAAACAATTAGCCATAACATAATTATCATTAAAAAATAAGTAAATAATGTCCCCGGCTCATAATGGTTTTGACCGAACCAACTGTCAAAACCCTAATGAGCCCGCCTTATAATGGTTTTGACCGAATCAACTGTCAAAACCCTAATGAGGCACCTCCTTCTTCTTCGCTCCTTACAACTGTGCATACACAACCGCATCCGCATTCCGTAGAATGCGAATGCACAGAAGACAAAACTAATCCATCCATACAATACTAGGATCCGGCTTAAACCAAAGCCCACTAGTATTGTCTGCCCGAACAGCATACGCGCACAAGTGTACGTAAGTGATCGTAGCCTTGCCGTAAAACCATACGGCCTCTACACCTTTCGCTCAGTGCAAGGACACTCTCTGTGTGGGGCACTAAACACTCGACACTACGCTGGCAGTAGGTTTAACCATAGACCGCAAGCGGCACTAGCTGTACGTAACGGTCCCCAGGTAGATGTCGATAAGAAGGCCGATGAGGTAAACCCATCCGAACTTCTACTGAGCCTGAATGTGACACTCTCTGTACAGTCCGATCTGTTCGTCTGAGAGTATCGCATGGCGGGCCAAGGGGGGCGGTAAACGTCTGTCCCCTAATTGCGATAAAAGTCGTGTCGGAGTGTAGCCCAGAACACCCAGATAAACTACTGAAAACACTACCAGTAATTCTCGCTTTCCCTGGCCAAGGACTTTATGTAATGGCTCTCCTAGACACAGCGTGTTATCAACCCCCAATACCGGGAGAGACGAATCCTGTCTAACCGTCACTGCCTCCAAGTGCTTCAGGACTGCACCCAACTACTACCTGTTTGCACGACTCCTTTGAGCCGTGGTAGGGTAGTAATCAAAGAACAGTGGGAACACACTCGATGCGAAGTGACGGTGTCAAGTCAGCGGACTAAGCTATACTCATGTCACCTGGGAACTGAAAACTGACGATAGGTATAGTACCAACCAACAGTTCCCGACGAGTCATGTCCAGTGTACTCGTAACCTAATGAGCACCCGCATACTATCTCAAGTACGACGTACTGACGGCTGTGGGACAGACCATCTCCCCTGCTGGGATGAGAAGCGCATGCGCTAGTCTACTCCGGAGTATCGATGCCCCGTCTCGATAATCCAACGACTAGGGACCTGTATAAGGACGTGCTTATAGATTACCCAGCCCCCACAAGTGTGACTGCCATCACAACGCTGGTAATCAAGCAAAGATCCTAACGGCTCTACTAATATGTATAAGCGATATGCTAAAAGAAACACATACACATATTAAAGTAGAAACAAACCAGGTAGCATACTACCATTTTAAGAAAGATTGTCTATACAACTGTGAATATCCCAAGCTTCCATCAAGTAATATACAAACTAGTATGATACAGTAATGGCCTCTAGGGCGTATACACTAACATGGCTCTTCTAACCACAGCGCGATATCAACCACCAATACCTGGAGAGACGAATCCTGTCTAACTGCCACTGCCTCCAAGTGCTTCGGGATTGCACCCAACTACTACCAATTTGCACGACTCAATGGGGCCATGGTAGGGTAGCAATCAAAGAATAGTGGAAACACACTTGAGGCGAAGTAGTAGTGTCAAGTCAACGGACTAAGCTGTACTCATGTCACCTGGGAACTGCAACTTGACGATAGGTATAATACCAACAGTTCCCGACGAGTCTTGTCCAGTGTACTCGTAACCTAACGAGCACTTGCATACTATCTCTAGTACGACGTACTGGTGGCAGTGGGACAGACCATCTTCCCTGCTGGGATGAGAAACGTATGCACTAGTCTACTCTGGAGTATCGATGCCCTGTCTCGATAATCCTATGACTACGGACCTGTATAAGGATGTGCTTATAGACTACACAGCCCCCACTAGTGTGATCGCCATCACAACGCTGGCTATCAAGCACAGATCCTAAGGGCTCCACCAATATGTATTAGCGATATGTTAAAAGAAACATATACACGTATTAAGATAGATACAAACTAAGTAGCATACTACAATATCGAGCAAGGCTGTCGTCAATCCATGTATATATCCCATGCTTCCAAAATTTAATATACAAACTTGTACTAAACAATAATGGCCTCTAGGAAATACATATCCAACAGGAAGTCACCCAAGTAAAATAACTGATCAAGAAAATTTTGATGATTTCATAGACGATGATACGATTGAATTGACTGAGTGTTATGAGGATACACAAGAAAACCCTCCGAGGCAGACCGATGATTTTTGTAATTCAATTTTAAATGAGGGATCTTGTGATTTTTACGGGTATTGTTTGGATAGATTGTCAGAAGAGATCAGTGATCAGTGTAACGTTTTGAAAATCGTTTCGGTGAAATTTCGAAAAATCGGTAAAATAAGGGGGTTTTCTGTAAAAAGTCAAAATACAAATATCTTATTATAAAAATTAAATATACATATTCTACCTATGTAATTGCTATTATTTGGTGTTTATTGAGCCGCTGGTGAAATTTCAAATTTTCTGAAAAAAATATTATTTTATTATTATTTTAAGCCGTCACTAATGCATTTAATTAGGGAAAATTACAAATTGGAATGAGTTGAAACAAATTTTGTGCATCATAAAACATTAAATAAAATTTTATCATGTGGTTTTTGGAACGAAATCATTTGCCAAAACGGTTTAGAAATTATTGAAGAAAAAAGGCTTTTTTTAGCGTAAATGGATGTTTGGGGTATTGTATTTATCATTTTTCATCACCCCACACCCGTACCCACACCCACACACCCCCATTCACTTATCCCCTTGAAGAATTCAGCAGCCCCCTCTTTTGTCCCCACTTGGATTTTAAAGAAAAGAAATGAAAGAAAAGAAAAGAAAAGAGTAGAAAATGGTATAATTTGAGTTGACTTTGACTTGAACTAACTTTCCCCACCTCACTCTCTCTCCTCCCTCACCCAATCCCCCAAGATTTCTGGCCCAAACCTGAACCACAACAGCCCCAAATACTTCATCTCATTTTTCCATCAAAATCCCCAAAATTTCTATCAAAAATCCACCATTTTTCTCAAAAATTCAAAGCTAATTCTAAATCCAAGCTTTACCCATTATTCTTTAGCTATTCAAGCATGGATCTTGGAGCATGAAATCATTGTTGGAGGCTAAGATTTTTGCAAGTTTGATCTCAAGCTTGTGAGGTATAATCATAACCTTATGCTTAATTTGTTGTTAAATTACTTGAATCTAGCTATTAGGCGTTAAATTAGGGTTTTAAATTTCAAGTTTTGAAATTTAAAGAAAGGGTTTTGATTACTAAGTTAGGGTTTGTTGTGGAAATGAGTTGTGTTTGATTGTGTATGGTTTAGTGAGGTGGATTAACATATTTAGTTTTGTAGAAAACTAATCTAGTTGTTAATTACAAGTTGTTACTTGAAAAATGTCCAAATTAAGCTTTTTGTTGCAAACTAGTTTTTTTTTTATTTAATTCGAAATATGAGATTAAAAATATGGTTAGGGTTTTTATCATATTATTAACTTTATTAAGTGTAGTTTAACACTTTAGTTTATGGAAATCCAACCTAAATTGTAGTTTGTGCATTTTTGCTATGAAATTGTTAAAAAGGGTATTTTGTAAACTAGAATATTAGGGTTTTTTGAATTTAATTAGATTAAATTCCGAAAATTATTTCTATGACTTATTTAAGATATTTAATAAGTATATTGGCCGCTACATTCATTTAAACATCATGTTTTGTACAAAAACGGCGAATTGTGCTTGCTAGATTTGCGGAAAAATGACTTTTTAAGTGAAATTGGGGTTTTTGTGAGTTTTAACCTAGTTTATATTAAAATTAGTGTTCGTGAATGTGAAAATGAGTGTGATTGGATTTTTCTCGATGGTTTGACGTTTGTACATCGACATCGAGGGTTGGTTTGCCTATTCTTGCATGCGTAGGCGATAGGTTTGGACCTATGCGTGATACGCGTGCCGATTTGATTTTCGTATGCCGTTTCGATTTCGAATTTAGTTTTAATGCGATATGGTGCGTTATGATATGTAGGTACCCCCATGTGGATTTCGAGACGACAAGCAAGCGCGTGGCGACGTCGGCACCGGCTAGCGAGGACCAGGTGAGTAGATTTATATCTACGGGGAGAAGTCGGGTGGATGGCGTATAGCACCCCCGCAGTCCGTGGTGGTGTATACGGATGCGTATACACACCAACAATTATTATATATTATTTGGGATTAATAACGATGCTTAGGATGGATATTGGTGTGTTGGATTACTTTAGTGTTGCGAACCCTAGGGTAGTGTTGCACTACACATACACACATACATACTTGCATATATTCCTTATTTCATATGTGCGTGTATGGGAATATATATTTATGTGTTCACATGGGTATGGGACTATGTGTTCATATACTGGATTTGAGGATAGTATTTGGAATTTGAGATGAGTCGATGAGATTGGGCTTGAGGCCAGGAGATCGGTGACGTGATTTGGTTCGTATTGAGATACGACATGATGTTTTAGCGGGTCTTCTGACGTAGTAATTCTTACACCCGCATGCATACATAGATGGCATCAATATTGTACTAGACGTAGGACATTATTCCGGATCATGATATTTGATAAAGAAGATACCAAATGAATAGTGTGATTGATGTGACTTTGACCCGTACCCAGATTGGGATGCTGTACGACGGATTTACGTACGAGCTATATTGATGATTGATCCGCACTCTTGACTTGGGATGCCTGATTATAGATATGGTATCGGATATGATATTATTGAGGCGGGATCACCGACTAATATATATATACAGGTATGTATATGTATCGACTCAGATGTTAGGCGGTTTCCTTACCTGTAGTTCAGCTTGTTAGTTCAGCCGTATAGTTTAGTGTAGTTGTTAGATTAGATTAGATTTCTTACCTATTTCAAAAACTAACGAGTCGTGGGCATTTTTAAAGACAGCCCAAGGGATCCTACGGATATTTCAAAAGACGTATCTTTTCACAAAAACACCGTAGCCCCTATTTTCAAAACCCCATGATTCGTGTTATTTCAAAAGGCACCATTTGTAGGACTGATATTAGATTAATGCAGATTAGTTATAGTTGCGTCTAGTTCTCAGCTCCCGCTCATTTTTGTGGTCCGCTTCGCATCGCATGCTTATTTTATGTTTCATACTCCATTATTGATATCATGCTGTTAGGACACCAGCACCATTACCGATGATGCGTATGTACCACGTACACTTAATTGCCGGCTCACACACATCTTCATCGGTAATTGCCATGTCACGTACACCTTAGAAAATATTATTGCTTGACGTAGCCTGTTAGCTGATAGTTAGACATGATATTAGTGTACTTGCCTTATATGTTAGTTTAGACATTGTAATTATTACCAGCTACTTCATGCATATTGTTATTCATTGTTATGCCGCATTCCTGGATTCTCATGCATATATTCACTATTTTACGTGTTATTGAGGTTTTGGATTCGGATTTCCATGAGATTTTCTGGATTTGGAGGAAAACCGCAAAAACTTATATGAACTAATTTCTCTCTTTTTAAAATAAAAAGTGCGGTTTTCCCATGATGTATGAGTCGTCCACCATGAGTTTGCTGATGGATTTCGAGACCCGATTCGAGGAGACGGATGAACCGTTTTGGGTACATGGTGGACCCGGTAAGGTACCCCGGGGCAAGAAGCACGTGATGATGACGATGTGAGCCTGGCAGAGGAGCACTACCTACCGGTGATATTACCCGACGCGTCGGATATCCGGAGGATACCGTCGTGGTCTTGAGATGGATGGTAGGGGCCGGTCTGGACTGACGGCGCCCTAGATATTGTGATTGAGATATTGAGATTGAGACTTGAGGTACATAAATTGTGACACAGAGATATCGAGGTATTTGGACACTTGTTTTGTGTCGATGCTGGGCACTGTTTTATGCTGATTTCATATATGGTACCTCATTTCTTTTAAAATACAGAAATCTCACTGATTTATGAAACCAGTTTTATTCAGTACACGCATTCTGTTTTATGCATTCATACATCATCCATATGATATATGGCTACCTGAGGCACTGACACGGGCACATGAGATTACACTCGGGTTAGATATTTACCCTAGCCTTGTTATAGGCTACGTGTTATTCATATATTTGAGGATATATTATGATCATTGACCTAGGATTGCGTTATTTATGCGATTTCTGTGCGTAGATGTTTTTCTATTCACGAGTTGGCAACTCACCCCCGTTGTGCCACAGTTTCTTGCAGGTTTGCCGTACAGGTTTCATTACGGCTTTGCTGGCACTATTTCCATTCCGGGTGGCTTGCTAGTAGGTGGGTTATTTGTATCTTACCCATCCTTATATCTTGTATATTATTATTTAGTTGTATCTAGAAGTTCCATCAACCAAACATGTATTTATTTTTGAGATAGAGACCCGTGGTGTTATTCTTTCGACCTTAGAGTCGCGCGTTTTATTTCTGTGGATTTCTGGTGGTTTTGAGTTTCCTTTTGAGTTTTGATCCTCGCCGTTGGCGTTGTATATTATATTGCTTGTGTGGTTGTGACCGTCGTTTGACGAAGAGCTAGCTCCCGCTTGGGGATGCCTTTTTCTTGATTTCGTATACTATTCATGTTGTATCCCGTTTGGGGGCCAGTATTTACGAAGGAGACTCTGCCGAAATTTTCAGTAAAATTTTGATGTTTTTAAAAAACCGCATAATTCGGCTTATGCTATTGAAACTACTTGCTTTAAGTTGGTTTTTCCTGCACTCTACTATTTTTCTTGGTTTGGATTTCTGGGTTTTCGGTTTACTTAGATTACGTACGCCTCGAGACGTTCGTAGTTTAAGTGCCGGTCATGTTCCGTACTTTCGGGTCGTGACAAAGTTGGTATCAGAGCGTTAGGTTTTACCTTCGGAGCGTAGGATGTCCCTTGGTTGATGGAATAGGTGACTAAAGTAGAGTGACGTACCGTTGGTATGTTCCGCGGCATATTTACGACACGCCACTCCACTTAAGAAGCCTTAGGATGTACATTTCCTTGTTCAGTAATATATTCCTTCCTGATCTAGCCTCATCGGTACCAGTTTGGTTTTGCTGCTACGGTTACGGGCAGGGAGAGCTACGGCTAGAGTTGCGGTCAGCACAAGCTCGTCACGAACGAGGACTGACCAGGGCGAAATTCCGGCGACACACGATTGCAGAGATGTGTCTTTTTACTGTGTTTCCGTGCCACGAGCGTTTGGCGGATCGCCTTCATGAGGTTACTCGGAGGTGCTGATCGACACTAGAGAATTGAGCCAATGATGGAGGCCAGCCAGATTTTGATGACCGTTGGTGTGTTGCTTACTCCTGATGATTGAGACACAGTTCAGCATGCAGACGAGTGAGCCAGTTATTGCTGCGAACGACGAGATATCGCCCCAGATGTTGGAGCTATTGCAGTATAAGTTGTACTAAGAGATGATAGAAGGTCGCTAGTCATCGAGGATGAATGACTAGGACATGTGGATCGTTTGCCTACCCCGATGCGAGGTCATCAGATAGATTGATTCCAGCTAGAGACGACTTCACGCGGAGACGTTGGGAGTCGACAGAGACGATCGAATATCAGAAACCTATTATTCCAAGTTTAAGATAGTCGGAAAGACATGCAGGCAATTCTATGGTCCCTCTAGAAGAATGAAACCCTAACTCGACTTAATGACCGTGTGAAAGCCTTTGAACCTTAGGGTTTGCGGCAGTTCTGCGGCGCCATTAGTGAGGCTTGGGTTTGCCCTTCTATGGCTGGACCACCGATGCTGTGGTATGTACTTGATACTATTAAACTGTACCCAAGATGTTGAGCTCTTGGGGGATTATGAGGTTTTGACGAATCGATTGGATGGCTCGACTTAATTCGGATGCTAGGTGGTGAGATGCATTCTTGGGAGACTCCAGATACGAGGATAGTCGTTGGAGCTCAGTCCATGCGGCCGCGACGAGACGAGTCCAAAGCAGACGACATTAGAGAAAAGTGGAGTAAGAGGTTCGTACCAGATCTAGATGAGATGACGTTCCACTCCGCCGACATCAGAGATGCGATGCGCATGCCGAGGCATGGTACTTGGACTTACCTTACAGAAGGAGTCGCGATGAGTATGCAGTCGTTCTAGAGCAAGATGCAGATATAGGAAAGGACAATGACTTCCGGAAAGTTGGCAGAGACGAGACATGGAAGAGACCGTAAGCAGGATTCCTTCCAGGACACTGCTGCAATGATACTTGCACCCAGGATCAGATGTGTCACGTACATTCAGAGAGCCAGAGACCGACGCCAGTAATATGCTGTCTTACGAGTGGTCGCGATGATTGACCAAGAGATGACCAGAGAAATGCCAGAACGGAATCGTCCCCGTTAGCACACCTGACAGGGCCGATGAGCCGATGGACCGAAAGATTGGTAATTCACAGTGAAGACCTTGACCCAGGAGTGGTCATGGTTATGCACGCCAGCAGGACAGAGTTCATGATCATCGACGAGACGTCCCACTAGTGACCGCGACAGTTGGCCGAGATTCTTAGAGGATGCGCTTGAGCAGTACTATTCCGCCATTATTGATTACGATGTTTTGGGTGATTTATTCGTATGATTTGATTTTGATGAGTGAGGATTTACGATTTTTGCACAGTGTTGCACTTGATATCATTTTCGTGCTTCGGTTTCACATGTTTGTGATTTTACGATTTTAAACAGTTGAGTTGGTTTTGTGCGTATGCATGCATACGATTTCGTTCCTGCACTCGGTATAGTTTATATATGCTTGCAGTGCAGTGATACGCCTTTTGTGCACTTAGATGCACTGGATTTCGATTTCGATTGTGATACCCGATACTTGTTTTGTGCACCTTGTGCACCTGATTGATTTTGCGCACGTTCGGCGCTTGATATTGGATTTCATGATTTCGTGCACGATAGATGCACCTGATTTTGCTGTCAGGTACACATGTTGCCAACGACAGATGTTTCGTGCACACCCGATGCACTTAGATGTTGTTTCTGTGCGCATGTATGGCACATTCATGGATTTTGATTTCCGTGCGCACCAGACGCACTTAGCATTCATTTGCATATTTTGGGATTTATTTCGTATAGAGCAGTACGTTTTTATGATATTGCTATGTGTTTTCGTACTGAGCAGGACTAGTCAGAGGACAGTACCTGAATATATTTTTGCATGCATTGATAGTTATTGAAGGGATTTCCAAAAAGTGAGCTATAGCCTCAGTATTTACCTACGTGTCTGATATGACACGAAATGTTTAAAACAAGGAGACCCTTCTAAATTGTTTCCAAAACGGCGGAACGTACATTTCAAACAAAGGTATATATGTATATAGTTATTTCCTTATGATAGACGTCCGCCACTGTGCAGTGTTATACGCGTGCACAGCGACTTAAAGAGATTTGGCATGCATTTCCTTCAGATACTTACATATATAGATTCGATATTTACATGTATAGTTTCGAGTTATGTCATATTGGTTTTGATTTGGATTTGGCATTGATGTCTTCTCCATGACTCCGATGATTGCGGGATACTTGACGGAGTTTTGATTTGAGTTATATGCTCATTTTTCAAGCGCATGCGCTGCGCTACGATTTGTTCTATGTAGTTACAATTTCGGAGCCCCGACGACTTGATGGTTTTTCTTAAATGTTTTAGTATTTTGGGGAGTTTGAATTTAAATTCGGGGACCGAATTTCTTTAAGGGGGAAGATTGTAACGTTTTGAAAATCGTTTCGGTGAAATTTCGAAAAATCCGTAAAATAAGGGGGTTTTCTGTAAAAAGTCAAAATACAAATATCTTATTATAAAAATTAAATATACATATTCTACCTATGTAATTGCTATTATTTGGTGTTTATTGAGCCGCTGGTGAAATTTCAAATTTTCTGAAAAAAATATTATTTTATTATTATTTTAAGCCGTCACTAATGCATTTAATTAGGGAAAATTACAAATTGGAATGAGTTGAAACAAATTTTGTGCATCATAAAACATTAAATAAAATTTTATCATGTGGTTTTTGGAACGAAATAATTTGCCAAAACGGTTTAGAAATTATTGAAGAAAAAAGGCTTTTTTTAGCGTAAATGGATGTTTGGGGTATTGTATTTATCATTTTTCATCACCCCACACCCGTACCCACACCCACACACCCCCATTCACTTATCCCCTTGAAGAATTCAGCAGCCCCCTCTTTTGTCCCCACTTGAATTTTAAAGAAAAGAAATGAAAGAAAAGAAAAGAGTAGAAAATGGTATAATTTGAGTTGACTTTGACTTGAACTAACTTTCCCCACCTCACTCTCTCTCCTCCCTCACCCAATCCCCAAAGATTTCTGGCCCAAACCTGAACCACAACAGCCCCAAATACTTCATCTCATTTTTCCATCAAAATCCCCAAAATTTCTATCAAAAATCCACCATTTTTCTCAAAAATTCAAAGCTAATTCTAAATCCAAGCTTTACCCATTATTCTTTAGCTATTCAAGCATGGATCTTGGAGCATGAAATCATTGTTGGAGGCTAAGATTTTTGCAAGTTTGATCTCAAGCTTGTGAGGTATAATCATAACCTTATGCTTAATTTGTTGTTAAATTACTTGAATCTAGCTATTAGGCGTTAAATTAGGGTTTTAAATTTCAAGTTTTGAAATTTAAAGAAAGGGTTTTGATTACTAAGTTAGGGTTTGTTGTGGAAATGAGTTGTGTTTGATTGTGTATGGTTTAGTGAGGTGGATTAACATATTTAGTTTTGTAGAAAACTAATCTAGTTGTTAATTACAAGTTGTTACTTGAAAAATGTCCAAATTAAGCTTTTTGTTGCAAACTAGTTTTTTTTTTATTTAATTCGAAATATGAGATTAAAAATATGGTTAGGGTTTTTATCATATTATTAACTTTATTAAGTGTAGTTTAACACTTTAGTTTATGGAAATCCAACCTAAATTGTAGTTTGTGCATTTTTGCTATGAAATTGTTAAAAAGGGTATTTTGTAAACTAGAATATTAGGGTTTTTGGAATTTAATGAGATTAAATTCCGGAAATTGTTTCTATGACTTATTTAAGATATTTAATAAGTATATTGGCCGCTACATTCATTTAAACATCATGTTTTGTACAAAAACGGCGAATTGTGCTTGCTAGATTTGCGGAAAAATGACTTTTTAAGTGAAATTGGGGTTTTTGTGAGTTTTAACCTAGTTTATATTAAAATTAGTGTTCGTGAATGTGAAAATGAGTGTGATTGGATTTTTCTCAATGGTTTGACGTTTGTACATCGACATCGAGGGTTGGTTTGCCTATTCTTGCATGCGTAGGCGATAGGTTTGGACCTATGCGTGATACGCGTGCCGATTTGATTTTCGTATGCCGTTTCGATTTCGAATTTAGTTTTAATGCGATATGATGCGTTATGATATGTAGGTACCCCCATGTGGACTTCGAGACGACAAGCAAGCGCGTGGCAACGTCGGCACCGGCTAGCGAGGACCAGGTGAGTAGATTTATATCTACGGGGAGAAGTCGGGTGGATGGCGTATAGCACCCCCGCAGTCCGTGGTGGTGTATACGGATGCGTATACACACCAACAATTATTATATATTATTTGGGATTAATAACGATGCTTAGGATGGATATTGGTGTGTTGGATTACTTTAGTGTTGCAAACCCTAGGGTAGTGTTGCACTACACATACACACATACATACTTGCATACATTCCTTATTTCATATGTGCGTGTATGGGAATATATATTTATGTGTTCACATGGGTATGGGACTATGTGTTCATATACTGGATTTGAGGATAGTATTTGGAATTTGAGATGAGTCGATGAGATTGGGCTTGAGGCCAGGAGATCGGTGACGTGATTTGGTTCGTATTGAGATACGACATGATGTTTTAGCGGGTCTTCTGACGTAGTAATTCTTACACCCGCATGCATACATAGATGGCATCAATATTGTACTAGACGTAGGACATTATTCCGGATCATGATATTTGATAAAGAAGATACCAAATGAATAGTGTGATTGATGTGACTTTGACCCGTACCCAGATTGGGATGCCGTACGACGGATTTACGTACGAGCTATATTGATGATTGATCCGCACTCTTGACTTGGGATGCCTGATTATAGATATGGTATCGGATATGATATTATTGAGGCGGGATCACCGACTAATATATATATACAGGTATGTATATGTATCGACTCAGATGTTAGGCGGTTTCCTTACCTGTAGTTCAGCTTGTTAGTTCAGCCGTATAGTTTAGTGTAGTTGTTAGATTAGATTAGATTTCTTACCTATTTCAAAAACTAACGAGTCGTGGGCATTTTTAAAGACAGCCCAAGGGATCCTACGGATATTTCAAAAGACGTATCTTTTCATAAAAACACCGTAGCCCCTATTTTCAAAACCCCATGATTCGTGTTATTTCAAAAGGCACCATTTGTAGGACTGATATTAGATTAATGCAGATTAGTTATAGTTGCGTCTAGTTCTCAGCTCCCGCTCATTTTTGTGGTCCGCTTCGCATCGCATGCTTATTTTATGTTTCATACTCCATTATTGATATCATGCTGTTAGGACACCAGCACCATTACCGATGATGCGTATGTACCACGTACACTTAATTGCCGGCTCACACACATCTTCATCGGTAATTGCCATGTCACGTACACCTTAGAAAATATTATTGCTTGACGTAGCCTGTTAGCTGATAGTTAGACATGATATTAGTGTACTTGCCTTATATGTTAGTTTAGACATTGTAATTATTACCAGCTACTTCATGCATATTGTTATTCATTGTTATGCCGCATTCCTGGATTCTCATGCATATATTCACTATTTTACGTGTTATTGAGGTTTTGGATTCGGATTTCCATGAGATTTTCTGGATTTGGAGGAAAACCGCAAAAACTTATATGAACTAATTTCTCTCTTTTTAAAATAAAAAGTGCGGTTTTCCCATGATGTATGAGTCGTCCACCATGAGTTTGCTGATGGATTTCGAGACCCGATTCGAGGAGACGGATGAACCGTTTTGGGTACATGGTGGACCCGGTAAGGTACCCCGGGGCAAGAAGCGCGTGATGATGACGATGTGAGCCTGGCAAGGGAGCACTACCTACCGGTGATATTACCCGACGCGTCGGATATCCGGAGGATACCGTCGTGGTCTTGAGATGGATGGTAGGGGCCGGTCTGGACTGACGGCGCCCTAGATATTGTGATTGAGACATTGAGATTGAGACTTGAGGTACATAAATTGTGACACAGAGATATCGAGGTATTTGGACACTTGTTTTGTGTCGATGCTGGGCACTGTTTTATGCTGATTTCATATATGGTACCTCATTTCTTTTAAAATACAGAAATCTCACTGATTTATGAAACCAGTTTTATTCAGTACATGCATTCTGTTTTATGCATTCATACATCATCCATATGATATATGGCTACCTGAGGCACTGACACGGGCACATGAGATTACACTCGGGTTAGATATTTACCCTAGCCTTGTTATAGGCTACGTGTTATTCATATATTTGAGGATATATTATGATCATTGACCTAGGATTGCGTTATTTATGCGATTTCTGTGCGTAGATGTTTTTCTATTCACGAGTTGGCAACTCACCCTCGTTGTGCCCCAGTTTCTTGCAGGTTTGCCGTACAGGTTTCATTACGGCTTTGCTGGCACTATTTCCATTCCGGGTGGCTTGCTAGTAGGTGGGTTATTTGTATCTTACCCATCCTTATATCTTGTATATTATTATTTAGTTGTATCTAGAAGTTCCATCAACCAAACATGTATTTATTTTTGAGATAGAGACCCGTGGTGTTATTCTTTCGACCTTAGAGTCGCACGTTTTATTTCTGTGGATTTCTGGTGGTTTTGAGTTTCCTTTTGAGTTTTGATCCTCGCCGTTGGCGTTGTATATTATATTGCTTGTGTGGTTGTGACCGTCGTTTGACGAAGAGCTAGCTCCCGCTTGGGGATACCTTTTTCTTGATTTCGTATACTATTCATGTTGTATCCCGTTTGGGGGCCAGTATTTACGAAGGAGACTCTGCCGAAATTTTCAGTAAAATTTTGATGTTTTTAAAAAACCGCATAATTCGGCTTATGCTATTGAAACTACTTGCTTTAAGTTGGTTTTTCCTGCACTCTACTATTTTTCTTGGTTTGGATTTCTGGGTTTTCGGTTTACTTAGATTACGTACGCCTCGAGACGTTCGTAGTTTAAGTGCCGGTCATGTTCCGTACTTTCGGGTCGTGACAATCAGGAACCCACAATTTTTGTTTCACCTAGTGATATTGTTTCGGAAGAAATGTTCGTGTGGGAAACTAATTCTTTGGATGACATACACCTACCTATTTGTGAATGTGATGAGGGAGAATTTGTATTGGGAGAGTCTGTGAGCTATAGCAATTAGAATAGAATTGTGAAAATTCATAGAGAGGAAGACAGCTTTAAAAAAATTTCTTTCATATCGAGTTCTGGGAAAAATTTTTGCGGATGAACTTGATATTCTGGGTGAGTTTGAGTCAGGATCAATTTGGGAACATCCTAAGAACCTTTCTTATGCCGAACTTTTTGCGGATGAACTCCAGTTTTTAAATGAACCTGACTTCAAAACTTAATATGTGCTTCTTGAATATTCAATTCATTCAGAAAAGAATTTTTGGACCTCTTCAAAACTTCATCTTCACTTTCAACATCTTTCGATCCCTACTTTTACATGCCCATGCCCTTCACTAACATCTAACTTATACCTTTTCTTTTTCTTTATTCTTTGTATATACATATTCTTTTACCAGCCATTGCTCTATATAGACAAAATCTTTAAATGTCTGGTATTAATTTCTCGACTAACCCGATCGTTTAACATGTAAATGTTGTAATTAGTCTTAGATTTTTTCTTTTTCTTTGAATAAAATTCTCACCCTGATGTCTAAATCTAGCTACCGGAGACGGGGGCAATGATGAGGACATCGTAAAACTCAGGTTTAAGGGTGGGCACGGTGTTTATTTTGCTGCATCATGTGTATATTCTGTATTGCATACATATTAAAAACCCATAATAATTGAAAAAATTTCCCTAATATATAAATTTTTTTTCATGTTAGCTCGTGGGGGAACTTAGATTCGAAGTCTGACGGTTCAGTTGATAGGTTTGAAATAACTAAATCTTTGTTGTGAGATTGACAAACCGAAAGATAACCCTCCCTTGTGTTTAACCGTTGCCAATATACGTCTTTTATATCACTTGCACGTGTCGTATGTTTTTGAGAATTTTTTGAAAGTCACACATGTCTATAAACTTTTAAAATTGATAAAAATCTTTAGAATCAAACAGGTTTGTTCTGAGTTAAGTAATATCAAGAATAGTTCACAAGGTGAAGTGGATATGAAGTATATTATTGAGTTTTTAATAGAAGGTATAATTCTGAAAAATAACCCATATGGAACTTTGATTAGAGTATTTACATACCTTATCCACTTGTAACGTCTTCGGATTTAAAAAGAAAAGCTGGCTATATCTCAATTTTCACTGAGTTCAGAAAATTTTAATATAAAATGAGTCTTTTGTTTTGTGGCCTTGGTAACTTGGGTAATTAAGTCCTTGGGGTGTTTCTACACCTAATGCCTTAAAACCATCTGGTTTGGGAGTTATTGACCCATAGCTCGATAAGTTTCCAATCGCCAAATAAAACAAGCTAAGCAAGTGTTCTGTCCGAGTTAAAAGTCCTCACGGTTCTTTGTGGGAGAATAATCTTGGCGAAGACGAGTTTTCTATTAAAACAGTTTTTTCGCGGAGATATGGAGGTTTGTATTTATTAAAACGTTTTACATGATAACGAAGGGTGTGTATGAACAACAACAGGTGAAAGGTAGGAGTGAAACCTCAGACTTAGGTTTTTTGTTAAAAATGATTTAATATTCTTACTTGAAAGCTAACTGGAGATTAAAACTTGAGAAAATCTTAACTCCTTTCAAACTCGTGTGATCCTTCAGAAGTTTATCTTGGTCTGTAATTATGACATGATGACCCTAATCAAAGTTTTTAAAACCTTATGGACACTATCCGCACAATCACGAAAAGATACGTATAAGCTTCTGTTAAACAAATTGTGATGAGTGAAAAATAGGTTTTAACGTTTCTGACTTGGGTAATAGAACTTCTAACTTTTGATTCTTAACCTTAAGATTAGAATCAACAGTTTCTCCACGATACTAACTTGACTGGATTTTGTGGGGGTAATCCGCTGAAAACCCTCAGGAGACAATACTCATCCTACTAGGGACACCTAGAGGTTTAACAGCTTGTTCCACATGCTCAGTGCAATCGCGTTCCCTGCGAAAGTGAGGCTAGGATTTTTTGTTTTGCTCGGGATGAGCAAAAGATAAGTTTGGGGGTATTTGTTCATCACAGAAAACTGCATTTTAATACCGCTCATTCATTATCTATTTTGTTATATATCGGTACTATTAATCAGTGTCTGCTCAATAATTACAGTTTACAGGTATTCATGATTTAATACTGGAAGCAAACTCAATATCACGGATATAGTGTTTGGGAGCTGACACTGCAAACGGAACAATAAACCGACCGATATCCAAAGAGATTTAGCAAAATAAATGTGTGCACACAATTTTGGTCCAACACAATACAAGTGTACACACAACTCTTTGGCATGGACCATGACATGGTGGGGCTGCCCATAGCACACAAGAAATGATGGATTGTGCAAGTGGTGGGCACATATGGTGTGATAGGCAATAAATGCATAAATTTTTGATGAGATACTTTGCATCAAGTTTCCCTCCAATTCTATGCATGCAAACAAGTCTTATGATTTGTGTTGATTTTGTGATAAAAAATATTTTTACCGCAATCAAGAACGGCATCGCCTGGTAGCTAGCCGGTGAATACGGGTCGATCCACAGGGATGTTGTGTATTTCCTAATTGTTCTAACGCGTTAATTCCAAATGGTGTTTGGATCTTTATCACTAAAAACTAAATTGACTTAGACTAGGATTAGAAATCTTGCTAGGGTTAGGTTTAGGTTAAGTTTGGAAAATTAAGATTTCCCACCGCTTTCAATGCCCTAAATTAGATCTCTTTAGGTGTTATGGTAAATATTAATAAAGGGGATTAGGACGATCGGGAAGAAACGATGTTTCTTCCTCTAAGTCCTTGTCCGTCCTTTCTTAATCCTTACCCTAACCTCCATGGAAAACATGCACATCCGATCTTTTAGACTACGGTATCACCGTTACTTCGTGGGTAGGGTGCCGTAAGGAGCGGTATGTGTATGTATGCATGGAGTCCTAATTATTAATACGTGATGGGCAAGAAAGGGGTGAGAGATTTGCATCTCTCAAACCTTCTCTATTCCTATCCCTAACAAGCGAGGAACTTCTCGCTCAATCGGGGATCTAAGAAAGACATGATTTTTATTTGAGTTTTTGATTTAAGAGATTAATTATCTAACTACTGCAGATTAATAAGAAGTTATAATATAAATTAAACTAGGGCAGAGAATAAATTAAACTAGGGCAGAAATAAAAAAACTAAGAACTAAGGCAAAATAAAAGAAAACTACTTACAAAATTGATGCTCTCAAAACATGAAGGAATTCTGAATTTTATTCAATGAAAAGAGGCATAACCTAAAACAAGTTTTAGGGCTTCTATTTATAGAGTATAGAAACCCTATGTTTACAATCGACACACATCTGCTTTTACAAATATACCTCTAGGAAGATTAGTCAACGCGCCGCCCACCGTCAAAGAAATTTCCACCAATACGGGCGCCACACGGCCGCGGAACCGCGGCCATAGGCTAGGTTTGGCCGCGGTTCCGTGGCCAAGTAGTGGTCTTGTGGGCTGATTTTTGCTGTGTTGCTTCTGGTTGTATTTGTCTTCCTGTTTCTTTAGTTGGTTCTTCAGAATATCTTCTAGTTCTCTTCCAGATCTCCACAGTGAATAATTATAGTGGGCTTTTACCGTTGCTTCATGACGAAGTCTTGAACCTTGCGCTGCCTTTGTTCTTTTTGAAATTGTCCATTGATTTTCGTTTAGTCTTCAAATTGTAGGCATGATCAAGATCTTTCAATTTTTTAGCCGTAGTCTCACTTTTGTATTGTCTTTTCATCGTTCTCACTGTTTTTGTTCCGAGAACCTGTAACCTGCACTATGTAGCAGACATGCATCAAAAGCACCTGTTTATTTGTAAAATGAATAAAAATGGGGTCTAAAAGAATGCAAAATTATGATATGAACAAATACCCCCAAACTGATCTTTTGCTCGTCCTCGAGCAAACCTAGTTTTATTCTCGAAAAAGACGTAAGCTCACTTTTGCAGGGAAACACGATTGCACTGAGCTCGTGCAACAATCCGTTAAACCTCTATGTGTCCCTAGTAGGAGGAGTGTTGTCTCCTGAGGGTTTTCAGATGATACTACCCACAAAATCCTATCAATTTCGTCCTATTAACTTTTATTCTCCAATTAGGTTTTCTAACAAGAAACTCTATTATTGTCGACTTAGAAATTATCCACCCGTATTTTTCACGCTTTCTTATTATTTAACTTAAGATTATATATGATTTGTAGATTTACTCAGCTTTTGGCATCTTTTAAGTTTTCCTTCTAGGGTTCTATCTCAACTTAGAAATTTTTATCATCTCTATTAAAGATATAAGTCCTATTCTTCATTCCTATCTCTTATCTAAACCCCAATCACATACCCCTACGTGTGTGTGTATATTACCCCTACACTTGGAAATTCAAATCAAGCTATCATACTCTTGTCCGTCGTCCAAAGCACTTCTTAATTGGTGAATTTTTAGATGAATTTTGCTCACACATCCTTCATGCGACCATTAATACTTCTTGAGGTACCAATAACCGATTACAAAATGTGTTTGCATATTAAGGCGTAATTCCTAGTCTTGTAACACCTAAGGCTTTAGCAGTGACTCCCAAACCAGTTGGTCTAAGGCACTAGGTGATGAAGCACCCTCGCTAAATATTTTTTTGATTTTGCAGCCTTAAGTAATTACAAAAACTAGTGTTCATTTTTTTTCTTTATTCACACTTGCATTTTATTGTATTTTTCTTCGTACTAAGGACTTTAGACAAGAGCATTTCAAGGACTCTCCTACTATTCCAAGTTTCAAGGTTCGTATTTATGCAATTTATAGGGTATATATTTTCAGAATTTAGACTTAAGTTAGGAATTATTTTTGAAACTTATACTTTAATAAAGATATCAATACTTTTCCCTTGTTTTAACTTAGCGCAAGAAGTCAACTCGAAATTTGCCTATTTCTAAATAAATTACAAAGACATATACTTTCTACCGTTAAATTTTAAGAAAGGTTATTTTTAGGGTTTTTAAACTTACTAAGTCTAAGATCTAGTTGTTCCTAACTAGTTATCCTATTTGTCAAATTCAAGTTGATTAAGGCCAAAATTGAATGTTTTAATTTTTATAATTTTTCAAAATTTTCAGTTTTTATTTGATTTTTCTTTTTCTATTTTTTTTTATTTTTCAAAATTTTCAATTTTTATGATTTTTATATAAGGATGCAATGCAGAATTTAAATATGCAAAAGAAAAAGAAAAATATATACAAAAAAATTAAAAAAAATATGTAATGCACAAGATAACTATATATAACCACCATCTCCCCCAAACTTAACCAAAGCAGTGCCCTCATTGCTCGGCCCTACGCCGCGCTCTCGAGCGTGAACTTGAACGCTCCTCCCTAGCCAAAAGGGTTTGAATACCCCGCTCAACCTCCATCAATCGACGGTCGTGCTCCCTTGCTGTCGCCCTAAATTCCTCCCGCAATGCATCAATACCAGGAACTGCTCGCCTCATCAATTGCGCATGCTCAAGAGAGGTCATTTCACCTTCACTCGCTGTCGAGCTAGAACTAAGTGTGCGGGAAAATACATTCTCTGCCAGTTCGGTTCGAGACCATACATTAATCAATCGAGAATAGGACGTAGAAACGCCCTCGATAAGAGGTCTGACCGAGATGCCTCCATGCAAATAAAATTCAAACTCCTCCGCGGGGAGGAAATATCGACATAATTGTGTAACCAGCATGGGGGCAAGGGTAATTAGCGGCCCGTTTACCTGCACCTATGGAATTTAACAATACCATGCACATGTCAAAACGTGGGTTCTTGGTCATAAGAGTGTGCACAATATGTAAGGAAGGTGTGAAAAAAGTTGTATTATGGGAGCTACCGAAAATATTATTTTGTGCCCACCGGCACACAGTCAAAACATTCGCGAAAAGGATTCTTGCTTGGATACCCTTTCGCGACTCCCTCGAGCAATCGTTGCCCATCAGGGGCATGTAATTCTCGAATTGAAGGGGTTGGTCATGTGCAGGTATGCGAGATATTAGTGTGATCTCGTGTATTATATCCCTATCAATTATAATTTCGCGATCGCCCCAATGCAATTAAATAAAACCCAGTAGGGTCAGACACCCATCCTCCATAGACTCATAAAATTGGTTTACTAATTCCGGCAATGCAAATGCATAAGGGTGGTTGTATATCAAATAATTACATCCCCTACACGTGATTTCATTCGCGAAATAGCTACCATATACCTCATGTGAGAAAACTTGTGAAAAATCTCTTTCTAGCTGCATGCTATGTACCATGGGTGTTCTACAGATCTAAAAATTTGAAAAACAGAGAGGAAATGAATAGATCGTACCTCCCCTGAAATTTCAGGGTGTGAAGCCAAGGGGTCGCGGCGGTTGTGCAGCAGGAGCAGCGTATGGCGGCGGTTCCGCAGTAGGTAGGTGGCGGCGCTCAGAGATCTTTCTATAGAAGAGGGGCGGCGGCGATAGGGTTTCGAGAGAGGGTGATAATTATGGTTAGAGAGAACAGGGGGGTCGGGGTCCTTAAATAGGGTGAAAATGATGGGTATTTGCAACTAAACCCTTCTAAAAAGAGGAATTTATTTGCAAATTAAAATTTTATTTTATTTATTTATTATGTAATTTTACAAAATTGTCCAAAAAAAAAATTTTCAAAATTTTTTATTTTTTATGTTATTTTGTAGTTATATATTTACAAAAGATACACACCCCCAAACTTGTTTGAAATAATGTTTTGGCAAGAAGATCAAAAATTTGGGGGTAAAATGGAGGAAGATCAGTTAGTGTAAATCGGCTCCTGCAAAAACAGGAGCTCCTCCGACGGTTCCGCAGTGAGGAACGGTTTCAATCGATGTCCGTTTACTTTAAATAAAGTACCATACTTCGGATTTTCAAGATTTACCGCACCGTGCGGATATACGGTGCGGACTAAAAATGGCCCTTTCCACCTAGATATGAGCTTGCCGGGGTGAAAGTGTAACCGAGTCTCATAGAGTAAAACCTGTTGATCAGGTTTAAATGTTTTGCGCATAAGGTGTTTGTCATGGAACACCTTAGTTCGGTTTTTAACAATGACAGCATTATCATAAGCCTCATCCCGTAGCTCTTCCAGTTCGTTTAATTGCAGCTTTCTATTGCTGCCCGCATCTCCCATTGATACATTCAACTCCTTGATCGCCCAAAATGCCTTGTGCTCAATCTCAAGTGGGAGGTGGCAAGCCTTCCCAAAAACAAGCCGATATGGAGACATACCAAGATCGGCCTTGTATGCAGTACCGAATGCCCATAGTGCATCAATCAATTTGTGTGACCAATCTTTACGGTTTTTAGAAACCGTTTTCTCCAAGATTTGCTTAATTTGCCGATTCGAAACCTCGGCTTGCCCACATGTTTGGGGATGGTATGGTGTTGACAGTTTGTGAGTAATGGAATATTTGCGCATTAAGGACTCAAAAGTCCTATTGCAGAAGTGAGATCCATTATCACTTATAATTGCTCGAAGGTGCCCAAACCGAGAAAAGATATGTTCTTTAAGAAATCGAACGACAACCTTGTTATCATTCGTTCGGCTAGGCACAGCCTCGACCCATTTTGACACATAGTCAACAGCCAAAAGAATATACACATTCCCAAAGGAATTGGGAAATGGTCCAATGAAGTCTATCCCCCAGACATCAAAAATATCCATAACCAAAATTGGTTGGAGCGGCATTTCGTTTCTCCGCGATATCCGGCCCAAGTGTTGGCACCGGGAGCATGTCTTGCAGTATTCATATGCATCTTTAAAGAGTCATAGCCAATAGAAACAACACTTGATGATTTTCTCGGCTGTCTTCTTTGGGCCAAAATGCCTGCCACATGCTTGATCGTGGCAAAAAGACAGCACACTCTTAAACTCAATTTTCGGTACACACCGACGAATTATTTGGTCGGAAAACTATTTAAAAAGATATGGCTCATCCCAGTAAAAATGCTTTACTTGGGACAAGAATCGGAGTTTATCCTGTTTCGACCAATCTTTAGGTATCACGCCGGTGGCCAAGTAGTTTACTATATCAGCGAACCAAGGTTCGCAAGACATGGTAAGAGTTGCTCATTGGGAAAAACATCTTTAATTAGAATTTCAAGTGTAGGCGAAGAAGGAAGTCGTGAAAGGTGATCGGCCACTACATTTTCACTTCCTCTTTTGTCCCTTATGACAAGGTCAAACTCTTGTAGCAAGAGGATCCAACGTATTAGCCTCGATTTAGCATCCTTCTTCGCAAAAAGGTGGCAAAGAGCTGAATGGTCCGTATACACAATCACTGGAGAGCCGATTAAATAAGGCCGGAATTTTTCAAGTGCAAAGACAACGGCTAAAAATTCCTTTTCTATTGTTGTGTAGTTTAGTTGGGCTTCATTTAAAGTTCGGCTAGCGTAATATATTACGTGCAGCATCTTATTAATGTGCTGTCCAGGAACAGCACCAATGGCGAAATCTGATGTATCACACATAATTTCAAAAGGATGCGTCCAGTCTGGAGATGAAAGAATGGGCGCAGAAATGAAAGAGTGTTTCAACGACTCGAACGCTTCCATGCAAGTTGAGTCAAAATCAAATGTTGTGTCCTTGGCCAATAAGAGAGTCAAGGGTCTAGCAATCTTGCTAAAATCCTTGATGAACCGTCTATAAGAACCGGCATGGCCAAGGAAGGCTCCGATGTCTTTAACACATTTAGGAGGAGGAAGATTGGAAATGACTTCAATCTTGGCTTTATCAACCTCTATGCCGTTTTGCGAGATGACATGTCCTAAGACAATACCCTCTCGTACCATAAAGTGGCACTTCTCCTAATTTAAAGTGAGGTTCTTATCCCTACAGCGGGTAAGAACTGCGTCAAGGTGTAGCAAACACTCGTCGAAGGAGTCACCAAAAATGGAGAAATCATCTATAAAGATCTCCAAAAACTTTTCAACCATGTCTGAAAAGATCCCCATCATACACTGCTGGAATGTAGCGGGTGTATTGCATAACCCAAAAGGCATGCACCGATAAGCAATAGTAGCGAAAGGACAAGTAAATGTGGTCTTGTCTTGATCCTTTTCGGCGATGGAGACTTGGTTATAGCCAGAATAGCCATCCAAGAAGCAGTAAAACTCATGCCTAGCCAATCGTTCTAGCATTTAGTCAATGAAAGGTAAAGGAAAGTGGTCTTTCCTTGTCGCGACATTGAGTTTTCTATAGTCGATGCAAACTCGCCACCCAGTTTGGGTGCGAGTAGGTATTAACTCATTTGCCTCATTGGTTATGACCGTAATGCCCGATTTCATTGGGACAACATGAATGGGGCTAACCCACTGGCTATCCGAGATAGGGTAAATGATACCGCTATCAAGACATTTAACAATCTCCTTCTTGACAACCTCTTTCATTATGGGGTTGAGGCGTCTTTGTGGATCCCTTACTGGCTTGGCATCATCCATCAAGTGTATATGATGTTCAACTATGAGGGGACTAATCCCCTTGATGTCCGTCATAGACCAGCCAAAAGCTTGCCGGTTATTTTGTAAGACCATCAAAAGGGCTTTCTCTTGCTCGAGGGCTAGAGAGGCCGATATGATAATGGGAAGGGTCTCATTCTCACCTAGGTAAGCATATTTAAGGTGCGACGGTAAAAGCTTTAGTTCGAGTTTAGGAGGTGAAACAATTGAAGGTAGCATTGGTGAAACTGTTTCATACTCGAAGGATTCCATCAACGGTTCAAATCGAGTGTACGCAACCGAGTCGAATGGTTCAACTAACTCATCCGATAACTCAAAAGACTCAAACTCGGGTGGTGAGTCTTCAAAATCGTCCAAAAAGGTGAAACACTCATAATCGTTGTCCGGCGTGAAAGCTGTGTCGGATTCTAGGAGGAACGCACTAGAGGCGTCAACACTGTTGTGATCGAACATAAATTTTTCGAGCTCACAGTCCTTCTCCGTGATCTCATGGATCGAGCAAACATCAAGTATACTAGCATTAGGCTCGGAAAGCTGATTCCCCAACTTAAAGATGTTGAGTTCAATCGTCATTTTCAAAAGATAGGTTCATTGAACCATTACGACAATTGATCACCGCATTGGAAGTCGCAAGGAATGGTCGACCATGTATCACCAGAATTTGACTCTGGGGGTTAGCTACAGGTTGTGTATCTATAACAATGAAGTCAACGGGAAAAATGAAATCCCCTACTTTAATTAACACATTCTTTAACTCACCCCTAGGATGGGTGATGGATCGGTCGGCCATTTGGAGAGTACAATGAGTGGGTTTAAGGTCTCCAACGCCTAATTGCTTGTACACTGAATAGGGTAGCAAATTGACACTAGCACCAAGATCTAATAGTGCTCTATTGATGTTCTTGTCCCCAATTGTTATCGAAATAGTAGGACAGCCGGGGTCCTTATGTTTTTGGGGTAAAGATTGGACAAGAGCATCGCTAACAGCACTAGCCACGAAAACTTTCTTTGGTACTTATGACTTCCTCTTCTTGGTGCATAAGTCCTTTAAGATTTTCTCGTAAGAAGGAACTTGTTGGATTGTATCCAAGAGGGGTATATTTATGCTAACCTGTTTGAACAACCTTACAATCTTTTCCATTTTTGGAGTTGGTTTATTGGATCTCAACCTGTTTGGAAAAAGAACATTTTGAAAATTTGTTGAGTCTAATTTTTGTGGATCAGATTTTGAAGTTGGAACGGATCCCCGTATGGATGTGTTCGTGATGTGAGAAGTGGGTCTGTTCGAAGTAGAAGAAGTAGAGCCTTGTGAAGAATGAAGAATAGGCTCTAACGGAGAAGAAAAAGATGAAGAAGAAGAAGATGAAGAACCACCGGCAGGGGTATCATTATTAATACCCACGTTATTGTGCAACACTTTTCCGGATCTCAATGTGGTCACAACATTTACGTTTTGATTTTTCTGTTCATATGCAACATGTGCGTGACCAGGATTTGGCAATGGTTGAGATGGAAGCTTTCCCTTTTCTTGCTCGTTCAACGCAGCATTGAGTTGTGCAATTTGTGCTTCAATAGATTTGATACTTTGATCGTGTGAAGCACTGTTTTGCACTAAAGTTTGAATAGAAGTCTCCAACCTTGCTGCGGATTGTGTAGATTGCTTCAGGAACGCATCTAGACTTCTTTCTATCAAGGTAACCTTATCATTATTTGGTTGAACAAAATTGTTTTGAGGGTAAGAGTTGTTGGGCACAAAATTGTTCATTTGGTTTTGGTAAGGTTGTGGGTGGAAAGGTTGCTGGTATTGAGTTTGTGGAGGTGCTTGTTGTTGTGGAGGAGGAGGTCTTTGAAAGTTGTTGTTTCCTTGGAATTGCTGATTTTGATTCCAAGCAAAATTTGGGTGACTCCTCCAACCCAGATTATAAGTTGAAGAGTATGGATGTAACGTTTTAGAAAATCGTTATGTGAATTTTTCCGTTTTAGGGTATTTTTGTCGGTATTTTCTGTTTTAAACCGACTATGATCAAACGACCATATAGACTTGCCAGCACCTAGTTTAGCTAAAATAAAGCTGGTGCACAAGCATTGGGGGTATATGGAACGTTTTGGTTCAATTTGATTTTTCCCAATTTAAATATTATTTTAATGTGGTATTTACAATTTGGGAAATTTCCTTCTTTGAAATTTTTGCAAATAAATCAAGTTCGGTAAAACAAAACAAGGATTTAATGTTTTAAAGAAAGAAAATGAATGCAATAGGTGGCTTCATGCATGCATGTGTGTGTGAATGCATTAAATTGCATTTATTGATGAATTTTGCTAGAACACTCCACACAACTCTCCCCACTTCCTCACTTGGCCGAGCTCTCCATCTTTCTTCTGCCCTTGTGCATTTCTTTCACCATTTACCTCAATTCAAGCACAATAAATCTCCAAAATTCCAAAACAAATCACAAAAATACCCTAATTCTTGATTTAGCATCTTATATCACTTGGAGCTAGGAAAGCATGGATCTTGTGAGCAAGTGTTGTTAGGTATAATCCCTAATCTGTTAATTAAGAGTTTTTATGATGGGTAGCTCGTTGGTTAATGTTTAGAATGTTAGTTATATGTATGCCCTAGAGGCCATTACTGTACATATGATGTATATTGTAATGGATGCTTGGACATATATAGGGAAGACTTTCTTGGTCGACATGATAGTATGCTATCTGGTTGTACTTTATCTTAACATGTACTCCGATTGTCTCTATGTTACATGTTGATAAAGCCCTTAGGATATGTACTCGACTACTGGGACTATGATGAGATCATACTAATGGGGTCACGGTAGTCGACGAGTACATCTTATAACTGTTCCTAGTCGAGGGTGTATCGAGACAGGGCATTGATGCACCAGAGTAGACTAGCGTATACGCATCTTGACTCATATGATGGGCGACGGATAATCCCATATCCATCGGTGTTTGACATCATGGATGGTGTACGGGTGCTCAGTAGAGATTGGGTACACTGGACGGACTCGCCGAGAACTCCCAAATGGTATTATACCTCACGTCAGATGGCAGTTCTCCGGTGACACTGGTACAGAGTAGTCTGTTGACCCGAGATCGTCATAGAGTCTTCTGTGATTCCTACTGTGCTTTGATTTCTATCATACCACGTCCAAGAGGGCGTGCAAAAAGGTGGCTTTTGGGTACAGTCCCGAATCACATGGAGGCAATGAGCGATAGGAGGGGATTCGTCTCTCCCGGTATAGGGAGTTGATGTTGTGCTGTGTTCGATTGGCTATAACCGGAAATCCCTGGCCACGGTTGCTGAGATTTACTGGTAAGTGTTATCAGTAGTTTCTCGAACTGTTATAGACCTCATATCGACACGACTTATCAAGCTACTGGGGTCAGACATTTACCACCCCTAGGCGAGATATGCGACATATCAGACGACGAGACCGGACTTTACGGGAGTGTTACTGATTGGATTCACAGGAGAATGTACAGGCTTGCTTGTTGATCTTCTGAGCGCTCAATACCTGGTGGTTGTTATGTTTAGCTGACCGCTTGCAGCTTGTGCGTGTTTGATATGATCATCACCTACTGCCGGCGTATTGACGATTCTTTAGAGTCCTACACAGAGGTTTCTTGACTCAGGCAAAACGGAGTAGGAGCACATATGTGATATGTGCGGAACCGAGGATAATGCGGTATGTGATACCATATTGGATTCTCGTGATATGAGATATCGGCCGGGTATATGTGATATACCCGGGTCATCGTATTAGTCGGTTATTTGTGAAATAGCCGGATTATCGGATCAAGTGTTGATTCGATAATTTAATGTATAATAATATATATGATATATTAAATTACATTAACTAATATTAGCTCACTAAAAGATTCTTTTTCTCACTCGGGTAATACATTGATATATATGCGATATATGTTAATTGTATTATTTTATTTTGTTACGATAAATATTATATATGTGATATATAATATTGTAACATGATATGTTATTAATGCAACATGTTTTATGGAGTTTAAACATGATTAGGGTTTGGATTAGGGTTAAGACTTCTAGTAGATTCTAGAACCTTTTCTTTTGTCTTGGAAAAGATATTATGCTTTTCAAGTGACTCACTTTTAACCCAACCCAAACCCTAGCCCTAGTTAATTCTCTACATGGGTTTACTTGACCATGGTTGCATTATTCATCATACTCATCTTTTCATTATTCATCAAAAAAGGATTCTATCATCTTCTTCCTTGAGTTCCTTCTTGGAAAAAGCTTTCTAGCTTTTTGCTAAGTGATGAAAATGAGTGAGAATAAGAAAATAAATGAGAGCAAAAATCCTACTTCATCATTCTCATCTATCCTTGCCCTTTAGATGAGAGTGTTCACTTCATTTAGTGAGTGTTAGCTTGTGTTAATGAAGCTTCAAGGTAGATCATCTTTGTTATCGAAGATCGGAAGTAAGACTGCATCTTTCTCTTCATGAAGCCTCTCGAGAATCTGGAACACGATGATCGCAGCGAAGGGACCTCAACACGGAGCTTAAGAAGTGAAGGACCGGATCTACAAAGGTTGTAATCCCTCTCACTTAGTGTTAAAGAGTTGAACATGATTGTTTTCACCTAAACCCTAGTTTAAAGATCCGGCTTTGGGTTGTTCGGCACGGCTAAAATTTTAATCGGGCATGGTTGATGCCTCGTAGACCCTTGTGCGCGTGCATAGCAACCCTACAGTGGTATCAGAGCCAAGCTAGAGCTTTAGGCGAAGTCTAGACGAAGTTTAAAGTCCGATCGAACTCCGACACCCCCGAGTCTATCCCTCTCTGGACATTTTCAAAAAATGTGATATTTTCTGCTTTAAAAATACTCAGAAAAACAAGAAGGAAAAACTAAGAATTACTGTGAAGTATGTACCTTTAATGAGCTCACGTGACCGCTGAACTGCGGCCAAACCAAGGGTTTGGCGGCGGTTCCGCGGCTAAAATTTTGATTTGGTCCCTGGTATTTCACGTATTTATTCTTAGGTCCTTTCTTGTCATTTTTTTCTGGTAATTTTTTAATTCCACTCAAGTGCTGAGCTTTCTAGGGTTGTATTGGGGACTCGTTGATTCGATCGGATAATTTAACTTTGTTTATTTTTTCCGGATAATTTTAGAAACTGTTAAAAAGTTCAAACGGATATCAATAACTCACTTTTTCCCCAGTCGGAAAATTTTTCAAAGGTTGGATTTTTTCTCGAGTTTGAAACTTTCTAAGTCGTGGAAGTAACGCGGTGGACCATCTAGAAGACAACAAACCTTAACTCGATTATGTGACCGTCCTGAACTGCCTCTGAACCTTAGGGTTTGGGGCAGTACGGCGTGACACATGTGAGGCGTTGGCTTGACCCTTCTACGGCTGGACCATTGGTACTGTGGCATGTGATAGATGCTTTTAAACTCCGCTCAAGTGTTGAGCTATTGGGAAATCTTGGGTGTTTGATTATTCGATCGGAAAGTTTAACATTGTTTACTTATCTTGAATATGATACAGTATTTGGAATCCACAGGTAGTTATGAGATAACTAATTTGAATGTTATAAATCTAGCAGTTCAGTCTCAGATGATCGGTTGCCTCGGAATTTTGATGTGATCAAAAGTCCGCCGCAATCACGTAGCGTACGCGGATACTCGCCGGGTAAACTTAATAGACAGCCACGTCCCATAACCCCGACCAAGTGACTGTAGGTGAACCACATCGCCAAAAGCATCCGTTCGGGTGCTCGCGGCAGCGGTGTTCCGCCTTAGTGCACTTCGTCGACGGCATCGGGGGTGCGGCCGTCTACTAAAGTTTGCGACGAGCATTTGATCAGGATGTCGGGAATCTTGTTGAATTGCCCGATTTGATATTGAAAAGAGTTTTTGATAATGAGACTAAAATGCGGGGTTTATAATTGTTAGGAATGCGATGTCTAAGGAATTCATTTGGTTAGGCATGCGATGTCTAAGATGGTTGCGGATTCCAACTGTTGCAGTTTTACACTTTCTTTTCTGTGACCGTAAGCGTAGTATGTGGTGTATCGCCGGCTTCATTGCTATACATCAACGACAATCGGGATACGCATACTTGCTTACGTTGATAATATGAGATATTATATGTTGCCGTGATATGTTATATTGGATCGACGCGTTCTGAATAGCCGGGGGTTTTATGTGAGATGAGAGTTTTTCTTTTTCATTCATGTAAAATTCATATGTATGTAATATTCTTTTATTGGGGCACTTCCGGGTTGAGGATGATGTCACCATTGTATATTATTTACTTTTCCGCATTAGGTAGACCCAAGGCGGGGAGCACAAGTAACCGGGTTCTAGGGTCCAGTGGGAGACCATCTCGAGGAGTCGAGACCGGGCCTCCTAACCCTAGAATTGGCAGTGTTGCTTGCCGCTCTCGTAGGGGTCTAGGGATGTGGGTTTGGCTATTCATCACGACCGTGGAATCCGTGTTTTATACAGGCACGTATTGAAAACACGGACATCCTAGTATATCCAATATTTCATATATGTTCTTCTGCTGCAATGTTCTGTGATGAGATCATATTACTGCCTGAGACGAATGTTTATATTATATATATGAGATATATGTTATATTGCAGGTTTCGTTTCGAATGTGATGCTTGTGAAGCATAATAAAATGGGACTTCATTAATGAGATTAATGAAACTAAAAGAAACCTAAGATGTTGTAGAAATTTGTTTAAAAACTGGTAGCTCTAGTTCTTGCTTTGCATAGTGGTGTTCCTTGTAGAACATCCAGCATCTTATTCGATAAGGAAAGAGCCGAGATCCCTTCACCGAGAGTGACCTCTTTAGTGAAACTAGCATATGCTACAAACTCGGTTTGTCTTTTGATTGTTTCTATAGTTCTTGTTTTGCATAGTGATATTTGTGAAATATCCTGCAACTTATTCGATGAGGAAAGGGCCGACGATCCCTTCACCGGGAGTGACCCCTTTAGCAAAACTAGAAAAGTCTCAAAAACACTCCATTTAAAATCACTCGATTCTACAACGATATCAAGTTCATTACGCAAAGGGTTTTCTTAAAAACCTGTCGTAGCCCTCCGTCATTTCAGATAAGTCCTACTTAGTATTCGTGCTACGTTTGTTGACCTCCGTCAAGGCGTAGTGTGCGGTAGCTAACTAGTATTTATCTGTTTATGCAAATGATGCAGATTGTTTTAGGGTAGTCGTGCGACCTTGTTAACCTCCGTCAAGGGTCGTGCGGGTGGGTTTAATTCAATCAGGAAATGACGGGTAGAACTTCACTAGCAGCTTATGGTTTGTTGACCTCCGTCAAGGTCATAGGACGCTAGGGGTAAAATATTATTGGGAATTTTAAGTGTTGAAATTTGCAATGACATTGCATACCTTCTATGAGATAGTTGGATCCCGATACCCGCTGCGAGTAAGAGTTACTCCTGGGAGAGTTTTACACATTACAATTAGCCGATCAAGTAGGTGTCTAGAAAGGTGCTAACGGGGTTACGCCCCTGGGAAAACGAGGTTTACTTTAATTAGGTTCACGCGAAAGCACGGGGGACCTCCCTCAAAGTACCGGTACTGGCCTGACTGAAAGATTGGCGAACTTGTAGCGCGTAATTAATCCCGGCTAGTCTTTCCTTTTAGGGTTTGAAGGAAGATTTGATTAAAACAGTGGGAGACATCCTGATTAGATATATTAGATAACCAATCTAATCTTGCAAGAGCATACGCTGAGTGTTTTCTTCTCTCTCTCTCCAGGTAGTGACCATATCACGCCTTAATCAAGATAATAATACGGATGTATTTGACCGAACCCGCTTGTTATACTGAGCTGGGGAACGTTGGTCCCGCTCCAACTTATAATTGTTATAAGACAGAGCAGGAAATAGGGGATTACCAGATTTCCTGTGCCGCCCAAACGAAGAAAGTGCATGTTGATGCATCTTCTTCGGGTGTGTTCATTACACAGAACTGTTTCTCATTATCCTTTACGTCCTGGGTATGTGATACCGGATCAGGATCCCACATATATAATTTGTTACATGGGCTACAGATAGGTAGAGAACTGAGAACGGGTGATAAGTTTCATGAGATAGAAACGGTGCAAGTGTTGCTGCCAAGTCTGTTGGTCACTATCACCCTGTATTACCAGAATACATTGATTCTGAACGAATGTTATTAGATACCGAACCTGATATACAACATCATATCAGTCTCTTTATTACTAAAGAAGTGATATAATTTTGTATTGTTGGATAATATTTTGAACATTTCCTATATCAAGAGTTGATCGGTTCAGGTACGTTATCGAAAAGCATTGACGTTCTAAATCAAACTACAGTTCTTAGTATACAGAACACACACAAGAGGAAGAGTTCAGAAATAAACAAATCCTTCTTGAGGCATTGTAGACTAGGTCATATCAATGCGACCCGACTAGCTGAAGTTACATAAAGATGCATATTTAAATTAGTTTGAATTTACATCTTATGAAACTTGCCGGTCATGTCACAGAGATAAGATGACCACAGCTCTGTTTATTGGAAACAGAGAAAGAGTTAGTGAACTCTTGTGATTGATACATGCTGATCTATGAAGGTCCCCTGTCTACGCATGCCAGGACCGGTTCTTTGTACTTCATTACATTCACTGTTTATCTCTCGAGATTCGGACATATGTTCCTGTTGAAACACAAGTCTGAACCTTTTGAGATATTGTAACACCTTAGGATGTGTTTAGTGACTATTTATATTTAAGTAATGGGTTTTTAACAAAAAGTTTACCAAATTGTGTTTCAAATATTTTTCCTAATTTAATAAATATTTTTCTAAAATTTTCCTAGGCTTGCACACACATGTGCATGTAAACTAGGCTTTTTAAATGAGTTATTACCATGATTAGTGACCATGGTAGGTTAATCATGGGGATTAAGTCTTTTGGGTTTTAATTAAGTTTAATTAAAATTTAATAGTTGCTTTAATTTGAATTTCCTTGGGGTGTTGACTTGGTGAGAGAGAGAGAGAGTGCATCATGGCTTAAGCCATGCTTGCAATTAATGAGGAGAGAAAGAGGAGGGGTTGACATTGGGGTGATGATTTTTCCTCTCATTTCTTTTTGTTCTTCTCTCAAACCTCACTCTCTCTCACACACACACACTTACCTCTTCAGCACCAGCAGCAGCAAGCATCCACAGCAGCAGCAGCAGGCTTCACAGCAGCAGAAACAGCACCAGTAGCAGCAGCTAGCAGCAGCAACTTCGACTGCAGCTCCTTCCCTTCACTTCTTCATCTTCCTCCAGCTCCCTAGGGTTAAGTGTGGGGTATATTTCCTAAACTTACTCCCTAATTTACTTGTTTAGTGTAGTTTTGCTTCGGTTAGTGGTTATTGATGCGATTTAGTGCGATATGAGGTATTTAGTGAGAACCTTGGCCAAGTGATGTGTGTTTTGGTTTCAGTAGGTTGATAGAGTGTTGTTAAGGCCATTTTTACCCAGCTTAAACCCCAATTGTACTAAAATACCACCAGATCCCTATTTGATGCAAATTCGTCGTTTTTAAGCAAAATTTGAGTTTTTGAAAACTACTATCGACCCGGTAAGTTCAGAATAATTTTGAGAAGACTGCAGTATAGTGGTTAGGTACTGATACCCCAGGTAGAACCCGACCCCCTTTCTTCACGTTTAGGCCGCCAGAATATTCTATCTTGCCGCAATTTGCGGCCAGATGGGGAGGGTTTGGGTTGGGGTTTGGTCCTATGGGTGTCTGCTGCTATGTGGAGTTTTGTGATATATATATTTTTGTAATTTAAGTTCTGTATAAAAATCTGGGACTAAATACCTATTTCTCGTATTTTAAACCTTCGCGACACGCGTGATACGTGTGTGGGTTTGGGGTTTTTGCGTATCGCGACGCGTCAGGGTATTTTCTGGCGCGTGATCACACGTTTTAGCGTATCGCGCACACGCGCGATTAGGTTACGACACGGGTCTCTAGGTTGACCCTAATATCACGTTTTTGTGAAATTGAGCTTATGTGTGATATATGTTATATGATTCTAGGTTCGCAGGCGAGTGAGACGGACGCTGCGAAGAAGGGCAAGCAAGTCGTCGGCTACACTTAGCGCGAGACTTCGGTGAGTAGATTTCACATCTACGGGGATATCGCCCGCATGGCGTTATGCGTCAGGGCTGATAGGACCTTATTATTATATGTTGCATTTACCTCATGGACTGTCATTTCATATTGCATTCCCTGCTATATGTACGCTTAGAATTGATAGAACACCGCACTATTACAAACGGTTTATGTTGCACGAGCACTAATCTGCATGCTACACACACACCGTTAGTAATTGCCATGACACACTCACTGTAGAACTGCCATGATTATATTGCTGTAGTTCATTTCATATATGATTCGATATGACTTTCATGGAAATTGGGAGCCGCATGATATCTTTAAAAACGGAAACTAATTTTAAAAGCGGTTTTCCCTTATACCTATATCATGGATTGATGTACATAGTACATCGCATTGGATTTACTTCTTGATGTTGGATTTTCATGTGATTTCTGGTTTTGAGGACCGTGGGATTTTTAAGAAAAGATGCACTATTTGAAAACCCGGTTCCTCGTGATATGATATTTTGGTGCGTCCACCACGCGTTTTCTCGGTGCTAAGACGTGTCCTTGAAACCCAATTCGAGGAGTTGGATGATCCGTTTGCGGGTTTGTGGTGGACCCGGTATGGTTCCCCGGGGCGAGAAATATTTTTCGTAGAGTAGACGATGAGACTGGCAGGGTGGCGAGTACCTTCCGGTGATTGGTTAGACCTGGCGGTTATCCGGAGGATACTGACCAGAGTCGAGAGATGGATGCGGGATGATCCGTACTGCCGGGGCCGAGGGCCGATACCGCAGACGGAGCCCGTGGGCTGATCCGGACTGACGGAGCCCGATATATGAGGATTTGTGTGTCGATGCTGGACACGAGTATTTTATGATATTTTGGGTTCCGATATTGAGCACTCGTGATTTCTCAGAGATTTACAGGATTTGAGGGCCGACGGGTGTGCCGGCGCCTGAGTTATTTGGGATTTGGGTGCAGTTGTTGGCACCGATTGTTGTCCACGTTGATATTCCATGTAGATGTTGTTTATCCCATGCTCAGCATTGATTACCATATGTCTCATCCTGTAGTTATTTTACCTGACAGAGCATCTGCATGATTATTACACATACTGCTTATTTCGCATTGATATCATCTGCTGGCATTTGTTAGAGTAGCGCAATACGTGCATGCTCGCGATTACCTTTATATGTTATCTCTATTCAAGAGTTGGCAACTCACCCCCGTTGTGCCACAGTATTTGCAGGTTGCCCTCAGTATTGTCGTGGCAGGCTGTCTTTTGCATCTTTTGGCTACAGATACCACTACAGTTGCGGCGAGAGCTGTTTTGCATTTAGGTGGGTTGTGGTATCTGATTACTTTTATTGTATCCCTTTTTGTATCTAGTACTCTCCTTCTACCATTTATATACTGGACTTAGATACTGTGTGAGGACGATGATGTATATTTTGTATTCTGGTGTCGAGCTCGTGGGAGCCGACTATTTTTATATGCAGTTTATATTCTATGATGTTTACTTATTGCTCATTCTTCGCTACGGCGTCGTATATTACTCTTGTGATGATGGTTTCCACCGTTGGGCGTGATTGCTCCTGTTTGGGAATGTTTTGTTTCATTATATCTCATTTTTACTCATATCCTCTTTTATACCCGGTCTTGGGGCTACTTTTACAAAGGAAATGCTGCCAAAAAAATTATTTAAATGATTAAGTAACTTTAAAAGAACTTATTGAATTATTTAAGGTTTTCTAAATGTTTTAACGAAATGTTGTCAACACTCACTATTTTTAAATGGTTTTGATTTCTGGGTTCGGCTTACTTAGTCGCGTTATGCCTGTAGACGTAGCGTGGTTAAGTGCCGGTCACGAGTCAAAATATTCGGGTCGTGACAAAGTTGGTATCAGAGCGTAGGTTTTACCTTTCGGAGTGTAGGATGACCTTGGTATGATGGAGTAGGTAGCTGAAGCAGAGTGGCGTAGCGTGTGTATGTTCCGCGGCATACTCACGACACGGTACTCCGCCAAGGCGACCATAGGTTTTATTGATTTAAATTCCTTCCTGAGTATATATATATTCTTGTGATTCGATTTCCGTATTCTTATTGGATCCTAATTTCCTTTCAGCCATTATGCCGCCAAAGACTACGAGGGCGCAGAGACCGGCCGCGAGGGCCGAGATTCGAGTTGACTCGTCCGAGACGAGGACTGATCCGGGCAGTGCACCCGTTGTACCCGAGCAGACTGCTCCTCCTGTTACAGATCAGATTGCCACACTAGGGGCTGGTGTGCAGGAGATACGCCAGACGGTGGGATCCAGCATGCAGGAGATGCGCCAGATGATAGGATCACTAGTCGAGACGCTTCGAGCGCAGCGACCAGAGGTAGCTCCACCCGTTCCAGAGACCGCAATGGTACCTACAGCACAGCCAGTTGCCCGTGCAGCCACGGAGGTGATTACAGTATCGCTGTCAGAGTTCATGAGGCTGAAGCCTCCGGTCTTCACAGGCACCGATACAGCCAAGGACCCACAGTCTTTCATCGACAGGATGGCCCGGATATGCCGTTCCCTCAGATGCGCAGATGCGAGATGGGTTGAGTTCGCGAGCTTTCGCCTGGAAGGTCTTGCGCAGAAGTGGTGTGATTCAGTTGAGAAGGGCAGAGCAGCAGGTCTTCCTCCTATGACCTGGACGGAGTTCGTGACAGTATTTCTAGCCCGTTTCCTTCCCCAGAGTGTTAGGGATGCCCGGGCACGCAGATTTGAGTCCTTGCGCCAGACGCCAGGGATGACAGTGGCAGAGTATGACGTGCTGTTTACAGAGCTAGCGGCTTATGCCCCGTATTTAGTGGCTACCGAGGAGTTGCGAGTCAAGAGATTTGTTCGAGGCATGCTTACACCACTATTTCTTGCGATCAGCGCGCAGCACTACGAGACCTATGCAGCAGCTGTAGACGCAGCCCTATTAGTCGAGGAGTGCCTTGCTGAGACTTCGGTAATTCCAGAGCCGAAGAGAGTTCGTACTAGTATATCCGCACGGAGGCAGTCATTCAGACGCCGCGACAGGTATCGTTCTGGTACGAGGAGTAGCAGAGATTCGGGACGAGGTCAGATGTTTAGTTCGTATCCCCAGGAGAGTCAGCAGTCGCCACGGGGTTGCTTTAGATGCGGCAGTCTACTTCACCTCGTTAGAGATTGTCCTGAGATACATCGGAGGGAGGCGGCAGCACCGCATGTTACCTTACCACCTTCACCACCCCAGAGGGCGTTGCCTGTTGTACCTATCGTTGCTCCGTGCCAGACTCATACGCAGAGAGGTCGTGGGCATGGGGGAGTTGCTCAGAGAGGACGGGATGACCGAGGTAGAGGGCAGTCAGTCGCAGGTGGTGGACAGGCGCGGGTTTTTGCTTTGACGCATCAGGACGCGCAGGCGTCCAATGCAGTGGTTTCAGGTATCCTTCCGGTATGTTCAGTTGATGCACACGTTTTGTTCGATCCCGGATCCACGCACTCGTACGTATCCACACACTTTGTGCCGAGTTTGGGTAGAGAGTTCGGTTTGCTTGATCAGCCACTTGTTGTGACCACTCCTGTGGGAGAGTCGTTTGTTGCTAGGCACGTGTTCCGGTCCTGCACCGTCTGTATTGGCGAGAGAGAGTTGTCTGTCGACTTGATCCTTCTGGAGATGTTGGACTTCGACGTTCTTTTGGGCATGGATTGGTTAGCCACGTGCTATGCTTTTGTGGACTGCCGTGAGAAGACAGTTAGATTTTGTTTTCCCGGCGAGTCGGTTTTTGTTGTGTTGGGGGACCGTGGTGCCGCCCCTCACAGTGTGATTTCTTCTTTTCACGCTGGACAGCTTTTGAGGAAGGGATGTCAGGGATTTCTCGCCTATGTCTGCGATGCTAGTGCTACACAGGTCCTATTGGATCTGGTTCCGGTTGTTAGCGAGTTCCCTGATGTGTTCCCTGACGAGCTTCCTGGGCTACCGCCCGAGCGCGACATTTCTTTCTGTATTGATTTGGTTCCTGGCACGGGGCCTATTTCCATACCGCCTTATCGGATGGCCCCGGCGGAACTTAGAGAATTGAAGGGTCAGTTGCAAGATTTGCTAGACAAGGGATTTATTCGACCCAGTGTTTCTCCTTGGGGTGCTCCAGTCCTGTTCGTCAAGAAGAAGGATGGCAGTTTCCGTCTGTGTATCGACTACCGCCAGCTGAACAGGGTGACAGTGCGGAACAGGTATCCTTTGCCACGCATCGACGATTTGTTCGACCAGCTTCAGGGGGCAGGATACTTTTCGAGGATCGATTATCGATCGGGCTATCATCAGCCGCGGGTTCGACAGGAGGACATTCCCAGGACAGCTTTCCGTAAGCGTTACGGCCATTATGAGTTTTTGGTGATGTCGTTCGGACTCACCAATGCGCCAGCAGCATTCATAGACTTGATGAACCGTATTTTCCGGCCATATTTGGATCTGTTCATTATAGTGTTCATTGACGATATCTTGGTGTATTCCCGGAGTAGTGAGGAGCACGAGCAGCACCCACGGATTACACTGCAGACTTTGAGGGAGCACCGGCTTTATGCAAAATTCTCCAAGTGTGCTTTCTGGCTGGACAGCGTAGACTTCTTGGGGCATGTGATTTCACGAGACGGTATATGTGTGGACCCGAGGAAGATCGAGGCCGTGCAGCGTTGGCCCAGACCCACATCGGTTACGGAGATTCGCAGCTTTTTGTGGTTGGCCGGTTACTACAGGCGATTTGTGCAGGACTTCTCCAGTATTGCTACACCTCTGACCGGGTTGACCCGGAAGGGAGTCCCTTTCGATTGGACGGAGGAGTGCGAGCACAGTTTTCAGCAGCTACGGACTCGGCTGACGACGGCACCGGTATTATCATTACCTTCAGGCTCAGGCGGATTTGTGGTCTATTGTGATGCTTCTCGAGTGGGGCTAGGGTGCGTTTTGATGCAACATGACAGGGTGATCGCGTATGCTTCGCGACAATTGAAGAAACATGAACAGAACTACCCTACTCATGACTTGGAGATAGCTGCAGTGGTCTTTGCACTTAAGATCTGGCGAAATTACCTATACGGCGAGTCGTGCCAGATATTCACGGATCACAAGAGTCTAAAATATATATTTCAGTAGCGGGACCTGAACCTTAGACAGCGCCGATGGATGGAGTTAGTGAAGGATTACGACTGCGAGATCTTGTATCACCCGGGTAAGGCAAATGTGGTGGCGGATGCTTTGAGCAGGAGGCCCGGGGGTAGTCTATATTGTTTGAGCGCAGTACAGGGGCAGTCGTCGGCAGATTGGCAGATATTACGTGACAGCCGAGTACAGTTCGAGTTCACGCCGATTGGAGGACAGATCGTGCATGTTCGTGCACGCCCATAGTTACTTGACCGCATACATGAGGCACAGCGCAGTGATGACCGATGTTCGGAGAACATGGCACAGATTGGACAGGGCAGATTTTCCGAGTTCGTGATCGATGATCAGGGGGTACTACGATTTGGGACTAGACTGTGCGTACCAGATGCTGAGGGACTGCGGCGCGAGATTCTTGAGGAGGCACATCGATCGGTATATAGTGTCCATCCCGGTTCCACCAAGATGTATCATGATATGAGAGGTGTTTACTGGTGGGACGGAATGAAGAGGGACATCGCAGATTTCGTGTCGAGATGCCTGACTTCTCAGCAAGTCAAGGCTGAGCACCAGAGGCCCGCGGGAGAGCTACAGCCGTTACCCATTCCGGAGTGGAAGTGGGAGCAGATTTTGATGGATTTCGTTGTGGGTCTACCCAGGGCTAGGCGAGGGTATGACTCCATTTGGGTGATCGTAGATCGTTTGATGAAAGCGGCTCACTTCCTGCCAGTGAAGACGACTTTCGGATTTGCTCAGTACGCCCAGATTTACATTGACGAGATAGTACGACTGCACGGAGTCCCGACGTGTATTGTGTCTGACAGAGGCACCCAGTTTACCAGGCGACTATGGCAGAGGCTTCAGGAGGCTTTAGGCACTCGCTTGAGTTTCAGCACAGCATTGCATCCGCAGACCGACGGACAGTCAGAGCGGACTATTCAGACTCTCGAGGACATGCTCAGAGCTTGTGTATTATATTTCGGAGGTAGCTGGGATCATCACTTACCCTTAGTAGAGTTCTCCTACAATAACAGCTACCAGGAGACCATTCAGATGGCACCATTTGAGGCTCTTTATGGGAGGAGATGCAGATCGCCCGCCTGTTGGACAGAGCTCAGTGAGAGCAGAATCTTAGGGCCACAGATTGTTGAGGAGACGACCGCGAAGATCCAGTTGATTCGCGATAGGATGAGAGCAGCCCAGAGTAGGCAGAGATCTTATGCGGACCGTCGGCGACGCAGACTTGAGTTTTCTGTTGGTGATCATGTTTTCTTGAGGGTCTCCCCAATGAAAGGTGTGATGAGGTTTGGGAAGAAGGGGAAGCTCAATCCCAGATATGTGGGCCCCTTCGAGATCGTCGAGCGTGTTGGTGCAGTTGCGTACCGGTTAGCCCTTCCGCCCAGTTTTCCAGATGTGCACCCCGTATTTCACGTATCGATGCTCCGTAGATATCTTCATGATCCCTCGCATGCGATTCAGCATCCGACGATCCAGCTTGAGCGCGACCTTTCCTATGCAGAGCAGCCGGTGATGATCTTGGATCGACAAGTGAAGAAATTGAGATCAAAGGACATTCCATCAGTCAGGATACTTTGGCGTGGTCAGGGCCGTGAGGAGGTCACTTAGGAGACCGAAAGCGAGATGAAGAAGAGGTATCCCTATCTTTTCGAAGGTACGTGTAGTTAGATTTTGAAATTCGGGGACGAATTTCTTTAAGGGGGAGAGATTGTAACACCATAGGATGTGTCTAGTGACTATTTATATTTAAGTAATGGGTTTTTAACAAAAAGTTTACCAAATTGTGTTTCAAATATTCTTCCTAATTTAATAAATATTTTTCTGAAATTTTCCTAGGCTTGCACACACATGTGTATGTAAACTAGGGTTTTTAAATGAGTTATTACCATGATTAGTGACCATGGTAGGTTAATCATGGGGATTAAGTCTTTTGGGTTTTAATTAAGTTTAATTAAAATTTAATAGTTGCTTTAATTTGAATTTCCTTGGGGTGTTGACTTGGTGAGAGAGAGAGTGTGCATCATGGCTTAAGCCATGCTTGCAATTAATGAGGAGAGAGAGAGGAGGGGTTGACATTGGGGTGATGATTTTTCCTCTCATTTCTTTTTGTTCTTCTCTCAAACCTCACTCTCTCTCTCACACACACACTTACCTCTTTAGCACCAGCAGCAGCAAGCATCCACAGCAGCAGCAAGCATCCACAGCAGGCTTCACAGCAGCAGAAACAGCACTAGTAGCAGCAGCCAGTAGTAGCAACAGCAGCAACTTCAACTGCAGCTCCCTCCCTTCACTTCTTCTTCTTCCTCCAGCTCCCTAGGGTTGAGTGTGGGGTATATTTCCTAAACTTACTCCCTAGTTTACTTGTTTAGTGTAGTTTTGCTTCGGTTAGTGGTTATTGATGCGATTTAGTGCGATATGAGGTGTTTAGTGAGAACCTTGGCCAAGTGATGTGTGTTTTGGTTTCAGTAGGTTGATAGAGTGTTGTTAAGGCCATTTTAACCCATCTTAAACCCCAATTACATTAAAATACCACCAGATCCCTATTTGATGCAAATTCGTCGTTTTTAAGCAAAATTTGAGTTTCTGAAAACTGCTATCGACCCGGTGAGTTCAGAATAATTTTGAGAAGACTGCAGTATAGTGGTTAGGTACTGATACCCCAGGTAGAACCCGACCCCCTTTCTTCACGTTTAGGCCGCCGGAATATTCTATCTGGCCGCAATTTGCGGCCAGATGTGGAGGGTTTGGGTTGGGGTTTGGTCCTATGGGTGTCTGCTGCTATGTGGAGTTTTGTGATATATATATTTTGGTTCGTCCACCACGCGTTTTCTCGGTGCTGAGACGTGTGCTTGAAACCCGATTCGAGGAGTTGGATGATCCGTTTGCGGGTTTGTGGTGGACCCGGTATGGTTCCCCGGGACGAGAAATGTTTTTCGTGGAGTAGACGATGAGCCTGGCAGGGTGGCGAGTACCTACCGGTGATTGGTTGAACCTGGCGGTTATCCGGAGGATACTGACCAGAGTCGAGAGATGGATGCGGGATGATCCGTACAGCCGGGGCCGAGGGCCGATACCGCAGACGGAGCTCATGGGCTGATCCGGACTGACGGAGCCCGATATATGAGGATTTGCGTGTCGATGCTGGACACGAGTATTTTATGATATTTTGGGTGCCGATGTTGGGCACTCGTGATTTCTCAGAGATTTACAGGATTTGAGGGCCGAAGGGTGTGCCGGCGCCTGAGTTATTTGGGATTTGGGTGCAGTTGTGGGCACCGATTGTTGTCCACGTTGATATTCCGTGTAGATGTTGTTTATCCCATGCTGAGCATTGATTACCATATGTCTCATCCTGTAGTTATTTTACCTGACAGAGCATCTGCATGATTATTGCAAATACTGCTTATTTCGCATTGATATCATCTGCTGGCAATTGTTAGAGTAGCGCAATACGTGCATGCTCGCGATTACCTTTATATGTTATCTCTATTCACGAGTTGGCAACTCACCCCCATTGTGCTACAGTATTTGCAGGTTGCCCTCAGCATTGTCGCGGCAGGCTGTCTTTTGCATCTTTTGGCTACAGATACCACTACAGTTGCGGCGACAGCTGTTTTGCATTTAGGTGGGTTGTGGTATCTGATTACTTTTATTGTATCCCTTTTTGTACCTAGTACTCTCCATCTACCATTTATGTACTGGACTTAGATACTGTGTGAGGACGATGATGTATATTTTGTATTCTGGTGTCGAGCTCGTGGGAGCCGACTGTTTTTATATGCAGTTTATATTCTGTAATGTTTACTTATAGCTCATTCTTCGCTACGGCGTCGTATATTACTCTTGTGATGATGGTTTCCGCCGTTGGGCGTGATTGCTCCCGTTTGGGAATGTTTTGTTTCATTATATCTCATTTTTACTCATATCCTCTTTTATACCCGGTCTCGGGGCTACTTTTACAAAGGAAATGCTGCCAAAAAAATTATTTAAATGATTAAGTAACTTTAAAAGAACTTATTGAATTATTTAAGGTTTTCTAAATGTTTTAACGAAATGTTGTCAACACTCACTATTTTTAAATGGTTTTGATTTCTGGGTTCGGCTTACTTAGTCGCGTTACGCCTGTAGACGTAGCGTGGTTAAGTGCCGGTCACGAGTCGAAATATTCGGGTCGTGACAGATATTCACAGAATATAAGTTAGAAGTAGAGAACCAAAAACGGGTATAAGTATTATGTCCTTTGATGAGATCAAGGAGGAGAATACTTGATCACAGGATTCCTGGACAATTCTAAAGGAGAATGAAATTCTCTCTCGGCATTACTCCTCCGAATACACCATAGCACGATGGTATATCGGGGCGAAGCAATAGCACCCTATGTGATATGGTGCGCTCTATGATGAATACTATTGAGTTTCCTATTTCCTTTTGGGAATTATGCACTTGTGAAGCTGCATACCTATTGAATAGGATTCAAATCAAATCAGTTGCCTACCACTTTATATGTGATATGAAAAGGGAAAAGCCCATATCTTAAGTTTGTTAAGATTTGGGGTTGTCCGGCCTATGTATAAAAGCAAAATCCGGACAAGCTCGAGGCAAGGTCTGTTATGTAGAACTGGAAAGGTTCCAGCTATACAAACTGAAGCTGATGATTTGGTAGAACCAAAGGATTCAATAGTTTCCAACGAATCTCAGCCTCTCCGCCGATCTAGTAGTGTTCCTCACCCACCTAAGAGAAACTTCGGTTTTCTCTATGATAGTGGGAGCGAGGATTGCATCATGAGATGATGACCCAACTAGTTTCGAGCTGGCCATCACCAGTGGGACTCTGTAAGAATGGCTGGATGCTTAGCGATCTGAGATGGAATCCTTATACAAAAACAAAGTATGGACTTCGGTTGCTTTATCTAAAGGGTTAAATCCCCATCAGGAGCGAGTATATCTTGAGAAGATTACTTGGTGTACATGGAAAAGTTGAGACTTTCAAAGCTATGCTTAAGTCCATCCAGATCCTACTTGCCACGGCTACATACCATGACTACGATATCTGGTGGTTGAGTGTCATGACTGCTTTTCTAAATATTGATTTGGAAGAGAGTATCTATAAGTACACAGCCAGAGGGCTTCGTAGACAGTGGAAGCAGCGGAAACGTGAGCAAGATGATTTATGTGATAAATCAGGCATCACGGAGATGGAACATCTGTTTTGATGTGGTAGTCAAAGAGTTTGACTTCATCAAAATGGTAGATGAACCTTGTATATACAAAAAGGTAGTAGGGAGTATGGTGGTGATCCTCGTAGAGTACGTGGATGACATACTCTTGATAGGGAAGGAGTTTCCTATGCTACGCTCGGTCAATCTCCGCTTATCACAAGGATTCTCCATATAGGATCAAAGTGATACCTCCTAAATCCTGGGTTTTGGATCTATGAGATAGATCTAATTGGATGTTAGGATTCTCACTAGATGTAGTGAGATGGTATCAATCGATCGTGGGGAGAATCACTGGAAAGGTTCCAGGGTGATAAGGACGACTGAATGTCAGTCGCAGGCATTGTCTTTACCATCAGTGAAGGGACGGTATGTTGGAAGATATCCAAGCTAGATACTATGACTTACTAGACGATTAAAGGCAAGATACATCGTTACCAAGGATGCTACCAAAGAGGCAGTCTGGATATATAAGTTCATGAGATGAAATTCGTTCCTACCATTGTGTAACAATGGAGTTGTGGCTTATGCCAAGGAACCCCCGCCCCATCAGAAATCCAGATATAATTCTTAGGCAGTATCACCTGATCATAGAGATGGTTGATCTCCAGGGAGATCGAGATTAGGAGAGTAGACACAGAGGACAACAGCGCGGATCCACTCACAAAGGCCTTTCTCCCAGTAGAGACTCTTATGGGATGGTTGAGTATGAGATACTTCAACCGCAGCTAATTGTTGGGTATGCGATACCACAACAGATGGCCCTAGTGCAAGTGGGAGATTGTTAGTTATATGTATGCCCTAGAGGCCATTACTGTACATATGATGTATATTGTAATGGATGCTTGGACATATATAGGGAGGGCTTTCTTGCTCGACATGATAGTATGCTATCTGGTTGTACTTTATCTTAACATGTACTCTGATTGTCTCTATGTTACATATTGATAAAGCCCTTAGGATATGTACTCGACTACTGGGACTATGATGAGATCATACTAGTGGGGCCACGGTAGTCGACGAGTACATCCTATAACTGTTCCTAGTCGAGGGTGTATCGAGACAGGGCATCGATGCACCAGAGTAGACTAGCGTATACGCATCTTGACCCATATGATGGGCGATGGATGATCCCATATCCATCGGTGTTTGACGTCAAGGATGGTGTACGGGTGCTCAGTAGAGACTGGGTACACTGGACGGACTCGCCGAGAACTCCCAAATGGCATTATACCTCACGTCAGATGGCAGTTCTCCAGTGACACTGGTACAAAGTAGTCTGTTGACCCGAGATCGTCATAGAGTCTTGTGTGATTCCCACTGTGCTTTGATTTCCATCATACCACGTCCAAGTGGGTGTACAAAAAGGTGGCTTTTGGGTACAGTCCCGAATCACATTGAGGCAATGAGCGATAGGAGGGGATTCGTCTCTCCCTGTATAGGGAGTTGATGTTGTGCTCTGTTCGATTGGCTATAACCGGAAATCCCTGGCCAGGGTTTCTGAGATTTACTGGTAAGTGTTATCAGTAGTTTCTCGAACAGTTATAGATCTCATATCGACACGACTTATCAAGCTACTGGGGTCTGACGTTTACCACCCCTAGGCGAGATATGCGACATATCAGACGAAGAGACCGGACTGTACGGGAGTGTTACTGATTGGATTTACAGGAGAATGTACAAGCTTGCTTGTTGATCTTTTGAGCGCTCAATACCTGGGTGGCTGTTACGTTTAGCTGACCGCTTGCAGCTTGTGGGTGTTTGATATGATCATCACCTACTGCCGGCATATTGACGATTCTTTAGAGTCCTACACAGAGGTTTCTTGACTCAGGCAAAACGGAGTAGGAGCACATATGTGATATGTGCGGGACCGAGGATAATGCGGTATGTGATACCGTATTGGATTCTCGGGATATGAGATATCGGCCGGGTATATGTTATATACCCGGGTCATCGTATTAGTCGGTTATTTGTGAAATAGCCGGATTATCGGATCAAGTGTTGATTCGATAATTTAATGTATAATAATATATATGATATATTAAATTACATTAACTAATATTATCTCACTAAAAGAGTCGTTTTCTCACTCGGGTAATACATTGATATATATGCGATATATGTTAATTGTATTATTTTATTTTGTTACGATAAATATTATATATGTGATATATAATATTGTAACATGATATGGTTATTAATGCAACATGTTTTGTGGAGTTTAAACATGATTAGGGTTTGGATTAGGGTTAAGACTTCTAGTAGATTCTAAAAGCTTTTCTTTTGTCTTGGAAAAGATATTATGCTTGATATTTTCAAGTGACTCACTTTTAACCTAACCCAAACCCTAGCCCTAGTTAATTCTCTACAAGGGTTTACTTGACCATGGTTGCATTATTCATCATACTCATCTTTTCATTATTCATCAAAAAAGGATTCTATCATCTTCTTCCTTGAGTTCCTTCTTGGAAAAAGCTTTCTAGCTTTTTGCTAAGTGATGAAAATGAGTGAGAATAAGAAAATAAATGAGAGCAAAAATCCTACTTCATCATTATCATCTATCCTTGCCCTTTAGATGAGAGTGTTCACTTCATTTAGTGAGTGTTAGTTTGTGTTAATGAAACTTCAAGGTAGATCATCTTTGTTATTGAAGATCGGAAGCAAGGCTGCATATTTCTCTTCGTGAAGCTGTTGGAGATAGTGCCCTCAGAGTCAATTATTGGATCACAGGCACGTGATTGCAATGATTGAGGGAGGACCTATCCCAGGAGGACAGTCTTACTCGAAATGATAGTATGCTATCTGGTTTACCTTTATCATCGTGTACTGTTTCAGGTGACCTTACAGGTCGCTATTACACGTTGATAGAGCCCCTAGGATTCTTGCTTGACGACCAGCAGTATGATGGCGATCATATACGTGGGAGCTGGGGTCTATAAGCACATCCTTAAAAGGTCCCTAGTCGTGGGAGTTTCGAGACTGGGCATCGATACTCCATTAGTAGACTAGTGTATACAGTCGAGACCCCGACGAGGGGCGGTGGCCGGTCTCACAAGCCACTGGTGTCAGTTGGATCACCTAAGATGTATACAGGTGCTCATTAGGTTATGAGTACACCGGACAGGACTCGCCGGGAACCTGCTAGTTGGGATTATACCAGACGTCAGATAGCAGTTCCCTGGTGATATGTGTACAGGTTAGTTCATCGACCTGAGATCGTCATTTGTCTCGTGTGAGTTCCCACTGTGCTTTGATTACTACCCTACCACGGCTCAAAGGAGTCGTGCAAACAGGTTTTAGTTGGGTACAGTCCCGAGCCACATGGAGGCAGTGAGCGGATCTGCAGGGGTTCGTCTCTCCCGGTATTGGGGGTGAGGTCGCGCTGTGTCTAGGAGAGCCATTACACAAAGCCCTCGGCCGAGGCAGGAGATTTACTGGTAGGTATTCCAGTAGTATCTCAGGGTGTTCTGGGCTTCACTCCGATACGACTTGTACCGCCTTTGGGGGTCTGACTTTTACCAACCCCCTAGGCCCGCCATGCGATGCTCATAGACGAACGGACCGGACTGTACGGATATTGTCACTGACAGGCTCAGTAGGGTGTCAGGATGAGTTCGCTCATCGAGGTCCCTTTTGGTCAATAGCTGGTGGCCCGTCACGTATTGGCTTATACCTCTGACGTGCTAGGGGTTAAATCCACAGCCATAGTATTGACGAGTCTTTAGAGTCCACCACACTTTCAGTTACTCAAGCTTTCGGGCGAAACGCTGTAGAGGCGGTATGGAGATATGGCAGGGTCCAATCAGATACGTGCGGTATTGCACGGATCAGGATCGGACGGTTTGTACTAGTGGCCGTATGGATATATGGCAGGGTTCGATCCAATACGTACGGTATCATTGCACGGATTAGGTTCGAACGGATATTACTAGCCGGCTTTGGTTTAAGCCGGTCCTAGTTTAGTACAGTGTAGATTTTGTCTCATTGCATTTGTATCCGGACGGAATACAGATGCGGGTGTGTATGCACAGTATCGGGGTTTTCCTGTAATTTATTACGGGACCAGTTTTCTGGAGTTGCCAGTTTGCATTCCGTTCCGGCCGGTTTTCCTTTGTTCTTTCCCGGCCGGACTTTTCCGATGGAGGGGGTAATTTGCAGTTTTGCAAATTACACATTGTGGAGGGGTTTCATGCAAATGGTTTGATTATGAAGGCATCTTTTATTTTCCACCATCACTTGCATTAAAGAGTGCGTATGGGTTTGATGTAAGTTTATCATGATGATGTTTTGTTTAAGGTCACCTCTTGCTTTATCCTACACTCACCTCCCTTCATGAGTTTTGTTTATCCCTCCACCATTTCCATAAATGTATTGGCCGGCCATATTGGATGAGGAGAGGAAAAAATGAGAGGGGATCATTTCATTTGGATGAAGGAAAAAAATTTGTTCATCTCATTTTTCCATACTACACACATTCTAGCTCCACTTGAAAATTCCATTCCTCCATCAAGGCAACTACAAACCCCTAATGAGACTAGCATCATCTACACTACTTTATACAGCAAATCTTGGGCACATCGACTTGCCAGCTTCGTGCCCGAGTTGCCTCGGTATTGAGGTGGGAGCCCGTAAAAGATACAGACGATGTGGTGCCCTTCCGGCAAGGAGGCGACGACCGGAGTTTCCGCGGGAGATCGGGACGATGACGAGAAGACCGGAGGACTCGGATCACTCGGTATATCTCTCACCCTTTCTCTTGTTAGCTAGTATCGGTTAATGGTTACGATCCGGGTATATTGTCCGCGGTAGCGCCAGTTTCCAAGTAAGGAAAATTTTTGATTCCGCATTTTGGCCTCGGATAGACGGCCGGGGCGCTGCCGTGGCGCAACATGGTATCAGAGCCACGCCATTAACCTTGTCTAGCTTGTTCTGATATGTTTTACTTATCCGATCGACCAAAATTCCAAAAACCGCGTTTTGCATGCATCAGTTTTCTGTCGATTTTTTCCGGGCTCGAAAAATTTTTCAGGTGATTGCAGAATGATGTACAGAGAATCCTAAGAACACTGCAAAAATTTGGAAGCTTGATCATTCCATATGACCGCGGAACCGCGGCAATGACCCTTCGTTTGCCGCGGTTCCGCCGCAGTATGTTTGCTTCATTTGGCCAACATTTTGCAGTGGGCTTTTGGGCTTAAGATAGGGGTTTTGGAATATTAAAATTGGGCCCAGAATTTCTGTGAGTGCTACAGTATTACTTGGGGGCCCACTTGTTAATTTTTTGATCGATTGGATATTTTAAACACATTATTTCACAGTATTTACATTATATCTGTGACCGTGAATATCACTTGATCGGTAAATCCTGTCTAACTGCTATAGCCCGGTTAGACGAATTTGCGAACGTGATTTTCACGTTGATGTTCTGTGTTTATGCTGTGATGTTGCGGATCGGTCGTGGGGGATAGCCTGGATGCAATGTTAGTACAGTTTTGTTTTATATGTACATTTGATTTTGCGGGGCGAGCGTCCGACATGTGGACTGCCGTCACTGCCTGTTTGTATTATTCTTTTGGGGCACGACCTGGTTGCGGTCGATGTACCCGTTGTATGTATATTTTACTTTCTGTACTAGGATTACCCCGCGGAGGGGTGCACGGATAGCCGGGTTCTAGAGGGCAACGGGCCCGCATCTCATGGCATTGAGACGGAAGGGGCTTCACTCTAGGATTGGCGGGCTATTCGCCGCACTCGTAGGGGGTACAGTTTGACCCAGGAGGGGTGCCCAAGTTACCGGATTCTTTGAAGTGCTGGGTGGTCCATTCACGGAGCTGAAGGGGGCTGCCTCGCTTCAGGTTTTGGCGGGTGACTTGCCGCGCCCGTAGGGGTCTAGGATTTCATTGCACGGGCTATCCACACGACCAGGGGAACGTCGGGTTTCAGCAGCGGCTCTGTGAAACCCGGGGCTTCCAGATATCTGTATTGTTCTGTGATGCTGTACATTTCTGTGATGTTGCATTTTATCACGCCTTGAGCGAAATACTATATATTGGTATATATATTAGTAGATGTTGTATATGTTTTTCATCCGCGCTAGTCCAGTCCCCGCTCTGCCGTTAGTTAGCTAACCTAACGGGTGATGACGGGACCCAGTGGCGAATGCGGATGGCATATACGTACGTCAGTATATTTTCGTTCTTTGTGGTGTGATCAATTGATGGGACTGCGTTGATTCGGATCAATGCATGATAAACAAACCTTTTCTGATGTTGTTGGAACATTTTTCAAAAAGCTGTTATTGCAAGGACGTTCACTTTTGTTTTGCATCGTGGTATTCATTTGGATTATCCTGCTCCTCAGTCGACGAGGCAAGGGCCGAGATCCCTTCACCGGGAGTGACCCCTTGGACAGAAGTTTGCGTCAGGGCATTAACTTCACTATAGCCGATTACTTTTGCTTTGCATCGTGGTATTCAGTTGGAATATCCTGCACCTCATTCTACGGGGAAAGAGCCGAGATCCCTTCACCGGGAGTGACCTCTTTAGCAAAGGTTTTCGTTACTATATTTTTATAAAAAGTTATGCAGTTCCTTCAACGATATCAAGTTCATTACGTTAAAGGTTTTTCGCCAAAAACCTGTCATAGCCCTCCGTCATTTCAGATTAGTATTACTTAGTATTCGTGCTGCGTATGTCGTGCTTAGCCGAGGCATAGTGTTCGGTAGCCATGTAGTGCTTTTCTGTTGCATGGATATGAGATTGGTTAGGACAGTCGTGCGGTCATTTTGGCTCAGTCAAGGATTCGTACGGGTGGGTCTAATGCAATCAAGATAATGACGGGTTGAACTTGACTAGGATCCTTTGATATGTTGGCTCAGTCAAGGTCACTTGGGTCCTAGGGGTAAAAATCACATCGGGAGTTTCAAAAGAACTGAAACTTGAGAGACATGCGCATACCTTCTGGAGTGTGGTGACGTGAGTGGATTCCGTCACGTTATCATGCGATGATAGTTGGATCCCGATTCCCTCTGATGAGTTGGTTTACTCCTCGGGTGATCCCGACTAATTCTTCTTTCAGGTTTGGAGGAGAATTTGAGGTTACAGTGGGAGGTTTCCAGATTAGAAAAAGTTATAACCATTCTGATCTAGGTTAGAGTGCACGCTGAGTGTTTCTTTTCTCTCTCTCTTTGGCAGCGACCATTGACCCGACCCTGGACTATGACTCAGTGACCAAGTTGACCGAACCTTCTTAACACTGGCTTTTGGATTGTCAGAGTTGCAAACCTCATTGCCACTCCTACTTTTACCATTTTCTCCAGGACACCCCGTATTACTATGAACGTCCACTTCCATTGGACAAAACCATCGTATGGTTATATACGAACTCGAAGGACTTCGAGGATGGTTTCTGGTTCTGGAGAAAATGAATAGGATTATTCAGTTGTCTTTTATTTTCACCTTCTCTCATTGCGAGTACTCCTTGGTTTAGGAGATAGTACACCTATTACGCAAATTGGATAGTCTTCTTCCAAACCTTAGGCAGGTGCCGAACGGTGGGGAATGAAGAAAACCAATTAGCATAACGATGGTGTACAGAAGGTATTAAGTTAAGACAAAGCAAGGGATTAGTAAGAGGGCAAAGTAAATTGCGACTGCTATTCACGACCGAACCAAGTATTTCTTCGCCAATCCTAAATCACCTTTGTATTTCTCCAGGACACTCCGTATCACTACGAAGATCCCAAGTTTATTGGATAAATCCATCGTATGGTTATATACGAACTCGAAAGGAACTTGTTCCAGTTCGGGGATGGATCCTGGTTCAGGAGAAATAGGAATAAGGTTTATTCGGTTGTCTTTTATCTTCACCTTCTCTCGCTTTGCGAGTGCTCCTAGGATTAGGACAGTACACCTTTTATGCTTATTGGATAGTCTTCTTCCAAACCATAGGCTGGTGCCGAACGGTAGGGAAGGAAGAAAACCATTTGGCCTAAGGGGTGTGCAGAAGGTAATGACTAAAGACATATAAAGGGATTTGGAGAGATGGCAAAGAATTATACGGTTACAGTTGTGAATCTGGATAATGGTAGAGGCATTACTAGGAATACCAGGATACCCCATCGAAACATTTCAATGTTTCTGTTCAACTGTGTACTGTTGAAAGAAAACTGATTTCCCGATTGGACACTTGCTCCAGGGTATGTATTTACCAGGTTTGATTCTCACATCTGTATGGTTTTACAGATGATGAGTGGGAGTAAGTTATTGGGAATAGGGTGATCATCCTCATTATATCGGGATTCGTTGTAATCGGTGATATTTGAGGAGACCACCTAGGCTGTTTGCCAGTCGGCAAATATTTGGTTTTGAATATCCGCTGTTGTGCACCAATTTCAAATTGATATATCTGTACGTCTATTTTCATAGAGTGAGATATACCTTTTGATATTATGTCGATGACATTTACCTATATCAGTGGATGGTTAGGTAAGGAGCATCAAACAGCGGTGTAATTCTTCTTAACCATAAGTACAGTTTTCAACTTACGACGCACAGTGAAAGAGTTGTTAGACTCAGCGGACTTATACAGAGTATTGTATGTTGTCCAGTGTCCATTAGGACAGAGGGGTTGGTCCTCATACTATATTCTGTTTACTTTTAACTTCTCTAGTTCTTAGACATGTGTTTCGTAGAAACACAGGGTCTAAGTTTTGAGGAGTTATAGGTATTTGAATAGAGTAGAGTACCAGGTGTAGCAAGTATCGGGATTCTTCAAAGTGATCGAAGATGTAGATACTTATGTATGGTATTCAGTTGATAGTAATGATAAAGAGAAATTGCTTCTCTTTCAGGTTACTCATAATTGGAAGCATTCCTAAGTTGAGTAACGCTGATCGGCCTCCTTCCATTTAGTTGACATGCACTGGAGATAGCTGCATGATTTGAATCTGGTTCATTTAAATCTGTGCCTCTGGTTCTATAGTGGATATAGAACAGTTCATATCTTAACGATGTTAAGGTACGGGGAGTTGTCCGGCTTATGATTAAAACCAGACACTGGACAACTCAAGGCACGTTTCTGTAATGACTGTTTGTGGGTTGACCCAGGCTATGACGAGGGTTGACTTTCTACCATCTGGAATATCAATAGTGATATTGTTCTTAACTCGCCACATTTTAAAAGGAAATGGTTGTTTTTCAGAAAACAGTAGTGGGAGTATGGTAGAACTGGAAGCGATTCCAGAACCGCAAACGATTACTGAAGATTTGATAAGGAACCTAAAGATTCAATCTGATTTGACATTCCATTGGCCACTCCGCAGATACGGTGGGTAACTTCAGGCACCCGAGAGGTACTCCGGTAGCCTCAAGGACGGTGACAGGGAAGTTCTTGTTTACCCACACTTGCCATTGCTGTTGTTCCAGGCTGCGAGACCCGGTGGGAGGATGAGTATAGCGTCGTTCTAAACTAGCTTTAGAAGTGCACGTCAATATGACTCTACCAGAGGGTTGTCGTAGTCAGTGGGAGCAGCGGAAGCATTGGTGGACATCAGGCTATGTCTATTTATAGACTAAAGCAGATGTAGCGGAGATAGATCATCTATTTCTGATGTGACAGTCATAAGGTTTGACTTCATCAGAATAGGGGATGGATCTGTTGAGTAGGTAGTAGGGTGTGATATCCGGGTTTTGGATGACATACACAAAGTAGGAAGTGATATTCCTATACTACGATCGGTTATACTTTGGTCGTCACACAGTGGTTTCTTCGCAAAGGAAATGGATTTTGTATCAGACATACTGGTTACTAGATCTATGGTTTTAGATCTAGATTTAGGTGGTTTCCCAATCAGGGTACTTTGACAGCATTCTAAGAGTTTTTAGAATGGACGACTCCTGGCACGGTAGTGTACCTGCAGGTAATGGAGTCACCCTCTCTAAAGGTGTCTTATAGACTAATATAGAAAGGGATGTGCATGATTGGCAGATCACTTGCTTAAGCAATTGAGTCAATCATGAGATGTCAAGTACCACACCAGATGTTGTTCTTGCACTAGATACAATAAGTTGACATTGATCCAATCCTGGAGAAACAGTCGGAAGCAGTTCTAGAACATAAGTTGATGTTTTAGGGATGTGATAACTACAGCCTCTTTTAGAAGACGGTTATCATTCCAGGCTTCCAAGGTGACATGGATGGCAGAGAGGTTGTCAGAGTTATTGTTTTCCCTCTGACGAGGGGCAGTATTTTGGACAGGTAATCCAAGGCAATACTGAGGGAGGCATGGCGCAGGATACTGATTAAGTTCAGTTGACGATACAGTCTATAAAGTTTGGATTTGGAGTTCATTTATGAGCTAGGTCCCATCAGACATCCAGATATTCCAAGACAGGTATTGCTCATTTCAGGAGATGGCTTTCTCCGCGAACTTGAGATATAGAGAGACATAGAAAGAAACATCACAGCGGATCCACTCACTGAGGCTATTCCTCGAACGCAATAGTTTCGCAAACGAGCTTTGTGAGACTGACTAGTAGAGGAGTTGGGTGTTCGGTATCACACGGGCTGTGAGTATGCGACATTGCAATAATTAGCCTTGAGTGCAAGTGGGAGATTGTTGGAGATAGTGCCCTCAGAGTCAATTATTGGATCACAGGCACGTGATTGCAATGATTGAGGGAGGACCTATCCCAGGAGGACAGTCTTACTCGAGATGATAGTATGCTATCTGGTTTACCTTTATCATCGTGTACTGCTTCAGGTGACCTTACAGGTCGCTATTACACGTTGATAGAGCCCCTAGGATTCTTGCTTGACGACCAGCAGTATGATGGCGATCATATACGTGGGAGCTGGGGTCTATAAGCACATCCTTAAAAGGTCCCTAGTCGTGGGAGTTTCGAGACTGGGCATCGATACTCCATTAGTAGACTAGTGTATACAGTCGAGACCCCGACGAGGGGCGGTGGCCGGTCTCACAAGCCACTGGTGTCAGTTGGTTCATCTAAGATGTATACAGGTGCTCATTAGGTTATGAGTACACCGGACAGGACTCGCCGGGAACCTGCTAGTTGGGATTATACCAGACGTCAGATAGCAGTTCCCTGGTGACATGTGTACAGGTTAGTTCATCGACCTGAGATCGTCATTTGTCTCGTGTGAGTTCCCACTGTGCTTTGATTACTACCTTACCACGGCTCAAAGGAGTCGTGCAAACAGGTTTTAGTTGGGTACAGTCCCGAGCCACATGGAGGCAGTGAGCGGATCTGCAGGGGTTCGTCTCTCCCGGTATTGGGGGTGAGGTCGCGCTATGTCTAGGAGAGCCATTACACAAAGCCCTCGGCCGAGGCAGGAGATTTACTAGTAGGTATTCCAGTAGTATCTCAGGGTGTTCTGGGCTTCACTCCGACACGACTTGTACCGCCTTTGGGGGTCTGACTTTTACCAACCCCCTAGGCCCGCCATGCGATGCTCATAGACGAACGGACCGGACTGTACGGATATTGTCACTGACAGGCTCAGTAGGGTGTCAGGATGAGTTCGCTCATCGACATCCCTTTTGGTCAATAGCTGGTGGCCCGTCACGTATTGGCTTATACCTCTGACGTGCTAGTGGTTAAATCCACAGCCATAGTATTGACGAGTCTTTAGAGTCCACCACACTTTCAGTTACTCAAGCTTTCGGGCGAAACGCTGTAGTGGCCGTATGGAGATATGGCAGGGTCCGATCAGATACGTGCGGTATTGCACGGATCAGGATCGGACGGTTTGTACTAGTGGCCGTATGGATATATGTCAGGGTTCGATCCGATACGTACGGTATTGCACGGATTAGGATCGAACGGATATTACTAGCCGGCTTTGGTTTAAGCCGGTCCTAGTTTAGTACAGTGTAGATTTTGTCTCATTGCATTTGTATCCGGACGGAATACAGATGCGGGTGTGTATGCACAGTATCGGGGTTTTCCTGTAATTTATTACGGGACCAGTTTTCTGGAGTTGCCAGTTTGCATTCCGTTCCGGCCGGTTTTCCTTTGTTCTTTCCCGGCCGGACTTTTCTGATGGAGGGGGTAATTTGCAGTTTTGTAAATTACACATTGTGGAGGGGTTTCATGCAAATGGTTTGATTATGAAGGCATCTTTTCTTTTCCACCATCACTTGCATTAAAGAGTGGGTATGGGTTTGATGTAAGTTTTTCATGATGATGTTTTGTTTAAGGTCACCTCTTGCTTTATCCTACACTCACCTCCCTTCATGAGTTTTGTTTATCCCTCCACCATTTCCACAAATGTATTGGCCGGCCACATTGGATGAGGAGAGGAAAAAATGAGAGGGGATCATTTCATTTGGATGAAGAAAAAAAATTTGTTCATCTCATTTTTTCCATACTACACATATTCTATCTCCACTTGAAAATTTCATTCCTCCATCAAGGCAACTACAAACCCCTAATGAGACTAGCATCATCTACACTACTTTATACAGCAAATCTTGGGCACGTCGACTTGCCAGCTTCGTGCCCGAGTTGCCTCGGTATTGAGGTGGGAGCCCGTAAAAGATACAGACGATGTGGTGCCCTTCCGGAAAGGAGGCGACGACCGGAGTTTCCACGGGAGATCGGGACGATGACGAGAAGACCGGAGGACTCGGATCACTCGGTATATCTCTCACCCTTTCTCTTGTTAGCTAGTATCGGTTAATGGTTACGATCCGGGTATATTGTCCGCGGTAGCGCCAGTTTCCAAGTAAGGAAAATTTTTGATTCCGCATTTTGGCCTCGGATAGACGGCCAGGGCGCTGCCATGGCGCAACAGAAGCCTCTCGAGAATCCGGAATACGATGATCGCAGCGAAGGGAGCTCAACACAAAGCTTAAGAAGTGAAGGACCGGATCTACAAAGGTTGTAATCCCTCTCACTTAGTGTTAAAGAGTTTAACATGCTTGTTTTCGCCTAAACCCTAGTTTAAAGATCCGGCTTTGGGTTATTCGGCACGGTTAAAATTTTAATCGGGCATGGTTGATACCTCGTAGACCCTTGTGCGCGTGCATAGCAACCCTACATAGAACACGTTAGATATCGATTTGTGCAATATCGTATTTTTAATGTCCATTTTGAACCTCTGTGAACTGCTATGACCTGGAATTCGTACAGAAAAATCAAACAAAATTGTAGTGATGTATTGGTGACTCTGGAGCACCACCTGAGACACGAGACCCACCCCACCGGCATGGGCCGGCGACCTTTTGAAGAATTCCTGCGACGCCGGCTTTGGGGGGAAGTGATGGGGTTTGGTTTTTGTGGGTAGTTGTCTGCTGTTGGTTAGGGGTGTTTGGTACTGTCTACTTTTTTAGTATTTACTGTATGAAAAATCTGGGATCGTTTTCCTATAATCTAGTATTTTGTAGGGTTCCTAGGCACCCCAAGGAGGTCTCACAAGGCATCAACCATGCCAATTTCAAAAATTACGGTGCCGAGAAACCCTAGTGTACGGATCGTTGGCTAGATTTCTAGGCGAAAACAAAAACCTAGTTAACACTTAACTACAAGTAAACGGAAATACAACCTTTGTAGATCCGGTGCTCCACCTCCATAGCTCCGCAACGAAGTCCCCTCGCTGTCCAAATGAATTCCCGGGCTCTAGCGTCGGCTTCGTCGGAGAAATGGCGAGCTAGGTCGTCGATGTCCATGCCGAAGATGATCTACGTCGAGGCATCGCTAGATCAAGCTCCAACTTCACCAAGTCAAGAAACTTGTGAAGAAAACACACTCTACTACTTGGCAAGAGGTAGAGGATGAAGAAATAGGAAGTGGGTAGACTTTAGAATTAGATTTCTCACTCTTTTTCTCACTTTGCCATTAAAGCTTTCAAGCTTTTTCTTGAAGTGAAGAAGAAGAAGAAGATGAAGAATATGATAAGTTATTTTGAAAATAGAAAAATAAAAGAATACTTATCATAATCAACCATGGTCAAGTGTAGAGAATTAACTAAGGTTAGATTAATGGTTAGGGTTAAAGATGAAGACAAAGTGGTCACTTTGGTCAAAGCTTCATGAAGCTTCAAAAAGCTTCATGAAAGAAAATAAAATAAAGAAACCATTTTGCTTTTCTTTTATGCTTTTATTAATATCCAAAATGAATAAACAAATGATTAAATGAAAAAGCAAAACCCTAATCATTAAGTTAACCATGGTTTAATTCTATACACTTAACCAAATAAGCATGTATCATCAAACATGATACAATCAAATGTACAAATGTATATCACATATACAATGTGCACAAACCAAGTGAGAAAATCCATTTAAAGTGAACCAATACTAGTTAATGCAAAGTAATATATCAAATATATAATTATACATTAAATCATTAAATCAACACTTGATTTAACGATCCGGTCATATCGCATATAACCGACTAGTATCCTATGCATCGGCTTATCGAATCGATCTTCGATTCGATAACTAGGTTATATCGCATACAACCAATCAATACATTCATCGCGAGAATAGAATATGGTATCACATACACGCACTATTCTCGGTCCCGCACATATCTCATATGCGCTCCTATTTCGTTTCGCTTGAGCCAGGAAACCTCTGTGTAGGACTCTAAAGACTCGTCAATACGCCGGCAGCAGGTGATGATCATATCAAACACCCACAAGCCGCAAGCGGTCTGCTAAACGTAACGGCCACCCGGGTATTGAGCGATCAGAAGATCGATGAGCAAGCCCGCTCACACTCCAGTGAATCCAACCAGTAACACTACCGTACAGTCCGGTCTGATCGTCTGATATGTCGCATATCTCGCCTAGGGGTGGTAAACGTCAGACCCCAATAGCTCGATAAGTCGTGTCGATATGAGGTCTATAACAATTCGAGAAACTACGGGTAACACTTACCAGTAAATCTCAGCAACCCTGGCCAGGGATTTCCTGTTATAGCCAATCGAACACAGCGCAACATCAACTCCCTATACCGGGAGAGACGAATCCCCTCCTATCGCTCATTGCCTCCATGTGACTCGGGACTGTACACAAAAACCACCGTTTTGCACGCCCTCTTGGACGTGGTAAGATGGAAATCAAAGCACAGTGGGAACCACACAAGACTCTATGACGATCTTGGGTCAACAGACTACTCTGTACCAGTGTCACCAGAGAACTGCCATCTGACGTGAGGTATAATACCATCTGGGAGTTCTCGGAAAGTCCGTCCAGTGTACCCAGTCTCTACTGAGCACCCGTATATCATCTCTGATGTCAAACACCAATGGATATGGGATCATCCATCGCCCATCTGTATGGGTCGAGAAGGTATACGCTATCTACTCTGGTATATCGATGCCCCGTCTCGATATACCCACGACTAGGGACTTTGAAGGATGTACTTATGGACTACCATGTCCTAACTAGTATGATCCGCATCATAGTCCAGGTAGTCAAGTACACATCCTAAGGGCTTTACCAACATGTAACAGAGAGACAATCAGTATTCACGTTAAGGTAAAGAGCAACCAGATAGCATACTATCATGTCGAGCAAGAAAGTCCTCCCTATATATGTCCCAGCATCCACTACAATATACATCCTATGTATAGCAATGACCTCTAGGGCATACATATAACTAACATATTTTGTGTTTGCGCGATACGTTATACGACACGGATCGTGCATTTTGTGTGATTTTTCTCTTAGGTTGTTTTCATCGTGTCGCTACGCATGTTAGCCACAATACGATCACTTGAGAGTATGTTTTGTGTTGTTATGTCGGTTAAATATAGTTTGTGCGTGTTTTGGGTCTATTATTAATATATACTTGCTTTATTATTTTAATGTGGTAGGTTCGCAGGCGGGAACTTCGGACACTGCTACAAGGGGAAAACAAGTGGTTGACTTCACTTAGCCAGGAGCGTTGGTGAGTAGATTTAACATCTACAGGGGAATCGCCCGCATGGCGTTATGCGTCTGGGCTAGAAATGACTTAACTTGTCGCATATTCTATGTCATATTTAGGATTGCGCATTTACCCTACTGCTTAGTAAATTGTTGTGCTTGGACTAGTATCCTTAGGACACTGCACTATTATTGACGGCTCATGTTGCACGAGCACTGATATATGCCACACACACCGTCAATAATTGCCATGTCACGCACAACCCAATATAGAAATGCTATGGTTTGGTTAGGGACATTGAGACATTGATTCATATTTCTTTATGCATATGACTTATATCATACCTGTATACCTACATGCTTACACATATGCCTTGACATATTTACATGCTAGTTACCTGTATACCTATAGAGTATTGTACCATTAGCGATAGGTGCATACACACTTCGTGACATAGCTATAGGTATACCTTGCACACATACTTCACTTATACCCAGGGGGTATATTACATCATTACTCATAGGTAGATACATATACCTTGCTATATCTTATGTTTACATATATACCTGGTTATAGCTACATGTTTATCTTTATTTGATGTTATATAGACTTGGAGAAATTAGGAACCGCATGATTTTTATGTTAACTTGTTGCAGTTAAATAGCGGCTTTTCCTTTATATGCTCGCATTTCAGATTTATGATGCGTATATTATATTCATGGATTTTCGCATTGAGATATGGACTTTTCATGATGTTTTCCGGATTTAGGGACCGTAGTAGTTTCATGAAATTATGCATTATTTGAAAAACACGGTTTCCCTTGATATGATATTTCAGCAGCCACCATGAGATTTATCGGGTTTGATATATTACCCCATGCGAGGAAAGGAGTGGTCCGTGTGCGGGTACATGGCGGGGCCCGAAGGTACCCCGGGCCAAGAATCTCAATAAGGAGATGAGTTAGTGGGGGAACCATACTTTCCGGTGACATTACCAATGACTCGGAGGTTATCATGGGGATACTGACGGGAGTCATGTGCGTATGGATGCGTCGAGAGGCGAGGGTCAGAGCTAAGCACTCGAGCTTACGGGATAGCGTATGATACGTACCTATCAGGGGGCCGGTGATGGAGATAGCACCTGATAGATTAGCCTTTCTGTGTCGATACTTGACCCATTGTTTTCTTGATATTTTACTTCTAAGTATATATAACAGTGGAATGGGACGCTGTTATATATGTCTTTACACCAATATTAATGGAATGGGATGCTAATATATGTGTATTGATATCAATTTATATACATCATCATATTTATTCATGCAAATATATTTAGGATGTTAGAGATTTATTTGATATTGGATTCAGGATATACGAGATATACTTGATATTGTACGTACGGGATATGTGAGATCTATTTGATATTGTACATTCGGGATATACGAAATATACTTGATATTTTATATACGAAATATGTGAAATCTACTTGATGTTGTACATTCGGGATATACGAGATATACTTGATATTGTACATACGGGATATGTGAGATCTACTTGATATTGTACATTCGGGTTATACGAGATATACTGATATTGTACATACATGATATATGGGATATACTTGATGTTGGACATTCAGGATACATGAGATTTACATGATATGAGAGCCAATTTAGGGGCTGATTTGTGGAAATTGGGAATTGGATTGTCTTGTTGGATTTTGGTCCTACCACGAGGTTAGGATTTCCGTGGAAATGACATGTTTTATTCCATACTCCACATTTATTGTTTATGCACTGCTTCATGTATTATTTGTACCTGACAGAGTACTTTCCATAACTGTTGCATTTATATATTATTATATGCATTGTTTCATGTATTATTTGTACCTGATAGAGTACTTTACATGATTATTGCATACCGATTGTCATATTATTGCTTCATGTATTAATAGTACCTGATAGCGTACCTTTCATGACTCATGCATTACATATGACTATTCATTACTATTAAATGCTTATGTTAGATTCGCGCTGTACGTGCATACTCGAGATTACCTGCATATGTTATTTACAATTCACGAGTTGGCAACTCACCCCCGTTGTGCCACAGTTGTTTTGCAGGGTGTTCCCCAGAGTAGTCGATGCAGGCTATTCATCTATCTGATCATCTTTTGCTGCGGATACCGCTTCCGCTCATAGTGTACAGTTTTGCTTAGGTGGGTTTGTGGTTATCTGTATTATTGTATTGTATATTCATTGTATCCTTGTATTCTCCATCTGCTATATTTTCATGTTGACTTAAAGACTTGGTGACGACGATATTGTAAAATTTTTGTGACTTGGAGGTTTTTATGTAGTTTTATGTATATCGTCTCTTTCTTCGCTACGGCGTCGTATATCTGTTGTGGTGATTGTTTTCCGCCTTTGGGCGTTGATTTTGCTCCCGTTTGGGATCCTTTTACTTATATTATGTTGTACCCATTTTGGGAGCTTGTTTTACAAAGGGGGTGCTGCCAAAATTTTAAGGAATAAAAGTGAGACTTTAAAGAATTTGGGTTGTGATTTCAAAGGTTTTGAAAATACTATTATCACTTTCTTGCTACTTTTGATGATTTATATTGCTGGGTTTTGGCTTTCTTTTACTACGTTACGCCTGTAGACGTTGCGTAGTATTAGGGCCGTCACATGCCAATTTCGGGTCGTGACAATGGATCATTTCTTTGTCGTTGCTGAAAGGCAGCATTGACTTGATCTTGTCCTTGAACAGGTGGATTGTAAGGATACTCTTCCGTAAGATGTGATGGATCCGAACAACAAGCGCTAACAGTTCTTGGGGGTAAAGCAGGGGCAGGAGAAGGCGATGAGATTTTGGTCTCAATTGCTTCTAGCTTTTTCGTAAGTGCGTCCATTTCGGCCTTCATAGCTATCGACATATCTAGTTGATATATGCCTGCCCTAGACTAACCAATAGAAGAAGATGAGGTGGTCTTGGTGCTTTCCCACTGAAGTGTTTGTTCAGCAAGATCGTCGAGAAACTGCTAAACTTCCTCACTAGATTTGGTTAGAAAGTGACATTGACAAATGGTTTCTAGCAACTGCTTCGTTGCTGGGTTCAATCCCTCGTATAAAGTTTGGCAAACTTGCCAATTTTTGATACTATGGTGAGGGCATTGAACAAGTAGGTCTTTGAATCTTTCAAAACACTTCCAAAAAGGTTCGGAAGGAAGCTGGGAAAATTGTATAATCATTTTGAATTCTCGCAGTCTTGTGATGAGGATAAAATTTTTTAAGAAAATCTTTAACAAACTCTTCCCAGTTCTTAATTGAATGTGATGCTGTGCTATATAACCACTTCTCGGCTAAGTCACATAAGGTGAAAGGAATGACCCTTAGCCTTATAGAATCATCTGATAATTGGGTTGTTTTCATCATTGCGCAAACGTTTTGGAATTTATTTATGAAAATATAGGCATCTTCGGATTCCGGTCCGTGAAATTTTGACAACATATTGATGAAGTGGGGTTTGATCTCAAAATTGTCCCCATTTGCCGGTGGGAGTGAAAGACAAGTAGGTAAGGCGGTACGGATCGGGTAGAAAAGATCCTGGAGCGCGATTCGTTGGGGCACTTCAACAGGCGGGTGTTGCGGGTTATTCGCACCTAGCGGAGGTGGAATCAGTTCCGTGGGTAAGGTGTTGTTAGGATTATATCCCGACATCCCTTCGGAGGAAGAATGTGAAGGTGAAGGTAAGGAAGTGGAAGGAATTTCGACTTCAGAGTCGAAAGTTTCGTCGGTCGGTACCAACGAGACACGGACTAATGAGACACTAGTGTCCCTAGTCCAACCGGACATACACTAAAGAGGTAGCGTAGTCAAAATGGTGAAAAACAGAATGTGGAGGTAAGAAAAACGTTAATGAGAAGAAAGTGGTGTAAGTGAGGTGCACGGATTTTTAGCGACAAGTTCCAAGTTTTTGTAAAAGTTTTTCTTTTCTCTTTTTGTGTGTTTTTTTATGTGGAGCTTTTTGCCAAAAAAAAATTTCGATAAAAGGCTTAGACACACGTTCAATCAACCACAAATGCATAATCAGGCCTAGATCTAGGGTCACCTAGGTCAGCTAGACAGCTCCTAACTGTTCCAAAGGGCAAGAAGTAGGACCTCAAACCGCCTCTTCACCGCCAATTGTGGCAAGGTAAGTGCCAGGTAAGTGGGATGCTCTCCACCACGTAAGTAGTTGACCTAATTAAGTAACCACTCGCCTTAGACACACTTGCCTAGACACCACAAAGTCAGGTTAGAATCAACGGTCGATGCCTACAACTAGTCCTTTTTCCTATTGAGCGCGAAGTCCTTAGGGCTGAGTCTAATATTTTTTAATTAAATGATGGTCAATGCAATATGCCTTATATGATTTCTGGGGTCCTGGGAAGGGTGATGAAATCCCCACCCAATCTGGATTGGTTTCAAGCCCCTTAAAGTTCGATTAAATATGCAAAACAGTAAACAACCACTTGCAAACAATTTTTTTATTTTCAGCGCGGCGCAAAGAATCATGCACAAGATCAATTATTGGAAGGGGGAGAGATTTTTTAGCGCACAGAATCCTGCAGGAGATTTTACAGAGGAGATATCAGGGATTCAAAGGAGACGAGAGAAAGCTCACAGAAAATTTTCAACCTGCTGACGTCAGCAGAGAGCCGCGGATGCGGGGCAAGAATGAGCTTTTGCGGCGGAAACGCGGTATGACGTGCAGTTCGTTTCCCAAAATTTTTTCTGCCCCTCTAGTTTGACTTTCCTCTGTTGTTCAGATCTAGAGTTTTCTGTTTTGATCTCTGGATTTTTCCAGATCCGAACTCGTTCGTCGTTCCTGCAAAATTCACACGAAAAACCCTTCAAACAATAAAAAGATGATAAAATTTTTAATTTTTTTTTAATTTTTTCAGTTTTTATGATTTTTATATTTTATATTAACCCAAAATTACAAAAAGAAAATACTACGCCATCCCCGGCAACGGCGCCATTTGATTTGTGTTGATTTTGTGATCAAAAATATTTTTACCGCAATCAAGAACGGCGTCGCTTGGTAGCTAGCCGGTGAATACGGTTCGTTCCACAGGGATGTTGTGTATTTCCTAATTGTTCTAACGAGTTAATTCCAAATGGTGTTTGGATCTTTATCACTAAAAACTAAATTGACTTAGACTAGGATTAGAAATCTTGCTAGGGTTAGATTTAGGTTAAGTTTGGAAAATTAAGATTTCCCACCGCTTTCAATGCCCTAAATTAGATCTCTTTAGGTGTTATGGTAATTATTAATAAAGGGGATTAGGACGATCAGGAAGAAACGGTGTTTCTTCCTCTAGGTCCTTGTCCGTCCTTTCTTAATCCTTACCCTAACCTCCATGGAAAACATGCACATCCGGTCTTTTAGACTACGGTATCACCATTACCTCGTGGGTAGGGTGCCGTAGGGAGCGGTATGTATATGTTTGAATGGAGTCCTAATTATTAATACGTGATGGGCAAGAAAGGGGTGAGAGATTTGCATCTCTCAAACCTTCCCTATTCCTAACCCTAACAAGCGAGGAACTACTCGCTCATTAGGGGATCTAAGAAAGACGTGATTTTTATATGAGTTTTTTATTTAAGAGATTAATTATCTAACTACTGCAGATTAATAAGAAATTCTAATATAAGTTAAACTAGGGCAGAGAATAAATTAAACTAGGGCAGAGAAAAAAACTACGAACTAGGGCAAAATAAAAGAAAACTACTTACAAAATTGATGCTCTCAAAATATGAAGGAATTCTAAATTTTATTCAATGAAAAGAGGCATAACCTAAAACAAGTTTTAGGGCTTCTATTTATAGAGCATAGAAACCCTAAGTTTACAATCGACACACATATGCTTTTACAAATATACCCCTAAGAAGACTAGTCAACGCGCCGCCCACCGTCAAAGAAATTTCCACCAATACGGGCGACACACGGCCGCGGAACCTTGGCCATAGGCCAGGTTTGGATGCAGTTCCGCGGCCAAGTAGTGGTCTTATGGGCTGATTTTTGCTGTGCTGCTTCTGGTTGTATTTGTCTTCCTGTTTCTTCAGTTGGTTCTTCAGAATGTCTTCTAGTTCTCTTCCAGATCTCCACAGTGAATAATTGTAGTGGACTTTTACCGTTGCTTCGTGACGAAGTCTTGAACCTTGCACTGCCTTTGTTCTTTGTGAAATTGTCCATTGATTTTCGTTTAGTCTTCAAATTGTAGGCATGATCAAGATCTTTCAATTTGTTGGTCGTAGTCTCAATTTTGTATTGTCTTTTGATCGTTTTCACTGTTTTTGTTCCGAGAACCTGTAACCTGCACTATGTAGCAGATATGTATCAAAAGCACCCGTTTATTTGTAAAATGAATAAAAATAGGGTCTAAAAGAATGCAAAATTATGATATGAAAAGCTTACACAGCTAAATCAAGCAGCATAAGAGTGATTGTGCAGAGTACACAAGCACACCATGCCAATATGAGACCAATAGCTCGGATTTAGACTGGCCAGACCACTCTAGGATCTGAGCTCGCCGGCCCCCTAGCTCAAAACGTCCCCATCTTTTCCCTGTCCTTTCCTTGCAGTCACATCACCTCATTCTTATTACTTGTTTAATCTTTTTTGGTGCCTATAAAAGCCAGATCGGTGAGCAAGGCAGGGGATACCATGTAATATATAGTTTTGTTTTAGTTCATTTTTGGTTTAGGCTTGTGTGCTCTTAACTTGGTCTCTTCTTCTTCTTCCCTCTTGAAGTTTTCTTTGGAGAGCTTTATTAAGGAGGTTGAACAAGTTACCAACATCTTGTAACTCACCTTCAAGTGTTAATATATTGCTTTGTTATTGTTTATTTACTTTCCTTTCTTTACTTGCTTTGTTTTTCTTTTTATGATGCTTAACTAATCTTCTTTGGTTGTGGTTATGGTAAGGAAGTGAGATGAAAGGCTTTGCCTCCTCCTCCTCTTGTTAATGTTTAATGTGCTTAATTTTGATTATAAACTTAGTATTGTAACTTGGATTGGTTGATGTGGTATGTTGATTCCATGGTTACTTTGTAACCTCATCACATACCATATTCTCCCCACAAACCCCGTCTTGCAAGCCTCAGGTTAGAATCAATTTGGTGTTAAGTTTGCTAACCTTGGATGTGGTATTTTGTGATTAATTGACTTGACAAATCTTTTGGTTTCATATACCATATACCATCACAAACTCTTAGAACACATAACTCTGAAATCATTTGTTCTCACTCACTAATTTGTGTTTTGATGTTCTGGTATGCTTTCTAACCCTTGTGTTTAGTGTTGATACCCTATGTTTGGATATACAAACGGTAAGTGAACAAACGGACTCGTTTCGTGTTTTATGGCGTATATCGGAATTTGATGACTTGTGCTCCGCAACCGCCTTGACAAGTCATGCTTCATGCCAGGATCGGCGTAAGGACGGACAACTCATGATCAAAGGGAGCGTCGAAGGAATCATCACGATTCGATCTTCTGAGCCAAAGCCACAGCCACTTCTTTCTTAACTTTTTTCTTTGTTTTCCTTGTTTTCGTATTCTTTTCATATTTTTTGTGACAAAACCAACTAATTCATTATTTGTTGAACCTTAAATCACAAGACCTAATACATAATTCCCTGCGGATCGACCCATACCTTTCAGCTTGCTACAACGCGCCGTGCACTTGCGGTTTATAAATTTTAAAACGAGAATGATCTCGCGTGCGCATTCCATTTCCTAAAAATCATATCCGTTTCCAAAACATACGCGTTTGTGCACGCGGGTGAATTCCCAACAACTTTGATTAGTGAAGAGTGAGCTTGAGTGAGAGAGACTTCAAGGTGGATCATCTTCGGCCTCGAAGACTACGAAGCAAGCTCATTATTTTCACCAAGTGGAGTCTAAGAAGAGTTCTAGGTACTACTACTTGGAGCTTTAGAAGTGAAGGACCGGTCTACAAAGGTTGTAAACCCTTATCACTTAGTATAGAACTTGTTTGCTTTTACTTGAAACCCTAATTCTCTAGTTTGATTCTAGGTTAGTATAGCTTAGACCTCTAGATTTTATAAAATTGCACACTTGATGCTTGTATAAACCTAGTAGAGGTACTAAGACATACTTTTACAGCACACTACACCATATCAAGGCCAACATACGTAGCACAGATACTAATAATACTCATAGGAGATAACGGAGGGCTACGACTGGTTTTTAGCGAAAAAACCTTTAACGTAATGAACTTGATATTGTTGAAAGGATCCAGTGGTTTTAAAAATATATAGTGGCGCAAACTTTTCCCAAAGAGGTCACTCCCTATGAAGGGATCTTGGCTCTTTCCTCATGGAATGAATTGCGGGATATTACTAACCAAATACTACTATGCAAAGCAAAAGAATCGACTATAGTGAAGTTAGTACAGTGACGCAAACTTTTGCTCAAGAGGTCACTCTTCGTGAAGGGATCTCGGCTCTTGCTTCATCGAATGAAGTGCAGGATATCCATGACCGAATACCGCTATGCAAAGCAAAAGAAAACGCCTGTAATGTCAGTTTTAAAAACAAAAACGGTTCCCACAACATCATCTACGTTTTTTTTCCTTGCATTAATCAAAATCAATACAGTCCCATCAATTAATCATATTATACCAGAAAGAAACCAAAATAGGCACGCACATATATTCCATCCGCATTCGCCACATGGTCCTGGGTCTTCACCGTAAGGTTACTTAACTTACGACAGGGCGGGTACAGGACTAGCGCGGATGCAAAACATATATAGCGTCTACTAAATATATAAATAATATATATGAACATTCGTCTCATGTATGATATCAAGTAACATCATAGAAGCATCACAGCAGAAGCAAACACAGTATGGAAATATGGATAATCTAGGAAAAGAACATTTCAATTGAGAAAAATTTGAATTGCAATTTTTTGGTCATGTGGAAAGCCTCTAGTATCAGACCCTAGACCCCTACAAGTACGGAAAGCCACCCGCCAATCCTAAAAGCGAGGCAACCTCAATCAACGAAATGAATGGGCCACCCAGCATTTCCAAAATCCGGTGACTTAGGCACCCTCCATAGGTCAATCCTATACCCCTTATGAGTGCGGCAAATAGACCGCCAATTCTAAAGTAAAGCATTCCAATCTCAACGCCATGAGATGGAGGTCCGTTGCCCTCTAGAACCCAGCTACTCGAGCACTCCGCCATGGGGTAAATCTAGTGCATGTACAGAAAACCTAAATATACAATGGTGACTATGTCTGCAACCAGGATGTGCCCCAAAGAATAATACAAGACGTGATGATGGCAGTCCACATGTCAGATGCCCGTGTTAGGAATATGTATGCCCTAGAGGCCATTATTGTATATTATAGTGGATGCTTGGACATATATATGATGGGTTCCTTAGCACCCTCACTATATTTTCTAAGGCATCAAGCATGCAATTTTATAAAACTCTAGAGTGCTAAGAAACCCGGACCAAGAATCTAACTAGAGAATCAGGGTTTAACTAAGTAAGTAAACAACTTTACTCTAAGTGAACAAGGAATACAACCTTTTGAGACCAGTCCTTCATTTCTAAAGCTTCGTGTAGTAGTCCCTTCGCTCCAAGTAGTGGTCTCCCGGACTCTCGTTCATATCAGAATTTTGCACTTTTATACCGCCCATTCTTGATCGCATTGCATATAGGTAGGTACTTTTGATCCGTATTTGCTAAATAATTGCAGGTTATAGGTTCTCAGCTCAAAACAATGAAAATCAAGAGGAGTTAAAAAACATTCAGGACAATTGCCAACAACAGATAAAAATACGGGCTTCTGCTCACCATCCGTCAGATGCCTCCTACCAGTTCGAAAGACAAAATGTAAATCAAGGGTCATTCATGCACAAAGCACAAGGAGGCAGCACAAGAATCGAGTTGATAATGCGGAGCTCAAGAAGATCATGGCAAAAGTCGATATTCTTTCATCTTTTTGGACTGTTGAGAATCTGGGAGAAAAATGAAGTGATTCTGAAAAACCAAGTGTACTAAACAAAGAAGAGTAGCAACATGAAAACCCCCCAGAAAAACGGCACAGAAACTCACCCAAAGAGTCGTAGAACCTCGTACGATATGGCACTTATGCGGCGGTTCCACGGTCGAGTCAACTCGGAGTCAGGAGATTATTTTAGGGTAGTTTTGTAATTGTGTAAGGGGTCAGATTTTGGCCCTAAGGTTTTATCTATCTGCCTATAAATAGCCCGGTTTCAGGCCAAGTAAAGGAGCTTTTTCTAGTGTTAGGATTTAGTTTAGTTAGTTTGTGACGTCTTCTTTGTCTTCATGTATTCTCCAATAACATTGTAGTGAGCTTTTGACTGAAGGATGAATAAAGAAAAGTTCTTTTCATATGCATGTCTTATAATTTAGTTCTTATATATGTTGATTGTAATTCTTTTTGTTAAGTAGTTGCTGTTTGTTTGTTTGTTTGTTTTTCTTCTATTTTCTTATATCTTTGCAACAATAATGCTTAAGTGTGATTCTTGCCTAAGTGAGGTCCCAAATAACTAGTTTTGATTTTCTACCTCATTTCTTTCGTCTTCTTTGATTGTTTTGTTTTTCTTTTATAATGGGTGAGTAGTTTCTCACTTGTTAGGATAGGATAAGGAAAGTTTGAGAGAAGGAAATCTCTCGCTCTTTTCTTTGCCCAACATCTTGATTTGAACTCCCGTCAAGGCAACCACATTTCACTCCCTACGACACCCTATCCAACATGATAGCGGTGACACCCTAGTGAGACCGGTTTGGTTGAATTGACCGAAGGTTATGGCTAGGAGCCAAGAACGGACAGACAAGGACCAAAAGGAAGGAACTAAGCGTTGTAAAGCGTAGCTTATACTCGCAAGTTTCCTTCCTACTCGTGCTAATCCCCGTTGTTGCCGATTACTGTAACATAGATATTAAGAGTGGCAAATGAATGAAGTGAGCAAACTCCTAACTCAAACTAACCTAATTCTAACCCTAACTAGCTCTTTTATCATACATATTTAGCACATAGTTAATCTTCAACAAACCTGGACAATTTGGACTTAACTCGTTAAAACACTAAGAAAAAGATTCCCATCTCTCCGTGGAACGACCGTACTCATCCGGCTAGCTACCAAGCGATACCATCTTGATTGCGGTAATTAAAAATAGCATACTAAAAGTCTACCAATCAAATGGCGCCATTGCCGGGGAGACGGTAGTTTATTTCTTTGTGTCGTTTCAGGTTAACTTGTGAATATATATATATATATATATATACATATATATAAACTATAAAAATCATCTTATTATTTTTGATTATTTTTGTGCAAGTGTGCAGAATAGAGAGAAGATCAAGTTCAGTGCCAAAGTCGTGGGGAGTTAGACCCATATCTCGTGGCTACACCGTGGCGGATCAAGCCGAAACCGCGTTTAACCGTACAAATTCTGGAGCAATCTCAGTGACCAATCAAGACTCAGGGGCTTTAACCAAAAAGAGGGGATTGCATTTAGCACGGGGAAGAATTTTGAAGCTCTAAATCAACTATTGAGCCGTGGAACCACAGCGAAGGTATAGGTTTGACCGCGGAACCGCGGTCAAACTGTGACATCAGCACCCGAAATCTTTTATGAGTATTCCAATCTTTTTTTACCCCCTTTGAACTCTACTGAACTATTTTTTCTGCAGTATTCTTTGCACAAACTCTCTTCCCCTATCAAATAAACTTGTTTTTGTGCAGGATTCTTTCCGCCGCCGCCAAATAAATTTTTTGCAAGTGTTTTAAATTTTTTTTTGTTATTGTTTAGCATAAATAATACGAACTTTAAGGGGCTATAACACCATTTTAGATTAGGTGGGGATTTCATCACCCTTCCTAAGACCCCAAAAATCACTAAAAGCATACGCATTACCCTTGAGTTTAATTAAAAAATATCTAGACTTAGCCAATTAAGGACTTGTCGTGCTCAAAAGGTTAGAGTAAGATTGTGGGCATTCGGTCGTTTATCTAAACATGACTTTATGGTGCCTAGGCTAGATAAGTGAGGAGGTAATTTTAAAAGGCCCGTTTCGCGGTGATTTGTGAGTGGAACCTTCCTTACCTCACTTGTGCTTACCTGGCCACAATTGGCAGTGAAGAGACAATTTGAGAGTTATCTCATAACTTGTCACTTTGGAACAGTTAGGAGCAGTCTAGTGGACTTTGAAGACCATAGCTCTAGGTGTGAATGTGCATGTTGTGACTATGATTGTTTGAAGTTGTGTCCATAAATCCGTATATATTTTGCAAAACTCTATAAAAAAACCAAAAACTTTTATAAAAACTTGCCATTTGTCGCCAAATTTCCATTTCACCTACCAATCGCCGATTTTTCTCCATTAACGTTTTCTTACCCTCAAATTCTACGCTTTGACTACACTAAACTCGTTTAGTGTATGTCCGATTGAACTAAAGACACTAGTGCCTGCCTAGTCCGCATTACGTTAGTCGCTACCGACTACGCGATCGACTCCGACGTCGAAACTCCTTCCACGCCTCTTTCACCCTTACCTTTGCCGGCTAACTCCGATGTTGACCGCGATTCTGTTCATACATCTTCACCTTCACCTTCACTTTCACCGTCAGCAAATTCTTCTTACGAGATGTTGGGATTTCCTCCTAACATCGGTTTACCTCCCCCGGGAATAATTCCACCTCCATTAGGTGCGAATAACCCGCGACCACCTCTTGTTGAAGCGCCACAGCGAATCACGCTTCATGATCATTTCTATCCTACCCACACTGCACTTCCGACTTGTCTTTCACTGCCAATGGGGATAATTTCGAAATTAAGCCCTACTTCATCAACATGCTGCCCAAGTTTCACGGGCTTGAATTCGAAGATGCCTACATCTTCATCAATAAATTCCAGAACATATGTGTGATGATGAAGACAACCCAACTGTCTGATGATGCTATACGGCTACGAGTTATTCCTTTCACCTCGTGTGACCTTGCTGAAAAGTGGTTGTATAGCACCGCATCTCATTCGATAACCAGTTGGGACGAGTTTGTAAAATCGTTTCTAAAAAATTCTACCCGAATCATAAGACCGCATGGATACGAAATGAGATAAATCAATTCACACAGCTTCCAATCGAACCTTTTTAGAAGTGCTTTGACCGGTACAAGGACCTCCTTTTTCAGTGTCCTCATCACGGTATAAAGAAATAGCAACTTTGCCAAACTCTGTATGAGGGCCTGAATCCAGCAACCAGACAGTTGATGGAGACCATCTGTCAGGGCCACTTCCTGTCCAAATCCGACAATGTGGCTTGGCAATTCTTTGAAGATCTTGTGGAACAAACGCTGCAGTGGGAGAGCACTCGACCGAACACCTCAACTTCTTCTTCTTCTTCAGGTCTCTCTAGGACAGGAGTTCATCAAATCGATATCTCAATTGCAATGAAGGCCGAGATGGCTGCGATCACGCGGAAACTTGAAGCAATTGAGAGCAAATTCTCATCTCCTTCTCATGCCCCTATTCCACCCCTTGTACCATTTGCGCTTGTTGTTCGGATCCATCTCATTTGACCGAAGAGTGTCCTTACAACCCACCATCTCAAGGACAGGATCAGGTTAATGCTGCATTTCAGCAAAGACCAAAAAACGATCCATACTCTTCCACATACAATCTCGGTTGGAGGAACCATCCCAATTTCACCTGGAATCAGAACCAACATCATTTCCAAGGCCAAAACAACTTCCAGAGGCCTCCTCCTCCTCAATAACAACAAGCTCAAAAACAATTTCAGTAGCCTTTCCAACCCCAACCTTTTAAAAATTCGATGAACAACTTTGCACCCTGCAAAATTCTTTTCCTCAAAACAACTTTGTTCCGTCAAATAACGATAAGGTTTACTCGCTAGAACGAAGTCTAGAGGCTTTTGTAAAGCAATCTACTAAATCCACCGCAAACATCCAGTCTTCTATTCAGTCTCTGGCGCAACACACCGCTGTATACGGGCAAAGCATCAAGACCATCGAAGCCCAGATTGCACAGCTGAACGCATCTTTAAGCGAGCGAGAGAAAGGACGGCTTCCATCTCAGCCACTCCTAAATCCTGGTCACCCACATAATGTACATGTTGCTCTTCAACAACAGAACCATAATGTGAGTTTCGTGGCTACATTGAGATCTGGAAGAATGCTGAACAATAACATCGGCACACAAATTGATGATGATGATGATGACACCCCGGCCGTTTCTTCATCTACTCATTCTTCTTCTTCTTCTTATTCTTCTGAGCCTATTCTCCATTCTTCAAAAGGTTCTTCTTCTTCAAACGATGCTCCGAACGGATCCACATCTCACTCTACTCAAACTCCAGTTTTGGGTTCCGTTCCAACTCCACAATCTCCTCCACAAGCATTGGACTCAACCAATTTCAAAAATTTTCCATTTCCAAACCGGTTGAGATCCAATAAACAAAATCCACAAAAGGAGAAGATTATGGAGTTGTTCAAACAGGTTAACATCAACATTCCCCTCTTAGATGCAATTCAGCAAGTCCCGTCTTACGCAAAAATCTTGAAAGACTTGTGCACTAAGAAAAGGAAATCTCAGGCACGAAAGAAAGTTTTCTTGGCTAGTAATGTGAATGATGCTCCTTGTCACGACCCGAAAGAGCACGTGACTGGCCCTTGAACCATATGAAGTCTATAGGACTCCATCTGATCCAAGTAAGCCAAAAGCCCAGAAATCTAAAACCATTTAAGAAATAAGTAAAGAATTTGGTTTAAAGAAGTGAAGAAATACATGTTTGAAATCAAGATTTTTAAATAACTAAGCCGAAGGTACGTTTTGAAAACAATAAGTCTTTTCTAAAAATTTCGGCAGAGTTTCTTTTGTAAAACTGGCCCCGAATGGGGTACAACAAGGATAACAATATATATGCAATGATAAAGGCATCCCCAAGCGGGAGCTAGCTCTTCGTCAATCGACGGTCACAACCACACATGCAACAATAATATACAACGCCAAGTGGCGAGGATCAAATCCAAAAGAAGCTCAAAAGCAACAAGAAAACCGCAATACTACTAAGCGCGACTCTAAGGTCGAATAATACATCACTAGTCTAGGTCTGAAACAATATACAAGTTTTGGTTGATGGAAATTCTAGATACAATGAAATAAATAAATACAATGGTGGTTCTTGATGCGAAAGAATCCACCCACCAAAGCAAATCACCCGCAAGAAGGTAGTGTGCCAGAAATGCCGCAATAAAACCTGTACGGCAGAACCTGCAAGAACTGTGGCACAACGGGGGTGAGTTGCCAACTCGTGAATAGAAACATCTACAAGCAGAAATCGAATGCAAGACATAAACCTAAGTCAACGATCAGTAATACAATCCACAAGAGTACATCTGAGTGTGATAAGGTGGCAAGGTAACATCTAATCATGTATGTAGTGCCAGGTACTCAGGTAAAGACATGTCATCAGTATAAGGTATGTCTGCATGAAGTAAATATGATGAAATATCAATGATATCAATACACATATATTAGCGTCCCATACCACTAATATTGGTGTAAGGGTATATATAACAGCGCCCTCATACCCTGTTATATATACAAATGAAGTATGATAAGTGTAAATCCAGTCTGTATATGATCCCAATCTGTATATAATCCAAGTCTGTATATGATCCCAATCTGTATATAATCCAAGTCTGTATATATGTGGAACCCGTCCACCTGTCACCCACTGACAATGAGCATCATGTATGCAATGTGAGGATATAAACAAAAGCATGGAAAAACATCATGAAACCCGTGCCTAGCATCGACACGTAAATCCTCATCTAACGGGCTCCGTCAGTACGGATCGGCCCGCGGGCTATGTCTGCGGAATCGGCCCTCGGCCCCAGCAGTACGCCCATCTCTCGTCTCCGGTCGGTATCCCCTAGATATCCGCCGAGCTCAAATACAATCACCGGTAGGTGCTCGCCCGCCTCCAGGCTCAATCGGCAAACTCATCGATCATCTTGCCGAGGGGAACCATACCGGGCCCACCACGAACCCGCAAACGGATCATCACCTCCTCGAATCGGGTTTCAAGCACACGTCTCAGCACCGAGAAAACGCGTGGTGGACGCACCGAAATATCATATCACGAGGTACCGGGTTTTTCATAAAAGAGCATCTTTTCTTAAATAATCCCACGGTCCTCAAAATCAGAAATCCCATGAAAATCCAACATCAGGAAGTAAATCCAATGCGATGTGCTATGCAATCAATCCATGATGTATGCGACATGTAAAGAAAAGTAATCATATCATGAATGCAGTAGTACTACAGTGTAGTGGCATGGCAATTATCGATGATGAAGTGTGTGAGCCGGCAAATAGTGTACGTGGAACATACGCATCATCGATAATGGTGCTGGTGTCCTAACAGCATGATAGTAATATAGCAATGAACATATGCCAGCAATGCAAATGACATGAAGATGCAGAACTCTAGTAGTCAACACCACAGTGAAGTATCTACTATGCAAACTACATCTAAGTAACAGGTCGATCAGGAGGGGTAAGTGTGGAAACCACCTAAATCTGAGTCGATAAATATGGATATATAGTCGGTGATCTCGCCTCAATGTCATATCGTAAGATATCCTCGAGTTTTGAGTGCGGATCTATCATCAATATCGGCTCGTACGGTAAATCATCGTACGGCATCCCAATAGCTGGGTACAGGTCAACATCTCACTATCTCGTCACATAACAGGTATCACTATCATCAGATCATATAATCTGGGGGTACTACTCTATGTCTAGTACAAATCGATACCATCAATAAAGTATGCATGCGGGGGTAAACACATATCCCAAGCCCGCAAGAAAGAATCACAAGTCATATCCTACATATGAATCGTATCAAATCACCGATCTCACGGCACCAAGCCTACATCATCGACTCATCTCCAAAGTCATCCCATATCATCAATCACAGTGCAAGTATAAGTGATAAGCAAGGGTGTGTGTAGGTGTAATTCTATCCTAGGGTTCGCGACTATGAACTACACTAGTCACTTCTAACCCTATACTATCCATAATACACTTATTATCACAATAAACTACATAGTAATCTATCTACGGACTGCGGGGGTGCTATACGCCATCCACCCGACTTCCCCCTGTAGATATAATCTACTCACCTTGCATCATCATTTGCGGACGTCACCACGCATTTGCTTGTCGTCCCGAAGTCTTCATGGGTACCTACACATCAAATATCGTATATGCGCATTAAAACCAAATCCAAGCTAAAACGGCGCATGAAATCCAAAACGATACGATAAGGGGGCCTATAGGTGAGAACCTATGGCACGCCTTCAAAACCAGCAATAAATCCTCTATATCGTCGTATAAACGCCAAATAGTCGAGGCAAAACACATTCCACCATTTCAGAATCAAAAATACGGAATACGGAAACACGAATCCAAAATTGCAACTTAGGATATATGTCCCAGATTTTACCCTAGATAGAATCTGTCAAAAACTAGAAGTACCCAGGGCCAAGAATTGAGGAAATGGGGGCATGCACGCAAAACGAGGCAAATCCTCACTGCTCTGGCCGCAAATTGCGGCCAGAATGGGGATTTAGGCGGCCTCACTTTGGAGTGGGGAGCTAGGGTTTGGGGTGATGGTTCATTAGTGCCTGCATATCTCACTGTCCACTCAATATTATTTTAGGAGTCTCGGGATGTTAGCAGATTCTTAATAACAGTGGCAGATTCCAGTTTTTCCCCGATATCGGTTTCAAAAATCCGTATTCTGGTTTTAGCTTCAGGTTTTGGGTTCCAAATCATACACTAAGGTGTTGGTATAACCTTAACTGAGCTCAATTTCATAATACGACACCAATTTCCTCAAACCCTAACTAGGTTTTCACCAAGTCCACCATTTCACACAATATCGATTAAAAACTAAACATGGGGTAAAGAGAATGCTATAACTAAGCTAATGGTTCAGTAATTACCTCCATTAGCAACTCAAGAAAATTCTTGAGTTGCCCCTAGTGGCCAAAATCCTTGCTTCTTTAGCTCCATGTGTAGATCTAGGGATTTTGCACAATTTTAATGAAATGGACATGTGGTTTTGGGGTTGTTTTTGAGATGAAGAGAGGGATTGAAGAGGGGAGGAAGGTGGAGAAGGGCAGCAGCAGCAAGCATAGGAGAGAGTGAGAGAGGAAGAGAAATGAGAATGAAGGAGAATGGCTAAGGGTTTAAGTCAATGGTCCACCTCTCTCTCTCACCTACCCTCATCATTTCATCTTTTTCTTTTTCTTTTAAATCCAAACCTTCTCACAAGAATAGTAAACCCAAATGATAAATCATGGCAAGAAAGATGCACAAGTGTAGAAAAAGTGATATGTGCAAGTTTTGCACAAAATTGCCAAAAAACCCGATTAGCGATTTTTAATCGCGATTAGCACTAATTTAGTGTCAAACTAATCACAAAAACTTAAAAATGTCATAATTCACTAATTTACCCTATTTTAGAATTTTCCATAATTTTTCATAATTTTTCTAACATTTTTCCTATTTAATTTCATTTAATTATAGATTTAATATTAAAATAATCAGTAAAATAATATTAAATTATAAAAATTCCCAAAATTAATATTTTATATTTTTGAAAATGTTACACTCCTACCCAAGATTTACCGCAAAAACGGAAGGACCCCGACTGTCCTACGATTTCGATAACCATTGGGGATAAGAACATCAATCGCGCTCTTTTAGATCTTGGTGCCAGTGTTAACCTTCATCCTTATTCAGTATATGAGCAACCGTATGTAGGAGAACTGAAACCTATACACTGTACTCTTCAAATGTCTGACCGATCTATTACCCATCCTAGGGGTGAGCTAGAGGATGTGTTAATTAAAGTTGGGGACTTCATATTCCCCGTTGAATTCATTGTTTTAGACACACAACCTGTAGCTAACCCCCAGAATCAAGTTCCGGTGATTCTCGATCGCCCATTCCTCGCTATCTCAAAGGCTGTGATTAATTGTCGAAATGGTTTCATGAACCTATCTTTTGGCAACATGACAATTGAACTCAAGATTTTTAGGTTAGGGAATCATCCATCCGAACCGAACGCTCATATACTGGATATCTGTTCCATTCAAGAGATCAACCACGAGGACTGTGAATTTGAGGAATTCTTGTTTGATCACAGTGATCTTGACGCCACTAGTGCGTCCCTCTTTGAACGTGCTGCTTCCGCTTCCAACAATGATTATGACTGCTTCACGTTTTCAAACAATCTTGGCTTGTCGCCGCCCGAGTATGAATCTTATGAATTTTCGGATGCGTTAGTTGAACCATCCGACTCGGTCGCATATACTCACTTTGAGACCCTGTTAGAATCCTTTGAGTTCGAGACATTTTCTCCAATCCTGCCTTCAGTCGTTTCACCAACGACGCTCAAACTCAAGCCTCTGCCGTCTCATCTCAAGTATGCTTACTTAGGTGAGAACGAGACCCTCCCAGTCATCATCTCGGCTTCTCTAGCTCTAGAGCAAGAGAAAGCCCTTCTCACGGTCTTGCAATCCAATCGGCAAGCATTCGGCTGGAAGATGGCGGACATCAAAGGGATTAGCCCCCTAATCGTTGAACATCACATTCATATGATTAATGATGCCAAACCCGCTAGGGATCCACAGAGGAGATTAAATCCAGACATGAAGAAGGCTGTGAAAAAGGAGATCGTCAAATGTCTGGAGAGTGGTATCATTTACCCTATTTCAGACAACCAGTGGATCAGTCCTATACACGTTGTCCCTAAAAGTCGGGCATTACGGTCATCATAAACGAGGCAAATAAGTTGATCCCTACTCGCTGTAGGGTTACCCAAGACGGCAACAAGGTTTCTGGAGGCATCGTCCATGCCGTTTTTAAATTTTTTCCGTTCTAAAGAACCCTAACCTAGAATCTTTAACTAGAAATTTAAACAAACAAGCAATGTTAACAACTTAATATCTAAGTGAACTAGAAATACAACCTTTGTAGATCGGTCCTTCACTTCAATAGCTCCTAGTAGTAGTCCCTTCGCTGCGATGAAATGATCTTGTAGACTCTTGAACGGCTCCATGAGAAGAAAGCAACGAACTTGCTTGAAGTCTTCGAGGCCGAAGACGATCTACGTCGAGGAGACACTAACCCAAGCTACCCTCTTCTCTAATGTGAGATTAGTGAAGCTAACACCCTATACTAAAGTGATAATCTAATAGACGATGATGAAATAGGATTTTTGCTCACTTTGGATTTCTTTTTCTCACTAAAGTTTCTCACTTGCCCAAAAGCTAGAGAGCTCATGAGCTATGAAGAAGAAGATGAAGTGAGATAATGTTGTGTGTGAGAATAGCAACCATGGATGAGAAAATATCTAATATGTCTAATGTAGAGACTTAACTATGAGTTAAGATAATGGTTGGATTAACAAAATATCTAGTATAAAACAAAATTAGTGGACTAGTCAATAGGTCTCCAAGCTTCTCAAAACTTCATGCCATGTGACCATTATCCAACTAATAATTGATTTACACTAAATAAATAAACTCTACATTATCTTTATCATGGTCTAAGTCTCATAAACCCATATAGCTTGTATCATCAACCTTGACACAAAATAAAAGACAATTAATATATATCATATATATATTAAGTGGGCACATGTGAGAAAATTAAACGTTTAAGTGAGCTAATATTAGTTAATGTAAATTAATATATCAAATATATAATTATACATTAAATCATTAAATCAACACTTTATTTAATAATCCGGTTATATCTCATTTGACCGACTAATATTATTTGTATCATTACATCGAATCAACACTTGATTCGATAACCCGGCTATATCGCATATAACCGATCGATACAGTATCGACTTATCGAATCAACATTTGATTCGATAGCCTGGCTATATCACATATAACCGATCGATACTTTATATCGCGAGAATAGAATACGGTATCACATACTCGTATTAATCTCGGTCCCGCACATATCACATATGTGCTCCTACTTCGCTTTGCCTGAGCCAGCGAAACCTATGTGTAGGACTCTAAAGACTCGTCAATACGCCGGCAGTAGGTGATGATCACATCAAGCACCCACAAGCCGTCAGTGGTACTAGCTGGACGTAACGGCTACCTGGGTATTGAACGATCATAAGATCAGCAAGCAAGCCTGCTCTAACTCCTGCGAAAGCCTGACAATAACAAATCCGTACAGTCCGGTCTCTTCGTCAGATATGTCGCATATCAACAGCCTGGGAGTGGTAAAACGTCAGTCCCTAATAGCCTGACAAGTCATGCCGATGCAAGGTCTATAACGGTTCGAGAAACTACTGATAACACTTACCAGTAAATCTCAGTAACCTTGGCCAGGGATTTCTTGTTATGGCTGTTAGTTATGTATATGCCCTAGAGGCCATTGTTGTACATATGATGTATATTATAATGGATGCTTGGTTATATATAGAGATGACTTTCTTGCTCATCATGATAGTATGTTATTTGGTTTCACTTTATCTTAACATGTTGACTTGTATTGGTTTACTGTTTTACTCTCACATGTTGATAAAGCCCTTAGGATCTGTACTCGACTACTGGGACTATGATGAGATCATACTAGTGGGGCCGCGGTAGTCGATGAGTACATCCTATAACTGTTTCTAGTCGAGGGTATATCGAGACAGGGCATCGATACACCAGAGTAGACTAGCGTATACGCATCTTGACCCATATGATGGGCGATGGATGATCCCATATCCATCGGTGTTGGACATCAGAGATGGTGTACGGGTGCTCAGTAGAGACTGGGTACACTGGACGGACTCGCCGAGAACTCCCAGATGGTGATATACCACACGTCAGATGGCAGTTCTTCGGTGACACTGGTACAGGGTAGTCTGTAGACCCGAGATCGTCATAGAGTCTTGTGTGATACCCACTGTACTTTGATTTCCACCTTACCACGTCCAAGAGGGCGTGCAAAACGGTGGCTTTTGGGTACAGTCCCGAATCACATGGAGGCAATGAGCGATAGGAGGGGATTCGTCTCTCCCGGTATAGGGAGTTGATGTTGTGCTGTGTTCGATTGGCTATAACTGGAAGTCCCTGGCCAGGGCTGATATAGGGATTTACTGGTAAGTGTTACTAGTAGTTTCTCGACCCGTTATGAGCCACACATCGACACGAATTATCGGTTACTGGGGTCTGACGTATACCACCCCTAGACTTGATATGCGACATATCAGACGAACAGACCGGACTGTACGGGAGTGTTACTGGTTGGATTCACAGGAGAACGCACAGGCTAGCTTGTTGATCTTCTGATCGCTCAATACCTGGGTGGCTGTTACGTTTAGCTGACCGCTTGCAGCTTGTGGGTGTTTGATATGATCATCACCTGCTACCGGCGTATTGACGATTCTTTAGAGTCCTACACAGAGCTTTCTTGGCTCAGGCGAAACGGAGTAGTGGCGAATATGTGATATGCGCCGGAGCGTGAATAATGCGATATGGGATACCGTATTATATTCTCGCGATATATGGATATGAACCGGGTCATCCGATCAAGTGTTGATTCGATGAATCGGTACATGATATATTAGTCGGTAATATTCGATATAGCCGAATCATCGAATCAAGTGTTGATTCGATGATTTAATGTATAATAATATATATGATATATTGTATTACATTATCTAATATTGGCTCGCTTTATTATTTCATTTTCTCAGTGGATGATACATTGATATATATGCGATATATGTTAATTGTATTATTTTTTTTTGTTGCAAATATATAATATATATGTGATATATATTATTGTGACATGATATGATTAATTGTTAAACATGTTTAAGGGTGATTAATTGAGGTTAAGGTTTGATTAGGGTTGGATGCTTCAAGTTCCTTCTAGAAGCTTTTTTCTTTTGTCATTCTTAAGATATTTAGAATGACACATTCATTTAACCCAACCAAACCCTAACTCTAGTTAACTCTCTACTCATTCTTATCCATTCATCCTTGACCATGGTTTACATATCAATCATATACTTTATTTTCTATTCATCACAAAAGGATTAATTCATATTATCATTATCCATTATCTTCTTCTTCTTCTCTCTTGAAAAAGCTCTCTTGAAAATCCTTAAGTGATGATAAAATATGAGAAAATGATATAAAAAGAAAGCAAAAATACTACTCCCTCATCCTCATCTCATCTAGCCCATGGGATTAGTGTGTTCACTTCTTTAAGAGTGAGAAAGCTTGAGTCGTAGCAACTTCAAGGTAGATCATCGGAGATTTGGAATACGATAAGCTAGAATGGATCGTTCGAGTCGTGGAGCCTCTCATGAGTCCGGGAGACCGTGGATCGCGGCAAAGGGACTTCTACTCGGAGCTTGTGAAGCGAAGGAGCGGACTACAAAGGTTGTAATCCCTCACACTTAGATAAAAGTTATCATCTTGCATGTTAAAACCTAATAATCTAGCAAAGATCCCGGCTTTGGGTTGTTCGGCACGTCTAAAATTTAATCCGGGCATGTTTGATGCCTTTTGAACCTTCACAAGAGTGCCTAGGAACCCTACAGTGGTATCAGAGCCTAGCTAGAGCATTAGGCGATGTGTTTACGAAGTTAAAACTCCGATCGAACCCGAAACGACGAAACTTGACCCCTCTCTGGAAATTTTTTAAATTTTGGGATTTTTCTGAATTAAAAATATGTAAAAAAATCAGCAGGGAATTCTAAGAATTACCATAAAACCCGAGCCCCTAATTCCACTAAACGGCGGCGGAACCGCGGCGAAATCAAGCCTTTCGCGGCGGTTCCGCGGCGGATTGATGAGATCATGACACGTGGATTTTATGGTAATGACCGTAGGTACTTGCTGACTATTCTGGGTATTTTTAATCTGTTCCAGGTGTTTAAAATTCTGGGGTTTGTTTTGTAATAGTAGACTCGATCGGAAATTTTAAATTCGTATTTTTTTCCGGATATTTAGAAACTGTTAAACTATTTGAACGGATATCATTAACTTACTGTTTCCCGGTACGGCAAATTTTCAAGTGTTGAAATTTATTCGGGTTTAAATCTTTCGGAAAATTGTACAAGTTAAGCGGTGGACCCTCTAGAAGACAACAAACCTTAACTCGATTATGTGACCGTCTTGAACTGCCTTTTGAACCTTCGGGTTTGGGGCAGTACGGCGTGCCACATGTGAGGCGTTGGCTTGACCCTTCTACGGCTGGATCACCGGTACTGTGACATATTCTGGGATTATTTGAACCCCGCTCAAGAGTTGAGCAGTTTAGGAAATTTTGGGTGTTTGATTATCTGTTCGAAAAGTTTAATACTGTTTATTTATCTGGAATGTGATACAATATGTGGGATTCATAAAGTTAGGCATGAAATGCGAAGTATGTGATATTTCGGATTTACGATGTCTAAAGTGATTGTGGATTCCAAATATTGTAGTTTTACACTTTCTTTTCTGTGACCGTAAGTGTAATATGTGATATCGCCGGTTTCGTTGCAATATGTCAACGACAATTGGGATGCGCATATTTACTTACGTTGATGATATGAGATATTATGTGTTGCTGTGATATGTTATATTGGATCGTCGCGTTCTGAATAGCCGGGGGTTTTATGTGAGATGAGGGTTTTTATTTTCATTCATGTAAAATTCATTTGTAATGTAATATTCTTTTATTTGGGGCACTTCCAGGTTGCGGTTGCTGTCACCAGTGTATATTATTTACTTTTCCGCATTAGGTAGACCCAAGGAGGGGAGCACAAGTAACCGGGTTCTAGGGTCCAGAGGGAGGCCATCTCGAGGAGTCGAGACCGGGTCTCCTAACCCTAGAATTGGCAGTGTTACTTGCCGCTCTCGTAGGGGTCTTGGGATGTGGGTTTGGCTATTCGTCGCGACCGTGGAATCCGTGTTTTATACAGGCTCGTATTAAAAACACGGACGTCCTAGTATATCCAATATTTCATTTATGTTCTTCTGCTGCAATGTTCCGTGATGAGATCATATTACTGCCTGAGACGAATGCTTATACTATATATATATGTTGATATATAAATATTACTGCTTTCGTTTCTTCTGTGATGCTTAGGAAGCATAAGCTGGTGGGATTTTTATTAATGAGATTAATAAAAGAAAAGAAACCTAAAGATGTAGAATCCAAAACTTTATAAAAAGGGGTAGCTACAGTTTTTCTTTGCACAGTGATATATACGATATATCCTGCACCTTATTCGATGAGGAAAGGACCGAGATCCCTTCACCGGGAGTGACTCCTTTAGCAAAACTGGCAGATGCTACAAAACTCGGTTTGTCTTTTGATTGCTTTTAGTGTTTTGCTTTGCACAGCGGTATATATGATATATCCTGCACCTTATTCGATGAGGAAAGGGCCGACGATCCCTTCACCGGGAGTGACCCCTTTAGCGAAACTAAGAAAAGCCTCAAAAACACTCCTTTTCAAAACTTCACTCGATTCTACGACGATATCAAGTTCATTACGCTCAGGGTTTTCTGAAAAACCTGCGTAGCCCTCCGTCATTTCAGATAAGTAATATTTAGTATTCGTGCTACGGTAGTTTGGCATGCGTCAAGGCGTAGTGTACGGTAGCTGATTATTACTTATCTGCAGCATGAGATGCGATTGGATTAGGGTATTCGTACGGCGTTGTTTGGCATGCGTCAAGGGTCGTACGGGTGGGTTTAATTCAATCACGAAATATACGGGTTGAACTTGACTAGTGGACTATGGGTTGTTTGGCATGCGTCAAGGTCATAGCACACTAGGGGTAAAAGCTTTATCGGGAATTTCAAGTGTTGAAATTTGCAATGAGATTGCATACCTCCTATGAGATAGTTGGATCCTGATACCCACTGCGAGTAAGAGTTACTCCTGGGAGAGTTTTACACAAGACAATTAGCCGATCAAGTAGGTGTCCAGAAAAGTGTTAACGGGGTTACGCCTCTGGGAAAACGAGGTTTACTTTAATTAGGTCCGTGCGATAGCACGGGGAACCTCCCTCAAAGTACCGACACTGATCTGGCTGAAAGATTGACGAAATTGTAGGGTGTAATTAATCCCGGCTAATCCTACCTTTTAGGGTTTTAAGGTAGATTTGATAAAAACAGTGGGAGACATCCTGATTAGATAAGATAATAACTAATCTAATCTTGCAAGAGCATACGCTAAAGTGTTTTCTTCTCTCTCTCTCCAGGTAGCGACCATGTCATGCCATAATCAAGATAATAATATGGATGTATTGACTGAACCCAATTATTGTACTGAGCTAGGGAATGTTGGACCCGTTCTTTCTTATAAGAGTTATAAGACTGAACAGGAAATAGAAGAATATCTGGATTCTCACGCCGTCCAAAAGAACATGCATGCTGATGCATCTTCTTCGGGTGTGTTAGTTATTGAGAACTGTTTCTCAGTTCACCCTACGTCCTGGGTATTAGATACCGGATCAGGATCCCACATATGTAAACAGTTACATGGGCTACGTAAAGGTAGAGAACTGGGAAAAGGTGAACATTCCATTCAAGTAGGGAACGGTGCAAGTATTGTAGCCAAAGCAGTTGGCGAATATCACCTTGTATTACCAAGTCGTAATACACTGATTCTAAATGAGTGCTATTATATACCGAACATGATGTGCAACATTATATCAGTTTCTTTATTGAGTAAAGAGGGATATAATTTTGTAGTACAGGATAATGTTATGAACATATTCCTAGATCAAAAGTTGATTGCATCAGGCTCGTTACATAATGGCATATTCATTCTAAATCAGAATACAGTCCTGAATATACAAAACACACACAAGAGGAAAAGTTCGGATATGAACGAATCCTACTTGTGGCATTGTAGACTTGGTCATATCAATGCGACACGACTGGCTAAGTTACATAGAGATGGTTATTTGAATCCGTTCGAATTATCATCTTATGATACTTGCCATTCATGTCTCAAAGGAAAAATGACCAAAGCTCCGTTTAGTAGACACGGAGAAAGAGTTACCGAACTCTTAGGACTGGTACATAGTGATGTATGCGGTCCCATGTCTACGCATGCCAGGAACGGTTCTTCCTACTTCATTACATTCACTGACGATCTCTCAAGATTCGGATATGTGTTCCTAATGAAACACAAGTCTGAAGCTTTTGAGAAATTCAGGGAATATATACACGAAGTAGAGAACCAAACGGGCAAAAGTATTAAGATTCTTCGATCTGATCGAGGAGGTGAATACTTAAGCAGTGAGTTCCTAGATTATCTAAAAGAGAATGGGATTCTCTCTCAGCTTACTCCCCCTTATACACCACAGCACAACGGTATATCGGAGCGGAGGAATCGCACCCTATTAGATATGGTGCGCTCGATGATGAGTACAGCTGAGTTACCTATTTCTTTTTGGGGGTATGCGCTTGAGACAGCCATAGACCTATTGAATAGAGTTCCTACCAAATCTGTGCCTACCACTCCATATGAGATATGGAAAGGGAAGAGACCACATCTTAATTACATTAAGATATGGGGTTGTCCGGCCTATGTCAAAAGACAAAATCCGGACAAACTCGAGGCAAGATCTGTCTTATGTAAGTTTGTAGGATATCCCAAAAACTCACAAGGGTATATCTTCTACCACCCCGAGGAACAAAAGGTGTTTGTTTCTCGACATGCCACTTTCTTAGAAAAAGGTTTTCTTATGAAACAGAATAGTAGCATTGAGGTAGAACTGGAAGAGGTTCCAGCAGAACAAACTACAACAGATGATTTAGTGGAACCAGAGGATTCAGTAGTACCCGACGAACCCCAGCCTCTCCGCCGATCTAGTAGGGTTTCTCGTCCACCTGAGAGATACTACGGTTTTCTCATTGATGGTGGAAGCGAGGATTGCATCATGGATGATGATGACCCAACTAGTTTCGAGCAGGCCATCACGAGTGGTGACTCTGTGAAATGGCTGGATGCAATGCGATCTGAGATGGAATCCATGTACCCCAATAAAGTATGGATTTTAGAAAATGCTCCTGAAGGGGTAAAACCCATTGGGAGCAAGTGGATTTTTAAAAGGAAATTTGGTGTAGATGGAAAAGTTGAGACTTTCAAAGCTAGACTGGTAGCAAAAGGATTTCGTCAACGACCAGGTGTGGATTATGACGAAACCTTTTCTCCAGTGGCTATGCTTAAGTCTATCCGGATCTTACTTGCCATTGCTGCATACCATGACTACGAAATCTGGCAAATGGATGTTAAGACCGCCTTTCTAAACGGTGATTTAGAAGAGAGCGTGTACATGACTCAGCCAGAGGGCTTCGTAGATAGTGGGAGCAGCGGAAAGGTGTGCAAGCTGTTTAAATCCATTTATGGGTTAAAAGAAGCATCGCGGAGTTGGAACATCTGTTTTGATGTTGTAGTCAAAGAGTTTGACTTCATCAAAAATATAGATGAACCTTGTATCTATAAGAAGGTAGCAGAGGGTAAGGTTGTCTTCCTCGTATTGTACATGGATGACATACTCTTGATAGGAAATGATATTCCTATGCTGCAATCAGTCAAGCTCTTCTTATCACAGAGATTCTCAATGAAAGATCTAGGTGATGCCTCCTGTATATTGGGAATCATGATCTATAGAGATAGATCTAAACGGATACTGGGATTGTCCCAATCCAGGTACATTGACACCATACTAAAGAGGTTTAGTATGGAAGAATCCAAGCGTGGGAACCAACCCACGATCTCTGGACTCACTCTCTCCAAAGAGATGTCTCCCAAGACTGATTTGGAGAGAGCTCGCATGCAAGGGATACCCTATGCTTCGGCAGTAGGCTCTATCATGTATGCGATGCTATGTACCAGACCCGATGTTGCATACTCACTAAGTGTAGTGAGTCGGTATCAAGCAGATCCTGGAGAGAGTCATTGGACAGCCGTGAAGAACATTCTCAAGTACTTACGAAGGACTAAGGAGATGTTCTTGGTGTATGGTAACGGAGAACTCCAGGTGGAGTCCTTTACCGATTCCAGCTTCCAAAGTGATAAGGACGACTCTAAGTCGCATTCGGGTTTTGTCTTTACCCTCAATGGAGGGGCGGTATGTTGGAAGAGTTCCAAACAGGATACCGTTGCAGACTCAACGATGGAGGCTGAATACATCGCTGCCAACGATGCTGCCAAAGAAGCTGTCTGGATCAAGAAGTTCATTAGTGAACTTGGTATGGTTCCATCCATTGAGCATCCAATACCTCTGTATTGTGATAACAATGGAGCTGTGGCTTTAGCCAAGGAACCCAGGTCCCATCAAAAGTCCAGACATATTCTGAGGCGGTATCACCTGATCAGGGAGATAGTTGATCGCCGGGAGATCGAGGTCAGGAGAGTAGATACGAAGGACAACACTGCGGATCCATTCACGAAGGCTATTCCCCAGATACAGTTTGAGAGATTATTCGGGATGCTAGGTATGAGATACTACAGCAGCTGGCCTTAGTGCAAGTGGGAGATTGTTAGTTATGTATATGCCCTAGAGGCCATTGTTGTACATATGATGTATATTATAATGGATGCTTGGTTATATATAGAGATGACTTTCTTGCTCGTCATGATAGTATGCTATTTGGTTTCACTTTATCTTAACATGTTGACTTGTATTGGTTTACTGTTTTACTCTCACATGTTGATAAAGCCCTTAGGATCTGTACTCGACTACTGGGACTATGATGAGATCATACTAGTGGGGCCGCGGTAGTCGATGAGTACATCCTATAACTGTTCCTAGTCGAGGGTATATCGAGACAGGGCATCGATACACCAGAGTAGACTAGCGTATACGCATCTTGACCCATATGATGGGCGATGGATGATCTCATATCCATCGGTGTTGGACATCAGAGATGGTGTACGGGTGCTCAGTAGAGACTGGGTACACTGGACGGACTCGCCGAGAACTCCCAGATGGTGATATACCACACGTCAGATGGCAGTTCTCCGGTGACACTGGTACAGGGTAGTCTGTAGACCCGAGATCGTCATAGAGTCTTGTGTGATACCCACTGTGCTTTGATTTCCACCTTACCACGTCCAAGAGGGCGTGCAAAACGGTGGCTTTTGGGTACAGTCCCGAATCACATGGAGGCAATGAGCGATAGGAGGGGATTCGTCTCTCCCGGTATAGGGAGTTGATGTTGTGCTGTGTTCGATTGGCTATAACTGGAAGTCCCTCGCCAGGGATGATATAGAGATTTACTGGTAAGTGTTACTAGTAGTTTCTCGACCCGTTATGAGCCACACATCGACACGACTTATCGGTTACTGGGGTCTGACGTATACCACCCCTAGACTTGATATGCGACATATCAGACGAACAGACCGGACTGTACGGGAGTGTTACTGGTTGGATTCACAGGAGAACGCACAGGCTAGCTTGTTGATCTTCTGATCGCTCAATACCTGGGTGGCTGTTACGTTTAGCTGACTGCTTGCAGCTTGTGGGTGTTTGATATGATCATCACCTGCTACCGGCGTATTGACGATTCTTTAGAGTCCTACACAGAGCTTTCTTGGCTCAGGCGAAACGGAGTAGTGGCGCATATGTGATATGCGCAGGAGTGTGAATAATGCGTTATGGGATACCGTATTATATTCTCGCGATATATGGATATGAACCGGGTCATCGGATCAAGTGTTGATTCGATGAATCGGTACATGATATATTAGTCGGTAATATTCGATATAGCCGAATCGTCGAATCAAGTGTTGATTCGATGATTTAATGTATAATAATATATATGATATATTGTATTACATTATCTAATATTGGCTCGCTTTATTATTTCATTTTCTCAGTGGATGATACATTGATATATATGCGATATATGTTAATTGTATTATTTTCTTTTGTTGCAAATATATAATATATATGTGATATATATTATTGTGACATGATATGATTAATTGTTAAACATGTTTAAGGATGATTAATTGAGGTTAAGGTTTGATTAGGGTTGGATGCTTCAACTTCCTTCTAGAAGCTTTCTTCTTTTGTCATTCTTAAGATATTTAGAATGACACATTCATTTAACCCAACCAAACCCTAACTCTAGTTAACTCTCTACTCATTCTTATCCATTCATCCTTGACTATGGTTTACATATCAATCATATACTTTATTTTCTATTCATCACAAAAGGATTAATTCATATTATCATTATCCATTATCTTCTTCTTCTTCTCTCTTGAAGAAGCTCTCTTGAAAATCCTTAAGTGATGATAAAATATGAGAAAATGATATAAAAAGAAAGCAAAAATACTACTCCCTCATCCTCATCTCATCTAGCCCATGGGATTAGCGTGTTCACTTCTTTAAGAGTGAGAAAGCTTGAGTCTTAGCAACTTCAAGATAGATCATCGGAGATTTGGAATACGACAAGCTAGAATGGATCGTTCGAGTCGTGGAGCCTCTCATGAGTCCGGGAGACCGTGGATCACGACAAAGGGACTTCTACTCGGAGCTTGTGAAGCGAAGGAGCGGACTACAAAGGTTGTAATCCCTCACACTTAGATAAAAGTTATCATCTTGCATGTTAAACCCTAATAATCTAGCAAAGATCCCAGCTTTGGGTTGTTCGGCACGTCTAAAATTTAATCCGGGCATGTTTGATGCCTTTTGAACCTTCACAAGAGTGCCTAGGAACCCTACAATGGCCAATCGAGCATAACGCAACATCAACTCCCAATACCGGGAGAGACGAATCCCCTCCTATCGCTCATTGCCTCCATGTGACTCGGGACTGTACTAAAAAACCGCCGTTTTGCACAATCTCTTGACCATAGTATGGTGTAAATCAAAGCATAGTAGGAATCATACAAGACTCTATGGCGATCTCGGGTCAACAGAGTAACCTATACCAGTGTCACCAGGGAACTGCTATCTGACGATAGGTACAATACCATCTAGGAGTTCTCGGCAAGTCCGTTCAGTGTAACAAGTCTCCACTGAGCACCCGTATACCATCTTTGATGTCAAACACCAATAGATGTGGGATCATTCATCGCCCATCATATGGGCCAAGATGCGTATATGCTAGTCTACTATGGAGTATCGATGCTCTGTCTCGATACTCCTATGATTAGGAACAATTGAAGGGTGTACTTGTGGACTACCCTTTGCCTCACTAGTATGATCTCCATCATAGTCCTGGTAGTCAAGTACACAACCTAAGGGCTTTGTCAACATGTGAGAGCAAGATATCATCACGTATATAAGTCAACATGTTAAGACAAAGTGCAACCAGATAGCATACTATCATGTCGAGCGAGAAAGTCCTCCCTATATATGTTTAAGCATCCACTACAATATACATCCCATATACAGTAATGGCCTCTAGGGCAAACATATAATTAACAATCTCCCACTTGCACTAAGGTGTAGCGTTTTGAAAATCGTTTCGGTGAAATTTCGAAAAATCGGTAAAATAAAGGGGTTTTCTGTAAAAAGTCAAAAAACAAATATCTTATTATAAAAATTAAATATACATATTCAAGCTATGTAATTGCTATTATTTGGTGTTTATTGAGCCGCTGGTGAAATTTCAAATTTTCTGAAAAAAATATTATTTTATTATTATTTTAAGCCGTCACTAATACATTTAATTAGGGAAAATTACAAATTGGAATGAGTTGAAACAAATTTTGTGCATCATAAAACTTTAAATAAAAATTTATCATGTGGTTTTTGGAACGAAATCATTTGCCAAAACGGTTTAGAAATTATTGAAGAAAAAAGGCTTTTTTTAGCGTAAATGGATGTTTGGGGTATTGTATTTATCATTTTTCATCACCCCACACCCGTGCCCACACCCACACACCCCCACTTACTTCTCCCCTTAGCTAAATTCAGCAGCCCCCATTTTTTTCCCCACTTGAATTTCAAAGGAAAAGAAATGAAAGAAAAGAAAAGAAAATGGATAAATTAGTTAGACTTTTGACCTTGAATTGACTTTGACTTTCTCCCCATTTTTCTCCACCTCCCTCTCTCTCCTCCCCCACTCATTTTCTGGCCAAAATCTGAACCCCAACAGCCCTTCATTCTTCATCTCCTTCTCTTTAATAGATTTCTTCAAAAAATGCTTGAAAAATCCACAAAAAATCAAGCAAAAATCCAAATCAAAATCCACCTCCTACCCATTTTTCCTCATCTCCTTTAGCATGGATCTTGGTGCAAGGATTTCAAAATGGAGGTCTAGAATTCAAGTTTGATCATGGTTTGTGAGGTATAACTTTTGACCCATTATTCATTTTTTTGATTTAAATTCCTTAATGAAGCTAATTAGGTGTTAAATTGTGGGTTTAATTGAATGTTTGGAAATTCAATTGGGAATTTTGAATTGAAGCTAGGGTTTGAATTAAATTAGGTTCTTTATCATTAGCTTATGATTGTAATGAGGGGATTAACATGTAATTGAATGCAAAATCTAATTTGGTTACTAGTTGCTAATTTGTTAGTTTCAAAATGGTGATAATTATGCTAAATTGCTAACTAGGTTTTAGAAATTAAATAAAAACGTGGGATTAAAATCTAGTTAGGATTTTTAGCACATCATTAAGGATTCCATGAGTGGTTTAACCATTTAATATATGCAAAACCAAGTTTAATTGTAAAATTGTGAATTTTACAATAAAAAGTGTTAAAATTGATATTTTTGCAATCTAGGATTTTGGAAATTATGCAAATTTATGTGATTAAATTATGGAAATGGTTTTTATGACTTATTTAAGTTATTTAATAAGTATTATGGCCGCTAGAATTGTTTAAACATCGAGTTTTGCACTAAAACGGGTAATTTTGCTTGCTAGTTTTTCGGAAAAACGGCTTTTAAAGTGAATTTGGGGTTTTTGTGAGTTTTAACCTAGTTTATATTAAAATTAGTATGCGGGAATGTGCAAATGAGTGTGATTGGATTTTTCTCGATGGTTTGACGTTTGTACATCGACATCGAGGGTTGGTTTGACTATTCTTGCATGCGTAGGCGATAGGTTTGGACCTATGCGTGATACGCGTGCCGATTTGATTTTCGTATGCCGTTTCGATTTCGAATTTAGTTTTAATGCGATACGGTGCGTTATGATATGTAGGTATCCCATGTAGACTTCAAGACGACCAGCAAGCGCGTGGCGACGTCGGCACCGGCGAGCGAGAACCAGGTGAGTAGATTTATATCTACGGGGAGAAGTCGGGTGGATGGCGTATAGCACCCCCGCAGTTCATGGTGATGTATACGGACACGTATACACATATATATATATATATATATATTGGTTATATATTGTTTGAGTTATTGATGATAAATATGGATATTTGGTGTTCTTGGATGATTGAGTGTCGCGAAACCCTAAAGTAGCGGTCGCACCACACTTGCACACACCCACCCATACTTGCATACTTTCTTCTTTCTTTTGTGCTTATTCGGGAATATATAGTTATGTGTTCACATAGGTATGGGACTGTGTGTTCACATACGGATTTGAAGATAGTACTTGGGATTTATGATGAGTCGATGAGATTTGATTTGAGGCCGTGAGATCGGTGATATAACGGGGTTCGTATTTGAGATACGACATGACGTTGTAGCGGGTCCTTGACGTAGTTTTTACACATGTGCATGCATACTTAGGCGATATCAGTATTGTACTAGACGTAGATCAGTACCAGATCATAATATTGATAAAGAGGATACCAGGTGAATAGTATGATGAATGTGATTTTGACCCGTACCCAGAATTGGAGGATGCCGTACGACGGATTTACGTACGAGCTATATCTTGATGATTGATCCGCACTCTTGACTTGGGATGTCTGATTATAGATATGGTATCGGATATGATATTATTGAGGCGGGATCACCGACTAATATATATACAGGTATGTATATGTATCGACTCAGACGTTAGGCGGTTTCCTTACCTGTAGTCCAGCTTGTTAGCTTAGCCCTTTAGCTTAGTTTAGTTGTTAGATTAGATTCGATTCTTACCTATTTCAAAGCTTACGAATCATGCGTATTTTAAAAGACAGGTCAAGGGATTCTACGGATATTTCAAAAAACGTATCTTTTCTTAAAAACACCGTAGCCCCTATTTTCAAAACCCCATGATTCGTGTTATTTCAAAAGGCACCATTTGTAGGACTTATATTAGATTAGTGCAGATTAGTTATAGTTGCGTCTAGTATTCAGCTCCCGCTCATTTTTACTGTTCGCTCCGCATCGCATACTTATATTATAATTTCTTATTGCATTATTAATATCATGCTATTAGGACACCAGCACCATTACCGATGACGCGTATATACCACGTACACTTACTTGCCGACTCACACACATCTTCATCGGTAATTGACATGTCACGAACACTTTAGAAAATACTATTTCATTTGACATAGGTTGTTAGCTAATAGTTTAGACATGATATTAGTGTACTTGCCTTATATGCTAGTTAGACATTGTAGTTATTGCCTACTACTTCATGCATGTTATTATTCACTGTTGTGTCGCATTCATGGATTCTCATGCCTATATTCACTGTTTACATGCTATTGATGACTTGGATTCGAATTTCATGAGATTTCTTGGATTTGGAGGAAAACCGCAAAAACATAAATAAACCTTTTCTCCCTTTTAAAATAAAAAGTGCGGTTTTCCCATGATGTATGAGTCGTCCACCATGAGTTTGCTGATGGATTTCGAGACCCGATTCGAGGAGTGGAGGAACCGTTTCGGGTACATGGTGGGCCCGGTATGGTACCCCGGGGCAAGAGGAATATGGTGTTGACGTTGAGCCTGGCTAGGGAGCACTACCTACCGGTGATATTACCCGACACGTCGGATATCCGGAGGATACCGTCGTGGTCTTGAGATGGATGGTAGGGGCCGGTCTGGACTGACGGCGCCCTAGATATTGAGATTGAGACATTGATATTTCGAGACATTGAGATTTATGTTTTGTGTCGATGCTAGACACTGTTGATACTGATTTCATTTATGATACCTCAGTTTAAAAATACAAAGGAAATCTCACTAATTTATGAAAACAGTTCTTCATTTACATGTATTCTGTTTTCATGCATTCATACCTCATTCATATGATATATTGCTACCTGAGGCACTGACACGGGCACATGAGATTACAATCGGGTTAGATATTTACCCTAGCCTTGTTATAGGCTACGTGTTATTCCTATATTTGAGGACATATTATGATCATTGACCTAGGATTGCGTTATTTATGCGATTTCTGTGTGTAGATGTTTTTCTATTCACGAGTTGGCAACTCACCCCCGTTGTGCCCCAGTTTCTTGCAGGTTTTGCAGTACAGGTTTCATTACGGCTTTGCGGGCTCAGTTTCATTCGGGTGACTTGCTAGTAGGTGGGTTTTTCTTGTATCGTACCCATCATATTACCTTGTATAATATTATTCAGTTGTATCTAGTAAATTCCATCAACCAAACATGTATTTATTGAGATAGAGACCAGTGTTGTTTATTCTTTCGACCTTAGAGTCACTCGTTATATATTTGGTGGTTTTGAGTTTCCTTTTGAGTTTTGATCCTCGCCGTTGGCGTTGTATATTATATTGCTTGTGTGGTTGTGACCGTCGATTGACGAAGAGCTAGCTCCCGCTTGGGGATGCCTTTTTCTTGATTTCGTATACTATTCATGTTGTATCCCGTTTGGGGGCCAGTATTTACAAAGGAGACTCTGCCGAAATTTTCAGTAAATTTTTGATGTTTTTAAAAACCGCATAATTCGGCTTATGCTATTGAAACTACTTGCTTTAAATTGGTTTTTCCTGCACTCTACTATTTTTTTTGGTTTGGATTTCTGGGTTTTCGGTTTACTTAGATTACGTACGCCTCGAGACGTTCGTAGTTTAAGTGCCGGTCATGTTCCATACTTTCGGATCGTGACAAAGTTGGTATCAGAGCGTTAGGTTTTACCTTCGGAGCGTAGGATGACCCTTGGTTGATGGAATAGGTGACTAAAGTAGAGTGACGTACCGTTGGTATGTTCCGCGGCATATTTACGATACGCTACTCCACTTATGAAGCCTTAGGATGTACATTTCCTTGTTCAGTATGATATTCCTTCCTGATCTAGCCTCATCGGTACCAGTTTGGTTTTGCTACTACGGTTACGGGCAGGGAGAGCTACGGCTAGAGTTGCGGTTAGCACAAGCTCGTCACGAACGAGGACTGACCAGGGCGAAATTCCGGCGACACACGATTGCAGAGATGTATCTTTTTACTGTGTTTCTGCGCCACGAGCGATTGGCGGATCGCCTTTATGAGGTTACTCAGAGGTGCTGATCGACACTAGAGGATTGAGCCAATGATAGAGGCCAGCCAGATTTTGATGACCGTTGGTGTGTTGCTTACTCCTGCTGATTGAGGCACCGTTCAGCATGCAAGCGAGTGAGCCAGTTGTTGCTGCGAGCGACGAGATATCGCCCCATATATTGGAGCTATTGCAGTACAGATTGTACTAAGAGATGATAGAAGGTCGCTAGTCACCCGAGGATGAATGACTAGGACATGTGGTTCGTTCGCCTACCCGATGAGAGGTCATCAGATAGATTGATTCCAGCTAGAAACGACTTCACGCAGAGACGTGAGGGTCGACAGAGACGATCGAATGTCGGAAACCTATTATTCCAAGTTTAAAGTAGTCGGAAAGACATGCAGGCAATTCTATGGTCCCTCTAGAAGAATGAAACCCTAACTCGACTTAATGACCGTGTGAAAGCCTTTGAACCTTCGGGTTTGCGGCAGTTCTACGGCGCCATTTATGAGGCTTGGGTTTACCCTTCTACGGCTGGACCACCGATGCTGTGGTATGTATTCGATACTATTAAACTGTACCAAGATGTTGAGCTCTTGGGGGATTATGAGGTTTTGACGAATCGATCGAATGGTTCGACTTAATTCGGATGCTAGGTGGTGAGATGCATTTCTTGGGAGACTCCCGATACGAGGATAGCCGTTGGAGCTCAGTCCATGTAGCCATGATGAGACGATTCCGAAGCAGTCGACATTAGAGAAAGTGGAGTAAAGAGGTCCGTACAAGATCTGGATAAGACGACGTTCCACTCCGCCGACATCAGAGATGCGATACGCATGCCGAGGAAGAGTACTGGATATACCTTCCAGAAGGAGTCGCGATGGGTATGCAGCCGTTCTGGAGCAAGATGCAGATATAGGAAAGGACGATGACTTCCGGACAGTTGGCAGAGGCGAGACATGGAAGAGACCATGAGCAGGATTCCTTCCAGGACACTGCTGCAATGATACTTGCACCCAGAATCAGATGTGTCACGTATATTCAGAGAGCCAGAGGCCGACGCCAGTAATACGCTGTCTTACGAGTGGTCGCGATGATTGACCAAGAGATGACCAGAGAAGTGCCAGAACGGAATCGTCCCCGTTAGCACACCTGACAGGCCGATGAGCCGATGGACCGAAAGATTGGTAATTCACAGTGAAGACCTTGACCCAGGAGTGGTCATTATTACGCACACCAGCAGGCCAGAATTCATGATCATCGACGAGACGTCCCACTAGTGACCGTGACAGTTGGCCGAGATTCTTAGAGGATGCGCTTGAGCAGTACTATTCCGCCATTATTGATTACGATGTTTTGGGTGATTTATTCGTATGATTTGATTTTGATGATTGAGGATTTACGATCTTTGCACAGTGTTGCACTTGATATCGTTTTCGTGCTTTAGTTTCACATGTTTGTGATTTTACGGTTTTAAACAGTTGAGTTGGTTTTGTGCGTATGCATGCACACGATTTCGTTCCTACACTCGGTATAGTTTATATATGCTTGCAGTGCAGTGATACGCCTTTTGTGTACTTAGATGCACTGGACTTCGATTTCGATTGTGATACTCGATATTTGTTTTGTGCACCTTGTGCACCTGATTGATTTTGCGCACGTTCGGCGCTTGATATTGGATTTCATGATTTCGTGCACGATGGATGCACCTGATTTGGATTTTCGCGCATGTTGGGCGCATGTTTTGAAGGGTGATTTTGGTGCACACCCGAGGCACTAAATCGAGATTTTTTTCGTGCATGTCAGATGCACTTGATTTTGCTGTCAGGCACACATGTTGCCTACGACAGATGTTTCGTGCACACCCGATGCACTTAGATATTGTTTCTGTGCGCATGTATGGCACATTCATGGATTTTGATTTCCGTACGCACCAGACGCACGTAGTATTCATGTGCATATTTTGGGATTGATTTCTTATAGAGCAGTACGTTTTTATGATATTGCTATATGTTTTCGTACTGAGCAGGACTAGTCAGAGGACAGTACCTGAATATATTTTGCATGCATTGATAGTTATTGAAGGGATTTCCAAAAAGCGAGCTATAGCCTCAGTATTTACCTACGTGTCCGATATGACACGAAATGTTTAAAACAAGGAGACCCTTCTAAATTGTTTCCAAAACGGCGGAACGTACATTTCAAACAAAGGTATATATGTATATAGCTATTTTCTTATGATAGACGTCCGCCACTGTACAGTGTTATACGCGTTGCACAGCGACTTAAGAGATTTGGCATGCATTTCCTTCAGATACTTACAGATATAGATTCGATATTTACATGTATAGTTTCGAGTTATATCATATTGGTTTGATTTGGATTTGGCATTGATGTCTTCTCCATGACTCCGATGATTGCGGGATGCTTGACGGAGTATTGATTTGAGTTATATACTCATTTTTTTTTCAAGCGCATGCACTGCGCTACGATTTGTTTTATGTATTTACAGTTTCGGAGCCCCGACGACTTGATGGTTTTTCTTAGATGTTTTAGTATTTGGGAAAGTTTAAATTTAAATTCGGGGACCGAATTTCTTTAAAGGGGGAAGATTGTAGCGTTTTGAAAATCGTTTCGGTGAAATTTCGAAAAATCGGTAAAATAAAGGGGTTTTCTGTAAAAAGTCAAAATACAAATATCTTATTATAAAAATTAAATATACATATTCTAGCTGTGTAATTGCTATTATTTGGTGTTTATTGAGCCGCTGGTGAAATTTCAAATTTTCTGAAAAAAATATTATTTTATTATTATTTTAAGCTGTCACTAATACATTTAATTAGGGAAAATTACAAATTGGAATGAGTTGAAACAAATTTTGTGCATCATAAAACTTTAAATAAAAATTTATCATGTGGTTTTTGGAACGAAATCATTTGCCAAAACGGTTTAGAAATTATTGAAAAAAAAAGGCTTTTTTTAGCGTAAATGGATGTTTGGGGTATTGTATTTATCATTTTTCATCACCCCACACCCGTGCCCACACCCACACACCCCCACTTACTTCTCCCTTTAGCTAAATTCAGCAGCCCCCATTTTTTTCCCCACTTGAATTTCAAAGGAAAAGAAATGAAAGAAAAGAAAAGAAAATGGATAAATTAGTTAGACTTTTGACCTTGAATTGACTTTGACTTTCTCCCCATTTTTCTCCACCTCCCTCTCTCTCCTCCCCCACTCATTTTCTGGCCAAAATCTGAACCCCAACAGCCCTTCATTCTTCATCTCCTTCTCTTTAAAAGAGTTCTTCAAAAAATGCTTGAAAAATCCACAAAAAATCAAGCAAAAATCCAAATCAAAATCCACCTCCTACCCATTTTCCCTCATCTCCTTTAGCATGGATCTTGGTGTAAGGATTTCAAAATGGAGGTCTAGAATTCAAGTTTGATCATGGTTTGTGAGGTATAACTTTTGACCCATTATTCATTTTTTTGATTTAAATTCCTTAATGAAGCTAATTAGGTGTTAAATTGTGGGTTTAATTGAATGTTTGGAAATTCAATTGGGAATTTTGAATTGAAGCTAGGGTTTGAATTAAATTAGGTTCTTTATCATTAGCTTATGATTGTAATGAGGGGATTAACATGTAATTGAATGCAAAATCTAATTTGGTTACTAGTTGCTAATTTGTTAGTTTCAAAATGGTGATAAGTATGCTAAATTGCTAACTAGGTTTTAGAAATTAAATAAAAACGTGGGATTAAAATCTAGTTAGGATTTTTAGCACATCATTAAGGTTTCCATGAGTGGTTTAACCATTTAATATATGCAAAACCAAGTTTAATTGTAAAATTGTGAATTTTACAATAAAAAGTGTTAAAATTGATATTTTTGCAATCTAGGATTTTGGAAATTATGCAAATTTATGTGATTAAATTATGGAAATGGTTTTTATGACTTATTTAAGTTATTTAATAAGTATTATGGCCGCTAGAATTGTTTAAACATCGAGTTTTGCACTAAAACGGGTAATTTTGCTTGCTAGTTTTTCGGAAAAACGGCTTTTAAAGTGAATTTGGGGTTTTTGTGAGTTTTAACCTAGTTTATATTAAAATTAGTATGCGGGAATGTGCAAATGAGTGTGATTGGATTTTTCTCGATGGTTTGACGTTTGTACATCGACATCGAGGGTTGGTTTGATTATTCTTGCATGCGTAGGCGATAGGTTTGGACCTATGCGTGATACGCGTGCCGATTTGATTTTCGTATGCCGTTTCGATTTCGAATTTAGTTTTAATGCGATACGGTGCGTTATGATATGTAGGTATCCCATGTAGACTTCAAGACGACCAGCAAGCGCGTGGCGACGTCGGCACCGGCGAGCGAGAACCAGGTGAGTAGATTTATATCTACGGGGAGAAGTCGGGTGGATGGCGTATAGCACCCCCGCAGTTCATGGTGACGTATACGGACACGTATACACATATATATATATATATATATTGGTTATATATTGTTTGAGTTATTGATGATAAATATGGATATTTGGTGTTCTTGGATGATTGAGTGTCGCGAAACCCTAGAGTAGCGGTCGCACCACACTTGCACACACCCACCCATACTTGCATACTTTCTTCTTTCTTTTGTGCTTATTCGGGAATATATAGTTATGTGTTCACATAGGTATGGGACTGTGTGTTCACATACGGATTTGAAGATAGTACTTGGGATTTATGATGAGTCGATGAGATTTGATTTGAGGCCGTGAGATCGGTGATATAACGGGGTTCGTATTTGAGATACGACATGACGTTGTAGCGGGTCCTTGACGTAGTTTTTACACACGTGCATGCATACTTAGGCGATATCAGTATTGTACTAGACGTAGATCAGTACCAAATCATAATATTGATAAAGAGGATACCAGGTGAATAGTATGATGAATGTGATTTTGACCCGTACCCAGAATTGGAGGATGCCGTACGACGGATTTACGTACGAGCTATATCTTGATGATTGATCCGCACTCTTGACTTGGGATGTCTGATTATAGATATGGTATCGGATATGATATTATTGAGGCGGGATCACCGACTAATATATATACAGGTATGTATATGTATCGACTCAGACGTTAGGCGGTTTCCTTACCTGTAGTCCAGCTTGTTAGCTTAGCCCTTTAGCTTAGTTTAGTTGTTAGATTAGATTCGATTCTTACCTATTTCAAAGCTTACGAATCATGCGTATTTTAAAAGACAGGTCAAGGGATTCTACGGATATTTCAAAAAACGTATCTTTTCTTAAAAACACCGTAGCCCCTATTTTCAAAACCCCATGATTCGTGTTATTTCAAAAGGCACCATTTGTAGGATTTATATTAGATTAGTGCAGATTAGTTATAGTTGCGTCTAGTATTCAGCTCCCGCTCATTTTTACTGTTCGCTCCGCATCGCATACTTATATTATAATTTCTTATTGCATTATTAATATCATGCTATTAGGACACCAGCACCATTACCGATGACGCGTATATACCACGTACACTTACTTGCCGGCTCACACACATCTTCATCGGTAATTGACATGTCATGAACACTTTAGAAAATACTATTTCATTTGACATAGGTTGTTAGCTAATAGTTTAGACATGATATTAGTGTACTTGCCTTATATGCTAGTTAGACATTGTAGTTATTGCCTACTACTTCATGCATGTTATTATTCACTGTTGTGTCGCATTCATGGATTCTCATGCCTATATTCACTGTTTACATGCTATTGATGACTTGGATTCGGATTTCATGAGATTTCTTGGATTTGGAGGAAAACCGCAAAAACATAAATAAACCTTTTCTCCCTTTTAAAATAAAAAGTGCGGTTTTCCCATGATGTATGAGTCGTCCACCATGAGTTTGCTGATGGATTTCGAGACCCGATTCGAGGAGTGGAGGAACCGTTTCGGGTACATGGTGGGCCCGGTATGGTACCCCGGGGCAAGAGGAATGTGGTGTTGACGTTGAGCCTGGCTAGGGAGCACTACCTACCGGTGATATTACCCGACACGTCGGATATCCGGAGGATACCGTCGTGGTCTTGAGATGGATGGTAGGGGCCGGTCTGGACTGACGGCGCCCTAGATATTGAGATTGAGACATTGATATTTCGAGACATTGAGATTTATGTTTTGTGTCGATGCTAGACACTGTTGATACTGATTTCATTTATGATACCTCAGTTTAAAAATACAAAGAAAATCTCACTAATTTATGAAAACAGTTCTTCATTTACATGTATTCTGTTTTCATGCATTCATACCTCATTCATATGATATATTGCTACCTGAGGCACTGACACGGGCACATGAGATTACACTCGGGTTAGATATTTACCCTAGCCTTGTTATAGGCTACGTGTTATTCCTATATTTGAGGACATATTATGATCATTGACCTAGGATTGCGTTATTTATGCGATTTCTGTGTGTAGATGTTTTTCTATTCACGAGTTGGCAACTCACCCCCGTTGTGCCCCAGTTTCTTGCAGGTTTTGCAGTACAGGTTTCATTACGGCTTTGCGGGCTCAGTTTCATTCGGGTGACTTGCTAGTAGGTGGGTTTTTCTTGTATCGTACCCATCATATTACCTTGTATAATATTATTCAGTTGTATCTAGTAAATTCCATCAACCAAACATGTATTTATTGAGATAGAGACCAGTGTTGTTTATTCTTTCGACCTTAGAGTCGCTCGTTATATATTTGGTGGTTTTGAGTTTCCTTTTGAGTTTTGATCCTCGCCGTTGGCGTTGTATATTATATTGCTTGTGTGGTTGTGACCGTCGATTGACGAAGAACTAGCTCCCGCTTGGGGATGCCTTTTTCTTGATTTCGTATACTATTCATGTTGTATCCCGTTTGGGGGCCAGTATTTACAAAGGAGACTCTGCCGAAATTTTCAGTAAATTTTTGATGTTTTTAAAAACCGCATAATTCGGCTTATGCTATTGAAACTACTTGCTTTAAGTTGGTTTTTCCTGCACTCTACTATTTTTTTTGGTTTGGATTTCTGGGTTTTCGGTTTACTTAGATTACGTACGCCTCGAGACGTTCGTAGTTTAAGTGCCGGTCATGTTCCATACTTTCGGATCGTGACAAAGTTGGTATCAGAGCGTTAGGTTTTACCTTCGGAGCGTAGGATGACCCTTGGTTGATGGAATAGGTGACTAAAGTAGAGTGACGTACCGTTGGTATGTTCCGCGGCATATTTACGATACGCTACTCCACTTATGAAGCCTTAGGATGTACATTTCCTTGTTCAGTATTATATTCCTTCCTGATCTAGCCTCATCGGTACCAGTTTGGTTTTGCTACTATGGTTACGGGCAGGGAGAGCTACGGCTAGAGTTGCGGTCAGCACAAGCTCGTCACGAACGAGGACTGACCAGGGCGAAATTCCGGTGACACACGATTGCAGAGATGTATCTTTTTACTGTGTTTCTGCGCCACGAGCGATTGGCGGATCGCCTTTATGAGGTTACTCAGAGGTGCTGATCGACACTAGAGGATTGAGCCAATGATAGAGGCCAGCCAGATTTTGATGACCGTTGGTGTGTTGCTTACTCCTGATGATTGAGGCACCGTTCAGCATGCAGACGAGTGAGCCAGTTGTTGCTGCGAGCGACGAGATATCGCCCCATATATTGGAGCTATTGCAGTACATATTGTACTAAGAGATGATAGAAGGTCGCTAGTCACCCGAGGATGAATGACTAGGACATGTGGTTCGTTCGCCTACCCGATGAGAGGTCATCAGATAGATTGATTCCAGCTAGAAACGACTTCACGCAGAGACGTGAGGGTCGACAGAGACGATCGAATGTCGGAAACCTATTATTCCAAGTTTAAAGTAGTCGGAAAGACATGCAGGCAATTCTATGGTCCCTCTAGAAGAATGAAACCCTAACTCGACTTAATGACCGTGTGAAAGCCTTTGAACCTTCGGGTTTGCGGCAGTTCTACGACGCCATTTGTGAGGCTTGGGTTTGCCCTTCTACGGCTGGACCACCGATGCTGTGGTATGTATTCGATACTATTAAACTGTACCAAGATGTTGAGCTCTTGGGGGATTATGAGGTTTTGACGAATCGATCGAATGGTTCGACTTAATTCGGATGCTAGGTGGTGAGATGCATTTCTTGGGAGACTCCCGATACGAGGATAGCCGTTGGAGCTCAGTCCATGTAGCCATGATGAGACGATTCCGAAGCAGTCGACATTAGAGAAAGTGGAGTAAAGAGGTCCGTACAAGATCTGGATAAGACGACGTTCCACTCCGCCGACATCAGAGATGCGATACGCATGCCGAGGAAGAGTACTGGATATACCTTCCAGAAGGAGTCGCGATGGGTATGCAGCCGTTCTGGAGCAAGATGCAGATATAGGAAAGGACGATGACTTCCGGACAGTTGGCAGAGGCGAGACATGGAAGCGACCATGAGCAGGATTCCTTCCAGGACACTGCTGCAATGATACTTGCACCCAGAATCAGATGTGTCACGTATATTCAGAGAGCCAGAGGACGACGCCAGTAATACGCTGTCTTACGAGTGGTCGCGATGATTGACCAAGAGATGACCAGAGAAGTGCCAGAACGGAATCGTCCCCGTTAGCACACCTGACAGGCCGATGAGCCGATGGACCGAAAGATTGGTAATTCACAGTGAAGACCTTGACCCAGGAGTGGTCATTGTTACGCACACCAGCAGGCCAGAATTCATGATCATCGACGAGACGTCCCACTAGTGACCGTGACAGTTGGCCGAGATTCTTAGAGGATGCACTTGAGCAGTACTATTCCGCCATTATTGATTACGATGTTTTGGGTGATTTATTCGTATGATTTGATTTTGATGATTGAGGATTTACGATCTTTGCACAGTGTTGCACTTGATATCGTTTTCGTGCTTTAGTTTCACATGTTTGTGATTTTACGGTTTTAAACAGTTGAGTTGGTTTTGTGCGTATGCATGCACACGATTTCGTTCCTACACTCGGTATAGTTTATATATGCTTGCAGTGCAGTGATACGCCTTTTGTGTACTTAGATGCACTGGACTTCGATTTCGATTGTGATACTCGATATTTGTTTTGTGCACCTTGTGCACCTGATTGATTTTGCGCACGTTCGGCGCTTGATATTGGATTTCATGATTTCGTGCACGATGGATGCACCTGATTTGGATTTTCGCGCATGTTGGGCGCATGTTTTGAAGGGTGATTTTGGTGCACACCCAAGGCACTAAATCGAGATTTTTTTCGTGCATGTCAGATGCACTTGATTTTGCTGTCAGGCACACATGTTGCCTACGACAGATGTTTCGTGCACACCCGATGCACTTAGATATTGTTTCTGTGCACATGTATGGCACATTCATGGATTTTGATTTCCGTACGCACCAGACGCACGTAGTATTTATGTGCATATTTTGGGATTGATTTCTTATAGAGCAGTACGTTTTTATGATATTGCTATATGTTTTCGTACTGAGCAGGACTAATCAGAGGACAGTACCTGAATATATTTTGCATGCATTGATAGTTATTGAAGGGATTTCCAAAAAGCGAGCTATAGCCTCAGTATTTACCTACGTGTCTGATATGACACGAAATGTTTAAAACAAGGAGACCCTTCTAAATTGTTTCCAAAACGGCAGAACGTACATTTCAAACAAAGGTATATATGTATATAGCTATTTTCTTATGATAGACGTCCGCCACTGTACAGTGTTATACGCGTTGCACAGCGACTTAAGAGATTTGGCATGCATTTCCTCAAGATACTTACAGATATAGATTCGATGTTTACATGTATAGTTTCGAGTTATATCATATTGGTTTGATTTGGATTTGGCATTGATGTCTTATCCATGACTCCGATGATTGCGGGATGCTTGACGGAGTATTGATTTGAGTTATATACTCATTTTTTTTTCAAGCGCATGCACTGCGCTACGATTTGTTTTATGTATTTACAGTTTCGGAGCCCCGACGACTTGATGGTTTTTCTTAGATGTTTTAGTATTTGGGGAAGTTTAAATTTAAATTCGGGGACCGAATTTCTTTAAGGGGGGAAGATTGTAGCGTTTTGAAAATCGTTTCGGTGAAATTTCGAAAAATCGGTAAAATAAAGGGGTTTTCTGTAAAAAGTCAAAATACAAATATCTTATTATAAAAATTAAATATACATATTCTAGCTATGTAATTGCTATTATTTGGTGTTTATTGAGCCGCTGGTGAAATTTCAAATTTTCTGAAAAAAATATTATTTTATTATTATTTTAAGCCGTCACTAATACATTTAATTAGGGAAAATTACAAATTGGAATGAGTTGAAACAAATTTTGTGCATCATAAAACTTTAAATAAAAATTTATCATGTGGTTTTTGGAACGAAATCATTTACCAAAACGGTTTAGAAATTATTGAAGAAAAAAGGCTTTTTTTAGCGTAAATGGATGTTTGGGGTATTGTATTTATCATTTTTCATCACCCCACACCCGTGCCCACACCCACACACCCCCACTTACTTCTCCCCTTAGCTAAATTCAGCAGCCCCCATTTTTTTCCCCACTTGAATTTCAAAGGAAAAGAAATGAAAGAAAAGAAAAGAAAATGGATAAATTAGTTAGACTTTTGACCTTGAATTGACTTTGACTTTCTCCCCATTTTTCTACACCTCCCTCTCTCTCCTCCCCCACTCATTTTCTGGCCAAAATCTGAACCCCAACAGCCCTTCATTCTTCATCTCCTTCTCTTTAAAAGAGTTCTTAAAAAAATGCTTGAAAAATCCACAAAAAATCAAGCAAAAATCCAAATCAAAATCCACCTCCTACCCATTTTCCCTCATCTCCTTCAGCATGGATCTTGGTGCAAGGATTTCAAAATGGAGGTCTAGAATTCAAGTTTGATCATGGTTTGTGAGGTATAACTTTTGACCCATTATTCATTTTTTTGATTTAAATTCCTTAATGAAGCTAATTAGGTGTTAAATTGTGGGTTTAATTGAATGTTTGGAAATTCAATTGGGAATTTTGAATTGAAGCTAGGGTTTGAATTAAATTAGGTTCTTTATCATTAGCTTATGATTGTAATGAGGGGATTAACATGTAATTGAATGCAAAATCTAATTTGGTTACTAGTTGCTAATTTGTTAGTTTCAAAATGGTGATAATTATGCTAAATTGCTAACTAGGTTTTAGAAATTAAATAAAAACGTGGGATTAAAATCTAGTTAGGATTTTTAGCACATCATTAAGGTTTCCATGAGTGGTTTAACCATTTAATATATGCAAAACCAAGTTTAATTGTAAAATTGTGAATTTTACAATAAAAAGTGTTAAAATTGATATTTTTGCAATCTAGGATTTTGGAAATTATGCAAATTTATGTGATTAAATTATGGAAATGGTTTTTATGACTTATTTAAGTTATTTAATAAGTATTATGGCCGCTAGAATTGTTTAAACATCGAGTTTTGCACTAAAACGGGTAATTTTGCTTGCTAGTTTTTCGGAAAAACGGCTTTTAAAGTGAATTTGGGGTTTTTGTGAGTTTTAACCTAGTTTATATTAAAATTAGTGTGCGGGAATGTGCAAATGAGTGTGATTGGATTTTTCTCGATGGTTTGACGTTTGTACATCGACATCGAGGGTTGGTTTGACTATTCTTGCATGCGTAGGCGATAGGTTTGGACCTATGCGTGATACGCGTGCCGATTTGATTTTCGTATGCCGTTTCGATTTCGAATTTAGTTTTAATGCGATACGGTGCGTTATGATATGTAGGTATCCCATGTAGACTTCAAGACGACCAGCAAGCGCGTGGCGACGTCGGCACCGGCGAGCGAGGACCAGGTGAGTAGATTTATATCTACGGGGAGAAGTCGGGTGGATGGCGTATAGCACCCCCGCAGTTCATGGTGATGTATACGGACAGGTATACACACATATATATATATATTGGTTATATATTGTTTGAGTTATTGATGATAAATATGGATATTTGGTGTTCTTGGATGATTGAGTGTCGCGAAACCCTAGAGTAGCGGTCGCACCACACTTGCACACACCCACCCATACTTGCATACTTTCTTCTTTCTTTTGTGCTTATTCGGGAATATATAGTTATGTGTTCACATAGGTATGGGACTGTGTGTTCACATACGGATTTGAGGATAGTACTTGGGATTTATGATGAGTCGATGAGATTTGATTTGAGGCCGTGAGATTGGTGATATAGCGGGGTTCGTATTTGAGATACGACATGACGTTGTAGCGGGTCCTTGACGTAGTTTTTACACACGTGCATGCATACTTAGGCGATATCAGTATTGTACTAGACGTAGATCAGTACCAGATCATAATATTGATAAAGAGGATACCAGGTGAATAGTATGATGAATGTGATTTTGACCCGTACCCAGAATTGGAGGATGCCGTACGACGGATTTACGTACGAGCTATATCTTGATGATTGATCCGCACTCTTGACTTGGGATGTCTGATTATAGATATGGTATCGGATATGATATTATTGAGGCGGGATCACCGACTAATATATATACAGGTATGTATATGTATCGACTCAGACGTTAGGCGGTTTCCTTACCTGTAGTCCAGCTTGTTAGCTTAGCCCTTTAGCTTAGTTTAGTTGTTAGATTAGATTCGATTCTTACCTATTTCAAAGCTTACGAATCATGCGTATTTTAAAAGACAGGTCAAGGGATTCTACGGATATTTCAAAAAACGTATCTTTTCTTAAAAACACCGTAGCCCCTATTTTCAAAACCCCATGATTCGTGTTATTTCAAAAGGCACCATTTGTAGGACTTATATTAGATTAGTGCAGATTAGTTATAGTTGCGTCTAGTATTCAGCTCCCGCTCATTTTTACTGTTCGCTACGCATCGCATACTTATATTATAATTTCTTATTGCATTATTAATATCATGCTATTAGGACACCAGCACCATTACCGATGACGCGTATATACCACGTACACTTACTTGCCGGCTCACACACATCTTCATCGGTAATTGACATGTCACGAACACTTTAGAAAATACTATTTCATTTGACATAGGTTGTTAGCTAATAGTTTAGACATGATATTAGTGTACTTGCCTTATATGCTAGTTAGACATTGTAGTTATTACCTACTACTTCATGCATGTTATTATTCACTGTTGTGTCGCATTCATGGATTCTCATGCCTATATTCACTGTTTACATGCTATTGATGACTTGGATTCGGATTTCATGAGATTTCTTGGATTTGGAGGAAAACCGCAAAAACATAAATAAACCTTTTCTCCCTTTTAAAATAAAAAGTGCGGTTTTCCCATGATGTATGAGTCGTCCACCATGAGTTTGCTGATGGATTTCGAGACCCGATTCGAGGAGTGGAGGAACCGTTTCGGGTACATGGTGGGCCCGGTATGGTACCCCGGGGCAAGAGGAATGTGGTGTTGACGTTGAGCCTGGCTGGGGAGCACTACCTACCGGTGATATTACCCGACACGTCGGATATCCGGAGGATACCGTCGTGGTCTTGAGATGGATGGTAGGGGCCGGTCTGGACTGACGGCGCCCTAGATATTGAGATTGAGACATTGATATTTCGAGACATTGAGTTTATGTTTTGTGTCGATGCTAGACACTGTTGATACTGATTTCATTTATGATACCAAAGTTTAAAAATACAAAGGAAATCTCACTAATTTATGAAAACAGTTCTTCATTTACATGTATTCTGTTTTCATGCATTCATACCTCATTCATATGATATATTGCTACCTGAGGCACTGACACGGGCACATGAGATTACACTCGGGTTAGATATTTACCCTAGCCTTGTTATAGGCTACGTGTTATTCCTATATTTGAGGACATATTATGATCATTGACCTAGGATTGCGTTATTTATGCGATTTCTGTGCGTAGATGTTTTTCTATTCACGAGTTGGCAACTCACCCCCGTTGTGCCCCAGTTTCTTGCAGGTTTTGCAGTACAGGTTTCATTACGGCTTTGCGGGCTCAGTTTCATTCGGGTGACTTGCTAGTAGGTGGGTTTTTCTTGTATCGTACCCATCATATTACCTTGTATAATATTATTCAGTTGTATCTAGTAAATTCCATCAACCAAACATGTATTTATTGAGATAGAGACCAGTGTTGTTTATTCTTTCGACCTTAGAGTCGCTCGTTATATATTTGGTGGTTTTGAGTTTCCTTTTGAGTTTTGATCCTCGCCGTTGGCGTTGTATATTATATTGCTTGTGTGGTTGTGACCGTCGATTGACGAAGAGCTAGCTCCCGCTTGGGGATGCCTTTTTCTTGATTTCGTATACTATTCATGTTGTATCCCGTTTGGGGGCCAGTATTTACAAAGGAGACTCTGCCGAAATTTTCAGTAAATTTTTGATGTTTTTAAAAACCGCATAATTCGGCTTATGCTATTGAAACTACTTGCTTTAAGTTGGTTTTTCCTACACTCTACTATTTTTTTTGGTTTGGATTTCTGGGTTTTCGGTTTACTTAGATTACGTACGCCACGAGACGTTCGTAGTTTAAGTGCCGGTCATGTTCCATACTTTCGGATCGTGACATAAGGCCATCTATTGTAGTATCCGATACCAAACAATATAGCAGTGGTTGTAGTATCCCATACTCAACCATCCCAAAATCTCTCAATCAGTATTTGGGAAAGCAGGCCTTGGTGAGTGGATCCGCCGTGTTTTTCATCGTGTCAACTCTCCTGACCTCGATCCGTTGGAGATCAACCGTCTTCCTGATCAGGTGATACTTGCCTCAGAATATGTCTGGATCGATGATGGGACAGGTGTTCCTAGGCTAAAGCCACAACTCCATTGTAGTCACAATAACAATTATTGGACGCTCAATGGTAGGAACCTTGTGCATGTTAGTTATGTATATGCCCTAGAGGCCATTATTGTACATATGATGTATATTATGATGGATGCTTGGATATTTACAAAGAGGACTTTCTTGCTCGTCATGATAGTATGCTATTTGGTTTAACTTTATCCTAACATGTTGACTTGTACTGGTTTACTGTCTTTCTCTCACATGTTGATAAAGCCCTTAGGATCTGTACTTGACTACTGCGACTATGATGAGATCATACTAGTGGGGCCACGGTAGTCGATGAGTACATCCTATAACTGTTCCTAGTCGAGGGTGTATCGAGACAGGGCATCGATACACCAGAGTAGACTAGCGTATACGCATCTTGACCCATATGATGGGCGATGGATGATCCCATATCCATCGGTGTTTGACATCAGAGATGGTGTACGGGTGCTCAGTGGAGACTGGGTACACTGGACGGACTCGCCGAGAACTCCCAGATGGTGATATACCACACGTCAGATGGCAGTTCTCCGGTGACACTGGTACAGGGTAGTCTGTAGACCCGAGATCGTCATAGAGTCTTGTGTGATTCCCAATGTGCTTTGATTTCCACCTTACCACGTCCAAGATGGCATGCAAAACGGTGGATTTTGGGTGCAGTCCCGAATCACATGGAGGCAATGAGCGATAGGAGGGGATTCGTCTCTCCCGGTATAGGGAGTTGATGTTGTGCTATGTTCGATTGGCTATAACTGGAAGTCCCTGGCCAGGGCTGATATAGAGATATACTGGTAAGTGTTACCAGTAGTTTCTCGACCTGTTATGAGCCTCACATCGACACGACTTATCGGTTACTGGGGTTTGACGTATACCACCTCTAGACTTGATATACGACATATCAGACGAACAGACCGGACTGTACGGGAGTGTAATTGATTGGATTCACAGGAGAACGTACATGCTAGCTTGTTGATCTTCTGATCGCTCAATACCTGGGTGGCTGTTACGTTTAGCTGACCGCTTGTAGCTTGTGGGTGTTTGATATGATCATCACCTGCTACCGGCGTATTGACGATTTTTTAGAGTCCTACACAGAGGTTTCTTGGCTCAGGCAAAATGGAGTAGAGGCACATATGTGATATGTGCAGGACCAAGGATAATGCGATATGAGATACCGTATTATATTCTCGCGATATTTAGATATGAACCAGGAGATCAGATCAAGTGTTGATTCGATGAATCGGTACGTGATATATTAGTCGGTTATATTCGATATAGCCGGATTGTCGGATCAAGTGTTGATTTGATGATTTAATGTATAATAATATATGTGATATATTACATTCAATTATCTAATATTGGCTCGCTTTATTATTTCATTTTCTCACCGGATAATACATTGATATATATGCGATATATGTTAATTGTATTATTTTCTTTTGTTACAAATATAATATATATGTGATATATATTATAGTAACATGATATGATTAATAATGAAACATGTTTAGTGATGATAAAAAGAGATTAGGGTTTGATTAGGGTTAGCTTCTTCTTCCACCATCTAGAAGGAATTCCTTTTGTCTTGGTTAGGATATTATGGTTGATATTTATCCATGACTCATTCTTTAACCTAACCAAACCCTAGCTCTAGTTTATTCTCTACAAAGGTTATCCTTATCATCCTTGACCATGGTTCCATGATCAATCATATATTCACTTCTACTATTCATCACAAAAAGAATTAACTCTTTTTCATTCATCTTCTTCTCACTTTAGCTTTGAGAAAGCTTACTAGTTATTTCTTTTGTGATGATTTCTTGTGAGAAAATGATATAAAAAGAAAGCATAAATACTACTCCATCATCCTCATCTAATCTAGCCCATTAGATTAGGGTGTTCACCTTATTAGAGTGAGAGAGCTTGAGTTATTGCAACTTCGACATAGATCATCGGAGAAAAGGAATACGACAAGCTATCATGGATCGTTCGAGTCGTGGAGCTTCTCTTGAGTCTGGGAGATCGTGAATCGCGGCGAAGGGACTTCTACTCAGATCTTATGAAGCAAAGGAGCGGACTACAAAGGTTGTAATCCCTCACACTTAGTAGTAAAGATGTTTACTTGCATGTTAAACCCTAATAATTTAGCAAAGATCCCGGCTTTGGATTGTTCGGCACGTCTAAAATTTTATTCGGGCATGTTTGATGCCTTATGAACCTTCACAAGAGTGCCTTGGAACCCTACAGTGGTATCAGAGCCTAGCTAGAGCATTAGGCGACGTGTATACGAAGTTAAAACTCCGATCGAACCCGATACGACGAAAATGAACCTATCTCCGGATATTTTTTAAAAACTGGGATTTTTCTGAATTAAAAATACCTAAAAAATCAGCAGGGAAAAATAAGAATTTTGGTGAAAAATGACAGTATAATACCTACAAACCGCCGCAGAACCGCGGCCGTACCGCGCTTGGGCCGCGGATCCGCGGCAGTAAAAAGGAATTATGCTCTCAATTTTGCACAGTAATACTTGTTTCTGTAATTGCTATTTTCTGGGTATTTTTAAACTGACTCAAGTGTTGAGTATATTGGGGTTTATTTTGTAATCGTTGATTCGATCGGAAAATTTAAATTCGTTTTTTTCCGGATATTTAGAAACTGTTAAAATGTTCGAACGGATATCATTAACTCACTTTTTCCCTGCATGTAAAAATTTCAAGTGTTGAATTCTTATCGGGTTTAAATCTTTCGGAAAAATGTGCAAGTAATACGGTGGACCCTATAGAAGACAACAAACCTTAACTCGACTATGTGACCGTCTTGAACTGTCTCTAAACCTTAGGGTTTGGGGCAGTACGGCGTGCCACATGTGAGGCGTTGGCTTGACCCTTCTACGGCTGGATCACCGATACTGTGACATATTCTAGGATTATTTGAACTCCGCTCAAGTGTTGAGCTATTTAGGAAATTTTGGGTATTTGATTATCTGTTCGGAAAGTTTAATACTGTCTATTTATCTGGAATGTGATACAATATCTGGAATTCATAGAGTTAGGCATGAAATGCGAAATATGTGATATTTCGGATTTACGATGTCTAAAGTGATTGTGGATTCCAAATATTATAGTTTTACAATTTCTTTTCTGTGACCGTAAGTGTAGTATGTAGTTGTATTGCCGGTTTTCGTTGCTATACATCTACGACGATCGGTGTATGCATATTTACTTACGTTGATGATATGTGATATTATGTGTTGTTGTGATATGTTATATTGGATCGTCGTGTTCTGAATAGCCGGGGGTTTTATGTGAGATGAGGGTTTTTATTTTCATTCATGTAAAATTCATTTGTATGTAATATTCTTTTATTGGGGCACTTCCGGGATGAGGTTGATGTCACCATTGTATATTATTTACTTTTCCGCATTAGGTAGACCCAAGGAGGGGAGCACAAGTAACCGGGTTCTAGGGTCCAGTAGGAGGCCATCTCGAGGAGTCGAGACCGGGTCTCCTAACCCTAGAATTGGCAGTGCTACTTTCCTCTCTCGTAGGGGTCTAGGGATGTGGGTTTGGCTATTCGTCGCGACTGTGGAATCCGTGTTTTATACAGGCTCGTATTGAAAACAGGGACGTCCTAGTATATCCAATATTTCATATATGTTCTTCTGCTGCAATGTTATGTGATGAGATCATATTACTGCCTGAGACGAATGCTTATACTATATATATATGCTGATATATAAATATTACTGCTTTCGTTTCTTCTGTGATGCTTAGGAAGCATAAGCTGATGGGATTTTATTAATAAGATTAATAAAAAGAAAAGAAACCTAAAAGATGTTGTAGAATTAAAATTTTATAAAAAAGGGTAGCTACAATTTTGCTTTGCATAGCGGTATATATGATATACCCTGCACCTTATTTGATGAGGAAAGAGCCAAGATCCCTTCACCGGGAGTGACCTCTTTAGCGAAACTGGCAGATGCTACAAACACGCGGTTTAGTTTTTGACAGCTTATATAGTTCATTCTTTGCACAGTGATATATGTGATATATCCTGCACCTTATTCGATAGGGAAAGAGCCGAGATCCCTTCACCGGGAGTGAACTCTTTAGCGAAACTAGAAAAGCCTTAAAAACACTCCTTTTCAAAAACACTCGATTCTACCACGATATCAAGTTCATTACGCTCAGGGTTTTTTCTGCAAAACCTGCGTAGCCCTCCGTCATTTCAGATAGAGACTAGTTAGTATTCGTGCTGCGTTTGTTGACCTTAGTCAAGGCATGGTGTACGGTAGCTAATTAGTATTTATCTGCTAAAACATGAGATGTGATTGAGTTAGGGTAGTCGTACGACTTTGTTGACCTTAGCCAAGAGTCGTATGGGTGGGTTTAATTCAATTAGGAAATGACGGGTTGAACTTGACTAGCACTTATGATTTGTTGACCTTAGCCAAGGTCATAAGTTGCTAGGGGTAAAAGCATTATCGGGAATTTCAAGTGTTGAAATTTGCAATGAGATTGCATACCTCCTATGAGATAGTTAGATCCCGATACCCACTGCGAGTAAGAGTTACTCCTGGGAGAGTTTTACACAGGACAATTAGCTGATCAAGTAGGTGTCTAGAAAAGTGTTAACGGGGTTATGCCTCTGGGAAAACGAGGTTTACTTTAATTAGGTCCGTGCGAAAGCATGGGGAACCTCCCTCAAGTACCGACACTGATCTGGCTGAAAGATTGACGAAATTGTAGGGTGTAATTAATCCCGGCAAATCTTACCTTTTAAGGTTTGAAGGAAGATTTGATAAAAACAGTGGGAGACATCCTGATTAGATAAGATAATAACCAATCTAATCTTGCAAGAGCATACGCTAAAGTATTTTCTTCTCTCTCTCTCCAGGTAGCGACCATGTCAGGCCATAATCAAGATAATAATATGGATGTATTGACTGAACCCGCTTATTATACTGAGCAGGGGAACGTTGGACCCGTTCTTTCTTATAAGAGTTATAAGACTGAACAGGAAACAGGAGAATATCTGGATTCTCACGCCGCCCAAAAGAACATGCATGTTGATGCATCTTCTTCAGGTGTGTTAGTTATTGAGAACTGTTTCTTAGTTCACCCTACGTCCTGGGTATTGGATACCGGATCAGGAGCCCATATATGTAAATTGTTATATGGGCTACGTAAAGGTAGAGAACTGGGAAAAGGTGATCATTCCGTTCAAGTAGGGAACGGTGCAAGTATTGCAGCCAAAGCAGTTGGCGAATATCACCTAGTATTACCAAGTCGTAATACACTGATTCTGAATGAGTGCTATTATATACCGAACATGATATGCAACATTATATCAGTTTCTTTATTAAGTAAAGAAGGATATAATTTTGTAGTAAAGGATAATGTTATGAACATATTCCTAGATCAAAAGTTGATTGCATCAGGCTCGTTACATAATGGCATATTCATTCTAAATCAAAATACAGTCCTCAATATAAAAAACACACACAAGAGGAAGAGTTTAGAAATGAACGAATCCTTCTTGTGGCATTGTAGACTTGGTCATATCAATGCGACACAACTGGCTAAGTTACATAAGGATGGATATTTGAATCAGTTCGAATTATCATCTTATGATACTTGCCATTCATGTCTCAAAGGAAAAATGACCAAAGTTCCGTTTAGTGGACACGGAGAAAGAGTTACCAAACTCTTAGGACTGGTACATAGTGATGTATGCGATCCCATGTCTACGCATGCCAGGAACGGTTCTTCCTACTTCATTACATTCACTGACGATCTCTTAAGATTCGGATATATGTTCCTGATGAAACACAAGTCTGAAGCTTTTGAGAAATTCAGAGAATATAAGCACGAAGTAGAGAACCAAACATGCAAAAGTATTAAGATTCTTTGATCTGATCGAGGAGGTGAATACTTAAGCAATGAGTTCCTAGATTATCTAAAAGAGAATGGGATTCTCTCTCAGCTTACTCCTCCTTATACACCACAGTACAACGGTGTATCGGAGCGAAGGAATCGCACCTTATTAGATATGGTGCGCTCTATGATGAGTACAGCTGAGTTGCCTATTTCCTTCTGGGGGTATGCGCTGGAGACAGCCATATACCTATTGAATAGAGTTCCAACTAAATCTGTGCCTAACACTCCATATGAGATATGGAATAGGAAGAGACTATCTATTAAAAGAGTTAAGATATGGGGTTGTCCGGCCTATGTTAAAAAGCAAAATCCGGACAAACTCGAGGCACAATCAGTTCTTTGTAAGTTTGTAGGATATCCAAGCAATTCGTATGGATATCTATTCTACCACAGCGAACAACAAAAGGTGTTTGTTGCTCAACATGCCACCTTTTTAGAAAAGGAATTTCTTGCAAAAGAAATTAGTGGAGATGAGGTAGAGCAGGAAGAGGTTCCAACAGCATAAACTACAACTGAAGATTTAATGGAACCAGAGGATTCAGTAGTACCCGACGAACCCCAGCCTCTCCGCCGATCTAGCAGGGTTTCTCATCCACTTGAGAGATACTACGGTTTTCTCATTGATGGTGAAAGTGAGGATTGCATCATGGAAGATGATGACCCGATTAGTTTCGAGCAGGCCATCACGAGTGGTGACTCTGTGAAGTGGCTGGATGCAATGCGATCTGAGATGGAATCCATGTACACCAACAAAGTATGGACATTGGAAAATGCTCCTGAAGGGGTAAAACCCATTGGGAGCAAGTGGATCTTTAAAAAGAAATTTGGTGTAGATGGAAAAGTTGAGACTTTCAAAACTAGACATGTAGCAAAGGGTTTTCATCAACGACCAGGTGTGGATTATGACAAAACCTTTTCTCCAGTGGCTATGCTTAAGTCCATCCGGATCTTACTTGCCATTGCTGCATACCATGACTACGAAATATGGCAAATGGATGTTAAGACCGCCTTTCTAAACGGTGATTTAGAAAAGTGCGTGTACATGACTCAGCCAGAGGGCTTCGTAGACAGTGGGAGCAGCGGAAAGGTGTGCAAGCTGCTTAAATCCATTTATGGGTTAAAGCAAGCATCGCGGAGTTGGAACATCTGTTTTGATGTTGTAGTCAAAGAGTTTGACTTCATCAAAAATATAGATGAACCTTGTATCTATAAGAAGGTAGCATAGAGTAAGGTTGTCTTCCTCGTATTGTATGTGGATGACATACTCTTGATAGGAAATGATATTCCTATGCTGCAATCAGTCAAGCTCTTCTTATCATAAAGATTCTCGATGAAAGATCTAGGTGATACCTCCTGCATATTGGGAATCATGATCTATAGAGATAGATCTAAACGGATACTGGGATTGTCCCAATCTAGGTACATTGACACCATACTAAAGAGGTTTAGTATGGAAGAACCCAAGCGTGGGAACCAACCCACGATCTCTGGACTCACTCTCTCCAAAGAGATGTCTCCCAAGACTGATTTGGAGAGAGCTCGCATGCAAGGGACACCCTATGCTTCGGCAGTAGGCTCTATCATGTATGCGATGCTATGTACCAGACCCGATGTAGCATATGTTAGTGTATATGCCCTAAAGGCCATTACTATATCATACTAGTTTGTATATTACTTAATGGAAGCTTGGGATATTCACCTTGTGTATACAATCTTGCTCAAAATAGTAGTATGCTACTTGGTTTGTTTCTACTTCAATGTGTACATGTGTTTATTTTAGTATATCGCCTATACACATTAGTGGAGCCCTTAGGATCTTTGCTTGATTACCAGCGTTGTGATGGCAGTCACACTAGTGGGGCTGGGTAATCTATAAGCACATCCTTATGCAGGTCCCTGGTCGCAGGACTATCGAGACAGGGCATCGATACTCCGGAGTAGACTAGCGCATGCGCTTCTCATCCCAGTATGGGAGACGGTCTGTCCCACAGCCGTCGGTACGTCGTACTTGAGATAGTATGCGGGTGCTCGTTGGGTTACGAGTACACTGGACAGGACTCGTCAGGAACTTACTAGTTGGTATTATGCCTATCGTCAGTTATCAGTTCCCAGGTGACATGAGTACAGCTTAGTCCGCTGACTTGACACTGTCACTTCGCCTCGAGTGTGTTCCCACTGTACTTTGATTACTACCCTACCACGGCTCAAAGGAGTCGTGCAAACAGGTGGTAGTTGGGTGCAGTCCCGAAGCACTTGGAGGCAGTGACGGTTAGACAGGCTTCGTCTTTCCCGGTATTGGGGGTTGACATCGCGCTGTGTCTAGGAGAGCCATTACACGAGTAGTCCCTGGCCAGGGCAAACGAGATATACCGGTAGGCTTCCAGTGTTATCTCAGGGTGTTTTGGGCCTCACTCCGACACGACTTGTACAGCTATTGGGGGACTGACGTTTACCGCCCCTAAGCCCGCCATGCGATGTATCAGACGAACAGACCGGACTGTACGGAGAATGTCACATTCAGACTCAGTAGGAGTTCAGATGGGTTTCGCCTCGTCAGTCTTCTTGTCGGCATCTACCTGGGGACCGTTACGCACAGCTAGTGCCGCTTGCGGTCTGTGGTTAAACCCACTGCTAGCGTAGTGTCGAGTCTTTAGAGTCCCACACAGAAAGCTATTCTCCTTTAGGCAAAAGAGTAGAGGTCGCATGGTTTTGCGACAGGTCGCATGGTTTTGCGACAGGGTTCGGTCACATCCGTGCACTTGTGCACGCACAGTGTCCGGACAGTTCACACTAGCGGGCTTTGGTTTAAGCCAGATCCTAGTGTACCTTTTGGGATTGGTTTTATCCAGTATGCATTCGTGTTCCTCGGAACACGGATGCGGGTGTGTATGCACAGTTGACGGAGAGACAGAGGATTCTCATTTGGGTTGTTGACCGTTGACAGTTGACTATTGACTTTTTCCTCAACCCTAATGAGAATATGATATGTGATTAACAATTATATTAATTAAGTATTATGGTGACATGGTTGTTGAGGGATTGACTTTGTTGACTTGTTGACTTTTGTTGACTTATTGACTTTGTTGACCGGTTGACTAGGCTTGACTAGTTGACCATCATGATAACTATAGCTATCATTTCATGGCAAAGACTTTTGCTTGCTTGCTCTCTTGTGCAAAATGAGTGCATGAAATGATATGGCTATGGTTGCTTAAACCATCACATAATACTTGATTGATACGAGGTGTTATGATTGTTTTGGATTATGAGAGCCAAATGAGAAAAGTCTTCTCTCATATTCTTTCATGCTCATTCTCTCTCTTGTTCTTGAGCTCTCATCTCCTCCTCTTGCTCTCCCTCTCTTGACTCTATGGTTCACTTGTCTCATGAGTTGAGAACCAAGAACCATAGATAAAATCCCATACAAACTCTTCTCTACACACTCTAGTTCACAAGGTTTAGCAAACCGAGTGAACTAGTTTCTTCAAAGTTCGAAGAAGGAGCCAAAGGTTGAAGCTTTCAGGTGGATCTATCTTCGGCGCAAGGAGACGACGGGGAGAAGCCGATTCGGACGACCATCGAAGCTTGAAGACGAAGGAGTTCGAGAAAAAGAAAGGTATAACCCCCTAACCGAGTAGTTAGCAACTCGTAGTTAGGTTGTTAGTTAGATGTATAACAAAGATCCGGGTTTTAAGTCCATGTTACCACCTCTAAGAAAATCGTTTTTTATCAAATTCTGCTTGCCCGAAAGTACCGGGAGAGGTAGCATGGACTTACAGCATACTCACTAAGTGTAGTGAGTCGGTATCAAGCAGATCCTAGAGAGAGTCACTGGACAGCTATGAAGAACATTCTCAAGTACTTACGAAGGACTAGAGACATGTTCTTGGTGTATGGTAACGGAGAACTCCGGGTGGAGTCCTTTACCGATTCCAGCTTCCAAAGTGATAAGGACGACTCTAAGTCGCACTCGGGATTTGTCTTTTCCCTCAATGGAGGGGCGGTATGTTGGAAGAGTTCCAAACAGGATACCGTTGCAAACTCGACGATGGAGGCTGAATACATCGCTGCCAACGATGCTGCCAAAGAGGCTGTCTGGATGAAGAAGTTCATCACTGAACTTGGTGTGGTTCCATCCATTGAACATCCAATACCTCTGTATTGCGATAACAATGGAGCTGTGGCTTTGGCCAAGGAACCCAGGTCCCATCAGAAGTCCAGACATATTCTGAGGCGGTATCACCTGATCAGGGAGATAGTTGATCGCCGGGAGATTGAGGTCAGGAGAGTAGAGACGAACGACAACACTGCGGATCCACTCACGAAGGCCATTCTCCAGATACAGTTTGAGAGATTATTCGGGATGCTAGGTATGAGATACTACAGCTGCTGGCCTTAGTGCAAGTAGGAGATTGTTAGTTATGTATATGCCCTAGAGGCCATTGTTGTACATATGATGTATATTATGATGGATGCTTGGATATATATATAGAAGACTTTCTTGCTCGTCATGATAGTATGCTATTTGGTTTAACTTTATCATAACATGTTGACTTGTACTGATTTACTGTCTTTCTCTCACATGTTGATAAAGCCCTTATGACCTGTACTCGACTACTGAGACTATGATGAGATCATACTAGTGGGGCCACGGTAGTCGATGAGTACATCCTATAACTGTTCCTAGTCGAGGGTGTATCGAGCCAGGGCATCGATACACCAGAGTAGACCAGCGTATATGCATCTTGACCCATATGATGGGCGATGGATGATCCAATATCCATCGGTGTTTGACATCAGAGATGGTGTACGGGTGCTCAGTGGAGACTGGGTACACTGGACGGACTCCTCGAGAACTCCCAGATGGTGATATATCACACGTCAGATGGCAGTTCTCCGGTGACACTGGTACAGGGTAGTCTGTAGACCCGAGATCGTCATAGAGTCTTGTGTGATTCCCACTGTGCTTTGATTTGCACCTTACCACGTCCAAGAGGGCGTGCAAAACGGTGGCTTTTGGGTGCAGTCCCGAATCACATGGAGGCAATGAACGATAGGAGGGGATTCGTCTCTCCCAGTATAGGGAGTTGATGTTGTGATGTGTTCGATTGGCTATAACTGGAAGTCCCTGGCCAGGGCTGATATAGAGATATACTGGTAAGTGTTACCAGTGGTTTCACGACCTGTTATGAGCCTCACATCGATACGACTTATTGGTTACTGGGGTCTGACGTATACCACCCTAGACTTGATATGCGACATATCAGACGAACAGACCGGACTGTACGGGAGTGTTACTGATTGGATTCACAGGAGAACGTACAGGCTAGCTTGCTGATCTTCTGATCGCTCAATACCTGGGTGGGTGTTACGTTTAGCTGACCGCTTGTAGCCTGTGGGTGTTTGATATAATCATCACCTGCTACCGGCGTATTGACGATTCTTTAGAGTCCTACAAAGAGGTTTCTTGGCTCAGGCAAAACGGTGTAGAGGCATATATGTGATATGTGCAGGACCGAGGATAATGCGATATAAGATACCATATTATATTCTCGCGATATTTAGATATGAACCGGGACATCGGATCAAGTGTTGATTCGATGAATCGATACGTGATATATTAGTCGGTTATATTCGATATAGCCGAATTGTCGGATCAAGTGTTGATTCGATGATTTAATGTATAATAATATATATATATGATATATTGTATTACATTATCTAATATTGGCTTGCTTTATTATTTCATTTTCTCACCAGATAATACATTGATATATATGCGATATATGTTAATTGTATTATTTTCTTTTGTTACAAATATAATATATATGTGATATATATTATAGTAACATGATATGATTAATAATGAAACATGTTTAGTGATGATAAAAAGAGATTGGGGTTTGATTAGGGTTAGCTTCTTCTTGCACAATCTAGAAGGAATTCCTTTTGTCTTGGTTAAGATATTATGGTTGATATTTATCCATGACTCATTCTTTAACCTAACCAAACCCTAGCTCTAGTTTATTCTCTACAAAGGTTATCCTTATCATCCTTGACCATGGTTCCATGATCAATCATATATTCACTTCTACTATTCATCATAAAAAGAATTAGCTCTTTTTCATTCATCTTCTTCACTCTTTAGCTTTGAGAAAGCTTACTAGTTATTTCTTTTGTGATGATTTCTTGTGAGAAAATGATATAAAAAGAAAGTATAAATACTACTCCACCATCCTCATCTAATCTAGCCCATTAGATTAGGGTGTTCACCTCATTAGAGTGAGAGAGCTTGAGTTATTGCAACTTCAACATAGATCATCGGAGAAAAGGAATACGACAAGCTATCATGGATCGTTCGAGTTGTGGAGCTTCTCTTGAGTCCGGGAGATCGTGGATCGCGGCGAAGGGACTTCTACTCGGAGCTTATGAACTGAAGGAGCGGACTACAAAGGTTGTAATCCCTCACACTTAGTAGTAAAGATGTTTACTTGCATGTTAAACCCTAATAATCTAGCAAAGATCCCGGCTTTGGATTGTTCGGCACGCCTAAAATTTTATTCGGGCATGTTTGATGCCTTATGAACCTTCACAAGAGTGCCTAGGAACCATACAGTTCATCTCATGAACAAGAAATGTCCAAACAACCTATCACGACCCGAAATATTAGCTCGTGACCAGCACTTAAATCACGCAACGTCTAAAGACGTAACGTAATTTAAGAAAGCCGAAACCCAGAAATCTAAACCTTTTTAATGAAAATAAAAGAGGCGGAGTTTTGAAATAAGGTATAATGAAATCAATTTTTCTTAAATGCATAGGAAAGTAACATGAATACTGTAAGTGAAATTTACTAGTTTGAAAACATGTTTCGTCTTTTGAAAAATTTGGACAGCACCTCTTTTGTATTTTTTGATCCAAAACCACAATACACGATAATAATAAAAGGCATCCCCAAGCGGGAGCTAGCTACTTCCCAAACGGCAAATCCACAACTACGCAAAGCATAAATATAAGTATACGACGCCCAACGGCGAAGATCACCACAAACGATAAAGAAATAAGCAGGACATCAAAACCACAAGTAGCGGAATACCCCTCGCTCTAAGTCTCGCAACCATAAGTCTCACTAAGTCTCATTACTTATACAAATACTAGTTTGATTGATGGAGTTGACTAGATACAATATGAATAGTAAATACAAGAGTGGGCACGATACAAATATCCCACCTACCAATGCAAACACCCGAATGCAACAGTGTGCCAGCGATGCCGCTACTGAATCCATGCGGTCAACCTACAAGAACTGTGGCACAACGGGGGTGAGTTGCCAACTCGTGAGTAGAAAAACATCTACAGATAAAAATCAAATAAACAACGACTCCTAGGTCAACTATATCATAAAGGTAAAACTATGATATCTTGGGTGACCGGGTCCGTATAAGTGCCAAAACTATAAGTAAATGTCTATCAGCATGTGGATATCATCCAACAATATAATTAATGTATGTATGCATGTAGATCTCGTCCAACCATATGATCAATGTATGTATGCATGTGGATCTCATCCAACCATATGATCAATGTAAGTATGCAAGTGGATCCCGTCTGCGTGTCAACCAATGACACAACAACATCATGCATGCTGATGTTGTTGTGTTCGGGTTTTTAAAATAATACATACTTTCTTTTGAAATAACCACGGTTCTCAAATCCAGAAATCTCATGAAAACAACATATCTCAATGCGTATAATCGTAAAGCATGATGTATGCGACATATAAAAGAAATGTAAGCATATCAGTATATCATGCATCATGGAATCAGTAATATGGACATGTCAAGGGAAAGCCGCCTTTTTAAATGAATTCAGTTTTTAAAATATATCTTGCGGTTCCCAATTTCCCCTAAGTCAAATGCAACATTTTATAAGGTGAATATGTAACTATAGCAAGTAAACTATGCAAGGAGTCATATCATGATGCAGCATTTCTACTGTGTGGTGACATGGCAATTATCGATGATGAAGTGTGTTAGCCAGCAAATCTGTGCAAGTGTAACATACGCATAATCGATAATGGTGCAGGTATACTAGCACAGGTATAAGCAATGCGATGAGAATGACATGAATGCAGCATAAGGTAAATCATCAGCTAAAAGCTATAAGATATACGTATCTAACATGGCCGAGTCTGTGAATCCATCAGTCGGAATCCAGCCTCACAACATCACGTATGGTATAATCCATCGTACGACATCTTCTAGTCAAGGGTAATGATCAATCGTCAAAAAAACTCATCACGTACGGAAAAATCATCGTACGACGTCACTAAATCATCGGGGATCCTATCATCTTATATGACAATGAGGGGTACGAACCTAACATCTCGTACGGCATATCACACATGATTCACAACATTTATATATCTCTATATACCTATGTCCCAGGTCACATCCATAACAAACTCATATCAGGGGACCAGCAAAGGTATCAATCATCTCAATTGACTCGCATCCGTATACCAACATATCAACCAAGTCATCATATCATCTCGTATATCCGTTTCATCACATTAATATATCATATCAATTCAATATATATATATATATACATTCTACACTATACATCAAATGTCATGTTACTCTAAAATTCATACTTATTCTAGTGTACCATATATCTACAAGTCGTGATTCACATTCACTTTTCATATCCTCATTGCTTTCATCACATATCTTAATACATATATTCCATCATTCATCTCTAACTATCCTTTAACCATAACCCTAGTTTCCTAATCTAGGTTTCCTAACCCATATTCTATATATATAAATCGATTTCCATCAAGTTTGCGGGGGTGCTATACGCCATCCGCCCGACTTCCCCTGTAGATATAGATCTACTCACTTTGATCTTCGGTTGTCGATGTCGACGTCGCCACGCGCTTTCTTGTCGTCTCAAAGTCCTCGTGGGGTTACCTACATATCATAACACATCGTATCGCATTAAAATCCAATTCGCAATCGAAACGACACACAAAACACTCATAGGTTAAAACCTATGGTCTATACGCAAATCAACCAAACAACACCCGATAGAGACGTACAAACGTCAAGTGATCGATACCAAACACAAATATCAAAACTTAAATTCAAAAACATTAAGGAATACAAAGCAGCAACCCAATAAAGTGGTCCCAGATTTTGTTTCAGGTGAAAACAAGGTGCACAAATAATACTGGGGTGATATATAGCATGTATATGACCCACTAAAGGAACCTGGACCCCCAAATTCTATAGATTGGCCGGCCACATACCCAAGAATTCCGGCCCCCTCGGTTTTCTAAGCTGGGATTGGGTTCGTTTTCATAGGGTGGCTTCGTAGTGGTTCAATTTGGTCTCCAGAGTTGTTTGCTTTTCTAGTATTGATCTCGGGTCACTCCAGATTTCCCTTCACCCACTATATCATACACAAACCGATATGAAAAGTTTATATTTTTGGGTTTCAGGATTTTGTTCAAGCATGGTCTTGGTTTCTAACACCATGGAGGGTTTTAAGGTCGCTACTAACCTTACTTACACCTTCACAACTCAAGAATCCCACACAACCTCATCTAGGAATTTCCTAAGTTCACAAAACCTCGCTAAAACGATTCTAAACATGCATATGTGATAAAGTAATTCAAATACAATCCTAATGGTACAGAAATTACCTCATTTGGCAACTCAATAAAATTCTTGAGTTGCCCCAAATCTCTAAATCCTTGCTTTCTTAGTCCAAAGTGCTTGTAATGATCTTGTGCATGTTTTAAAAGAAGTGAGGATGAGGTTTTGTGTGTTTTTGGGTGTGAAATGAGGTGTTTGAGGAGGGGGAGGAGGAAGTGCTACCATGGATGAAGGAGGAGAAGGGAAAGGTGAATGAAATGAGTGAAGAAGAATGATCCAAGTCCAAGGTTTGACCCCTTACCTCTCTCTCTCTCCTTTTTCTCTCTTGCCCATACCTCATTTTCTAATCCATTTCCTTTTTCGTTTCATTTTCTTTTCCTTTATCTTACCATTTGAAATAGGAAACCCAAATGAAACCATGGTTACAAAAGAAAAATGTAACAAGTGTGAAAAAAAAGACTTGGTGCATGTCATGTGCACAAATCAAGCTTAATGCGCGATTAGCGATATTTAATCGCGATTAGCATTAAAATGGAATATAATTAATCATAAAAATTCATAATTTGCTTAATTCATTTAAAACACCCCCATTTCAGTAATTTCTATAATTTTCCAAAATTTTCCCCCAATTTATCGGTATTTAATTATACCGCACTATTAAAATATTCATGATATTTATTATTTAATTATAATAATTCTCAAAAATAATATTTTATTTTTCTGAAATGTTACACAAGCTCTTTTGTAGTATCGTTGGTAGCAATGTATTTTGCCTTTATCGTCTAGTATGCCACGGTATCTTGCTTGGAACTCTTCCAATCATACCGTCCCTCCACCGAGGGTAAAGCCAATGCATGCGACTGACTTTCAGTCGAACTTATCACTCTGGAAACTGGAACGAGAACTTTCTTTTATTGCTTCTCAAGTACTTAAGAATGTCCTCCACAGCTATCCAGTTATTCTCCCAAGATCCGATTGATTCCTTATCACTACACCTAGTGAGTCATCTACTTCTGGTCTGGTACATAACATCGTATATATGATAGAGCCTACTGCCGAAGCTTAGGATATCCCTTGCACGCGAGTGATCCATGAGTAAGTGGGCGAACCACCACGCTTAGAATCCTCCATACTAAACACCTTTAGTATGGTGTTAATGTACCTGGATTTGGGACACTCCCAACATCCAGATAAATCTATCACCATAGATCATAATCGACAAAATGTAGTAGGTATCATTCCGATCTTCTATTGATAATCCTTGTGATAAGAGGAGCTTCACCGAGTGTAGCATAGGAAACCATTTCCTATCAAGAGTATGTCATCTACGTACAATACGTGTAAGACAACCTCACTCTCTACAGCCTTCTTTTATATACAAGGTTCATCTACCTTTTTGATGAAGTCAAACACTTTGACTGAAGGGTTCCTAGGCACTCTCAAGAGGTCTCACAAGGCATCAACCATGTCTAGTTTCAAATTTTACGGTGCCGAGAAACCCTAGACTAGATCGTTAACTAGAATTTTAGGCGACAAAGTGAAACTAGTTAACTACTTAACTAAAAGAAAGATGCTACAACCTTTGTAGATCCGGTTCTCCACTTTCTTAGCTCCATGTAGACGTCCTCTCGCTGTCCATCTCGAATCCCGGACTCAATCTGGTGTTAGGGTTAAGATTTATACCTTCAAATGACCTTAAAAACTACCTAAAGTCCAGTTCCTCCCTCAAGTATGCAGATTTGCCTTGAACACCTCCAAAAACCTTGATTTTTCATGTTTTGTGATGGAAAAAGTATTGATTGGTGTAGGGTTTTGTTTGGGAATTCAATGGAAAGTGAAGAGAAGAAGAAAATGAAGAAAATGGGGGTTTTGCTGCTGGAGCTGCAGGAATTTCTGAAGTGAGGGAGAGGAGAAAGAGAGAGAGAAGAATGGGGTCAAAAGTCCACCCTTCACCTAACCACCATGCTACCTTGTTTTATTTGGATTCTTTTTTTTTTTTGAAATTATAAAAAGGGTTTAGGATATGATTTAAAATGTAAGAATTAAGTTAGCAACCATGTAACCAAAAGCATGGTTACATGTTACCAAAAACCCTAAGTCCCAAAATAGCTAAGTGTGCAACACTACAAAAAGAAAATCTTTCAATTGCTAACACGACTAAAAAAAATAATAATCCTAGAAACACATATATAATCACGTGTACCATCACTAATTATCACGACAGACATTCAAACGGAAATTTCAAAGTGTTACAATCTACCCCCCTTAAAGAAATTCGGTCCCCGAATTTAAAAATCTACCCATACGCACCTTCAAAAAGATGGGGATACCTCTTCCTCATCTCGCTCTCGGTCTCCCAAGTGACCTCCTCCCCGCTCTGGCCGCGCCAAAGTACCTTGACGGACGGTATCTCTTTCGACCTCAATTTCTTCACTTGTCGATCCAAGATCATCACCGGCTGCTCTGTATAGGAAAGATCGCGCTCAAGCTGGACCGTCGGGTGCTGAATCGCATGCGAAGGATCATGAAGATATCGGCGGAGCATCGAAACGTGAAATACGGGGTGCACGTCTGGAAAACTGGGCGGAAGGGCTAATCGATACGCAACTGCACCAATACGCTCAAGGATCTCGAAGGGGCCTACGTATCTGGGACTAAGCTTCCCCTTCCTTCCAAATCTCATCACGCCCTTCATTGGGGAGACCCTCAAGAAAACATGATCACCAACAGAAAACTCAAGTCTGCGTCGACGACGGTCCGCATAAGATTTCTGCCTACTCTGGGCTGCTCTCATTCTATCGCGAATCAACTGAATCTTCGCTGTCGTCTCCTCAACGATCTGTGGCCCTAAAATACTGCTCTCACTGAGCTCTGTCCAACAAGTAGGCGACCTGCATTTTCTCCCATAAAGAGCCTCAAACGGTGCCATCTGAATGGTCTCCTGGTAGCTGTTGTTGTAGGAGAACTCTACTAAGGGCAAATGATGATCCCAGCTACCTCCGAAGTCTAATACGCATGCTCTGAGCATGTCCTCGAGAGTCTGAATAGTCCGCTCTGACTGTCCGTCGGTCTGCGGATGGAATGCTGTGCTGAAACTCAAGCGAGTGCCCAAAGCCTCCTGAAGCCTCTGCCATAGCCGGCTGGTAAACTGGGTGCCTCTATCGGACACGATGCATGTCGGAACTCCGTGCAGTCGCACAATCTGATCAATGTAAACCTGGGCATACTGAGTAAATCCGAAAGTCGTCTTCACCGGTAGGAAGTGAGCCGCTTTAGTCAAACGATCCACGATCACCCAGATGGAGTCATACCCTCGACAAGTCCTGGGTAAACCCACAATGAAATCCATAGATATCTGTTCCCATTTCCACTCCGGAATGGGTAATGGTTGTAGCTCTCCCGCGGGCCTCTGGTGCTCAGCCTTGACTTGCTGACAGGTCAGGCATCTCGACACAAAATCTGCAATATCCCTCTTCATACCGTCCCACCAGTAAACATCTCTCAGATCGTGGTACATCTTGGTGGAACCGGGATGAACACTATATACCGATCGATGTGCATCCTCAAGAATCTCGCGCCGCAATCCCTCAGCATCCGGTACGCACAGTCTAGCCCCAAATCGTAGTATCCCCTGATCGTCGATCACGAACTCGGAAAATCTGCCATGTCCCATCTGTGTCCTGATCTCTGAACAGCGGTCATCACTGTGCTGTGCCTCGTATATACGGTCAAGCAACTGTGGACGTGCACGAACATGCGCAATCTGTCCCCCGATCGGCGTAAACTCAAACTGTACCCGGCTGTCGTATAAGATCTGCCAATCTGCCGATGACTGCCTCTGCACTGCGCTCACACAAGCTAGACTACCCCCGGGCCTCCTGCTCAACGCATCTGCCACTACATTTGCCTTGCCCGGGTGATACAAGATCTCACAATCGTAGTCCTTCACCAACTCCATCCATCGGCGCTGTCTAAGGTTCAGGTCTCGCTGCTGGAATATGTACTTTAAGCTCTTGTGGTCGGTGAATATCTGGCACGACTCTCCATACAGATAATGTCGCCAGATCTTGAGTGCAAAGACCACTGCAGCCATCTCCAGATCATGAGTGGGGCTGGGATGCGTTTTGATGCAGCATGACAGGGTGATTGCGTATGCTTCACGGCAATTAAAGAAACATGAACAGAATGGCCGAGGGCCGATACCGCAGACGGAGCCCGTGGGCTGACCCGGACTGACGGGGCCCGATGGATGAGGATTTGCGTGTCGATGCTGGACACGAGTATTTATGATATTTGGGTGCCGATGTTGGGCACTCGGAATTCTCAGAGATGTACAGGATTTGAGGGCCGATGAGAGTGCCGGCGCCTGAGCTATTTGGGGGATCTGGGTGCATTGAGGGACACCGATTATATATTCCACGTTGACATTCCGTGTAGATACTATATTGCCCCTGCTCAGCATTTACTATTGTACCTCATCCTGTAGTTATATTACCTGATACAGCAGTCCGGGTCAGCCCACGGGCTCCGTCTGCGGTATCGGCCCTCGGCCCCGGCAGTACGGATCACCCCACATCCATCTATAGACTCTGATCAGTACACTCCGGATAACTGTCAGGTCCAACCAATCACCGGTAGGTAGTGGTCCCTCTGCCAGGCTCACCGTCTACTGCACAGCGAAACCGTTCTCGCCCCGGGGTACCATACCGGGTCCACCATGTACCCGTAATCGGCCTCAACCGCCTCCTCGATTCGGGTTTCCATATATCACTCTAGCACCGAGAAAACACATGGTGGACGCACCAAAATATCATATCAAGGGAACCGGGTTTTTAAATGATTACATATTTGAAATAGCCACGGTTCCCAAATCCAGAAATCACATATAATCCAAACAAAATACAAGTCAATGATCCGATATGATATGTGCGTCAAATGTGAATATCCAGTCACGACCCGAAGTTTGGCCCGTGACCGGCACTTAACCACGTAACGTCTACAGGCGTAACGCGACTAAGTGAACCGAAAACCCAGAAATCAAACCAGTGAAAGTATAGAGTGTTATAAGTTTTAAAAGGAAAGCATTTACTAACATGACAAGAAATCTAAGTAAACAATCACCCAGATAGTAATATACGACGCCGTAGCGAAGATCAAGATCCACAAGTGGGAACATCACAGATAGAATAAACTGCAAGTACAGTCGGCTCACAACGAGCTCGACACCAGAATACGAGTAAAATACAACATCGTCCTCACACTGTCTCTATGTCAAATACATACATGGTAGATGGAGGATACTAGATACAACAATGTACATACTGAAAGATAAACAGATACCGCACAAAACCCACCTATCAGCAAAAGAGCTAGTACACCAACTGTGGGGGTATCTGTGCCAAAAGATGCAAAGCAGCCTGCCGCGACTATTCCGAAGGGCAACCTGCAAACACTGTGGCACAACGGGGGTGAGTTGCCAACTCGTGAATAGAGATAACATATAAAGGTAATCGCGAGCATGCACGTACTATGCTACTCTATCATATGCCAACAGATGATATCAATATGTGATAAGCAGTTTGTGCAATAATCATGCAAGTACTCTATCAGGTAATGTAACTACATGATGAGGTAGCAAATGCTCTATCAGGTAATGTAACCACATGATGAGGTAGCAAATGCTCTATCAGGTAATGTAACCACAGGATGAGATACAAAAATAAATGCTGAGCAGAGGAAATATAGTATCTACAAGGAATGTCGACGTGGAATATATATATATATATCGGTGTCCATCAATGCACCCAGATCTCCCAAATAGCTCAGGCGCCGGCACCCTCATCGGCCCTCGAATCCTGTACATCTCTGAGAGTCCCGAGTGCCCAACATCGGCACCCAAATATCATAAATACTCGTGTCCAGCATCGACACGCAAATCCTCATCCATCGGGCCCCGTCAGTCCGGGTCAGCCCACGGGCTCCGTCTGCGGTATCGGCCCTCGGCCCCAGCAGTACGGATCACCCCGCATCCATCTATAAACTCTGATCAGTACCCTACGGATAACTGTCAGGTCCAACCAATCACCGGTAGGTAGTGGTCCCTCTGCCAGGCTCACCGTCTACTGCACAGCGAAACCGTTCTCGCCCCGGGGTACCATACCGGGTCCACCATGTACCCGTAATCGGCCTCAACCGCCTCCTCGATTCGGGTTTCCATATATCACTCTAGCACCGAGAAAACACATGGTGGACGCATCGAAATATCATATCAAGGGAACCGGGTTTTTAAATGATTTCACATTTGAAATGGCCACGGTTCCCAAATCCAGAAATCACATATAATCCACACAAAATACAAGCCAATGATCCGATATGATATATGCGTCAAAATGTAAATATCCAGTCAAGTTACATATAGATAAGCTACAAGATAATAACCCGATGTGATATGTGCATCAGGTATGAATATCAGTCATGTCACATATAATGAGCTACAATGCAATGATCCGATGTGATATGTGTAGCAGGTATGAATATCAAGTCATGTCACATATAATGAGCTACAATGCAATGATCCGATGTGATATGTGTAGCAGGTATGAATATCAAGTCATGTCACCTATAATGAACTACAATGCAATGATCCGATGTGATATGTGTAGCAGGTATGAATATCAAGTCATGTCACATATAATGAGCTACAATGCAATGATCCGATGTGATATGTGTAGCAGGTATGAATATCAAGTCATGTCACATATAATGAGCTACAATGCAATGATCCGATGTGATATGTGATTCCTACGTGTCATGGCAATTACTAACGGTGTGTGTGTAACATACAGGATAGTGCTCGTGCGCATGGACCGTTAGTAATGGTGCGGTGTTCTATCAATTCTAATTTATATCTGTGTAGTAGGGAATGCAACACGCACAAAATAGTAACCATGAACATGCAATATATATATGGAACACTATAAGGTCCCATCAGCCCTGACGTAGAACGCCATGCGGGCGATATCCCCGTAGATGTGAAATCTACTCACCGTAGCCTTCCACTAGGTATAGCCAACAACCTGTTTCCCCTCCTGCGCGGCGTCCGCTGTACTCGCCTGCGAACCTATAATTACACAATATATCACACGTAAGCTTGAAATCACAGAAACGCGACATTTAAGCCGAACCAGTAACTCGTGTCGCGAACCAAGCGCGCGTGTGCGCGATACGCTAAAACGTGTGGTTACGTGTCTGAAATCACTCCGACGCGTCGCGATACGCAGAAACCCAAAACCCACACACACGTATCACGCGTGTCGCGAAAGGTTGAAAATACGGAAAAATAGGTATTCTACCCCAGATTTTGATACAGGAAAAATATTGCAAAACTATAAATACCAGAATAACCCACATAGCAGCAGACACCTACACCCCAAACCCCAACCCATGTCTCCCCCATCTGGCCGCAAATTGCGGCCAGAATGCAATATTTGGCGGCCCCGGATGGGAATTGGGCTCCCAGGTTGGGTGTGTGCACTCTATACCCCTCATACATGCTACAGTAACACCTAGTTTTATTCTAAAATGTCTCGGGTAACAGCAGATCCTACAGTGCCCACATTCTAGTTAAAATCCACACTTTGCACTAAAAATGGAACTTTAGGGTATTTTTGTGCAACCTGAAGTATAACCTAGTTAAAATAGCTCTAAAAACACTTAATGGAGCTAACTAAACTATGAGAACACCAATCTAACATATACATCACAATTATCCTATAATATCACAAAAAAATGCACAAAAAAGGGATTTTTGCTAAACAATACTACAAGTTATGGAAAAAGAGGTTAAGACCAGAGTTTATACCTTCTAGAGATCTTGCAAAACACCAAAGTCTCAGCTTTTCCCCTCGTGTATGCAGATTTGCCTTAAACACCCTAAAAAGCTCACTTTTCTTAAGGTTTAGTGATGAAAAAGAGTGGTTTTCATGTAGGATTTGAAGAGGGATCAAAGGAACATGAAGAGGAGGAGAAAAGATGATGAAAAGGGGAGGGTTTTGCTGCTGGAACTCAGCAGAAAATGAAGTGGAGAAGAGAGAGAGAGAAGGGATGAAAATGGGTCAAAAAGTCTACCCTCTACCTAACCACCATGCTCATTTGTTTTATTTGGATTTCTTTTCTTTTGTTGTTTCTCTTAGAATTATAAAAAGGGTTTAGAAAAGGATTAAATGGTGGGAAAAGAGTTTGCAACCATGCACAAGAATGGTTAACAAATCACAAGAAAAAGTCTAAGTGTGCAAGTGTGCACAACAAGGGAAAATTTCCAATATGCTAACACTACCAATAATAACTACAAATCCTATGAACACACAAATATAAAAACATGCATGACTACTAATTAACACCAAAACAATCAACGAAAATTTCAAAGTGTTACAATCTACCCCCCTTAAAGAAATTCGGTCCCCGAATTTAAAAATCTAACCATACGCACCTTCAGAAAGATGGGGATACCTCTTCCTCATCTCGCTCTTGGTCTCCCAAGTGACTTCCTCGCCGCCCTGGCCACGCCAAAGTACTTTGACGGACGATATCTCTTTCGACCTTAGTTTCTTCACTTGCCGATCTAAGATCATCACCGGCTGCTCTGCGTAGGAAAGGTCGCGCCCAAGCTGGATCGTCGGGTGCTGAATCGCATGCGAAGGATCATGAAGATATCTGCGGAGCATCGAAACGTGAAACACGGAATGCACGTCTGGAAAACTGGGCGGAAGGGCTAATCGATACACAACTGCACCAATTCGCTTAAGGACCTCCAATGGGGCCCACATCTCTGGGACTAAGCTTCCCTTTCTTTCCAAACTTCATTACGCCCTTCGTTGGGGAGACCCTCAAGAAAACATGATCACCAACAGAAAACTCAAGTCTGCGTCAACGACGGTCCGCATAAGATTTCTGCCTACTCTGGGCTGCTCTCATCCTATCGCGAATCAACTGGATCTTCGCTGTCGTCTCCTCACGACCTATGGCCCTAAGATACTGTTCTCACTGAGCTCCGTCCAACAAGTAGGCGACCTGCATCTCCTCCCATAAAGAGCCTCAAAACGGTGCCATCTGAATGGTCTCCTGGTAGCTGTTGTTGTAGAAGAACTCTACTAAGGGCAAATGGTGATCCCAGCTACCTCCGAAATCTAGTACACAAGCTTTGAGCATGTCCTCGAGAGTCTGAATGGTCCGCTCTGACTGTCCGTCGGTCTGCGGATGAAATGCCGTGCTGAAACTCAAGCGAGTGCCCAAAGCCTCCTGAAGCCTCTACCATTGCCGGCTGGTAAACTGGGTGCCTCTGTCGGACACGATGCATGTCGGAACTCTGTGCAGTCGTACAATCTCATCAATGTAAATCTTGCATACTGGGCAAATCCGGAAGGCGCCTTCGCCGGTAGGAAGTGAGCTGCTTTCGTCAAACGATCCACGATCACCCAGATGGAGTTATACCCTCGACTAGTCCTGGGTAGACTTATAATGAAATCCATAGATATCTGTTCCTATTTCCACTCCGGGATGGGTAACGGCCGTAGCTCTTCCGCTGGCCTCTGATGCTCAGCCTCGACTTGTTGACAAGTCAGGCATCTCGATACAAAATCTGCAATGTCCCTCTTCATACCGTCCCACCAGTAAACATCTTTCAAACCACAGTACGTCTTGGTGGAACCGGGATGAACACTATATACCGATCAATGTGCATCCTCAAGAATCTCGCGCCGCAATCCCTCAGCATCTGGTACGCACAGTCTAGCTCCAAATCGTAGTATCCTCTGATCATCGATCACGAACTCGGAAAATCTGCCATGTCCCATCTGCGTCCTGATCTCTGAACAGTGGTTATCACTGTGCTGTGCCTCTTGTATACAGTCAAGCCACTGTGGGCATGCACGAACATGCGCAATTTGTCCTCCGATCGGCGTAAACTCGAATCTGACCCGGCTGTCGCATAAGATCTGCCAATCTGCCGACGACTGCCTCTGCACTGTGCTCAAGCAGGATAGACTACCCCCGGGCCTCCTGCTCAAAGCATCTGCCACTACATTCGCCCTGCCCGGGTGATACAAGATCTCACCATCGTAGTCCTTCACTAACTCCATCCATCGGCGCCGTCTAAGGTTCAGGTCTCGCTGCTGGAATCTGTACTTTAAGCTCTTGTGGTCGGTGCATATCTGGCACGACTCTTCATACAGATAATGTCGCCAGATCTTGAGTGCAAAGACCACTGCAGCCATCTCCAGATCATGAGTAGGGTAATTCTGTTCATGTCTCTTTAATTGCCGTGAAGCATACGCAATCCCCCTGTCATGCTGCATCAAACGCACCCCAACCCTACTCGTGAAGCATCGCAGTAGGCCACAAATCCGTCTGATCCCGAAGGCAATGATAACACTGGTGTCGTAGTCAGTAGAGCCCATAGCTGCTGGAAACTGTGCTCACACTCCTCCGTCCAATCGAAGCGAACTCCCTTCCGGGTCAACCCGGTCAAAGGTGTAGCAATGCGAGAGAAGTCCTGCACGAATCGCCGGTAATAACCTGCCAGCCCTAGAAAGCTGCGAATCTCCGTCACTGACGTGAGTCTAGGCCAACTCCGAACTGCCTCGATCTTCCTCAGGTCGACACCTATACCATCTCGTGTAATTACGTGCCCCAAGAAGTCTACGCTGTCTAGCCAGAAGGCACACTTGGAGAATTTGGCGAAAAGCTGATGCTCCCTCAAGGTCTGCAGCGTAATCCGCAAGCGCTGCTCGTGCTCCTCTCTACTCCGAGAATACACCAAGGTATCGTCAAAACCCACCATAGTGAACAGATCAAGATACGGCCGGAAATACGGTTCACCAAATCCATAAATGCTGTTGGCGCGTTGGTGAGTCCAAACGACATCACCAAAAACTCATAATGGCCGTAACGTGTGCGGAAAGCTGTCCTAGGAATGTCCTCCTGTCGAACCCGCAGCTGATGATAGCCCGATCGTAAATCGATCCTCGAAAAGTATCCTGCAACTGACCCTTCAACTCTCTAAATTCCACCAGGGCCATCCAATAAAGCGGTACCGAAATAGGTCCCGTGCCAGGAACCAAATCAAAGCAGAAAGAATTATCACGCTCGGGCGGTAGCCCAGGAAGCTCGCCAGGGAACACATCAGGGAACTCGCTACTAACCGGAACCTGATCCAAAAGAACCTCTATGGCCCTAGTATCGCAAACATATGCGAGAAATCCCTGACATCCCTTCCGCAAAAGCTGTCCAGCGCGAACCGAAGAAATCACACTGCGAGGGGTGGCACTACGGTCCCCCAACACAACAACAACCGACTTGCCGGGAAAACAAAACCGAACTGTCTTCTCGCGGCAGTCAACAGAAGCATAGCACGTGACTAACCAATCCATGCCCAAAAGAACGTCGAAGTCCAACATCTCATGAAGGATCAAATCGACCGGCAACTCTCCCTCGCCAATACGGACGGTACAGGATCGGAACACGTGCCTAGCAACAAACGACTCTCCCGCAGGAGTAGTCACAACTAGCTGTTGACCAAGCAAACCGGACTCTCTACCCAAACTCGGCACAAGGTGTGTAGATACATACGGGTACGTGGAAACACATGAGCACAAGGGTCCGGATCAAACAATACGTGTGCAACAAAGGACAAACTAAAAGAGTACCTGAAACCGCAGCATCGGATACCCGCACGTCCCGATGAGTCGAAGCAAAAACTTGTGCCTGACCTTCATTTGCGACTGACCGAACTCCTCCTCTACTAGCCTGACCCCTCTGTGCAAACCCTCCGCGTCCACGACGTCTCAGAACACGACCCTGACGTGCTGTGAAGAAACACTGCCTGATGAGGTGTTGAAGGCTTCCGCATCGTAAACACCTACGCGCTGAATGTCGTCCTGCCTGGGGATGGAAGCCAAACGACTGTCCTCGTCCTAAGCCTCTGCTCTGGGCTGGTACACTAGTATAATTCCACAACCGTTCCAGAATTCTCACGGTCTCTGGAAGATGTGTCTCGTACACGGGAGCTGCCTCCACCGGTGCTATGTAGGGGACGGAATACTGCATGATGATCGCAAGGAACAACTGGGTAACAGGGGTGGCAACCATCTGTCGCTGCGCTCGAACGACCTCTACCAATGAGCTCATCGCCTGGCATAGGCCCTGCATCTCTACCACTAGTCCAGCGATCTGAGCTGCCGTAGGGGAAACAATCTGTCCTGGTGCAATAGGAGTACTACTCGGATTAGTCCTTGTCTCAGATGAATCAACTCGAACCTCGGCCCTCGCGGCCGCTCTCTGTGCCCTCGTAGTCCTTGGCGGCATATTGGCTATCAGAAACAACAGGATTCGATAAGGATACGGAAATCGAATCGCAAGAATGTATATACTTGAGGAGGAATTTAAATCAACAAGTCCTAAGGTCGCGTAGGCGAGGTACCGTGTCGTGAGTATGCCGCGGAACATACACACGCTACGCTACCCTGCCGCAGCTACCTACTCCATCATACCAGGGTCGTCCTACACTCCGAAAGGTAAAACCTACGCTCTGATACCAACTTTGTCACGACCCGAAGTTTGGCCCGTGACCGGCACTTAACCATGTAACGTCTACAGGCGTAACGCGACTAAGTGAACCGAAAACCCAGAAATCAAACCAGTGAAAGTATAGAGTGTTATAAGTTTTAAAAGGAAAGCATTTACTAACATGACAAGAAATCTAAGTAAACAATCACCCAGATAGTAATATACGACGCCGTAGCGAAGATCAAGATCCACAAGTGGGAACATCACAGATAGAATAAACTGCAAGTACAGTCGGCTCACAACGAGCTCGACACCAGAATACGAGTAAAATACAACATCGTCCTCACACTGTCTCTAAGTCAAATACATACATGGTAGATGGAGGATACTAGATACAACAATGTACATACTGAAAGATAAACAGATACCGCACAAAACCCACCTATCAGCAAAAAAGCTAGTACACCAACTGTGGGGGTATCTGTGCCAAAAGATGCAAAGCAGCCTGCCGCGACTACTCCGAAGGGCAACCTGCAAACACTGTGGCACAACGGGGGTGAGTTGCCAACTCGTGAATAGAGATAACATATAAAGGTAATCGCGAGCATGCACGTACTATGCTACTCTATCATATGCCAACAGATGATATCAATATGTGATAAGCAGTTTGTGCAATAATCATGCAAGTACTCTATCAGGTAATGTAACTACATGATGAGGTAGAAAATGCTCTATCAGGTAATGTAACCACATGATGAGGTAGAAAATGCTCTATCAGGTAATGTAACCACATGATGAGGTAGCAAATGCTCTATCAAGTAATGTAACCACAGGATGAGATACAATAATAAATGCTGAGCAGGGGAAATATATTATCTACACGGAATGTCGACGTGGAATATATATATATCGGTGTCCTTCAATGCACCCAGATCTCCCAAATAGCTCAGGCGCCGGCACCCTCATCGGCCCTCGAATCCTGTACATCTCTGAGAGTCCCGAGTGCCCAACATCGGCACCCAAATATCATAAATACTCGTGTCCAGCATCGACACGCAAATCCTCATCCATCGGGCCCCGTCAGTCCGGGTCAGCCCACGGGCTCCGTCTGCGGTATCGGCCTTCGGCCCCAGCAGTACGGATCACCCCGCATCCATCTATAGACTCTGATCAGTACCCTACGGATAACTGTCAGGTCCAACCAATCACCGGTAGGTAGTGGTCCCTCTGCCAGGCTCACCGTCTACTGCACAGCGAAACCGTTCTCGCCCCGGGGTACCATATCGGGTCCACCATGTACCCGTAATCGGCCTCAACCGCCTCCTCGATTCGGGTTTCCATATATCACTCTAGCACCGAGAAAACACATGGTGGACGCATCGAAATATCATATCAAGGGAACCGGGTTTTTAAATGATTTCACATTTGAAATGGCCACGGTTCCCAAATCCAGAAATCACATATAATCCACACAAAATACAAGCCAATGATCCGATATGATATATGCGTCAAAATGTAAATATGCAGTCAAGTTACATATAGATAAGCTACAAGATAATAACCCGATGTGATATGTGCATCAGGTATGAATATCAGTCATGTCACATATAATGAGCTACAATGCAATGATCCGATGTGATATGTGTAGCAGGTATGAATATCAAGTCATGTCACATATAATGAGCTACAATGCAATGATCCGATGTGATATGTGTAGCAGGTATGAATATCAAGTCATGTCACCTATAATGAGCTACAATGCAATGATCCGATGTGATATGTGTAGCAGGTATGAATATCAAGTCATGTCACCTATAATGAGCTACAATGCAATGATCCGATGTGATATGTGTAGCAGGTATGAATATCCAGTCATGTCACATATAATGAGCTACAATGCAATGATCCGATGTGATATGTGTAGCAGGTATGAATATCCAGTCATGTCACATATAATGAGCTACAATGCAATGATCCGATGTGATATGTGTAGCAGGTACGAATATCAAGTCATGTCACATATAATGAGCTACAATGCAATGATCCGATGTGATATGTGTAGCAGGTATGAATATCAAGTCATGTCACATATAATGAGCTACAATGCAATGATCCGATGTGATATGTGTAGCAGGTATGAATATCAAGTCATGTCACATATAATGAGCTACAATGCAATGATCCGATGTGATATGTGTAGCAGGTATGAATATCAAGTCATGTCACCTATAATGAGCTACAATGCAATGATCCGATGTGATATGTGTAGCAGGTATGAATATCAAGTCATGTCACATATAATGAGCTACAATGCAATGATCCGATGTGATATGTATAGCAGGTATGAATATCAAGTCATGTCACCTATAATGAGCTACAATGCAATGATCCGATGTGATATGTGTAGCAGGTATGAATATCAAGTCATGTCACCTATAATGAGCTACAATGCAATGATCCGATGTGATATGTGTAGCAGGTATGAATATCAAGTCATGTCACATATAATGAGCTACAATGCAATGATCCTATGTGATATGTAATTCCTACGTGTCATGGCAATTACTAACGGTGTGTGTGTAACATACAGGATAGTGCTCGTGCGCATGGACCGTTAGTAATGGTGCGGTGTTCTATCAATTCTAATTTATATCTGTGTAGTAGGGAATGCAACACGCACAAAATAGTAACCATGAACATGCAATATATATATGGAACACTATAAGGTCCCATCAGCCCTGACGTAGAACGCCATGCGGGCGATATCCCCGTAGATGTGAAATCTACTCACCGTAGCCTTCCACTAGGTATAGCCAACAACCTGTTTCCCCTCCTGCGCGGCGTCCGCTGTACTCGCCTGCGAACCTATAATTACACAATATATCACACGTAAGCTTGAAATCACAGAAACGCGACATTTAAGCCGAACCAGTAACTCGTGTCGCGAACCAAGCGCGCGTGTGCGCGATACGCTAAAACGTGTGGTTACGTGTCTGAAATCACTCCGACGCGTCGCGATACGCAGAAACCCAAAACCCACACACACGTATCACGCGTGTCGCGAAAGGTTGAAAATACGGAAAAATAGGTATTCTACCCCAGATTTTGATACAGGAAAAATATTGCAAAACTATAAATACCAGAATAACCCACATAGCAGCAGACACCTACACCCCAAACCCCAACCCATGTCTCCCCCATCTGGCCGCAAATTGCGGCCAGAATGCAATATTTGGCGGCCCCGGATGGGAATTGGGCTCCCAGGTTGGGTGTGTGCACTCTATACCCCTCATACATGCTACAGTAACACCTAGTTTTATTCTAAAATGTCTCGGGTAACAGCAGATCCTACAGTGCCCAAATTCTAGTTAAAATCCACACTTTGCACTAAAAATGGAACTTTAGGGTATTTTTGTGCAACCTGAAGTATAACCTAGTTAAAATAGCTCTAAAAACACTTAATGGAGCTAACTAAACTATGAGAACACCAATCTAACATATACATCACAATTATCCTATAATATCACAAAAAAATGCACAAAAAAGGGATTTTTGCTAAACAATACTACAAGTTATGGAAAAAGAGGTTAAGACCAGAGTTTATACCTTCTAGAGATCTTGCAAAACACCAAAGTCTCAGCTTTTCCCCTCGTGTATGCAGATTTGCCTTAAACACCCTAAAAAGCTCACTTTTCTTAAGGTTTAGTGATGAAAAAGAGTGGTTTTCATGTAGGATTTGAAGAGGGATCAAAGGAACATGAAGAGGAGGAGAAAAGATGATGAAAAGGGGAGGGTTTTGCTGCTGGAACTCAGCAGAAAATGAAGTGGAGAAGAGAGAGAGAGAAGGGATGAAAATGGGTCAAAAAGTCTACCCTCTACCTAACCACCATGCTCATTTGTTTTATTTGGATTTCTTTTCTTTTGTTGTTTCTCTTAGAATTATAAAAAGGGTTTAGAAAAGGATTAAATGGTGGGAAAAGAGTTTGCAACCATGCACAAGAATGGTTAACAAATCACAAGAAAAAGTCTAAGTGTGCAAGTGTGCACAACAAGGGAAAATTTCCAATATGCTAACACTACCAATAATAACTACAAATCCTATGAACACACAAATATAAAAACATGCATGACTACTAATTAACACCAAAACAATCAACGAAAATTTCAAAGTGTTACACAATCGTCGGCTTGATCGGAGAAATGGGCGGGCTAGGTCGTCGGCTTCGTGCCGAAGATGATCTACGTCGAGGTATCACAAGTTCAAGCTCTAACTCCATCAAGTTGTGAAACTTGTGAAGAAAACACCCTATACTACTTGGCAAGAGGTAGAGGGTGAAGAAATAGGAGGTGGGTTCACTTTAGAATTGGATTTCTCACACTTTAGCTCAAGTTGCCATTAATGGACTTAAGCTTTTTCTTTGAAGATAAAGAAGAAGATGAAGCTAGAATATCATAAGTCTTTTTTCAAAAAGAAAAGAAAATGAATACTTATCATATACTAACTATGGTAGAGTGTAGAGAATAGACCATGGTTAGTAGGAATGGTTAGGGTTAAGGATGAAGACAAGAATGGTTACAAAGTCAAAGCTTCATGAAGCTTCAACTAGAAACAAAGAAACCCACCATTCTCTTCAAAATATTTTCTAAATAGATAAATAAATAAATGATTAAGAAAAAGAAAACCCTAACCATTACATAACCATGGTTTAATCTTTACACACTCACAAGTTAACATGTATCACCAAACATGATACAAACATGTCTGCACAAAAATATATCACATATACAATGTGCACATCAAGTGAGAAAATCCCTTTAAAGTGAACCAATACTAGTTAATGCAAAGTAATATATCAAATATATAATTATACATTAAATCATTAAATCAACACTTGATTCAATGATCCGGTCATGTCGCACATAACCGATTAGTATTCAATGTATTGGCTTATCGAATCGATCTTCGATTCGATAACTAGGTTATATCGCATACAACCAATCGAAACATTAATCGCGATAATCAAATACGGTATCACATACACGCATTATTCTCGGTCCCGCACATATCTCATATGCGCTCCTATTTCGTTTCGCTTGAGCCAGGAAACCTCTGTGTAGGACTCTAAAGACTCGTCAATACGCCGGTAGCAGATGATGATCATATCAAGCACCCACAAGCCGCAAGCGATCTGCTAAACGTAACGGCCATCCGGGTATTGAGCGATCAAAAGATCGACGAGCTAGCCCGCTCACACTCCTGTGAATCCAACTAGTAAAACTTACCGTACAGTCCGGTCTGTTCGTCTGATATGTCGCATATCAAGTCTAGGGGTGGTAAACGTCAGACCCCAGTAACCGATAAGTCGTGCCGATGTGAGACCCATAACGGGTCGAGAAACTACTGGTAACACTTACCAGTAGATCTCTGATCAGCCCTGGCCAGGGACTTCCCTGTTACGGCCAATCGAGCACAGCGCAACATCAACCCCCAATACCGGGAGAGACGAAACCCCTCCTATCGCTCATTGCCTCCATGTGACTCGGGACTGTACCCAAAGACCACCGTTTTGCACGCCCTCATGGACGTGGTAAGGTGGAGATCAAAGCACAGTGGGAATCACACAAGACTCTATGACGATCTCGGGTCTACAGACTAACCTGCACAAGTGTCACCTGAGAACTGCCATCTGACGTGAGGTATAATACCATCTGGGAGTTCTCGGCGAGTCCGTCCAGTGTACCCAGTCTCCACTGAGCACCCGTATACCATCTCTGATGTCAAACACCAATGGATATGGGATCATCCATCGCCCATCTCATGGGTCGAGAAGCGTATACGCTAGTCTACACTGGTATATCGATGCCCCGTCTCGATACACCCACGACTAGGGACCTTGAAGGATGTACCTATGGACTACCATGTCCCCACTAGTATGATCTGCATCATAGTCCAGGTAGTCAAGTACACATCCTAAGGGCTTTACCAACATGTAACTATAAGACAGTTTAAAGAGACAAGTGTACATGTTAAGATAAAGAGCAACCAGATAGCATACTATCATATCGAGCAAGAAAGTCATCTCTATATATGTCCAAGCATCCAATATAATATACATCATCTGTACAATACTGGCCTCTAGGGCATACATACAACTAACAATCTCCCACTTGCACTAGGGCCAGCTGCTGTAGTATCGCATACCGAGCATCCCGAAGAGTCTCTCAAACTGTATCTGGGGAATGGCCTTCGTGAGTGGATCCTCCGTGTTGTTCTTCGTGTCAGCCCTCCTGACCTCGATCTACCGGCGATCAACTATCTCCCGGATCAGGTGATACCGCCTCAGAATATGCCTGGATCGCTGATGGGACCTAGGTTCCTTGGCCAAAGCCACCGCTCCATTGTTATCGCAATACAAAGGTATTGGATGCTCAATGGATGGAACCACTCCAAGTTCAGTAATGAACTTCTTGATCTAGACAGCCTCTTTGGCAGCATCGTTGGCAGCGATGTATTCAGCCTCCATCGTCGAATCTGCCACGGTTTCCTGCTTGGAACTCTTCCAGCTAACCGCCTCTCCGTAAAGGGTAAAGACAAATCCCGACTGCGACTTAGAGTCGTCCTTATCACTCTGGAAGCTCGAATCGGTAAAGGACTCCACTTGGAGTTCTCCATTACCATACACCAAGAGCATCTCTTTAGTCCTTCGTAAGTACTTGAGAATGCTCTTTACAGCTGTCCAGTGACTCTCTCCAGGATCAGCTTGATACCTGCTCACTACACTTAGTGAGTATGCTACATCGGGTCTGGTACATAGCATCGCATACATGATAGAGCCTACAGCCGAAGCATAGGGTATCCCTTGCATGCGAGCTCTCTCCAAATCAGTCTTGGGAGACATCTCTTTGGAGAGAGTGACTCCAGAGATCGTGGGTAAGTTCCCACGCTTGGATTCTTCCATACTAAACCTCTTTAGTACGGTGTCAATGTACCTGGATTGGGACAATCCCAATATCCGTTTGGATCTATCTCTATAGATCCTAATTCCCAATATGCAGGAGGCATCACCAAGATCTTTCATTGAGAATCTTTGTGATAAGAAGAGCTTGACCGATTGCAGCATAGGAATATCATTTCCTATCAAGAGCACGTACAATACGAGGAAGACAACCTTACTCTCTGCTACCTTCTTGTAGATACAAGGTTCATCTGGGTTTTTCACGAAATCAAACTCTTTGATAACGACGTCAAAGCAGATGTTCCAACTCCGCGATGCTTGCTTTAATCCATAAATGGATTTAAGCAGCTTGCACACCTTCCCGCTGCTCCCACTGTCTACGAAGCCCTCTGGCTGAGTCATGTACACGCACTCTTCTAAATCACCATTTAGAAAGGCGGTCTTAACATCCATTTGCCAGATTTCGTAATCATGATATGCAGCGATGGCAAGCATGATCCGTATGGATTTAAGCATAGCCACTGGAGAAAAGGTTTCGTCATAGTCCACACCTGGTCTTTGACGAAAACCCTTTGCTACAAGTCTAGCTTTGAAAGTCTCCACTTTCCCATCTACACCAAGTTTTTTCTTGAAGATCCACTTGCTCCCGATGGGTTTTACCCCTTCAGGAGCAACATCCAAAGTCCATACTTTGTTGGTGTATATGGATTCCATCTCGGACCGCATAGCATCCAGCCATTTCACTGAGTCCCTACTCGTGATGGCCTGCTCGAAACTAGTTGGGTCATCATCTTTCATGATGCAATCTTCGCTTCCACCGTCAATGAGAAAACCGTAGTATCTCTCAGGTGGACGAGAAACCCTGCTAGATCGGCGGAGAGGCTGGGGTTCGTCGGGTGCTACTGAATCCTCTGGTTCTACTAAATCTTCAGTTATAGTTTGTGTTGCTGGAACCTCTTCCAGTTCTACCTCAATGCCACTAATCTGTTTCATAAGAAAACCTTTTTCTAAGAAAGTGGCATGTCGAGAAACAAACACCTTTTGTTCCTCGGGGTGGTAGAAGATATACCCTTGTGAATTTTTGGGATATCCTACAAACTTACATAAGACTGATCTTGCCTTGAGTTTGTCCGGATTTTTTCTTTTGACATAGGCTGGACAACCCCATATCTTAACATACTTAAGAGATGGTCTCTTCCCTTTCCATATCTCATATGGAGTAGTAGGAACTGATTTGGTAGGAACCATATTCAATAGGTGTATGGCTGTCTCAAGCGCATACCCCCAGAAGGAAATAGGTAACTCAGCTGTACTCATCATTGAACGCACCATATCTAATAGGGTGCGATTCCTTCGTTCCGATACACCGTTGTGCTGTGGTGTATAAGGTGGAGTAAGCTGAGAGAGAATCCCATTCTCTTTTAGATAATCTTGGAACTCATTGCTCAAGTATTCTCCTCCTCGATCAGATCGAAGGATTTTAATACTTTTGCCCGTTTGGTTCTCTACTTCTTGCTTATATTCTCTGAATTTCTCAAAAGTATCAAACTTGTGTTTCAATAGGAACACATGCCCGTATCTAGAGAGATCGTCAGTGAATGTAATGAAGTAGGAAGAACCGTTCCTGGCATGGGTAGACATGGGACCGCATACATCACTATGTACCAGTCCTAAGAGTTCAGTAACTCTTTCTCCGTGTCCACTAAACGGAGCTTTGGTCATTTTTCCTTTGAGACATGAATGGCAAGTATCATAAGATGATAATTCTAACGGATTCAAATAACCATCCTTATGTAACTTAGCCAGTCGTGTCGCATTGATATGACCAAGTCTACAATGCCACAAGTAGGATTCGTTCATTTCTGAACTTTTCCTCTTGTGTGTGTTTTGTATATTGAGGACTGTATTTTGATTTAGAATGAATATGCCATTATGTAACGAGCTTGATGCAATCAACTTTTGATCTAGGAATATGTTCATAACATTATCCTGTACTACAAAATTATATCCTTCTTTACTCAATAAAGAAACTGATATAATGTTGCACATCATGTTCGGTATATAATAGCACTCATTCAGAATCATAGTATCACCACTTGGTAATACTAGGTGATATTCGCCAACTGCTTTGGCTGCAACATTTGCCCCATTCCCAACTTGAACGGAATGATCACCTTTTCCCAGTTCTCTACCTTTCCGCAGCCCATGTAACATCTTACATATGTGGGATCCTGATCCGGTATCTAATACCCAGGACGTAGGGTGAACTGAGAAACAGTTCTCAATGACAAACACACCCGAAGATGATGCATCAACATGCATGTTCTCCGTTTGGGCGGTGTGAGAATCCAGATATTCTCCTGTTTCCTGTTCATTCTTATAACACTTATAAGATAGAACGGGTTCAACGTTCCCCTGCTCAGAATAATAAGCGGGTTCAGTCAATACATCCATATTATTATCTTTGTTAGGGCATGAAATGGTCGCTACCTGGAGAGAGAGAGAAGAAAACACTTTAGCGTATGCTCTTGCAAGATCAGATTGGTTATTATCTTATCTAATCAGGATGGCTCCCACTGGTTTTAATCAAATCTTCCTTCAAACCCTAAAAGGAAAGACTAGCCGGGATTAATTACACATTACAAGTTCGCCAATCTTTCAGCCAGGCCAGTGTCGGTATTTTGAGGGAGGTCCCCCGTGCTTTCGCACGAACCTAATTAATGTAAATCTCGTTTTCCCAGAGGCGTAACCCCGTTGACACCTTTCTAGACACCTACTTGATTAGCTAATTGCAATGTGTAAAACTCTCCCAGGAGTAACTCTTACTCGCAGTGGGTATGGGGATCCAACTATCTCATAGAAGGTATGCAATCTCATTGCAAATTTCAACACTTGAAATTCCCAATAATATTTTACCCCTAGTGTTTTATGACCTTGACGAATGCCAAACAACCCATAGTCCACTAGTCAAGTTCAACCCGTACATTTCTTGATTGAATTAAACCCACCCGTACGACCCTTGACGAATGCCAAACAACACCGTACGAATACCCTAATCCAATCTGCATCATATGCATAAGCAGATAAATACTAGTTAGCTACCGTACACTACGCCTTGACGAATGCCAAACTACCGTAGCACGAATACTAAGTAGTACTTATCTGAAATGACGGAGGGCTACGCAGGTTTTTCTGAAAACCATGAGCGTAATGAACTTGATATCGTTGTAGAATCAAAATGATGTTTTGAAATGGAGTGATTTTGAGGCTTTTCTAGTTTTGCTAAAGGGGTCACTCCCGGTGAAGGGATCGTCGGCCCTTTCCTCGTCGAATGAGGTGCGGGATATATCATATATATCACTGTGCAAAGCATAAACTATAGAAGCAATCAAAAGTCAAACCGAGTGTGTAGCATCTGCCAGTTATTGCTAAAGGAGTCACTCCCGGTGAAGGGATCTCGGTCCTTTCCTCATCGAATAAGGTGCAGGGTATATCATATATACCGCTATGCAAAGCAAGAACTGTAGCTACCTGTTTTGTTTAAAATTTGATTCTACAACATCTTAGGTTTCTTTTCATTCATTAATCACATTAATGAAGTCCCATCATTTAAGTCACCTAAACATCACAGATAAATACGACGTACACTTATGCCATCCGCATTCGCCTCGATGTCCCCTCGTGCACCGTTAGGTTAGGTAACTAACGACAGAGCAGGGCAGGGCTAGCGCGGGTGTAAAACATAAGTAACATCTATATAATATATCATATATACTATATACTGTATCTATCACAGAACATCACATGATCACATCACAGATATCGCAGCAGAAGAAACATATGAAACATTGGATATACTAGGACGTCCGTGTTTTCAATACGAGCCAGTATAAAACACGGATTCCACGGTCGTGATGAATAGCCAATCCCACATCCTTAGACCCCTACGAGAGCGTCAAGCAACCCTACCAATTCTAGGGTTAGGAGACCCGGACTCTACTCCTCGAGATGGTCTCCCACTGGACCCTAGAACCCGGTTACTTGTGCTCCCCTCCTTGGGTCTATCCTAGTGCAGAAAAGTAAATAATATTCAAAGGGTGACAACTTCCGCAACCTGGAAGTGCCCCAATAAAAGAATATTACATACAAGTTTTTACATGAATGAAAATGAAAAACACTCATCTCACATAAAAACCCCCGGCTATTCAAACACGACGATCCAATATAACATATCCAGCAACACATAACATCACATGTCATCAACGTAAGTAAATATGCGCATCCCAATTGTCGTTGACATATAGCAACGAAACCGCCGATATCACATATTACACTTACGGTCACAGAAAAGAAAGTGTAAAACTACAACAGTTGGAATCCGCAACCTCTTTAGACATCACATGCCTAATCAAATGAAATACTTAGACATCACATGCCTAACAGTTATAAACCCCGCATTTTAGTCTCATTATCGAAAACTCTTTTCAATATCAAATGAAACTAAACCGCTAGATTTTTAACATTCATTCAGTTATCTCATAACTGTTTGTGAATTCCAATTATTGTATCCCATTCCGGATAAGTAGAAAATATTAAACTTTCCGATCGAACATTCGAACACCCAAGTTTCCCTGAAACCGTTCAACATATGAAGTAGGTTCAAAGACATTCACTTCATGCCTCAGTACCAACGGTCCAGCCGTAGAAGGGTCAAGCCAACGCCTCACATGTGGCACGCCGTACTGCCCCAAACCCGAAGGTTCAAAGGGCAGTTCAAGACAGTCACATAATCGAGTTAAGGTTTGTTGTCTTCTAGAGGGACCATCGCATTACTTGCACTACTTAGAACGTCCTTAAACCACAGAAAAATCCAACACTTGGAAATTTTCCGGCAGGGGAAAAGTTGGGTATTTATATCCGGTCGAACCTTTTAACATATTCTAAAATATCCGGAAAGCCACATAGACAAGGTTTGATAATCCGATGGAATCGTCGATTCCCAATACAACCCCAGAACACTCAACACTTGAGTCAAATTAAAAATTCCCAGAAAATTCAGCATAATAAAATAGGAATTACTGTGCAAAAATGGACAGATGATGCCATCAGATGGCCGCGGAACCGCCGCAGAAGCCAGGCTTCTGCCGCGGTTCCGCCGCGCCCTTAGCTGATCATGGGATAAATTTTGAATCGTAATTCTTAGAATTCCCTGCTGAATTTTTTAAGTATTTTTAATATGGAAAAATCCCAGATTTTAGAAAAAGTCCAGAGAGCATATCGGGAATTAGGGTTTCGGTTCGATCGGGTTTCAAACGTCGTCTAGACTTCGCCTAAGGCTCTAGCTAGGCTATGATACCACTGAAGGGTTCCTAGGCACTCTCAAGAGGACTCACAAGGCATCAACCATGTCTAGTTTCAAATTTTACGGTGCCGAGAAACCCTAGACTAGATCGTTAACTAGAATTTTAGGCGACAAAGTGAAACTAGTTAACTACTTAACTAAAAGAAAGATGCTACAACCTTTGTAGATCCGGTTCTCCACTTCCATAGCTCCATGTAGACGTCCTCTCGCTGTCCATCTCGAATCCCGGACTCAATCGTCGGCTTGATCGGAGAAATGGGCGGGCTAGGTCGTCGGCTTCGTGCCGAAGATGATCTACGTCGAGGCATCACAAGTTCAAGCTCCAACTCCATCAAGTTGTGAAACTTATGAAGAAAACACCCTATACTACTTGGCAAGAGGTAGAGGGTGAAGAAATAGGAGGTGGGTTCACTTTAGAATTGGATTTCTCACACTTTAGCTCAAGTTGCCATTAATGGACTTAAGCTTTTTCTTTGAAGATGAAGAAGAAGATGAAGCTAGAATATCATAAGTCTTTTTTCAAAAAGAAAAGAAAATGAATACTTATCATATACTAACTATGGTAGAGTGTAGAGAATAGACCATGGTTAGTAGGAATGGTTAGGGTTAAGGATGAAGACAAGAATGGTTACAAAGTCAAAGCTTCATGAAGCTTCAACTAGAAACAAAGAAACCCACCATTCTCTTCAAAATCTTTTCTAAATAGATAAATAAATAAATGATTAAGAAAAAGAAAACCCTAACCATTACATAACCATGGTTTAATCTTTACACACTCACAAGTTAACATGTATCATCAAACATGATACAAACATGTCTGCACAAAAATATATCACATATACAATGTGCACATCAAGTGAGAAAATCCCTTTAAAGTGAACCAATACTAGTTAATGCAAAGTAATATATCAAATATATAATTATACATTAAATCATTAAATCAACACTTGATTCAATGATCCGGTCATGTCGCACATAACCGACTAGTATTCAATGTATTGGCTTATCGAATCGATTTTCGATTCGATAACTAGGTTATATCGCATACAACCAATCGAAACATTAATCGCGAGAATCAAATACGGTATCACATACACGCATTATTCTCGGTCCCGCACATATCTCATATGCGCTCCTATTTCGTTTCGCTTGAGCCAGGAAACCTCTGTGTAGGACTCTAAAGACTCGTCAATACGCCGGTAGCAGATGATGATCATATCAAGCACCCACAAGCCGCAAGCGGTCTGCTAAACGTAACGGCCATCCGGGTATTGAGCGATCAGAAGATCGACGAGCTAGCCCGCTTACACTCTTGTGAATCCAACTAGTAACGCTTACCGTACAGTCCGGTCTGTTCGTCTGATATGTCGCATATTAAGTCTAGGGGTGGTAAACGTCAGACCCCAGTAACCGATAAGTCGTGCCGATGTGAGGCCCATAACGGGTCGAGAAACTACTGGTAACACTTACCAGTAGATCTCTGATCAGCCCTGGCCAGGGACTTCCCTGTTACGGCCAATCGAGCACAGCGCAACATCAACCCCCAATACCGGGAAAGACGAAACCCCTCCTATCGCTCATTACCTCCATGTGACTCGGGACTGTACCCAAAGACCACCGTTTTGCACGCCCTCATGGACGTGGTAAGGTGGAGATCAAAGCACAGTGGGAATCACACAAGACTCTATGACGATCTCGGGTCTACAGACTAACCTGCACAAGTGTCACCTGAGAACTGCCATCTGACGTGAGGTATAATACCATCTGGGAGTTCTCGGCGAGTCCGTCCAGTGTACCCAGTCTCTACTGAGCACCCGTATACCATCTCTGATGTCAAACACCAATGGATATGGGATCATCCATCACCCATCTCATGGGTCGAGAAGCGTATACGCTAGTCTACACTGGTATATCGATGCCCCGTCTCGATACACCCACGACTAGGGACCTTGAAGGATGTACCTATGGACTACCATGTCCCCACTAGTATGATCTGCATCATAGTCCAGGTAGTCAAGTACACATCCTAAGGGCTTTACCAACATGTAACTATAAGACAGTTTAAAGAGACAAGTGTACATGTTAAGATAAAGAGCAACCAGATAGCATACTATCATATCGAGCAAGAAAGTCATCTCTATATATGTCCAAGCATCCAATATAATATACATCATCTGTACAATACTGGCCTCTAGGGCATACATACAACTAACATTGACTGCCACATCAAAACAGATGTTCCAACTCCGCGATACGTGCAATGATCCTGATGGACTTAAGCATAGCTTTGAAAGTCTCAAATTTTCCATTTACACCAAGAATCTTCTCAAGATCCATTTTGCTCCCAATGGGTTTTACCCCTTCACGTGCAACATGCAAAGTCATACTTTGTTGGTGTACATGGATTCCAGCTTTGATCGCATAGCATCTAGCCTTTTCACAGAGTCGCCACTCGTGATGGCCTTCCTGAACCTAGTTGGGCCATCATCAACCATGATGCAATCCTTGCTCCCACTGTCACCGAGAAGACCATAGTATCTCTCAAGTGGATGAGGAACCCTACCAGATTCGCGGAGAGGCTGAGATTCGTTGGAGACTATTGAATCCTTTGGTTTCACCAAATCATCAGCTATCAGTTTGTTTAGCTGGAACTTCTTCCAGTTCTACCTCATGACCCCTAATTTCTTCACAAGAAATTCCTTTTCTAAAAAGGTGGCATGCTGTGAAACAAAACACCTTTTGCTCCTAAGAGTGGTAGAAGATATTCCCTCACAAATGTTTGGGATATCCTAATAAACTTATACGGAACTGACCTTGCCTCGAGTTTGTCCGGATTTTGCTTTTCAACATAGGCCGGACAACCCTATATCTTAACTCGTTTAAGACATGGTCTCTTCCCATTTCATATCTCATATGGAGTGGTAGGCAGCTGATTTGGATGGAACCCAATTCAATAGGTTTGCAGCTTCTCAAGTTCATAACCCCAAAAGGAAACAGACACTCAGCAGTACTCATCATAGAGCGCGCCATATCTCATAGGGTGCGATACCTTCTCCCCGATACACCGTTGTGCTGTGGTGTATGCGAAGGAGTAAGCTAAGAGAGAATCCCATTCCTCTTTTAGAAAATCCAGGAATTCCATGCTCAAGTATTTTCCTCCTCGATCATATTGAAGGACTTGAATACTTCTAACCATTTGGTTTTTCAACTTCAAGCTTATATTCCTTGAATTTCTCAAAAGTTTCAGACTTGTGTTTCAACAGGAACATGTGTCTGAATCCTGAGAGATAGTCGATGAATATAACGAAGAAGAACCAAGCCTGGCATTTATAGACATAGGACCGTATACATCATCATGTATCTGTCCCAAGAGTTCACTAACTCATTCTTTGTTTCAAGTAAACGGAGTATTGGTCACTTTACCTTTGAGATAAAACTGGAAAGTATCATAAGATGAAAATTCGAACGAATTCTAATATTCATCCTTATGTAACTTAGCTGGTCGTGTCACATTGAGACAATGCCTCAAGAAGGATTCATTCATTTTTGAACTACTCCTCTTGTGTGTGTTCTATACACTTTGAATTATAGTTTGATTTAGAACGTATATGTTATTATATAACGTGCCTGATCGAATCAACTCTTGATTCAGGAGAACGTTCACAACCTTATCCTCCAATACAAAATTATATCCTTCTTTAACTAAATAAAGAAAATGATGTGATGTTGTATATTAGGTTCGGTATGTAATAGCATTCGTTCAGAATCAATGTATAAATACAAGGTGGTATTTGCCAACTGACTTGGCTGCAACAATTGCACCATTCTCTAACACTTAGAGATATATCACCCAATCTCAGTTCTCTACCTTTCAGTAGCTAATGTAACAGATTACATATGTGGGATCCTGATCCGGTATCACATACCCAGGACACAGAGGATACTGAGAAACAGTCCTCAATAATGAACACACCCGAAGAAGATGCATCAACATGCACTTTCTTCGATTGGGTGGCATAGGGATCCGGATATTCCCCTATTTTCTGCTTGGACTTATAAAAATTATAAGATGGAGCGGAACCAACGTTCCCTAGCACAGTATAATAAGCAGGTTCGGTCAATGCATTCATATTATTATCTTGATTGAGGCGTGACATGGTCGCTACCACGAGAGAGAGAAGAAAACACTCTGCATGTAAGATTAGATTGGTTATTATTTTATCTAATCTGGATGGCTCCCACTGTTTTTATCAAATCTTCTTTCAAACCATAAACGGTAAGATTAGCCGGGATTAATTACACCTTACAAGTTCGCCAATCTTTCGCACGGACCTAATTAAAGTAAGCCTTGTTTTCCCAGAGGCATAACCCCGTTGACACCTTTCTAGACACCAACTTGATCGGCTAATTGTAATGTGCAAAACTCTCCCAGGAGTAACTCTTACTCGCAGTGGGTATCAGGATCCAAGTATCTCATATATGGTATGCAATCTCATTGCAAATTTCAACACTTAAAATTCCCGATAATATTTTGCCCCTAGCAGCTATATGACCTTAACATAGTGAACAAATCATAAGTTCTAGCCAAGTTCAACCCGTACATTTCTTTATTGAATTAAACCCACCCGCACGACCCTTAACATGGTCAACAAAGTCATACGACTACCTTAATCCAATCGTATCATATGCTTATGCAGATAAGCACTAATTAGCTACCACACACTACGCCTTAACATGGTTAACAAACATAGCATGAATACTAAGTAGTAATTATCTGAAATGACGGAGGGCTACGACAGGTTTTTAAGAAAACCCTTTTCGTAATGAACTTGATATCGTTGTAGAATCGAGTGATTTTGAAAAAGGAGTGTTTTTGAGGCTTTTACTAGTTTTGCTAAAGTGGTCACTCTCGGTGAAGGGATCTCGGCTCTTTTCTCAACGAATGAGGTGCAGGATATTTCACAAATACCACTATGCAAAGAAAAAAATATAAAAGCAATCAAAAGACAAACCGAGTTTGTAGCATCTGCTAGTTTCGCTAAAAAGGTCACTCCCGGTGAAGGGATCTCGGCTCTTTCCTTATCGAATAAGGTGCTGGATATTTACAAGGAATACCGCTATGCAAAGCAAGAACTAGAGCTACCATTTTTTTTTAAAAAGTTTCTACAACATTTTTAGGTTTCTTTTTCTTTCATTAATCTCATTAATGAAATCCCAATAATTTTGCTTCCCAAGCATCACATATGAAATGAAAGCAGCAATATTAATTATATCTCATATATATAATATAGGCATTCATCTCAGAATATCTAGTGATCACATCACAGAATAACAGCAGCAGAAGAATCACATATGAAATATTTGATATACTAGGAATTCCATGTTTTAATTTAAGCCAGTATAAAACACGGATTCCACGGTCGCGATGAATAGCCAAACCCACATCCCTAGACCCCTACGAGAGCGGCAAGCAACACTACCAATTCTATAGTTAGGAGACCCGGTCTCGACTCCTCGAGATGGTCTCCCACTGGACCCTAGAACCCGATTACTTGTGCTCCCCTCCTTGGGTCTATCCTAACGCGGAAAAGTAAATAATATACATCAATGGTGACATCTTCCTCAACCCGGAAGTGCCCCAATAAAAGAATATTACATAAAAGTTTTTACATGAATGAAAATGAAAGAACTCTCATCTCACATAAACCCCCCGGCTATTCAAAACACGACGATCCGATATAACATATCACAGCAACACATAACATCACATGTCATCAACGTAAGTAAATATGGGTATCCCAGTTGTCGTTGACATATAGCAATGAAACCGGCGATACACCACATATTACACTTACGGTCGCGGAAAAGAAAGTGAAAAACTACAACAATTGGAATCCGCAACCACTTTAGACATCATAAACCCAATGTATCACATACTTTGGATTTTATGCCCAACAAATGAATTCCTTAGTCATCACATGCCTAACAATTATAAATCCCGCATTTTACTCTCGATATTGAAAACACTTTTCAATAACCTATCAGGTAATTCAACAAGATTCCCGATAACCTGATCGAATGCTCGTCGGAAACTTTAGTAAATGGCCGCACCCCCGATGCCGTCGACGAGGTGCACTAAGGCGGAACTGTTGGATGTAGTGCCCTCAAAGTCAATTATTAGATCCCAGGCACGTGATTGCAATGATTGAGGGAGGACCTATACCGGTAGGACAGTCTTACTCGAGAGGATAGTATACTATCTGGTTTGTCTTTATCATCATGTGCATGCTTTAAGTGACATTGTAGTTCACAGTTACACATTGATAGGGAATAGTATGCTATCTGGTTTGCCTTCATCATCGTGTACATGCTTTAGGTGACATTACAGGTCACTATTACACGTTGATAGAGGCCTTAGGATTCTTTCTTGACTACCAGCAGTATGATGGCAATCATATATGTGAGAGTTGGGTAGTCTATAAGCACATCCTTAAAGTGTCCCTGGTCGTGGGAGTTTCGAGACTGGGCATCGATACTCCGACAGTAGACTAGTGTATACGACCGAGACCCCGGCGAGGGGCGGTGGATGGTCTCACAAGCCATTGGTGTCAGTTGGTTCACCTAAGACATATACAGGTGCTCATTGGGTTATAAGTACACCGGACGGACTCACCGGGAATATGCTAGTTGGTATTATACCTGATGTCAGATAGAAGTTCCATGGTGACATGTGAACAGGTTAGTCTATCGAACTAAGATCGTCATTTGTCTCGTGTGAGTTCCCACCGTACTTTGATTACTACCCTACCACGGCTCAAAGGAGTCGTGCAAACAGGTTTTAGTTGGGTACAGTCCCGAGCTATATGGAGGCAGTGAGCAGATCGGCAGGGGATTCGTCTCTCCCGATATTGGGGGTGAGATTGCGCTGTGTCCATGAGAGCTATTACATGAAGTCCTTGGCCAAGGCAAGTGAGATTTAGTGGTAGGTATTCCAGTAGTATCTCAGGGTGTTATGGGCTACACTCCGACACGACTTGTACCGCTTTTGGGGATCTGACGTTTACCAGCCCCCTAGGCCCAACATGCGATGCTTATAGACGAACGGACCGGATTGTACGGATATTGTCACTGACAGGCTCAGTAGGGTTTCAGGATGAGTTCGATCATCAGTCTCCCTTTTGGTCAATACATGGGTACCATTACGTACAGCTAGTACCACTGACGTGCTTGTAGTTAAACCCACTGCCAGCGTATTGACCAGTCTTTAGAGTCCCCCACATAAAGTTTTCCAAGTTCGGGCGAAACGTTGTAGAGTCCGTATGGTTTTATTGCAGGGTTCGATCATATACGTGCACTTGTGCATGGATCATGATCGGACGGATCATACTAGTGGCTTTGGTTTAAGCCGGATCCAAGTATTAGATTTGTTGCATTACTTTAGTCTCATTTCATTCGCATTCAGTTGGAATGCGGTTGCAGGTATGTATATAAAGGTGAGGGGTATCCTTGTGATCCGTCACGAGTTTAATTTAGATGTTGCCATTCTTTTTTTTTTGGATTAAACATTTTGGTTTAAATGTTTTGTGGTGGAAATTGTGAGTGGAAATCATCATGAAAAGCAATTAATATGGCATGTGCATGGGTGATGACTCTTGGTCTTATTTTTTGTGCTATGTCAACATTTGTGATTGATTATTGTGTTGAAATGATGTGTGGAAAGAGAATAGACGGCTATAAGTAGTGGGGTTGGTCTTGAGATTTAGTTCAAGTGCTCTCATTTTTCATTCCAACACAATAATAAGTCTATCTCTTCTTCTTCTTCCTTCTCTAGCTCACAAGTTTCATCCATGGCTTCATCTTCAACCTCCAACCATACAATCTCATGAGTTGAGAATCAATAGATGCTTGAGAAAAAGTTATCACACACATTCTCTACTTCACCTTGGAAATGTCGGCTAGCAAACTTCATGTCCGAGTTGCTTCGGTTTGAAGCGGGAACCCGTAAAAGGTTTTCTAGACATGGTGCCACTTCGACGAGGAGACCGGAGATCGAGCGAGATCGGAGATGTCGCGAGGAGCTAGGGATGGTGGCTAAAGACCGAAGGACACGGATCGATCGGTATAGCCATTTTAACTTCTTATAGATATCTAGTTTTGTGTTGTACGATCCGGATAAAAGTCTGCGTTAGCGCCAGTTTCATAAAAGTTTTTGTTTCCGCGTTTGGCCTCAGATTGACGGCTGGGGCGCTACCGTTGGCTTACATGGTATCAGAGCCATGCCATTAACCTTTACTAGTTGGTTTAGACAATATTAAAGTATCGAAACCGAAACAACTACTTTACACTGCACTGAAATTCCAGTTTCTATTGTTTTATAAAGTGTCTTCAAAAAATTATTTAAACAAGTGCTGAAGACTACTGACATGACCAAAAGACCACACCCCAAACATGAGCCTAACTCGCCGGTATTTGGCCGAGCACATGCTCAATTTTTCCGAGGTAGCCGGCCATTCTGGGGAGTTTTGACTTAGTTTTTGGGTGTGGTCTGGTCTCTGGAAAGTTGGTTCTGTGGTATTGTTTGTTTAGCCCAGTCTGGATACAGTATTATCTAGTTGTTTAGGCTATTCGGGGGTTATTTCGAAGTCAATATTTTCTAACATTGTTTAAATTTTGCAGTGCATTACATTACTATCTGCGACCATGAATGTCATTCGAGCAGTAAATCTTGTCTAATTGCTATATTCCATTTATACGGGTTTGCGAACGTGACATTCACGTTGATGTTCTGTGTTGTGCTGTGATGTTGCGGATTTGTCATGGTGGATACCTTGCATGCAGTGGCAGTGTAGTTTGGTTATATTTGTACATTTGATATAGCGGAGCTAGCGTCCGACATGTGGACTGCCGTCACTGCCTGTTTGTATATTATTCTTTTGGGGCACGACCGGGTTAAGGTCGATGTACCCATTGTAAATATTTTCTTTTCTGTACTAGGATTACCCCACGGTGGAGTGAACGGATAGCCGGGTTCTGGAAGGCAACGGGCCCGCATCTCATGGCTTTGAGACGGAAGGGGCTTCATACTAGAATTGGCGGGCTATTCGCCGCACTCGTAAGGGGTACAGGTTGACCCAAGGAGGGGTGCTCAAGTTACCGGTTTCCGTGAAGTGCTGGGTGGTCCATCCACTTTGATGATAGGGGATGCCTCGCTTCTGGTTTTGGCGGGTAACATTTCGTGCCCGTACGGGTCCAGGGTTTCGTTGCACAAGCGATCCACATGACAGGGGAACATCAGGTTTCAGTTGCGGCTCTATGAAACCCGGGGCTCCAAGATTATCTGTATTGTTCTGTGATACTTATTACTTTTCTGTGATGTTGCATTTATCACGCCTGGAGCGATTATTATATACTGATATATATATACTAGTAGATGTTGTATATGTTTTACACCCGCGCTAGTCCAGTCCCCGCTCTGTCGTTAGTTAAGTAACCTAACGGGTGATGACGGGACCCAGTGGCGAATGCGGATGGCATATACGTACATTTTATTTTCCTTCTTTTTTTGTGTGATTAATTGATGGGACTGCATTGATTTTGATCAATGCAAGGAAACAAATCTATTCGATATTGTTGGAACATTTTTCAAAAAGCTATTATAACAAGGACGTTTTCTTTTGTTTTGCACAGTAATATTCGGTTATGAATATCCAACACCTCATTCGATGAGGCAAGGGCCGAGATCCCTTCACCGGGAGTGACCCCTTGGATAGAGCTTCGCGTTAGGGTAATAACTTCACTATAGTCGATTACTTTTTGTTTTGCATCACGGTATTTAGTTGGAATATCTTGCACCTCATTCCATGAGGAAAGAGCCGAGATCCCTTCACCGGGAGTGACCTCTTTAGCAAAGGTTTTCGCCACTATATTTTTGTAAAAAGCTATCCGGTTCCTTCAACGATATCAAGTTCATTACGTTAAAGGTTTTTCGCCAAAAACTATTCGTAGCCCTCCGTCATTTCAGATAGGTAGCACTTAGTATTCATGCTATGTATGTTAGCTTTCGTCAAGGCATAGTGTATGGTAGCTATTTGTTACTTTTCTGTTGCATAGATAGATGCGTTGGTTTGGGACAGTCGTACTACTATTTTGGCTTTCGTCAATGGTATGTACGGGTGGGTTAAAATTAACCTGGATAATGACGGGTAGAACTTGACATGTGACTTATGATATGTTGGCCTTCGTCAAGGTCATAAAAGCATGGGGTAAAAATCATATCGGGTGTTTCTAAAGAAACTGAAACTTGCCAGGCATGCACATACCTTCTGGAGTGTGATAACGTGAGTGGATTCCGTCACATTATCATGCGATGATAGTTGGATCCCGATTCCCACTGATGAGTTGGTTTACTCCTCGGGTGATCCCGACTAATTCTTCTTTCAGGTTTGGAGGAGAATTTGAGGTTACAGTGGGAGGCATCCTGATTAGATAAATTGATAACCATTTTGATCTAAGTTGGAGTGCACGCAGAGTGTTTCTTTTCTCTCTCTCTTTGGCAGCGACCATGGCCCGACCCTAGACTATCACTCAGTGACCAAGTTAACTGAACCTTCTTAAAACACTGACTTTTGGATTGTCTGAGTTGCATACATCATTGCCACTGCTTCATTTACCCTTTGTATTTCTCCAGAACACCCCGTATCACTACGAACATCCACTTCCATTGCCATCGTATGGTTATATACGAACTCAAAGGAACTTGTTCCAGATTCGAGAATGGATTCTGGTTCTGGAGAGATTGAATAGGACTATTCAGTTGTCTTTTCCTTTTACCTTCTCTCTTAGGTTGTGAGTACTCCTAGAATAAGGAGAGTACACCTGTTATGCTTATTGGATAGTCTTCTTCCAAACCATAGGCTGGTGCCGAACGGTAGGGAATGAAGAAAACCAATTAGCGTAAGTGTAGTGCACAGGAGGTAATAAGTAAAGACAAATAAAGAGATTAGAAATAGGGCAAAGTAAATTGCGACTGCTATCATTCACGACCAAACCAAGAATTTCATCGCTACTCCTACTTCACCTTTGTATTTCTCCAAAACACCCCGTATCACTATGAAGATCCACAGTTATTGGATATTCATCGTATGGATTTATATGAACTCGAAGGGACTAGTTCCAGTTTGGGGATGGATTCTGGTTCAGGAGAAATAAAATGATATCCATTCAGTTGTCTTTTATCTTTACATTCACTCAGGTTGTGAGTGCTCCTAGGATTAGGACAGTACACCTGTTACGCTTATTGGATAGTTTTCTTCCAAAGTATAGGCTGGTGCCGAACGGTAGGGTAGGAAGAAAACCACTTAGCTTAAAGGGGTGTACATAAGGTAATGAGTAATGACAAATAAAGAGATTTGGAGAGATGTCAAGGAAATATATGGTTACAGTTATGAATCAGATAATGGAAGAGGCATTACTAAGAATACCCAGATACCCCTTCGAAACATTTTCATGTTTCAGTTTCACTGTGCTTTGTTAATTGAAAACTGATTTCCCAATTAGATCCTTACTCAAGGGTATGTATTTACCAGGTATGATTCTCACATCTGTATAGTTTTACAGATGATGAGTGGGAGTAAGTTATTGGAAATTAGGTGATCATCCTCATTATATCGGGATTCGTTGTAATTGGTGATATTTGAGGAAATCGCTTGGGTTTTTGCCGGACGGCAAATATTTTGTTTTGAATATCCATTGTTATGCACCAATTTCAAATTGATATATCTATACGTTTATTTTAATAAAGTGAGATATAACTTTTTGAAATTATGTCTATGACATTTACATATATCTTGATGTTTAGGTAAGGAGTATTAAACATCGGTGTAATTCTTCATAACCATAGTACAGTTTTCAACCTACGACGCACAGGGTATGAGTTATTCAACTCAGCGGACTTATACAAACTATTGTATGTTGTCCAGTGTCCATTAGGACAGAGGGGTTGGTCCTTATACTATATTCTGTTTACTTGTGACTTCTCTAGTTTTAGACATATGTTTCGTAGAAATACAAAGTCTAAGTTTTGAGAAATTATAGGTACAAGAATAAAGTAGAGAACCAGGTGTCGCAAATATTCCGATTCTTCGAGCTGATCGAAAATGTAGATACTTGTGTATAGTATTCAGTTGATAGTAATGGTTTTGAGAAACTTGTTTCTCTTTCAGGTTACTCATAATTGGATGCACTCCTAAGTTGAGTAATGCTGTTCATCCTCTCTCTATTTAGTTGACATACACTGGAGACAGCTTCATGATTTGAATCTGGTTCCAATTAAATCAATACCTCTGTTTCTATATTTTATATAGAATGTATCATATCTTAACGATGTTAAGATATATGGAGTTGTCCGGCTTATGCTTAAAACCAGACTCTGGATAACGAAAGGCACGTTTCTGTAATGACAGTTTGTGGGTTGACCCGGGCTATGACGAGGGTTGACTTTCTACCATCTGGAAGATCAATAGTGATATTGTTCTTGACTCACCATAGTTTTAGTAAAATGGACTTTTTCAGAAAACAGTTGTGGGAGTATGGTAGAACTGGAAGTGATTCCAGAACCGCAAACGATTACTGAAAATTTAATGAGGACCTAAAGATTCAATCAAGATTGACATTCCATTAGCCACTCCGCAGATATGGTGGGTAACCTCAGGCACTCGAGAGGTACTTCGGTATGCTCAAAGACGGTGACAGGGAGGTTCTTGTTTACCCAGACTTTCCATTATTGCTGTTCCAGACCATAAGACCCGGCATGAGGATGAGTATAGCGTCGTTCTAAACTAGCTTTAGAAGTGCACGTATATATGACTCTGCCAGAAGGTTGTTGTACTCAGTGGGAGTAGCGGAAGTGTAGTGGATGAGTAGCTTATGTTTATTTATAGACTAAAGCAGATATAGAGGAGATAGATCATCTATTTTTGATATGACAGTCATAGGTTTTGATTTCATCAGAATAGGAGATGGATCTGTTGAGAAGGTAGTAGGGTGTGGTGTCATGGTATTTGGATGACATACATGTAGTAGGAAGTAAAATTCCTATACTACGATCGGTTATACTGTGGTTGTCATACAGTTGTTTCTCCAAAAAGGATATAGATAAAATATTAGACATTCTGATTACTATATCTATGGTTTTAGATCTAGATTTGGGTAGTTTCCCAATCTGGGTACTTAGACAGTATTCTAAAGGTGTTTTAGAACGGACGACTCCTGGAATGGTGGTCTACCTGCAGGTGATGGAGTCACCCTCTCTAAAGGTGTCTTACAAACTAAAGGGGAGAGGGATGTACATGATCGGCATATCACTTGCTTAGGCAATTGAGTCAATCATGAGATGTCAAGTACCACACCAGATTTTGTTTTTGCACTAGTTGCAATAAGTTGAGATATTAATCTAATCCTGGAGAAACGTTCGGAAGATGTTTTAGAATATAAGTAAATGTTCTAGAGAATTGATAACGGAAGCCTCCTTCGGGAGACAGTTATCATTCCTGGCTTCCAAGGTGACCTGGCTGAAAGAGTGACTATCAAAGATATAGTTTTCCCTCTGATGAGGGGCAGTAGTTTGGATAGGTGGTCCAAGCGGATACTGAGAGAGGCATGGCGCAGGATGCTGATTAAATTCAGTTGACAATACAGTCTAATAAGTTTACTGGATTTGGAGTTCATTTGTGAACTGGGTCCCATCAGATATCTAGACATATTCTAAGACAGGTATTACTCAATTCTGGAGATGACTTTCTCCATGAACTTAAGATAAAGAGAGACATAGAAAGAAACATCAGAGCAGATCCACTAGCTGAGGCTATTTCTCGAACACAATAGTTTCACAAACAAGCTTTGTGAGACTGATCAGTAGAGAAGTTGGGTGTTCGGTATCACACGGGCTGTGAATATGCGGCATCGCAATAATTAGCCTTAAGTGCAAGTGGGAGATTGTTGGATGTAGTGCCCTCAAAGTCAATTATTGGATCGCAGGCACGTGATTGCAATGATTGAGGGAGGACCTATATCGGTAGGACAGTCTTACTCGAGAGGATAGTATGCTATCTGGTTTGTCTTTATCATCGTGTACATGCTTTAAGTGACATTGCAGTTCACTGTTATACGTTGATAGAGAATAGTATGCTATCTGATTTGCCTTTATCATCGTGTACATACTTTAGGTGACATTACAAGTCACTATAATATGTTGATAGAGCCCTTAGGATTCTTGCTTGACTACCAGCAGTATGATGGCAATCATATACATGAGAGTTGGGTAGCCTATAAGCACATCCTTAAAGTGTCCCTAGTCGTGGGTGTTTCGAGACTGGGCATCGATACTCCGATAGTGGACTAGTGTATACGATCGAGACCCCGATGAGGGGCGATGGCTGGTCTCACACGCCATTGGTATCAGTTGGTTCACCTAAGACGTATACAGGTGCTCATTGGGTTTTGAGTACACCGGACGGACTCGCCGGGAACATGCTAGTTGGTATTATACCTGACGTCAGATAGCAGTTCCATGGTGACATGTCTACAGGTTAGTCTATCGACCTGAGATCATCATTTGTCTCGTGTGAGTTCCCACTGTGCTTTGATTACTACCCTACCACGGCTCAAAGGAGTCGTGCAAACAGGTTTTAGTTGGGTACAGTCCCGAGCCACATGGAGGCAGTGAGCAGATCGCAGGGGATTCGTCTCTCCCGATATTGGGGGTGAGATCGCGCTGTGTCTAGGAGAGCCATTACACGAAGTCCTTGGCCTAGGCAAGTGGGATTTAGTGGTAGGTATTCCAGTAGTATCTCAAGGTGTTATGGGCTACACTCCGACACGACTTGTACCGCTTTTGGGGGTCTGACGTTTACCAGCCCCCAGACCCGACATGCGATGCTCATAGACGAACGAACCAGACTGTACGGATATTGTTACTGACAGGCTTAGTAGGGTTTCAGGATGAATTCGATCATCAGTCTCCCTTTTGGTCAATACATGGGTAGCCGTTACGTACGGCTAGTACCACTGACGTGCTTATGGTTAAACCCGCTGCCAGCGTATTGACGAGTCTTTAGAGTCCCCCACAGAAAGTTTCCCTTGTTCGGGCAAAACGTTGTAGAGGCCATATGGTTTTATGGAAGGGTTCGATCATATATGTGCACTTGTGCACGGATCATGATCGGACGGATCATACTAGTGGGCTTTGGTTTAAGTCGGATCCTAGTATTAGATTTGTTGGATTACATTAGTCACATTGCATTCGCATTCAGTCGAAAAGCGGATGCAGGTATGTATATAAAGGTAAGGGGTACCTTGTGATCCGTCACGAGTTTACTTTAGATGTTCCCATTCTTTTTTTTGTATTAAACATTTTGGTTTAAATGATTTGTGGTGGAAATTGTGAGTGGAAATCATCATGAAGTGCAATTAATGTGGCATGTGCATGGGTGATGACTCATGGACTTATTTTTTGTGCTATGTCAACATTTGCGATTGATTATTTTGTTGAAATGATGTGTGGAGAGAGAATGGACAGCCACAAGTAGTGGGTTGGTCTTGAGATTTAGTTCTAGTGCTCTCATTTTTCATTCCAACACAATAATAAGTCTATCTCTTCTTATTCTTCCTTCTCTAGCTCACAAGTTTCATCCATGGCTTCATCTTCAACCTCCATCCGTACAATCTCATGAATTGAGAATTAATGGATGCTTGAGACAAAGTTATCACACACATTCTCTACTTCACCTTGGAGATGTCGGATAGCAAACTTCATGTCCGAGTTGCTTCGGTTTGAAGCGGGCGCCCGTAAAAGGTTTTCTGGACATGGTGCCACTTCGACGAGGAGAACGGAGATCGAGCGAGATCGGAGATACCGCGAGGAGCTAGGGATGGTGGCTTAAGACCGAAGGACACGGATCGATCGGTATAGCCATTCTAACTTCTTGTAGATAGCTAGTTTAGTGTTAATGGTACAATCCGGGTAAAAGTCTGCGTTAGCGCCAGTTTCATAAAAGTTTTTGTTTCCGCGTTTGGTCTCAGATTGACGGCCGGGGCGCTACCGTAGACTTACAGGAACACCGCGGCCGCGAGCTCCCGAACGGATGCATTTGGCGACGAGGTTCTCCTACAGTCACTTGGTCGGGGCTATGGTACGTGGCTATCTAGTAAGGTTACCCGGCGAGTATCCGCGTACACTAAGTAATTGCGACAGACTTTTTATCACATCAAAATCCCTTGGAAACCGATCAAATGAGTTTAAATTGCTAGATTTATAAAATTCAAACTAGTTATCTCATAACTAATTATGTGGATTCCAAATATTGTATCACAATCACAGATAGTTAGATGAAGTTAAACTTTTCGTTCGAATAATCAAGCACCCAAAATTTCCCAATAAGCTCAATACTTGAGCGGAGTTCAAAAAATACCCAGAAACTGCCATAGCTTATATGAACCAGCCGTAGAAGGGTCAACCAATACCTCACATGTGGCACCGCTGAACTACCACAAACCCTAGGGGTTGATGGCGGTTCTGACGGTCACAAGATCGAGTTAAGGTTTCGTTCTTCTAGAGCTTCCACAGAATCGCATGCAAGATTTTCTGAAAATTTTAAACTCGGAAAATCTCCAACACTTCGAAAATTTCCAGCGGGGAAAAACTGGGTTATTGATATCCATTCAAACCTTTTAACATCATCTAAATAACCCGAATAAATGTTAGAATTATGACTGCGAAACACTCCAAATTACTTTTCCAGAAAGTTAACATCACATGAAAATTTAGCAAAAACAAACAACGCCTGAAACATGAAAACCCAGAGACTGGAACACAAGCAAAATTTGAAGGTTTTTGCTTGGATTTGACCGAGATGAAGGGTGTGGTGGCCGGCCAAGAATGTCTAGAAATGCCTCAAATTTTGCTAGTGTTCATGTTATATCACATACGGCACTCTGCAGTTGTTTAAAATTTTTTTTGACACCTCTAAAAATTTGACAGAACCCAGATTTTGTGTTTCAAGTTTCGGAGCAGTTTCGGTTTCGTAATCTAACAAACATCGTTTAAATTTCTATCTTGGCTCTGATACCACTTAGGGTTACCTAGGACGGCAGCAAGATTTCGGGAGGTATCGTCCAAGCCGTTTTTAAATTTTTGCCGTTCTAAAGAACCCTAATTTAGAATCTTTAACTAGAAATTTTAACAAACAAGCAATGTTAACAACTTAACATCTAAGTGAACTAGAAATCTAACCTTTGTAGATCGGTCCTTCACTTCAATAGCTCCTAGTAGTAGTCCCTTCGCTGTGATGAAATGATCTTGCGGACTCGTGAACGACTCCATCAAAAGAAAGCAACGAACTTGCTTGAAGTCTTGGAGGCCGAAGATGATCTACGTCGAGGAGACACTAACCCAAGCTACCCTCTTCACTAATGTGAGATTAGTGAAGCTAACACTCTATACTAAAATGTTAATCTAGTAGAGAATGATGAAGTAGGATTTTTTCTCACTTTGGAATTCTTTTCTCACTTAAGTTTCTCACTTGCCCAAAAGCTAGAGAGCTTTTGAGCTATGAAGAAGAAGATGAAGTGAGATAATGTTGTGTGTGAGAATGGCAACCATGGGTGAGAAAATATCTAATATGTCTTATATAGAGACTTAACCATGAGTTAAGATAATGGTTGGGTTAACAAAATATCTAGTATAAAACAAAACTAGTAGGCTAGTCAATAGGTCTCCAAGCTTCTCAAAGCTTCATGCCATATGACCATTATTCAAGTAATAATTGATTTACACTAAATAAATAAACCCTACATTATCTTTATCATGGTGTAAGTCTCATACACCCATGTAGCTTGTATCATAAACCTTGACACAAAATAAAACACAATTAATATATATTACATATATATTAAGTGTGCACATGTGAGAAAATAAACGTTTAAGTGAGCTAATATTAGTTAATGTAAATTAATATATAAAATATATAATTATACATTAAATCAACAGATGATTTAATAATCCGGTTATATCTGATATGACCGACTAATATTATTTGTATCATTATATCGAATCAACACTTGATTCGATAACCCGGCTATATCGCATATAACCGACCGATACAGTATCTACTTATCGAATCAACATTTGATTCGATAACCTGGCTATATCACATATAACCGATCGATACTTTATATCGTGAGAATAGAATACCGTATCACATACTCGTATTAATCTCAGTCCTGCACATATCACATATGTGCTCCTACTTCGTTTTGCCTGAGCCAGTGAAACCTTTGTGTAGGACTTTAAAGACTCGTCAATATGCCGGCAGTAGGTGATGATCACATCAAGCACCCACAAGCTGTCAACAGTACTAGCTGGACGTAACGGCTACCCGAGTATTGAACGATCAGAAGATCAACAAGCAAGCCCGCTCTAACTCCTGCAAAAGCCTGATAGTAACATTACCGTACAGTCCGGTCTCTTCGTCAGATATGTTGCATATCAACAGCCTGGTGGTGGTAAACATCAGACTCCAATAGCCTGATAAGTCATGCCGATGCAAGGTCCATAACGGTTCGAGAAACAACTGATAACACTTACCAGTAAATCTTAGCAACCCTGGCCAGGGATTTCCTATTATGGCCAATCGAGCATAGCGCAATATCAACTCCCAATACTGGGAGAGACGAATCCCCTCCTATCGCTCATTGCCTCCATGTGACTCGGGACTGTAACCAAAAACCACCGTTTTGCACAATCTCTTGACCGTGGTAAGGTGGAAATCTAAGCACAGTGGGAATCACACAAGACTCTATGGCGATCTCGGGTCGACAGACTAACCTGTAACAGTGTCACCAGAGAACTGCTATCTGACGATAGGTATAATACTATCTAGGAGTTCTTGGCGAGTCCGTTCAGTGTACCCAGTCTCCACTGAGCACCCGTATACCATCTTTGATGTCAAACACCAATGGATGTGGGATCATCCATCGCCCATCATATGGGCCAAGATCCATATACGCTAGTCTCCTCTGGAGTATCGATGCCCTGTCTCGATACTCCCATGACTAGGAACAATTGAAGGGTGTACTTGTGGACTACCCTTGGCTACACTAGTATGATCTCCATCATAGTCCTAGTAGTCAAGCACACAACCTAAAGGCTTTGTCAACATGTGAGAGCAAGACAGCATCACGTATACAAGTCAACATGTTAAGACAAAGTGCAACCAGATAGCATACTATCATGGCGAGCGAGAAAGTCCTCCCTATATATGTCTAAGCATCCACTACAATATACATCCCATGAACAGTAATGGCCTCTGGGGCATTCATATAACACTCGCACCCAAACCGGGTGGCGAGTATGCATTGATTATCGAAAACTCAACGCCACAACGCGGAAGGATCACTTTCCGCTACCATTCATTGACAAATGCTCGAAAGATTGGCTGGACATGAGTATTACTGTTTTCTGTATGGCTACTCAGGATACAACCAGATTCTTATCGCCGAGAAAGATCAGGACAAAACCACTTTCACTTATCCTTTCGGCACGTTCGCATATCGCCGCATGCCCTTTGGGCTATGCAATGCTCCCGCTACTTTTCAGCAGTGTATGATGGGAATATTCTCTGACATGGTTGAGAAATTTCTGGAGATATTCATAGATGATTTCTCCATCTTTGACGATTCTTTTGGCGAGTGTCTGCAACATCTTGACGCTATCCTTACCCGATGTAAGGATAAAAATCTCACTTTAAACTGGGAAAAATACCACTTCATGGTGCAAGATGGAATTTTCTTAGGACAAATCATTTTGCGAAATGGCATCGAGGTTGACAAAGCAAAGATTGAAGTCATTTCCAACCTCCCTCCTCCCAAGCGTCAGAGATATCCGAGATTTTCTTGGCCACGCTGGTTTCTACAGACGGTTTATCAAGGACTTTAGCAAGATTGCTAGACCCTTGACTCTTCTTCTGTCCAAGGATACCACGTTCAACTTCGACTCGAGCTGTTTGACTGCTTTCAAATCACTGAGAAGCTCACTCAATATTGCTCCCGTTATTTCTTCACCTGACTGGATGCATCCTTTTGAGATTATGTACGATGCATCCTATTTGCTATCGGTGCGGTCCTAGGACAACACATCAAAAAGATGCCGCACGTAATCTACCGCGAGAGCCGGACCCTGAATGATGCATAAAAGAATTATACGAAAACCGAGAAAGAGTTCTTGGCGGTTGTATTTGTTAGGAATATGTATGCCCTACAGGCCATTATTGTACATGTGATGTATATTATAGTGTATGCTTAGACATATATATATATAGGACTTTTTTTCTCGACATGATAGTATGACATCTGGTTACTCTTTATCTTAACATGTTGACCGGTATTCTTTACTGCCTTGCTCTCACATGTTGATAAAGCCCTTAGGATGTGTGCTTGACTGCCGGGATTATGATGAGATCATACTGGTGGGGACAGGGTGGTCCAAAAGTACATCCTTTAATCAGTTCCTAGTCGAGGGAATATCGAGACTAGGGCATGTAAGTCCGCGGCGGCGCCCCGGCCGTCGATCCGACGCCGGAATGCGGAAACGAAAAACTTTGCAAACAAGCAAACCGGCACCACCGTGCACTTTTAACCCGGATCGGGCCATTAACCTAGCTACTAGCAAACTAAAAGATGGGTGAAGAGATATACCAAGCGATCCGTGTCCTTCGGTCTTCGTCTCCACTCCGATCTCCCGCGGAATCTCCGTCCATCACCTCCTCGTCGGAAAGGGCACCACGTACCCGGGTTCGTTTACGGGCTCCCACCTCTGGACCGAGGCAACTCGGGCACGAAGTTGGCTAGCCGACGCGTCCAAGAAGTGCTGTAGGCAAGTGTAGAAACCATGTCTCTTTGGGGTCAAGAAGTTGCCATTGATGGAGGAATCAATTTGAGCTTTGAAGAGATGTAAGAAATTTTGTAGCAAGCAAGCATGAGATGAATATTTTTCTTCCTCAAAAATGAACTCTCTCTCTCCCCTCTCAAAGTGGCTGGCCATTCAAGAATGGTGGTGAAAAATGAATGAATCATTATCAAGAGAAGAAAGGGAATAAATATATGAGAAAATGGTCACACCAATTTCAAGCTCACATCCTTTCACCAACCATCATAAAGAAAGCAATGGATGAGATAGAAAAAGAATCTCATGATTATGAAGGCACAAATGTAAGAAACCCCTCCACAAATAAGTTATTTGCAAACTGCAAATAACCCCTCCATCAGAAAGTCCGGCCGTGAAGGAACAAAGGAAAACCGGCCGGAACGGAATGCAAACTGGCAACCTCAGAAAACTGATCCCGCAAAAAATTACAGGAAAACCCCACGACTGCATATACATGCCCGCATTTGTATTCCCACTGAACACAAATGCAAAGAGATAAAATCTACACTATCTAATACTAGGATCCGGCTTAAACCAAAGCCGGCTAGTAAAAACCGTCCGATCACGATCCGTGCAATACCGCATGTATCTGATCGAACCCTGCCATATCTCCATACGGCCTCTACAGCGTTTCGCCCGAAACTTGAGTAACTGTGTGGGGGGGACTCTAAAGACTCGTCAATACTATGGCTGTGGATTTAACCACTAGCATGTCAGAGGTATCAGCCATACGTGACGGGCCACCAGCTATTGACCAAAAGGGACGTCGATAAGCGAACTCATCCTGACACCCTACTGGGCCTGACAGTGACAATATCCGTACAGTCCGGTCCGTTCGTCTATGAGCATCACATGTCGGGCCTAGGGGGTTGGTAAAGTCAGATCCCCAAAAGCGGTACAAGTCGTGTCGGAGTGTAGCCCAGAACACCCTGAGATACTACTGGAATACCTACCAGTAAATCTCCTGTCTTGGCCAAGGACTTTTCATGTACTGGCTCTCCTAGACACAGCGCGACCTCACCCCCAATACCGGGAGAGACGAACCCCTGCAGATACGCTCACTGCCTCCATGTGGCTCGGGACTGTACCCAACTAAAAGCTGTTTGCACGTCTCCTTTGAGCGTGGTAGGGTAGTAATCAAAGCACAGTGGGAACTCACACAAGACAAATGACGATCTCAGGTCGATGAACTAACCTGTACACATGTCACCAGGGAACTGCTATCTGACGTCAGGTATAATACCAACTAGCAGGTTCCCAGCGAGTCATGTCCGGTGTACTCATAACCCAATGAGCACCTGTATACATCTTAGGTGAACCAACTGACACCAGTGGCTTGTGTGACCGGCCACCGCCCCTCGTCGGGGTCTTGACTGTATACACTAGTCTACTCTGGAGAATCGATGCCCTGTCTCGAAACTCCCACGACTAGGGACCTTTTAAGGATGTGCTTATAGACTCCAGCTCTCATGTATATGATCGCCCTCATACTACTGGTAGTCAAGCAAAAATCCTAGGGGCTCTATCAACGTGTAATAGCGACTCGAAAGGTCACCTAAAGCAATACACGATGATAAAGATAAACCAGATAGCATACTTGTAAGTCCATGCTACCTCTCCCGGTACTTTCGGGCATGCGGAATTTGATGAAAAACGATTTTCTTAAAGATGGTAACATGGACTTAAAACCCGGATCTTTGTTAAACATCTAACTAACAACCTAACAAGGAGTCATTAACTACTCGGTTAGGGGGTTTATACCTTGCTTGTCTTGAACTCCTTCGTCTTCAAACTCCGATGGTGGTCCGGATCGGCTTCTTCCCGTCGTCTCCTTACGCCGAAGATAGATCCACCTGAAAGCTCCAACCTTTGGCTCCTTCTTCGAACATTGAAGAAACTAGTTCACTCGGTTTGCTAAACCTTGTGAACTAGAATGAGTAGAGAAGAGTTTGTATGGGATTTTATCTATGGTTCTTGGTTCTCAACTCATGAGACAAGTGAACCATAGAATCAAGAGAGGGAGCAAGAAGAAGAGGGTGAGAGCAAGAGTATGAGAGCTCAAGAACAAGAGAGAGAATGAGCAAGTGAGAATGAGCCTCTCTTTTGTCTTTCACCCTCTCATAATCCAAAACAATGATAACATATCATATCAATCAAGTGTTATGTGATGGTTTAAGCAACCATAGCCATATCATTTCATGCACTCATTTTGCACAAAAGAGCAAGCAAGCAAAAGTCTTTGCCATGAAATGATAGCTATGGTTATCATGATGGTCAACTAGTCAAGCCTAGTCAACCGGTCAACAAAATCAACAAGTCAACGAAAGTCAAAAAGTCAACAAAGTCAACAAGCATGTCACCATAATACTTAATTAATATAATTGTTAATCACATATCATATTCTCATTAGGGTTGAGCAAAAAGTCAATAGTCAACGGTCAACGGTCAACAACCCTAATGAGAATCCTCTGCCTCTGTCTTTCCGTCAACTGTGCATACACACCCGCATCCGTGTTCCGAGGAACACGAATACATACTGGATAAATCCAATCCCAAAAGGTACACTAGGATCTGGCTTAAACCAAAGCCCGCTAGTGTAAACTGTCCGGACACTGTACGTGCACAAGTGCACGGATGTGACCGAACCCTGTCGCAAAACCATGCGACCTGTCGCAAAACCATGCGACCTCTACTCTTTTGCCTAAAGGCGAAAAGCTTTCTGTGTGGGACTCTAAAGACTCGACACTACGCTGGCAGTGGGTTTAACCACAGACCGCAAGCGGCACTAGCTGTGCGTAACGGTCCCCAGGTAATGCCGACAAGAAGACTGACGAGGCGAAACCCATCTGAACTCCTACTGAGCCTGAATGTGACATTCTTCGTACAGTCCGGTCTGTTCGTCTGATACATCGCATGGCGGGCCTAGGGGGCGGTAAACGTCAGTCCCCCAATAGCGGTACAAGTCGTGTCGGAGTGAAGCCCAAACCACCCTGAGATAACACTGGAAGCCTACCAGTATATCTCGTTTGCCCTGGCCAGGGACTACTCGTGTAATGGCTCTCCTAGACACAGCGCAATGTCAACCCCCAATACCGGGAGAGACGAATCCTGTCTAACCGTCACTGCCTCCAAGTGCTTCGGGACTGCACCCAACTGCCACATGTTTGCATGACTCCTTTGAGCCGTGGTAGGGTAGTAATCAAAGTACAGTGGGAACACACTCGAGGCGAAGTGACAGTGTCAAGTCAGCGGACTAAGCTGTACTCATGTTAACTGGGAACTGATAACTGACGATAGGCATAATACCAACTAGTCAGTTCCCGACGAGTCCTGTCCAGTGTACTCGTAACCCAACGAGCACCCGCATACTATCTCAAGTACGACGTACCAACAGCTGTGGGACAGACCGTCTCCCACACTGGGATGAGAAGCGCATGCGCTAGTCTACTCCGGAGTATCGATGCCCTGTCTCGATAGTCCTGCGACCAGGGACCTGCATAAGGATGTGCTTATAGATTACCCAGCCCCACTAGTGTGACTGCCATCACAACGCTGGTAATCAAGCAAAGATCCTAAGGGCTCCACTAATGTGTATAGGCGATATACTAAAATAAACACATGTACACATTGAAGTAGAAACAAACCAAGTAGCATACTACTATTTTGAGCAAGATTGTATATACAAGGTGAATATCCCAAGCTTCCATTAAGTAATATACAAACTAGTATGATACAGTAATGGCCTCTAGGGCATATACACTAACAATCTCCCACTTGCACTAAGGCCATGTACTGGCGTATCGAAGACCTATCATCTCGATCAGCCGCTCGAACTGAGTCTGGGGCAAGGCCTTGGTGAATGGATCTGCAGTGTTATCTTCTGAAGCAACTCTCCGAACCTCAATCTCCTGGCGATCCACGATCTCCCTGATCAGGTGATACCGCCTTAAGATGTGTATGGATCTCTGATGGGACCTGGGTTCCTTCGCTAAAGCTATAGCCCCGTTGTTGTTGCAATACAGAGGTATTGGATCAACAATGGACGGAACCACCTGAAGCTCTTTCAAGAACTTCCTCATCCAGACAGCTTCTTTTGCGGCATCAGATGCAGCGATGTATTCCGCTTCCATCGTCGAGTCTGCAACGGTTTCCTGTTTGGAACTCTTCCAACACACCACCCCTCCATTGAGGGTAAAGACAAAACCCGACATGGACTTGGAATCATCCTTGTCACTCAGGAAGCTGGAATCAGCAAAGGCCTCGATCTGGAGGTCTTTTCCGCCATACACCAAGAACATCTCCTTAGTCCTTCTCAGGTACTTGAGAATGTTCTTTACTGCTATCCAGTGTTTCTCCCCAGGGTTAGACTGATACCGGCTTACCACACTCAGTGCATAAGCTACATCCTGTCTGGTACACAACATCGCATACATTATAGAGCCTACCGCAGAAGCGTAGGGTATAATAGACATGCGATCCCTCTCTAAATCATTCTTGGGAGACATCTCTTTAGAGAGGGTGATCCCATGACAAGCCGGCAGGTTACCGCGCTTGGAATCTTCCATACTGAATCTTTTCAGTATAGTGTCGATGTACCTGGACTGTGAAAGTCCTAATATCCTCTTGGATCTATCACGATGGATCTGGATCCCCAGGATGTATGAGGCATCACCCAGGTCTTTCATGGAGAACCTGTGCGACAAGAACCCCTTGACAGATTATAGCATAGGAATGTCATTTCCTCTTAAGAGAATGTCATCCACGTATAAAACGAGGAATACTACAGTTCTCACTACAAATCTACTATAGATGCATGGTTCATCTGGATTTTTGATAAAGCCAAATTCTTTGACCGTCTCATCAAAGCAGATGTTCCAACTCCGCGATGCCTACTTTAGTCCATAGATGGACTTAAGCAACTTGCACACCTTTCCGCTGCTCCCACTCTGAATGAAACCCTCTGGCTGGTCCATATAGACACACTCCTCTAAATTTCCATTTAGAAAAGCTGTCTTTACGTCCATCTGCCAAATCTCATAATCGTGGAAGGCAGCAATGGCAAGAAGGATCCGAATGGATTTCAGCATAGCCACTGGAGAAAAGGTTTCGTCATAGTCCAAGCCAGGTCTTTGACGGAAACCCTTTGCAACAAGTCTAGCTTTATAGGTCTCAACCTGTCCATCTACACCAATCTTCCTTTTGAAGATCCACTTGCATCCTGTAGGGTTCCAAGGCACGCTAAGGAGGTCTCACAAGCCATCAACCATGGCAATTTCAAAAACTAAGGTGCCGAGAAACCCTAGATACGGATCGTTGGCTAAAGTTTAGGCGAAACGAGAAACTAGTTAACAACTTAACTATAAAGAATACGGAAATACAACCTTTGTATATCCGGTGCTCCACCTCCATAGCTCCGCAACGAAGTCCTTTGCTGTCCAAAAGGAATCCGGGCTCTAGCGTCGGCTTCATCGGAAAATAGGCGAGCTAGGCCGTCGATGTCCATGCCGAAGATGATCTACGTCGAGGCATCGCTAAATCAAGCTCCACCTTCACCAAGCCATGAAAACTTGTGAAGGAAACACACTCTACTACTTGGCAAGAGGTAGAGGATGAAGAAATAGGAAGTGGGTAGACTTTAGAATCGGATTTCTCACTCATTTCCATCAATCACCATTGATGGAGCTTGCTTTCTTCACTTGAAGAAAAGAAAAAGAAGAAGAAGCTAATTATGATAAGTTATTTAATAATAGAAAAAGAATTCTACTTATCATAACTTAAACCAAGGTTAGATGTAGAGAGTTAACTCAAGTTAGATGAATGGTTAGGGTTTTAATAAGAAGACAAAAAGGTTACATAAGTCAAAGTTGCATGAAGCTACAAGAAGCTTCATGTAAGAAAGCAACCTTTTTATTTTCTTTTCACTTTTTCTTTTAATCCAAATTAAAAGATAATTGCATGAATAAATGAATAAAAACCTTAACCATTTATTTAACCAAGGTATTAACTCTTTACACAAACCCTAGCTATCATATATCATCATACATGATACAAGCATGTGCACAAAACTATATCGAATATACAATGTGCACATCCGAGCGAGAAAATCCATTTAAAGTGAAACGATACTAGTTAATGCAAAGTAATATATCAAATATATAATTATACATTAAATCATTAAATCAACACTTGATTTAACGATCCGGTCATATCGCATATAACCGACTAGTATCCTATGTATCGGCTTATCGAATCAACCTTTGATTCGATAACTAGGGTATATCGCATATAACCTAATCGATACATTCATCGCGAGAATGGAATACGGTATCACATACACGCATTATTCTCGGTCCCGCACATATCTCATATGCGCTCCTATTTCGTTTCGCTTGAGCCAGGAAACCTCTGTGTAGGACTCTAAAGACTCGTCAATACGCCGGTAGCAGGTGATGATCATATCAAACACCCACAAGCCGCAAGCGGTCTGCTAAACGTAACGGCCACCCGGGTATTGAGCGATCTGAAGATCGACGAGCAAGCCCGCTCACACTCCTGTGAATCCAACCAGTAACACTTACCGTACAGTCCGGTCTGTCCGTCTGATCTGTCGCATATCTCGCCTAGGGGTGGTAAACGTCAGACCCCAATAGCTCGATAAGTCGTGTCGATATGAGGTCTATAACAATTCGAGAAACTACTGGTAACACTTACCAGTAAATCTCAGCAACCCTGGCCAGGGATTTCCTGTTATAGCCAATCGAACACAGCACAACATCAACTCCCTATACCGGGAGAGACGAATCCCCTCCTATCGCTCATTGCCTCCATATGACTCGGGACTGTACCCAAAAACCACCGTTTTGCATGCCCTCTTGGACGTGGTAAGGTGGAAATCAACGCACAGTGGGAACCACACAAGACTCTATGACGATCTCGGGTCAACAGACTAACCTGTACCAGTGTCACCAGAGAACTGCCATCTGACGTGAGGTATAATACCATCTGGGAGTTCTCGGCGAGTCCGTCCAGTGTACCCAGTCTCCACTGAGCACCCGTATATCATCTCTGATGTCAAACACCAATGGATATGGGATCATCCATCGCCCATCTGTATGGGTCGAGAAGGCATACGCTAGTCTACTCTGGTATATCGATGCCCCGTCTCGATACACCCGCGACTAGGGACCTTGAAGGATGTACTTATGGACCACCATGTCCCCACTAGTATGATCTGCATCATAGTCCAGGTAGTCAAGTACACATCCTAAGGGCTTTACCAACATGTAATAGAGAGACAATCAGTGTACACGTTAAGGTAAAGAGTAACCAGATAGCATACTATCATGTCGAGCGAGAAAGTCCTCCCTATATATGTCCCAGCATCCACTACAATATACATCCTATGTATAGTAATGGCCTCTAGGGCATACATATAACTAATAATCTCCCACTTGCACTAGGGCCATCTGTAGCAGTGGTTGCAGTATCTCATACTCAACCATCCCATGAAATTCTCTCTCTGGGAAAAGGCCTTCGTTAGTGGATCCGCCGTGTTATCCTCTGAGTCTACTCTCCTCTCCTCGATCACCTTGGAGATCAACCATCTCCATGATCAGGTGATACTGCCTTAGAATATGTCTGGATCACTGATGGGACGGACGTTCCTTGGCATAAGCCACAACTCCATTGTCACACAATGGAAGGAACTAAGTTCATCTCATGAACAGATATACACCCAGACAGCCTCTTTGGTAGCATCTTAAGTAGCGATGTATCCAGCCTTTATCGTCTAGTATGTCACGGTATCTAGCTTGGAACTCTTCCAACATACCGTCCCTCCACTGAGGGTAAAGACAATGCCTGTGACTGACATTCAGTCGTCTTTATCACCCTGGAACCCTTCCAGTGATTCTCATCAGGATCGATTGATACCATCTCACTACATCTAGTGAGTACCCTAACATCCAATTATATCTATCTCATAGATGAATACTTAGGATTTAGGAGGTATCTCTTTGATCCTGTATGGAGAATCCTTGTGATAAGCGGAGATTGACCGAGCGTAGCATAGGAAACTCCTTCCCTATCAAGAGTATGTCATCCACGTACTCTACGAGGATCATCACCATACTCCCTACTACCTTTTCGTATATACAAGGTTCATCTACCATTTTGATGATGTCAAACTGTTTGACTATCTCATCAAAACAGATGTTCCAACTCCGCGATCCCTGCTTCATCATATAAAACATTTTGCGCACGTTTCCGCTGCTCCCACTGTCTACGAAGCCCTCTGGCTGTGCACTTATAGACGCTCTCTTCCAAATCATCATTTAGAAAAGCAGTCATGACACCCAACCACCAGATATCGTAGTCATGGTATGTAGCCGTGGCAAGTAGGATCTGGATGGACTTAAGCATAGATCCTTAGAAAAAGTTTCATCATGATCCACACCTGGTCAATGATGTAAACCTTTAACAAGTCTAGCTTTGAAAGTCTCAACCTTTCCATGTACACCAAGTAATCTTCTCAAGATATACTTGCTCCTGATGGGGATTTAACCCTTCAGATATTGCAACCAAAGTCCATACTTTGTTGGTGTATAAGGATTCCATCTCAGATCACTAAGCATCCAGCCATTCTTACAGAGTCCCACTCTTGATGGCCAGCTCGAAACTAGTTGGGTCATCATATCATGATGCAATCCTCGCTCCCACTGTCATAGAGGAACCGAAGTATCTCTCAGGTGGGTGAGGAACCCTACTAGATCGGCGGAGAGGCTGAGGTTCGTCGGTTACTATTGAATCTTTTGGTTCTATCAAATCATCATCTGCAGTTTGTATAGCTGGAACCATTCCAGTTCTACATAACAGATCTTGCCTCGAGCTCGTCCGGATTATGTTTTTAGACATAGCCCGGACAACCCAAAATCTTAACCAACTTAAGATATGGGCTCTTCCCTTTCCATATCACATATGAAGCGGTAGGCATCTGATTTGATTGGAACCCTATTCAATAGGTATGCAGCTTCTCAAGCGCATAACTCCCAAAAGGAAATAGGAAACTCAGTAGTACTCATCATAGAGCACACCATATCACATAGGGTGCTATTGCTCCGCCCCGATATACCATCGTGCTATGGTGTATACGGAGGAGTAATGCTGAGAGAGAATCTCATTTTGCTTTAGAATAGTCCAAGATTTCCGTGCTCAAGTATTCTCCTCCTCGATCACATCAAAGGACATAATACTTATACCCTTATTTTGGTTCTTTACTTCTAACTTATATTCTGTGAATATCTCAAAAGGTTCGGACTTGTGTTTCAACAGGAACATATGTCTGAATCTCGAGAGATCATCAGAGAATGTAATGAAGTATAAAGAACCGGTCTTGGCATATGTAGACAGGGGACCTTTCATACATCAGCATGTATCAATCCCAAGAGTTCACTAACTCTTTCTCTGTTTCCAGTAAACAGAGCTACGGTCATTTAATCTTTGTGACATGACTCGCAAGTTTCACAAGATGTAAATTCAAACAGATTTAAATATGCATCTAAATGTAACTTAAGCTAGTCGGGTCGCATTGATATGACCTAGTCTACAATGCCTCAAGAAGGAATCGTTCATTTCTGAACTCTTCCTCTTCTGTGTGTTCTATATACTAGGAACTGTAGTTTGATTTAGAACGTCAATGCTTTTAGATAACGTGTCTGAACCGATCAACTTTTGATATAGGAAATGTTCAAAACATTATCCAACAATACAAAATTTTATCATTTCTTTACTACTAAAGAGACTGATATGATTTTGTGTATCAGGTTCGGTATCTAATAGCATTTGTTCAGAATCAATGTATTGGTAATACAGGGTGACAGTGACCAACAGACTTGGCTGCAACACTTGCCCCGTTTTCTGTCTCATGAAACTTATCACCCGTTCTCAGTTTTTCTACCTTTTTGTAGCCCTATGTAACAGATTACATATCTGGGATCCTGATCCGGTATCATATATCCTGGATGCGGAGGATACTGAGAAACAGTTCTTTGTAATGAACACACCCGAAGATGATGCATCAGCATGCACTCTCTTCATTTGGGCGGCACGGGAATTCTGGTAATCCCCAATTTCCTGCTCTGTCTTATAACAATTATAAGTTGGAGCGGGACCAACGTTCCCCAGCTCAGTATAACAAGCGGGTTCGGTCAATAATCCGTATTATTATCTTGATTAAGGCGTGATATGGTCGCTACCTGGAGAGAGAGAGAAGAAAACACTCAGCGTGCGCTCTTGCAAGAATAGATTGGTTATTATTTTATCTAATCAGGATGGCTCCCACTGTTTTTATCAAATCTTCCTTCAAACCCTAAAAGGAAAGACTAGCCGGGATTAATTACACACTACAAGTTCGCCAATCTTTCAGCCAGGCCAGTGTCGGTACTTTGAGGGAGGTCCCCCGTGCTTTCGCACGAACCTAATTAATGTAAACCTCGTTTTCCCAGAGGCATAACCTCGTTGACACCTTTCTAGACACCTACTTGATCGGCTAATTGCAATGTGTAAAACTCTCCCAGGAGTAACTCTTACTCGCAGCGGGTATCGGGATCCAACTATCTCATAGAAGGTATGCAATCTCATTGCAAATTTCAACACTTGAAATTCCCGATAATATTTTGCCCCTAGCACCCTATGACCTTGACGGAGGTCAACAAACCATAGGCTACTAGTCAAGTTCAACCCGTCATTTCTTGATCGAACTAAACCCACCCGCACGACTCTTGACGGAGGTCAACAAGGCCGCACGACTACCCTAATCCAATCTGCATCATATGCATAAACAGATAAATACTAGTTAGCTACCGCACACTACGCCTTGACGGAGGTCAACAAACGTAGCACGAATACTAAATAGGATTTATCTGAAATGACGGAGGGCTATGACAGGTTTTTCTGAAAACCTATTGCGTAATGAACTTGATATCGTTGTAGAATCAAATGGTTTTAAAATGTAGTGCTTTTGAGGCTTTTCTAGTTTTGCTAAAGGAGTCACTCCCGGTGAAGGGATCGTCGGTCCTTTCCTCGTCGAATGAGGTGCGGGATATATCATATATATCGCTATGCAAAGCAGAAACTATAGAAGCTATCAAAAGACAAACCGAATGTGTAGCATCTGCCAGTTATTGCTAAAGGAGTCACTCCCGGTGAAGGGATCTCGGTCCTTTCCTCATCGAATAAGGTGCAGGATATATCACATATACCGCTGTGCAAAGCAAGAACTGTAGCTACCTGTTTTATTTTGAAATTCGATTCTACAACATCTTAGGTTTCTTTTATTTTCATTAATCACATTAATGAAGTCCCATCATTTAAGTACCTAAACATCACAGATAAATACGACGTACGCTTATGCCATCCGCATTCGCCTCGATGTCCCGTCTGCACCGTTAGGTTTGGTAACTAACGCCAGAGCGAGGCAGGGCTAGCGCGGGTGTAAAACATAAGCAACGTCTATATAATATATCATATATACTATATACTGTATCTATCATCGAACATCACATGATCACATCACAGATATCGCAGCAGAAGAATCATATGAAATATTGGATATACTAGGACGTCCGTGTTTTCAATACGAGCCAGTATAAAACACGGATTCCACGGTCGTGATGAATAGCCAAACCCATACCCCTAGACCCCTACGAGAGCGGCAAGCAACCCTACCAATTCTAGGGTTAGGAGACCCGGACTCGACTCCTCGAGTTGGTCTCCCACTGGACCCCAAAACCCGGTTACTTGTGCTCCCCTCCTTGGGTCTATCCTAGTGCGGAAATGTAAATAATATACAAAGGGTGACATCTTCCGCAACCTGGAAGTGCCCCAATAAAAGAATATTACATACAAGTTTTTACATGAATGAAAATGAAAAACACTCATCTCACATAAAAACCCCCGGCTATTCAAACACGACGATCCAATATAACATTTCCAGCAACACATAACATCACATGTCATCAACGTAAGTAAGTATGCATACACCGATTTTCATCGACATATAGCAACGACAATCGGCAATACCACTACATACTACACTTACGGTCACAGAAAAGAAAGTGTAAAACTGCAACAGTTGGAATCCATAACCTCTTTAGACAACGCATGCCTAATCGAATGAATTTCTTAGACATCGCATGCCTAACAATTATAAACCCCGCATTTTAGTCTCATTATCGAAAACACTTTTCAATATCAAGTCGGGTAATTCAACAAGATTCCCGATATCCTGATCGAATGCTCGTCGCAAACTTTAGTAGGCAACCTGTCACGACCCGAAAGTACGGAACGTGACTGGCACTTAGATTACGAGACGTCTAAAGGCGTACCGTAACCTAAGTCAGCCAAAGCCCAGAAATCTAACCCAAAATCAAAAGAGAGTGAAGGAAAACCTTAAATGAAAACGGTTTTGAAATCAATTAAGTTGCATAGAATCCAAAAAAAAAAAACATCAAAAATTTCTGAAAATTTCGGCAGAGTCTCACCTGTATTTTCTATCCCCCAAAATGGGTACAACAAGATAATAAACCTGTAATCATAAAAATGGCATCCCCAAGCGGGAGCTAGCTCTTCGCCCAAGGCGGATCACAACCACATGCAATATAATAGTAATATCAAGAGAAGAACATAAAGAAACGCAAAATACCAGAAAACACACGTCGGCTCAAGTGAGCTCGACCCAAAAGAACCACAAATATACCAGTCTCTCAGTCTCATCACTAGGTCGCATATACAATACAAGTGGTAGATGGAGAATACTAGATACAATGATAAAGCAAAAAGAAATAAAGTATACTCGCAACCCACCTACGGGCGATGTCGCGAGTCTGAGCAAAAGGAACTGATGACAAGATAGCCCGCCGCTACAAAACTGACGGGTCCGACCTGCAAGACACTGTGGCACAACGGGGGTGAGTTGCCAGCTCGTGAGTAGAATATAACATCTAGTAAGGCAATCGTAAGAATGCACGCAATGCGGAACAACATGTATGTCCATATATGATATAATAACTCTAGTATGCATGCACATGTATGCAATATCTTTTCTAACTCTTTAAGTGTTTTAAATGTTAATGTTACTGCATTTTTAACTTTTAGAAAATGAATGTCTGCATAATAGCTAAATATCATCAAGAAATCCTCTGAAAACCCGTGTCAAGCATCGACACCAAATAGGAATCACATCTGTCTCAATATCGGGCTCCGTCAGTCCGGATCGGCCCATATCATAAATCTCACGACAACGGTCGGTATCCTCCGGATATCCGCCGCGCCAGACATCACCGGTAGGTAGTCTTCCCCTGCCAGGCTCATCGTCTACAACTCGATCTTCTTGCCCCGGGATACCATACCGGGCCCACCATGTACCCGAGACGGTTCATCCACTCCTCGAATCGGGTCTCGAAATCCAACAGAAAACATGAAAACTCATGGTGGACGACACATACATCACGAGAAAACCGCAACTTTGTTTTAAAAATGATAAATATAAGCTTTTGTTAAATTCTTGCGGTTTTCCCCAAAAAATCCAGAAATCGCAGCAAAACTGAAATCCTCAAGAAAATCATAATGTCCACATGTTATATATATGATAAATGTCTATGATATCAATATGTATGATGTGAATTTTGGCTAGAGTTCTATGTAAATATGATGATGATGCGAGATATGTGCATGCGATGCAGTTTCATATATCAAGTATGAATGCAGGTGACGATATTAAGATAAACAGGTTCTATCGTGCACGTGGCATGGCAATTACCAAAGGCATGTGTGTCACATGAATAGTGAGCGTGCAATAGATGCCAAAGGTAATGGTGTTCGTGTCCTACGAAGTGATATCGCATATATGAAGGTGAATGTCCATGCAATCTAGCATACGGTTAGCTGTGAGGGTATGCAATGTACATAAAGGGGTAAGCTATCTAACAATATAAATCTTGCATAAAGTAGGGTAATCCTAACTAGGGGGCGCCTCGCGCCATCCAGACGATTTCCCCCATAGATGAATATATCTACTCACCTGAAATCTCCGCTAATCCGATCCGGCCACCGCCTTGCCTTTACGCACCGTGTCCGATGTTTCTCCGACCGATGCTATATTTGCACAACACCAAGCATAAGATTACAAAACCTAACACAATGCAAGTCACAACATACAACTATCCACGCTTTCGTATTAAATATAGCATACACTCGGTGCGCGGGAAAACGCACGAAAACCGCAATCCTTTAACTAAAATCGTCATTTCGGGGAAATCGACAAAACTACAACCCGACTAGACGAAACCCCGCGTTCGCGCATTCTAACAATCCTATACGAAGCTAATAATATCGCTAACATAACGCATTTCGGTCGCATTCTAATTTCTACAAAAATCTATATCTGGATCACTGATAGGACGGACGTTCCTTGGCATAAGCCTCAACTCCATTGTCACACAATGGGAGGAACTAAGTTCATCTCATGAACAATATACATCCAGACTGCCTCTTTGGTAGTATCTTAAGTAGCGATGTATCCAGCCTTTATCTTCTAGTATGCCACGGTATCTAGCTTGGAACTCTTCCAACATACCGTCCCTTTACTGAGGGTAAAGACAATGCCTGTGACTGACTTTCAGTCGTCCTTATCACCCTGGAACTCTTCCAGTGATTCTCCCCAGGATCGGTTGATACCATCTCACTACAACTAGTGAGAATCCTAACATCCAATTAGATCTATCTCATAGATTCAAAACCCAGGATTTAGGAGGTATCACTTTGATCCTATATGGAGAATCCTTGTGATAAGCGGAGATTGACCGAGCGTAGCATAGGAAACTACTTCCCTATTAAGAGTATGTCATCCACGTACTTTATGAGGATCGTCACCATACTCCCTACTACCTTTTTGTTTATACAAGGTTCATCTACCATTTTGATGATGTCAAACTCTTTGACTAAATCATCAAAACAGATGTTCCAACTCCGCGATGCCTGCTTTATCCTATAAAGCATCTTGCACACGTTTCCGCTGCTCCCACTGTCTACGAAGCCCTCTGGCTGTGTACTTATAGACGCTCTCTTCCAAAACATCATTTAGAAAAGCAGTCATGGCACCCAACCGCCAGATATCGTAGTCATGGTATGTAGCCGTGGCAAGTAGGATCTGGATGGACTTAAGCATAGCCACTTGAAAAGGTTTCATCATTATCCAGGCCAGGTCGATGACGAAAAGCTTTAACAAGTCTAGCTTTGAAAGTCTCAACTTTTCCATTTACACCAAGTAATCTTCTCAAGATATACTTGCTCCTGATGGGGATTTAACCCTTCAGATATAGCAACCAAAGTCCATACTTTGTTGGTGTACATGGATTCCATCTCAGATCGCTAAGCATCTAGCCATTCTTACAGAGTCTCACTCCTGATGGCCAGCTCGAAACTAGTTGGGTCATCATCTCATGATGCAATCCTTGCTCCCACTGTCATAGAGAAACCGAAGTATCTCTCAGGTGGGTGAGGAACCCTACTAGATCGGCGGAGAGGCTGAGGTTCATTAGAATCTACTGAATCCTTTGGTTCTATCAAATCATCAGCTGCAGTTTGTATGGCTGGAACATTTCCAGTTCTACATAACAGACCTTGCCTCGAGCTTGTCTGGATTTTGCTTTTAGACATAGGCCGGACAACCCCAAATCTTAACTAGCTTAAGACATGGGCTCTTACCATATCATATCAAATATGAAGTGGTAGGCAACTGATTTGATTTGAGCCCTATTCAATAGGTATGCAGCTTCTCAAGTGCATAACTCCCAAAAAGGAAATAGGAAACACAGTAGTACTCATCATAGAGCACACCACATCATATATGGTGCATCTGCTCCACCCCGATACACCGACGTACTGTGGTGTATACAGAGGAGTAATGCTGAGAGAGAATCTCATTCTCCTTTAGAATAATCCAGGATTTTCGTGCTCAAGTATTCTCCTCCTCGATCACATCAAAGGACATAATACTTATACCCGTTTTGGTTCTCTACTTCTTACTTATATTCTGTGAATATCTCAAAAGGTTCGGACTTGTGTTTCAACAAGAACATATGTCTGAATCTAAAGAGATTATCAGAGAATTTAATGTAGTACAAAGAACCGGTATTGGCATCTGTAGACAGGGGACCTTCATATATCAACATGTATCATCCCAAGAGTTCACTAACTCTTTCTCTGTTTCCAGTAAACGGAGCTATGGTCATCTTATCTCTGTGACATGACTAGAAAGTTTCACAAGATGTAAATTCAAACTGATTTAAATATGCATCTAAAATGTAACTTCAGCCAGTCGGATCACATTGATATGACCTAGTCTACAAAGCCTCAAGAAGGATTCGTTCATTTCTGAACTCTTCCTCTTGTGTGTGTTCCATATACTAAGAACTGTAGTTTGATTTAGAACATCAATGCTTTTAGATAACGTGCCTGAACCGATCAACTTTTGATATAGGAAATGTTCAAAACATAATCCAACAATACAAAATTTTATCATTTCTTTACTTATAAAGAGACAGATATGATTTTGTATATCAGGTTCGGTATCTAATAACATTCGTTCAGAATCAATGTATTTGGAATACAGGGTGACAGTGACCAACAGACTTGGCTGCAACACTTGCCCCGTTTTCTGCCTTATGAAACTTATCACCCGTTCTCAGTTCTCTACCTAGCTGTAGCCCTATGTAACAGATTACATATCTGGGATCCTGATCTGGTATCACATACCCAGGACGTAGAGAATACAGAGAAACAGTTCTTTGTAATGAACACACCCGAAGATGATGCATCAGCATGCACTCTCTTCGTTTGGGCGGCACGGGAATTCTGGTAATCCCCAATTTCCTGCTCTGTCTTATAACAATTATAAGTTGGAGCGGGACCAACGTTCCCCAGCCCAGTATAACAAGCGGGTTCGGTCAATATTCCGTATTATTATCTTGATTAAGGCGTGATATGGTCGCTACCTGGAGAGAGAGAGAAGAAAACACTCAGCGTGCGCTCTTTCAAGAATAGATTGGTTATGTTTTATCTAATCAGGATGGCTCCCACTGTTTTTATCAAATCTTCCTTCAAACCCTAAAAGAAAAGACTAGCCGGGATTAATTACACACTACAAGTTCGCCAATCTTTCAGCCAGGCCAGTGTCGGTACTTTGAGGGAGGTCCCCCGTGCTTTCGCACGAACCTAATTAATGTAAACCTCGTTTTCCCAGAGGCGTAACCTCGTTAACACCTTTCTAGACACCTACTTGATCGGCTAATTGTAATGTATAAAACTCTCCCAGGAGTAACAATTACTCGCAGCGGGTATCGGGATCCAACTATCTCATAGAAGGTATGCAATCTCATTGCAAATTTCAACACTTAAAATTCCCGATAATTTTGCCCCTAGCATCCTATGACCTTGACGCAGGCCAACAAACCATAGTGCACTAGTCAAGTTCAACCCGTCATTTCCTGATTGAATTAAACCCACCCGCACGACCCTTGATGCAGGCCAACAAAGTCGCACGACTACCCTAATCCAATCTGCATCATATGCATGATATACAGTTTACCCAGTTGTCTCGATATGCTCCGTACCTAGTCGACACAGAAGAGAAGAGAATAAAGAGGTTTGTACGAGGGCTTGATACACAGCTATTCCTTGCCATCGGCACCCAGCACTTTGATACATACGCTGCCGCGATGGATGCAGCCTTACTTTTGGAGGAGCGTATTTCTGAGACTCCGGTCGTTTCTGGGCCGAAGAGGATCCGTACTGATACGCCAGCTCAGCGGCAGATGGGCAGACATCGTGATAGATTATTTCCGGGAGATGGCGGAGGCAGAGGATTGAGACGAGGTCAGTTATTTGGTTCATATCCACAGACCCAGCAGTCGTCTCCAGGATGTTTTCGGTGCGGGAGTCAGTATCACCGTGTCAGAGACTGTACCATGGGACATCCGGGCGCGGCGACAGTCCTGCATGTGACTTTACCACCTTCGCAGAGAGCTTTACTTCCTACTCCTGATGATGCTTCACGCCAGCCAGATGCTTCTAGAGGCCGTGGGCGTGGCGGTCCGGTTCAGAGAGGACGAGGCAACAGAGGCAGAGGCCGAGATAGAGGCAGAGCACAGCCAGCTATTAGTGGTGGACAGGCCCGAGTGTTCGCATTGACTCCTCAGGATGCACAGGCATCCAATGCCGTCGTGACAGGTACTCTGCCAGTATGTTCTTTTGATGCACGGGTATTATTTGATCCAGGCTCCACACATTCCTATGTTTCCACGTATTTTGCACCGAGGTTGGGCCGAGAGTCTTCTCCATTAGATCAGCCGCTTGTCGTTATTACCCCGGTAGGCGAGTCTTTTGTTGCCCGTTTTGTGTATCGATCGTGTTCCGTTCGTATCGGGGAGAGAGATTCTTCAGCAGATTTGATTCTCCTCGATATGCTCGACTTTGACGTTCTTCTTGGTATGGACTGGCTAGCCACCTGTTATGCATCCATGGACTGCCGTGAGAAAGCAGTCAAATTCAGTTTTCCTGGTGAGTCGGTTCTTGTTATTCAGGGAGATCGTAGCGCTACCCTTCCCAGCTTGATTTCATCTCTTCGCGCTGGTCAGCTCTTAAGGAAAGGGTGTCAGGGATTCTTAGCCTATATTTATGATACTAGCTCCACAGAGATTCCGTTGGACCAGGTCCCTGTTGTGAGAGAGTTTCCTGATGTATTCCCTGACGAGCTGCCTGGTCTGCCACCAGAGCGCGAGATTGAGTTCTGTATTGACTTGATCCCTGGCACGGGGCCTATCTCTATACCGCCCTATCGGATGGCCCCGGCGGAGCTGAGAGAGCTAAAGGATCAGTTACAGGACTTGCTGGACAAAGGGCTTATCCGACCGAGTGTGTCACCTTGGGGTGCTCCCGTCTTGTTTATTAAGAAGAAGGACGGGAGTATGCGTTTATGCATTGATTATCGTCAGCTGAACCGGGTTACTGTGCGGAACAGGTATCCCCTACCCGCATTGATGACTTATTTGATCAGCTCCAGGGTGCAGGGTTTTTCTCGAAGGTTGATTTACGGTCAGGTTATCACCAGTTGCGGGTTCGGAAGGAGGATATTCCGAAGACCGCTTTCCGTACTCGATATGGTCATTACGAGTTCTTGGTGATGTCGTTCGGGCTCACCAATGCCCCGGCAGCATTTATGGATTTGATGAACCGTGTATTCAGGCCGTATCTCGATCAGTTCATCATTGTGTTCATTGACGACATCTTGGTTTATTCTCGGAGCCGGGAGGAGCATGAGCAGCACTTACGTATCACATTGCAGACTTTGAGGGAGCATCAGCTGTTCGCCAAATTCTCCAAGTGCGCATTCTGGCTAGACAGTGTCGACTTCTTGGGTCATGTGGTGACGAGAGATGGTATTTGCGTAGACCCGAAGAAGATCGAGGCAGTTCAGCGTTGGCCTAGACCGGTATCAGTTACAGAGGTTCGTAGTTTTCTAGGTCTGGCCGGCTATTATCGACGTTTCGTCCAGGATTTCTCCCGCATTGCTGCACCGTTGACCGGGTTGACCCGGAAGGGGGTTCCTTTTGATTGGACCTAGGCATGTGAGGATAGCTTCCAGCAGTTGAAGACTCGTCTGACTACTGCTCCAGTGTTAGCATTGCCTTCAGGATCAGGCGGGTTCGTGGTATATTGTGATGCTTCTAGAGTGGGGCTGGGATGTGTGTTGATGCAGCACAACAGAGTTATCGCGTATGCTTCTCGGCAGCTGAGAAAACACGAGCAGAACTACCCCACCCATGATTTAGAGATGGCTGCAGTGGTATTTGCACTTAAGATCTGGAGACATTACCTATACGGTGAGTCATGCCAGATATTCACTGACCACAAGAGTTTGAAGTATATCTTCCAGCAGCGAGACCTGAACCTGAGACAGCGCCGTTGGATGGAGTTGGTGAAGGATTATGACTGCGAGATTCTATACCATCCGGGCAAGGCGAATGTGGTGGCAGATGCTTTGAGTAGGAGGCCCAGAGGTAGCTTATCTTGTTTGAGCGCAGTACAGATGCAGTCGACGGCGGATTGGCAGGTTTTATGTGATAGCAGAGTGCAGTTCGAGTTTACTCCTACAGGGGGTCAGCTGGCCCATTTCAGAGCACGCCCACAGTTACTTGACCGTATCCGCGAGGCACAGTCCGGCGATGCCCGTATCTTAGAGATTATTGAGCAGATTCGGCAGGGCGGAGTTTCTGAGTTCGTGATTGATGATCAGGGGATACTTCGATTTGGGACCCGACTGTGCGTGCCAGATTCAGAGGGACCGAGGCGTGATATTCTCGAGGAGGCACATAGATCAGTATACAGTGTTCACCCAGGTTCCACCAAGATGTACCGTGATTTGAGAGAGGTTTACTGGTGGGACGGGATGAAGAAGGATATTACAGACTTTGTGTCGAGATGCCTGACTTGTCAGCAAGTCAAGGCTGAGCACCAGAGGCCAGCCGGCGATTTACAGCCTTTGCCCATCCCTGAGTGGAAGTGGGAGCAGGTCTCCATGGACTTCGTTGTGGGTCTACCCAGGACCAGTCGAGGGTATGACTCTATTTGGGTGATTGTGGATCGACTGACGAAAGCGGCTCACTTTCTGCCAGTAAAGACCACTTTTGGATTTTCTCAGTACGCCCAGGTTTATATTGATGAGATAATGCGACTGCATGGTGTTCCGACTTGCATCGTGTCCGACCGTGGCACTCAGTTTACCAACCGATTGTGGCAGAAATTACAGGAAGCTTTGGGCACCCGATTGAGTTTTAGCACAGCCTTTCATCCTCAGACTGACGGTCAGTCGGAGCGTACGATTCTGACTCTTGAGGACATGCTCAGAGCTTGTGTTTTAGATTTCGGTGGTAGCTGGGATCGTCATTTGCCTTTGATCGAGTTCTCCTACAATAATAGCTTCCAAGAGACGATTCAGATGGCACCTTTCGAGGCTTTATATGGGAGGAGATGTCGATCGCCTGTATGTTGGACAGAGCTTAGGGAGAGCAGTATTTTGGGGCCTCAGATCGTACAGGAGACGACCGAGAAGATACAGCTGATTCGGGACAGGATAAGAGCGGCACAGAGCAGGCAGAAATCATATGCTGACAGGCGTCGTCGCCGACTCGAGTTCGCTGTTGGCGATCATGTTTTCCTGAAGGTCTCTCCGATGAAGGGTGTGATGAGATTTGGGCGGAAAGGGAAACTGAGTCCTAGATATGTTGGTCCTTTCGAGATCCTAGAGCGTGTTGGTCCAGTCGCTTATCGGTTAGCTCTTCCGCCCAGCTTCCCCGATGTTCACCCCGTATTCCATGTCTCGATGCTCCGCAAGTACCTTCATGATCCTTCCCAGGCGATTCAGCACCAGATGATCCAGTTAGAGCGTGATCTTTCTTTCACCGAGCAGCCGGTTGTCATCTTGGATCGGCAGGTGAAGAAATTGAGGTCGAAGGTCATACCGTCTGTCAAGGTTCTTTGGCGTGGCCCGAACAGCGAGGAGGTCACCTGGGAGACCGAGGTCGAGATGAAGAAGAGATATCCCCATCTTTTTGAAGGTACACGTAGTTAAATTTTAAATTCGGGGACCGAATTTCTTTAAGGGGGGAAGATTGTAACCCTTCGAAAATCGTTTAGGCAGTTTTTCGATAATCGGCTAATTTTTCGACTTTTTCCGTAAAAAGTCAAATTAGGTATTTTTCATTGTAGACCTAATTATACAAAATTTAGATAAGATATTACTATAATTTTGTCACTAAAATGTCACTTATAATTATCTAGTTAAATAAAAAAAAAATCGTAATTAATTATTTTTTTATTATTTTAAGCCTTTTTAAAATACATTAAATTAGGGATAAATACAAATTTAATTAGGTAAATTTCATAATTAGGAATTTTTATAAACTAAAATATGGTGTTAATAAAATTATAACGTGGCTTGCAAACTTTTAGCTTTTTGGTGAGAAAATTATGAAAAAAATGATGAAAAAAGGGTTTTTTTGTAAAAAGGTTGATATGAAAGCATGAAATGATATCATATGATGTTGTAATGACCTAGAAACTTCTCAAAAATTCCCACACCCCTCTCCCCACCTGCTGGCCGACCCCTCACCTGCAGTTTTTCCCCACTTCCTCACTTGATTTTGCTTCATTTTCTTGCAAAAAATTCATAAAAATTCACAAATTTCTTTCTCCATTCAAACCAAAACCCTAATCCTTTCTCTCTCAACCCAAATTAGTTCAAAAACATGATGAAAGGAGGCTTCTTGGTGACTTGATCAAGCTAGGGTTCAAGCTTGAGAGGTGAAAATTCTAAACTAGTTGCTAACTTGTAGTTTATATATGCTAGAATCTAATTTTGAAGTATTGATTTAGTGTAAATCCTTGTTCATGAAAAATCAAGAATGGGTTTTGATGTTGAGTTAGGGTTTGAAACATGGTTATCAAAATTAAGTTAGGGTTTTGGTTGTCTAATTGATTAGAATGGTAAATTGTGAAATGATATGCTTGCTAAATCGACAAATTACGATGTTTGTATCGAATCGGCTAGAAAATCGCTTACTAGATTTTTGTAGAAATTAGAATGCGACCGAAATGCGTTATGTTAGCGATATAATTAGCTTCGTATAGGACTATTAGAGTGCGCGAACGCGGGGTTTCGCCTAGTCTGGTTGTAGTTTTGTCGATTTCCCCGAAATGACGATTTTAGTTAAAGGATTGCGATTTTCGTGCGTTTTTCCGCGCACTGAGTGCATGCTACGATTAATTCGAGAGCGTGGATAATTGTATGTTGTGACTTGCATTGTGTTAGGTTTTGTAATCTTATGCTTGATATTGTGCAAATATAGGATCGGTCGGGGAAACTTCGGACACGGCGCGAAAAGGCAAGGCGGTGGCCGGATCGGATTAGCGGGGATTTCAGGTGAGTAGATGTATTCATCTATGGGGGAATCGTCTGACTGGCGCGAGGCGCCCCCTAGTTAGGATTACCCTACTTTTTGCAAGAATTATTGTGTTAGCTAGCTTATCCATTCATGTACACTGCATACCCTTATAGCGAACAGTATATTAAACTGCATGGACATTCATCTATACTTATGCTATATCATTTCGTAGGACACGAACACCTTACCATTGGCTTCCGTTGCACGCGGACTATTCATGTGACACACACGCCTTTGGTAAATGCCATGCCACGCGCACTATAGAATCTGTTTATCATGATATCGCCACTTGCATTCATACTTGATATATGAATTTGCATAGCATGTATATACCTCGCATCATCATCATATTTACATAGATTTCTAGCAAAAATTCACATCACATATATTGATAGCATGGACATTTATCATATATATAACATGTGGACATTATGATTTTCTTGAGGATTTCAGTTTTGCTGCGATTTCTGGATTTTTGGGGAAAACCGTAAGAATTTAAAAAAAGCTTATATTTATCATTTTTAAAACAAAGTTGCGGGTTTCTCGTGATGTATGTGTCGTCCACCATGAGTTTTCATGTTTTCTGTTGGATTTCGAGACCCGATTCGAGGAGTGGATGAACCGTCTCGGGTACATGGTGGGCCCGGTATGGTACCCCGGGGCAAGAAGATCGAGTTGTAGACGATGAGCCTGGTAGGGGAAGACTACCTACCGATGATGTCTGGCGCGGCGGATATCCGGAGGATACCGACCGTTGTCGTGAGATTTATGATATGGGCCGATCCAGACTGACGGAGCCCGATATTGAGACAGATATGATTCCTATTTGGTGTCGATGCTTGACACGGGTTTTCAGAGGATTTCTTGATGATATTTAGCTATTATGCAGACATTCATTTTCTAAAAGTTAAGAATGCAGTAACTTTAACATTTAAAACACTTAAAGAGTTAGAAAAGATATTGCATACATGTGCATGCATACTAGAGTTATTATATCACATATGGACATACATGTTGTTCCGCATTGCGTGCATTCTTACGATTGCCTTACTAGATGTTATAATCTACTCACGAGCTGGCAACTCACCCCCGTTGTGCCACAGTGTCTTGCAGGTCGGACCCGTCAGTCTTGTAGCGGCGGGCTATCTTGTCATCAGTTCCTTTTGCTCAGACTCGCGACATCGCCCGTAGGTGGGTTGCGAGTATACTTTATTTCTTTTTGCTTTATCATTGTATCTAGTATTCTCCATCTAGCACTTGTATTGTATATGCGACCTAGTGATGAGAATGAGAGATATGTATATTTGTGGTTTCTTTTGGGTCGAGCTCACTTGAGCCGACGTGTGTTTTCTGGTATTTTGCATTTCTTTTATACTCTTTTTCTTGATATTACTATTATATTGCATGTGGTTGTGATCCGCCTTGGGCGAAGAGCTAGCTCCCGCTTGGGGATGCCATTTTTATGATTACAGGTTTATTATCTAGTTGTACCCATTTTGGGGGATAGAAAATACAGGGGAGACTCTGCCGAAATTTTCAGAAATTTATGATGTTTTTAAAAAGGGATTCTATGCAACTTAATTGATTTGAAAAACCGTTTTTATTAAGGTTTTCCTTCACTCTCTTTTGATTTTGGTTTAGATTTTTCTGGGCTTTGGCTGACTTAGGTTACGGTACGCCTTTAGACGTCTCGTAATCTAAGTGCCAGTCATGTTCCGTACCTTCGGGTCGTGACATTAACCTTAAAGGATCTTTGCTAAACAAAAACTAACAAACTAAGTACAAGTTCTAGCTACTAGGTTAGATGGTTATACCTAGTTCTTGAACTCCTTCTCTTCTTGTTGTGGTCCTCCTTGTTTCTAGCTCCTTGGAGTGGTGTAGATGGCTCCTCCTCTTCGTCTTCTCTTTGCCGAACAAAGATCCACCCGAAAGCCTCTACCTTGAGCTCCTACCTCAACCAAGAAGTAACTAGAGTGCTTGGCTTGCTAGACTAAGAACCCTAGAATGAGTAGAGAGGTGTTTTGATGGTTTTATCTCACAAAGCTCATGTTTTTCAACTCATGAAACAAGAGAGCTTTAAGAGAGGGAGAGGAGAGAGCTTTGCAAGAGAGAGAAAGAGCATGAGAGAATGAGAATAAAATGAACCTTGCTCTCATATGAACAAAAAGAATAATGAAAATTTTAATTAGGATAAATTGTCATGGTTGATGTTGATTTGACCCTTATCATATTATAATTAATGCTAAGCATGCTCACAAAAATATCCAAGTCAACATGGGTCAACTTGGTCAAATGGTCAAACCTAATTAACCATGATACAATTATCATTAATTAAAACTCATTAATCAATTTCCTCAATCTCATTTTGGTTTTAATCAAGTCAATGGTCAAAACCCTAATGAGGTTATTCTGCCTCTGTCAACTGTGTATACACACCCGCATCCATGTTCCGAGGAACATGAATACAATGAGACAAAACCAATCCCAAAACAAATACTAGGATCTGGCTTAAACCAAAGCCCGCTAGTAATAACTGCCCGGACACCAAACGTGCACAAGTGAGCGTATGTGAACGAACCCCGTCGTAAAACAATACGACCTCTACTCTGTTTTGCCCAAAGGTGAACAACCATCTGTGTGGGACTCTAAAAACTCGACACTACGCTGGCAGTGGGTTTAACCACAGGCCGCAAGCGGTACTAGCTATACGTAACGGTCCCCAGGTAGATGCCGATAAGAAGACCGATGAGGCGAACCAATCCGAACTCCTACTGAGCCTGAATGTGACAATCTCCGTACAGTCCGGTCTGTTCGTCTGAGAGTATTGCATGTCGGGCCTAGGGGGCGGTAAACGTCAGTCCCCTAATAGCGGTACAAGTCGTGTCGGAGTGTAGCCCAGAACACCCTGAGAAACCACTGGAAACACTACCAGTATATCTCGCTTGCCCTGGCCAGGGACTTTGTATAATGGCTCTCCTAGACACAGCGCGATATCAACTCCTTATACCGGGAGAGACGAATCCTGTTTAACCCTCACTGCCTCTAAGTGCTTCGAGATTGCACCCAACTACTACCTGTTTGCACGACTCATTTGAGCCGTGGTAGGGTAGTAATCTAAGAGCAGTGGGAACACACTCGAGGCGAAGTGACAGTGTCAAGTCAACGGACTAAGCTGTACTCATGTCACCTGGGAACTGATAACTGACGATAGGTATAATACCAACCAACAGTTTCCACCGAGTCCTGTCCAGTGTACTCGTAACCTAACGAGCACCTGCATACTATCTCCAGTACGACGTACTGATGGCTGTGGGACAGACCATCTCCCCTCCTGGGATGAGAAGCGTATACACTAGTCTACTCTAGAGTATCGATGCCCTGTCTCGATAATCCTACGACCAGGGACCTGTATAAGGATGTGCTTATAGACTACCCAGCCCCCACTTGTGTGACTGCCATCACAACGCTGGTAGTCAAGCAAAAGATCCTAAGGGCTCTATCAATATGTATTAGCAATATGTCAAAAGAAACACATACACATATTAAGATAGATACAAACCAAGTAGCATACTACCATATTGAGCAAGAATGTCAATCCGTGTATATATCCCAAGCTTCCAAAATGTAATATACAAACTAGTACTATACAATAATGGCCTCTAGGGCATATCACACTAACAGATAGGTGGGTTTGCGGTATCCGTTTATTTTCCATTTGTACACACTATTGTATCTAGTACTCTCCATCTACTATTTCATGTATTAACTTAGAGACCAGTTATGAGGACGATATTGTATATTATTTTGTACTCTGGTGTCGAGCTCGTGTGAGCCGACTTTATTTATGCAGTTTTATCTTTTATGTTGTTTTGCTTATATTGTCCATTTCTTCGCTACGGCGTCGTATACTTTTCTTGTGGTGGTTGTTTCCGCCGTTGGGCGTGATTGCTCCCGTTTAGGAATGTTTTATTCTTGCTATCAGTCATTTTACTTATATCATGTTTTGTACCCGTTTTCGGGGCTAGTTTTTTACAAAGGAGGTGCTGCCGAAATTTTTAAGAAAATAACTTAAATTTTAAAGATTTTTACTCAATTACTCAAGGTTTTATAAATGTTTTAAACTAATGTTTTTCTTCACTCACTATTTTAATGGTTTTGATTTCTGGGTTTCGGCTTACGTGATCGCGTTGCGCCTGTAGACGTTACGTGGTTAAGTGCCGGTCACGGGCCGAACTTTGGATCGTGACAGCCGCACTCAAGAGCCTAGGTGGGGCGGCTGCCGGGGGAGTCGGGGCCGACGTCGGACGGGAGGAGCTGGCACCTCCAGCCCTCGATCTCTTCTTCTGCTCGCGCATGGCAGCTCGGAATTTTCCCTCGTCCATTGGTTCTGCACAGGATAAGGTACAATGGAGTCAGCAACACAAGTAAAAATAAAAATAAACGCAAGTCTAACAGATCGCCTGTAAACTCCCAACTTACCGGCGAACTGGACGGGGCTGAGCCCATCCCAATTAAGGACCTGCTCAGAAAGCAGCACGTCAGCCCGGGGAATGGGCTCCCACTCCACCACTTTTGCCGCGTCGGGATCGTTCGACTGACTCTCCCGCCGGCATCTATCCCTAGACCACTGGGTGGGCACGGGCTAGTCCTCACCCTCGGGCAGCCCGACAAAGAAAAACTTCTTCTTCCAATCGTGGAAGGAAGAAGGGACCGCGACGACCCCCGATCCGGCTGCACTTCCCCGTTGTTTCCTAAAGGAGATGTATACCCACCTTGGCTCGCTCGCGCGAGTGCCGGGGTGACTTTTGTAACAGAGAGAAGAGGCAAGGGTGCTCAGCCTGAAAGGGATCAGGTGCAACTTCAAACGGACTACGAACCTAAGGAGAATTCTCGAGGAGTTCGGCACTAGCTGACCCGGGGCTAACCCAAAATGATTCAGCGCTCTAACAACCTCGGGAGAGAAGGGCAGGCGTATTCCGGCCCAAAAGGCTTCCAGGTACAGGGCAATCTCCTTGCGCCGTACCTGATCTGCCCTCTCCCCTTTCTCGGCCAAGCGCAACGTGTAACCGGGAGGAATGTGGAAACGAACCTGAACGGTGGTGAGCTCATCCTCATACCTCACCATGGATGACAGGGACATCTGCGACCCCCGCCCTGGGAATCTCCCCCGTCGCGTGACACCGGGAAGAGGATCTGACCCTAACTTCCCGGGAGGACTCCGACTTGGTGGAAGAAGAAGCAGCAGCAGAAGAAGAAGAAGCAGAAGGAGAAGAAGAAGAATCTACGGGGGGATCCCTAGAATCTACCCGGTCTATTTCTACAGACTCTTCACAAGAAGACATCTAACCTGTTGGAGAGGATGAGTCCTCGGAAGAGAAAATACAGAGATCCGACCTAAAAAAGAGAGCGCCGAGCTAACGAGACTCTGGACGAGAAAATTATGAAGAGGTATGGGCCCTGATGGGGACCCCACCTCTATTTATTGCTGCCGGCGTGCACATCCAACAGCGACAGCCATCTCCCGCCGAAAAGACTCTTCGCGTTCGACGGCCCCCATCGCTCTACCTGTCGTGCACGCATTGGTCGCACCCTATCGGACGCCGGAAATCTGTGGCCCGTCGCGTCAGCCAACCAGCGCCAGACACGTGGGCTGTCGCTTCGGTGAACATACGCACGATCCGGCGCATCCTCTTTAATGCAAGATCTGGTCCCCGATCCGCTGACGTCATCAAGAAAATACAGCTGATTTCCCGGGAATGCACGCTTATGATATCTATGAAAAGGAGCTCACCTCGGGTGACCCGGCAGACCACTCTCGACCCGACCCATGAACAGGTCGGGACGAGAGTGGGGGGCTAATGATGATGCTCGATATCAGTGATCTCCCAGATCGTGACACGTGACAGATGATGTGGCCCGAAGCCTGCAAGAAAGGGCCAAGAACGGTACGTTGGAAGGCTACCCCGGGTCGGCGACCCATGGACGTAGCCGACCACACCACTCCTGTGCCCGCCTTACAAACAACCGTTGGCTCGCCTCCGAGCCCCCTACACAATCGACCTCCTCGGCCCTCTCAGCTCGTCTCTGGGCTACCGCAGAACCAAGATACCTTGGCCTCCCGCTCGTCCCTGAGCCGCTCATCGAGCTTATCTTTCTCGGTTTCATCGACCGACCAACGACACCCATCGCAGGCGCAACCATCTCACCTCCGCGAATCTCACCATACGCGAGATATCCGCCGGCCACGTCCCGCGTTCCACTCCATCACGATCCCCATTAACGAGCCTGTCTTGTCATTAATGGGAGATCCCGCCCATCACGCGGGCGTGACGTCGGGAGCGTAACTGCCAGCGTGATTCTCGCGCCCTCCTGCCCGTTGCCACCACTATATAAACCCCTCTTTCAGACGGATCAAGTAAAGTCTTTCTTTCCCCACTAGGGCGTTACTCTGCTCAAACATCCGGTCTAACTTGATCGTCGGAGGATCCTCGGTGGTACAACCACCCCGGGACTTCCTTGCAGGTAGCTCGGCCTCAACAACCACAAACCTATTGAGATCCACACGTTTCAGGAGTCAACCTCCAACTCAATCTCAGTCGTGCATCATCGCCAACAGCAGATCTACGGAAGGTAACATCTTGACGTGATCCGACATCCGTCAAGCTGAGAGTAAGCTTAACTAACCATTGCACTACAACAATGTAATCAAAGTTTTTAAACAAATTTGAAGTTCAAGCTCCTCTTCATCCTAATGTCCCATGAATTATTAGAAATTTTGAGATAGTATCATTCAACCTTAAAAAAAATCCATGAACCACCCTTGAAACAATATCATTGTATGGAAAATGTTCGTTTTATTAACTCGTTTAAGGAGAAGTGTACTGAACAACCCAAAATAACCTACTACGTGGAATATTTCCAAAATGAATCGTATGACATACTGTGTTGAAAATATGCCGGTAGAAGAACCTTTCCAAGAGTAATCGATTTGCTTAAAAGTTCAAAATGTTTCATAAAATTTACCATTTTTTAATTAGTATGCAAGATGAGATGGATCGATTTGCTTAAAAAAATCATAATTATCCTAAGAGGATATGCCCAGTTCTTAAAAAAGAAAAAAGAAAAAAAAAAGGAAAATACAGAGAATATATCCATTTTATAAACAAAATTATCAAGAAAGGATCTAAGGCCAAGAGGATACATGTGATTGGACCGCGAAACGTGACTCAAATAATATCTCACTCTTACAAAAATTTAACCGGCCTCTGTCATCCATGATCCATATATAACTTCTCTGTTTTTTTTTCTTATCACAATAATTGAAAGTTAAAGTGATTTAATTTAAATTTTCCAAATAATTTCCTCCTCTCGAGTCTCAATCAAGAGGTGAACTTAGGGTTCCTTCTATGATTATTTTGGTAGCTCGTTAATTCTGGCAGCATTATTTACAATCTTGGCCTCTGATTAAGGGTTTTGTTTTGTTTTTCTCAATTGTTGTCATCATCATCAAGATCTCTCTTGTCTGATTTTGCTGCCGCCGCAGCCAATGGCACACAGAGATCGCCTGACGACCTTCGAGGATTCGGAGAAGGAGAGCAAGTACGGATATGTTCGAAAGGTACTTAGATTTTATTTCTTTTGAGAACGATTTTTTTTTGTTTTTCTTGACATTTGATTTTACTACGGTTTTATGCTGATCTGCTTCAGTTAAATTTTCAGTTAAATTTACACGGAAAAGGTTGGAAATTTTGTTAAGATTGTTAGAAGGACAATTTTTTTTAAATTAAACCATATTAAAATAATATATTTTTTAAAACAAACCATTTAAAAAATATATTACAAAAAACATACCACCTTCTGCCCTGTAAGCGCTACGTCAACTAAACACGAGCGCTGGCGTCAATAATTTTTTTTAAGGGGTGCAGTTTCAAATTGCGTCCATTACAAATGTATAGGGCACAGTTTTAAACTAGGCCCCTTACAATTGTACTGCGTCCTATATAAATGTAATGGGTGCGTTTTAAACTGCGTCCACAACAAATGTAATGGACGCAGTTTAGAACCGCGCCCTTTAAATACAGCAAAATAATATGAATCATTAAGTTCACTATTTTCATTATTGGGACTTTGGTGTTTTGGGCGCAATTGCAATCTGCGTCCCAAAAAGAAACATACTCATTCACGGCTTTGTGTTTTTTTTATAGCGCAGTTTGCAGGTGCGCCCCAAAAGAAAATACAATCATTTACGGGTATATGTTTTTTCGGGACGCGTTGCCAACTACGCCCCAAAAAACACATACCCGTGAATGATTGCGTTCATTATATGAAGAGTTCAATCTTTTCGTCTCTATCTCGAAACTCACTCTCTGTGTCGAGCTTTCTCACTCTCTCAGATCTCATCGCCAGCACCATTTCTATCTTTCTCCCTCTCAGTTCTCAGTCTCGCTCTCTCAATGTCGGGATCTTCATATGCAGGATTGCCATCAATCGATGAAATTAAGAGGTGCATTCCTTACACCATCGTGAAATCTGTATACATGAGGATAAACTACTCTAGTTACGAAAGCATTCTCTATAACTTACGGGGATATGAACTGGCCGATAAAGATCGATCGTGAAATTCTAAAGCTCTTACACTTAACCGTATTGGATGCGCTCTCGTCTTCCTCTGAAGAAGTAACCCATGACCATCATAGGGAAGCAAATCGTCGTCTCCACTTCTTTCATTCTATGAGTTTTCTTTCTGGTCGCAATATCGAGTACTTCACAAGCTCTCTCTACCGCATCTTTATGCACCGTCGGACTTTGAACCATCTCGAACTCACTCGAGATTCCGTGGTAGGTGGTGAGGCCATTGATGCAATTACATATCGGATCAATTCTGTTGCTGCGGAGCTCAATAACAAAGATTTATTTCTGAAATTTTAGTGACGAATTATGGTGTTACCGTTCTTACTATTTATTTTGTTTGCGTCATTCTCGTGTATGTTATGGATGTGTGTACCATGTGTGTGTGATATATTGTGTATGAACATGTGTTTGTGTGAGAGAGTATCAACGTTTGGATTAAAATGAATTAAAGTATTTTTTGTAAAGAATTACTGTTTGAAAATCGGACATCACCTCCTTTGTAAATTTTAAATAAAATTCATGTACAAGGATAGTAAAATAATAGCACCTACAGACGGAGCTAACTCAACGCCCAAACGGCGGAGACTCAACGTCCAAATGGCAGAGACACAATCCACGCAAAATATACGACACCTAAACGGCGAAGACCTGTAACGGCTCTGAAAAACCCCTGTACAAAATTAACTTGTTTAGAACAGGTATTTCAGGTTGATTAGGAGTTTTAAGTTATTTTTGTTCAATAAAAACAGGAAACAACTTATAGCTCACTGGTAAAACTTCTACACTGCTGTGACATAGCCTGTGTGTTCGATTCCTATCAGTCCTATTTACTTTTAATATTTTTCTTTGTAAGTTTTCGGATGCCCAAGAGTTGCACGTGCAATACACGGAGAATCGAAAAGTTTCAGAAAAATTAAACAGGATAAATAAGGAGTTAACACTGATTAAAATACCCGGCACAAATCTCGAGGCAAATCGCCAAGATCCGATTGCCCAAACCTTCAAATCAACAGCTACCGGCAGTTCATCTAGCTACGTTTGCCTCCGTGCTTCGCTCACGCGTCTCTTTGACTCCCCACTACTCTCCTGTATTATTTGATTACTCTGCATTCAACCAGAGATCATTCAAATTCTCATTAACACCATTTTAATTTGTTTTTAATTCAAAATTTTTAATTCCCATGCACTCAATTCTCCATTATAAATACATCCCTTTCCTAGCTCTCCCCATTCTGAAAATTTCTATCAAAAATTCTCAAAATTCTCTAAGTGCAAACTGGAGTTAAATAAGCCAAGAGGAGTAGCAATCCAATCTCGACGACCGGAGCTTTCCCGATGCTATCGCGATGCCAAGGAGACTCCCTTCTCTTTCTTACCCCCTTATTAACGCTACACAACCAGTAAGTCTCTTCTATCTCTTTTTTTTCATCTCAAATCGTATTCTAAAATCATACCGACAAAATGGAGTTAACATTAAAAGTCTTTTCTTTTAAATGTTTTTGTCATTCTTGATAGGTAAATATGTCACATTATCACCCTAATATCGCTTCAAATCAATATTCATATCATCTGTTTTTTTTGTAACAAAAATTCCATGTGAAATAATCATATAACGAATTTTTCACAAAAATACCATGAACTTTAGTATAACCGTTATTTCGATAACTAGCATATATATCTCTAGAAAATTTACGGGGTAACGACCAACCCCACATGCATACTTTTGATTCATAGCACGATATTTAGATGTATGGTTAATTTAAAAGAATTCGTTTTTCAAATAAATACCATCATTTTGATAAAAATGCATTTTTATCGATATTTTTACCGCCTTTTGCAATTTTGTCTCTGCAACTTTTTTTAGGGGAACCCAGATGTGGATGGTGCTAATTAAAGCACATCTTGGAATATAATAGATTAAGATGCAGTGCTCCTCACAGATCGCGGTCTTGAAAGGAAAAAGTGGATCTGAAATAAATACTGTATCACCTATTATCATAATGTGTCCGTACAACCCTTAACTTTCCAAAGATACTTAATACCCTAAAGTTCCAAATCTCTTATTTTTAAATAAATACACTGCAATTTTGGAAACCCGTTATCTCTTGAGCCTCGGAGAATCGGAGATAAGGCATCCTTAAAATACCATAGTTTTTCCCAAAATAATATTTACATAAAAATATCATGATCTTTCCTAAAATAATATTTACACGAAAATACTATGGTTTTTCTCCAAAACCATATTTACACTAAAATACTATGGTTCTTCTCAAATTGTATTTACGTTAAAATACTATAAGCTTCCCAGTAGACGGAAACGATGACGTGGCAAGCCCGCGACATATTTATTCAGAGAAGGTCATTCCCTAAATAAATATACTAAGCGTATTTAAACAATAATACACAATACAAGAATAAATATAGATTGTAAAATTTTCAACAAACATCTTTATTTACATTCAACTTGAAATTTTTACAGGTACATGAGTTTCAACTGGAAAGTAAATACAATAAAAGAAAATGCCTAAACATGTGGCATACATAAGCTGAAAGAAAAAGAAAGTTAAGCTAATCCCGAGTAACTATCTGGTCATAATCTTTCTCTGTAGCCTCCACTTCCTTCGTTTCGACAGTATCTGACGAACATTCCAAGAAAACAAGGATGAGTGGAATGCCCGTCAGCGAACTAGCGCTCAGTAAGTCTCAAAGATAGGGTAAGAGTGAAAAATGACAAGTATATAATAACAAAAATAATATAAATGACCAGTAAAAGTATGTAGATCTGAATAAGGGTATATGTATCTATAAGTCTCTATATGGTCATTATGTTAACGTTAAGTTCCAAGTGTGAATGTCAACGCAGCCGTAGAAGTATTCACGAGCTCAAGAGTGGGGCCGCAGGAGCAAGAAAACACGTGCCCATTTCATGTGTTAGAATCGGGACTCCAAGCTGTGGAGGAGTCGATCCGACTGAGATTCGAGTAAATAAAAAAATAGGTTAATACGGGACTCCTAAAGCTCCGTTGGATTTACATAAGAAACTATCCCAAACACCCCGAGTATATATTATAACCGTAAGATATCCTTAGTTAATTTGGTTGTTTATAATATGTCTTGATCGAAATCATAGATTGTAAAAGTTGGAGAATGAAGTCGAATAAGTCGAGTAGAATGCGGATCATGTTCCAGCTTCTGTAAGTCATGAATTTCCGGCCGAAGCTTAATTGCAATCTTGGGTCGAGTCAAGTTAGTCGAATAGATTGAGTTCGAGTTTATGTTCGAATTGGATTAGAGTTCGAGTTTGGGTTCGAGTTCGAGTTTAGATTAAAGTTTGGATTCGAGTTATAGATATTTCTTATGAATGGATTTATCTATTGAAATCTTTAGTTCGGGAGAAATCGGGCAACTGCTGCACATGGACGGCATGATTTGTGTATTTTTCTAAAACAATTGCCATTGATAACTCCGTTAAGTTGTCTAACATGAATAGGCAAGCACTCACTTTCTCCTGCTCTCTGGAGCTCAAAAGAAATGATACCGCTTAAATCTATATTAATCTAGGGTCCTTATTTTATTCAAATTTGTTTATTATGTATTTATATTGTATACATTTCTCGAGGGGGTTTTATGAAAAATATTTTAATATTGTTTAAAAATAAACCTCGAGGGTGATTTATAATATTTAGAGTTTTTATGAAGATATATTTTAGTTTTAGTGGTATTTTAGTGAAAAACCTAGCTTTTAAATGTTTATGATATTTTTATGAAAACTACTACTTTTGGAAATTTGGTGGTATTTTATTAAAATTTTAATCTTTCCTTTTAAAAGTATAGTTTCATAATTTGTTTGTATTGAAAATACGGTTTCATAATTTTTATATAATTTTCCAAAGTTTAATTTGTTTTAAAAAGTCGTATTTCATTTAAATCGTATTTTCATTCCTTTCGAGACCGAAGTCTCCGTGAAGAGCTCTGCACCTCGCTCTACTATCCTAAGAATATGCGATAATCCGCACCATCCATTAGCGGGTCTCCTAACGAGAGTTGTAGATGCACAATTGCAAAAGGCGGTAAAAATATCGATAAAAATGTATTTTTATAAAGTGATGGTATTTATTTGAAAAACATATTCTTTTAAATTAACCATATATCTAAATATCGTGCTATGAATCAAAAGTGTGCGTGTGAGGTAGGTCGTTACCCAGTGAATTTCCTAGAGGTATATATGCTAGTTATCGAAATAACGGTTATACTAAAATTCATGGTATTTTTATGAAAAATTCGTTATATAATTATTTCACATGGAATTCTGGTTACAAAAAAAAACAAATGATATGAATATTGATTTGAAGTGATATTAGGATGATTATGTGACATATTTACCTATCAAGAATGATAAAAACATTTAAAAGAAAAGACTTTTAATGTCAACCCCATTTTGTCGGTACGATTTTAGAGTACGATTTGAGATGAAAAGAAAAGAGAGAGAAAGGACTTACTGGTTGCGTAGCGTTAACAAGAGGGTAAGGAAGAGAGAGTGTCTTCTTGGTGTCGGGAAAGCGCCGGTCGTCGAGATTGGATCGCTACTCCTCTTGGCTTATTTAACTCCACTTTGCACTTTGAGAATTTTGAAAATTTTTGATAGGAATTTTCAGAATGGGGGAGAGCTAGGAAAGGACTGTATTTATAGTGAAGAATTGAGTGTATTGGAATTAAATTTTTTGAATTAAAATGAATTAAAATTGTGTTAATGAGGATTTGAATGGTCTCTGGTTGAATGCAGAGTAATCAAACAATACAGGGGAGTCAAAGGGACGCATGAGCAAAACACGGAGACCAACAGAGCTAGATGAACCGCCGGTAGCGGTAGATTTGAGGGTTTGGCGATCGGATCTTGGCGATTTGCCTCGAGATTTGTGCAAGGTATTTTGATCAGTGTTAACTCATCATTTATCCTGCTTGATTTTTCTGAAACTTTTCGATTCTCCATGTATTGCACGTGCAACTCTTGGGCTTTCGAAAAATTAAAAAGAAAAATATTAAAAATAAATAGGACTGGTAGGAATCGAACACACATGCTATGTCACAGTAGTGTAGAGGTTTTACCAGTGAGCTACAAGTTGTTTCCTGTTTTTATTGAACAAAAATAACTTATAACTCCTAATCAGGTTGAAATACCCGTTCTAAACAAGTTAATTTTGTACAGGGGTTTTCCAGAGCCATTACATTCTACCCTCCTTATAAAAATTTCGTTCTCAAAATTTATACAAAGGATTAATTTTCGAATAGATGAGGGTATTGTGCACGCATATCGTCTTTTCGCTCCTATAGCGAATCCTTCCTCCACATCACCCGGACCAAGTTCACCTCTTTATTCCATAAAGTCTTCACCTTTCGATCTAAGATCTCGATTCTCGCAAGTCAGATCGATCTGTATAGTAAGCTTTGAGTGATCAAGTATGTGGATAGGGTTGCTCACATATCGTCATAGCTGGGATATGTGGAACACGTTATGCACTCCTATTTTTAGGGTAAAACCCCCTTCCTTTTGCTAGCGCCCAAAGCGCTAGCTCCCGAGCGCCCAGTGCCTGACAGGTGAGGCGCTAGCACCCAAAGCGCTGGCGTCCGAGCACCCACTTGCCGGGCACGTGAGGCGCTAGCGCCCTAGCGCCCAGAGCGCTAGCGCCCGAGCGCTAGAACCCGAGCGCCCATGTGCCGGGCATGTGAGGTGCTAGCGCCCAAAGCGCTAGCACCCGAGAGCCCATGTGCCGGGCACGTGAGGCGCTAGCGTCCGAGCGCCCACGTGCCGGACACGTGAGGCGCTAGCGTTTGAGCGCCCATAGCGCTAGCGCTCGAGCGCCCAAGCGTCCAAGCGCCTAGCGCTAACCCAAGCGCCCAAGCGCTGGCGCTCACGCGTCCTTTGGATGCCTTTTCCCCCTCATTTTACATGTACTCCACTCTAAAAACACCTCCCCCGTTAGAAATTTTTTTAACGGGGCGCTGCCCCGCACCCCGCAAGGGGGCTGCTAGCCCCCTTGACCCCCAGCCCGCTATCCGGGTAGCGGGACCCCTGTAAAAACTCTACGGGGCCCCGATATATCCAAAACCCTTTCAAAACACAACACTGCACATTGAGTTCACATGACCTGTTTGACCCGTCAATCGGAGGTTCTCTCGCTCTAAAGGTGGGGTAATTAACGGCAGCTTAGTCCGTGGCTGCCGGAGATTTGGATCCCCACAATCAATGAACCCCCAGCCTACCCTAGGCAATCTGTAATGCGCCTGACAAGCGCGCGCGCATTTCCATCTCAATGGGGTGACGAGAAAACACCCTAAAAATTATGGCACGCCCGGTAGGACTGTCTCTCCTCCCATATTTCGGATTAAACGTTCATGCGAACTCAATCAATATACATATCGATATTTATACTAAAATAATGCTCTTTCATGCAGGTTTTCAAGCAACCACTTTTCAACAATGTCTCCAAAGATGAACTCAGCTCTCAGCACGGCTCCCATCTCCTACACGATGAAGATGGACGCCAGGACGGTCCTTCCGGCCAGTCTCGGGCGACAGTGGGAGGAGCCGCCGCTACCATTTGGCTCTATTCTGTTCGTGCTAGCTAACGCCGTCCCTGCTCTTCAAGCCCCGGTGATGGATAAACCGACCTCAAAAGGCAGGAGGCCAAATGTGGTGATCTCGAAAGCACCACTACCCAAACGCAAGTCGGTGTTTGAACGACTTTCCTTTGCTCCAGCTGGGGGCAAGTCCAGCAACACCAAAAAAGCAATAAGGCGTCTCGATCAAGCTCCAGCGGTGTCCTTGACAACTGCTCGATCGAGTGTCTTCCCTAAGCTCCCCACTAATCGACTCACGATGGCTTCTTGGATAACGGATGCCCGCTAAGCCTTTAAAATTGAGAAGCTAAGGCAGAAAAGGCTCAGATATAAAGCCAACAAAAGGGCTAGGGCTCCCGCTAGGATGAACTTCATGAGGTTCGAAGAACAGGGTCACCCCGCCAAAGAGGAGTAAATGGATGGATATGTGGTCCACACTGTCTACATGGTGGGCACGCGCAGCACGAGCAAGGACGGGGCCACCACATCTCAAATCCAGTCTGGCTTGAATGTGGTTGCCGCTTCCCAAGAACAGCCGCCTCCGCTGGATGATGAAAACCCTATCGATGAGGATGATAGGCAGAAAGACCCCTCAGTCCATGTAGAGTCAAGCTCGGACAGCGAGGAAGAGCCGGCTTTCCTACTCAGGACCGCGGAGCAAGAGCTGCTTCAAGAACTCCGAAAGCAGCTCAGAAACAAAGACAAGGAGATGGCCAAACTTTACTCCAAAATTGACGACTTGACGAATGTCGTCTTGCAGCTCACGGCCCGACTTGCCTCCCAGCCGCCCAATCAAGCGTAGGGCTCTGCTCATGAACCGGGAAACGGTGTCCCAAGGCAGCCGACGCCTATTCCCTCAAATCCAAAGGTGGGCGGATCGCATGAAAGTTAGTTGCATCCTATCTCGGGATATGTCTTGGCTACCGATGACAGAAGCCCGCTAACTCCAGATCAAATCATCGATTTGGTTGCCAACAAAGTCAAAACATTGGTAGCCGAAGTTGAAGCGCAAAAAGATGTTAGCAGTAGCGGGAGACCCTATCCTGCTCAGTATGATCTGGTAGAATTTCCTAGCAGCTATGTCATCCCTAATTCGGAAGATTCAATGGGACGGGAAATGCGAATCAGCACATCGCCCACTTTAAAGCCTCATGCGGGAATACTGGGGGCAATGATGCGCTTCTCCTCCGCCAGTTCGTTAATAGCTTGGCCGATGTTGCTTTCGATTGGTACGCGAGCATACCGGATGGCTCCGTCACACCTTTCGTCCAAATGGAGTCTCTGTTTCGGCAGAAGTTTATAAGCGTCAGCGATAAGATCACCATTGCCGATCTCGTAAGGACCAAGCCAAAGAACAACGAAAGCAGCACGAATTTTATAACCCGATGGCGCAATCTCTCCGTCGAATGTGAACCGCCGATAGAGTAGGACCAATCTGTCAGTCTCCTTGTCGGAAATCTTAACAATTGGATGGCCCCGTTTCTATGCACCGCGGGTCTCAAAACATTCCAAGAGCTAGATGCTGGAGCGCTCAAAGCAGGAGTCCTCTTCGGATTCCCAAAATAACAATAGGTCCTGGAAAAACCGAAAGGACGATAATCGCAAAGGCGGAAATTCTGACGATTCTGAATCTTTTAACACTTCGGCTAACCGAAATAAGCAAGGGATGAGCGGGCCTAATGCTAACCAGTCTCGGAAGCCAGTGTTCGGAGAAGGAGGAGAAACTCCACTGAAAGAGAAGCTGGACAAGGTCTATTCCTTCACAAGGGACAAAATCCGTAAAATATTCAAGGACGCCCTAAGAAACGGTCTACAATTGCCAGAATAAAAAAGACCGCAGTAAGCGAATATGACCGACGGCCCCAAATACCGCCTCTATCATAGAGTGATAGGTCATGCCATTGAGGGCTGCTTCGTTTTCAAAGATTGGGTCGAAAAGCAATACAAGGCAGGAGAGATAGAATTGTCTAAACGTGTGTTGGCAAGCAGTCAAGCTGCGACCGCCAACTTCATACAAAACAGCTGACCACCATGTCATTAAACTGGGAATAATCGACCTCTAAGTCGTTAAACTAGGGATGTAAAAATGTGTAAATAAAACAAATTTATATATATATATATATAGCCGAAATGATGGGGCAACTCGCAATAAAAATCAGCAAGTAAAAATAAAAGTGAAAATAAAGCCGAAATGATGGGGCAACCGCGAATAAAAAGCCGAAATGATAGGGCAATCGCGACCTTCGCGATAAGAAAAACTGAAATGATAGAGCGATCGCGGTAAAAAAATGGCGAATGATGAGTCGCTCCTGGTACTATATTTCAGTGCAGCGATGCAGACGCCAACCAAATTCCAAATCCTATACCCCAATGGCGAATGATGAGTCGCTCCTGGTACCATATTCCAGTTTAGCGATGCAGACGCCAACCAAATTCTAAATCCAAGTAGCGAATGATGAGTCGCTTCTGGTACCATATTCCAGTGCAGCGATGCAGACGCCAACCAAATTCCAAATCCTATACCCTAACGGCGAAGGATGAGTCGCTCCTGGTACCATATTCCAGTGCAGCGATGCAGACGCCAACAAAGCCCTGAAATTTTTCCGGCCCTACGGTCTGGATCATACATCCTGCAAAACCGTATACAATCTACGGGCGTAAAATGATCCCAATCTCTCCCAAGTCCTACCGGCGAGACCACATTCAAGGTCCCACCGTCAAACAAAAAAAGGTATGTCCACAAGCAAAATGGGCACGGATGAAAAGCCGAAAGGGCTCCGTCAGTAAAAACAGCAGGACTGCCGGCGAGTTTGTGAAAACCCGAAAGGACGCAAACTCGTGAAAAAGAGATGAAATGCACTCGCAAAGTCCTCTCGACTTTGTGAGGAGAAAATTCTCACGTGAGATCCTTACGACTCACAAAGGAGCAACACACTTAGGAGTCCCTACGACTCCTAAGGAGAAAATACACCTACGAGATCCTTTTGACTCGTAGGGAGAAAATGCTTTTATGGGATCCTTACGGTCCATAAAATTGAAAAGCCTTAGGTGATAGGGATCTAAACTGTCTCCTGAGCCACCAATTTCCAAATCCTCCCGGGGCAAATGATGAGTTGCTCCTGACATTATTCCAGTGCAGCAATGCAGATGCCGACCAAAACCAAAATCCCAAAATCCTCTCATGACAGATGATGATTCGCTCATGATACCATATTCCAGTGTAGCGATGCTGATGTCAACCCAAATCAAATCAAACCAACAATCTCTGCGGCAGAATCATGCCCCGTCCCAGAATTTACCCCGTGTCGAAATCATGCTTCACCTCGGGATATCTACCTTCCCTGCCGGAATTATGCTCCGCCTCGGAATCAAATCAACCAACCAGCTCTGCGTCGGAATCATATTTCGTCTCAGAGTGTACCCGTGTCGAAATCATGTTTCGCCTCGGGATATCTACCTTCCCTGCCGGAATTATGGTCCGCCTCGGAATCAAGTCGACCAACAAGCTCTGTGTCAGAATCATGCTTCGTCTCAGAGTGTACCCCGCGTCGAAATCAAGCTTCGCCTTGGTGTATCTGCCTTCCTTGTCGGAATTAAGCTCTGCCTCGGAATCAAGTCGACCAACAAGCTCTGCGCCGGAATCATACTTCATCTCAGAGTGTACCTCGTGTCGAAATCAAGTTTCGCCTCGGTGTATCTGCCTTCTTTGTCGGAATTAAGCACCGCCTCGGAATCAAGTCAACTAACAAGCTCTGCGTCGAAATCATGATTCGTCTCAGAATGTACCCCTTGTTGAAATCATGTTTCGCCTCGGAGTATCTGCTTTCCCTGTCGGAATTATGCTCCGCCTGGGAATCGACCTCTGCATCGAAATTATGCTTCGGTCAAAATGTCTGCCGCCCCTCGGAATCATGCTCCGACCCTTTGGAATCATGCTTCGCTCATCGGAATTATGCTCCGATCCCTGGAATCATGCTCCGCTCTTCGGAATGATGCTCCGATCCTCAGAATTATGCTCCGATCCCCAAAGTTATGCTCATCAGAATCATGCTCCGATCCCTGGAATCATGCTCCGGTCTTCGGAATTATGCTCCGACCCTTGGAATTATGCTCCGACCCTTGAAATCATGCTCCGCTTTTCGGAATCATGCTCCGACTCCTGGAATCATGCTCCGTTCATCGGAATTATGCTCCGATCCTTGGAATCATGCTCCGCTCATCGGAATTATGTTCCGATCCCCGGAATCATGCGTCGACCCCTGGAATCATGCTCCGATCCCCGGAATTATGCTTCGACCCCTTGGAATCATGCTCCGCTCTTCGGAATTATGCTCCGATCTTCGGAAGCATGCCCTGCTCTCCGGAATTATGCTCCGTCCCCGGAATGATGTTCCACCTCGAAGTCCAGCTTCAAGATCCATCAATTTCATGCACACAACTCATATGCGCGGTGTGCATTTATTGATGGGGGGCAGTTTGTTGGGGTCAAAATTTGCACCCCAGTTGATCGAGTCAAAAGTCAAGGTCAACCCTAAGTAAGCGGGCTCAAACCTAAGCAAGTGGGCCCATGCCCAAGTCGAGCCCCACGGCCAGCCCCTCATGCCAAAATGAAATCATGTAATAAATAATTTTTATGTATGAATGTAAGTAAAATAGGCATAAAGCTAATTTTTTGTAAGCCCATGGCTTATGTGCAAAAAAAATAGAACATGAGGCATGGGATGGGCAAATTACCATTTTGTAAAGTCCAAGGGGCTATATGTGAATGTGTAAGCCTATATAAGGTAACATGATGATGAATAAAATATACACTTTTCATTTCTCTAAAACTTTAGGGTTTGTGCCTCCTTCTTCTCCTTCCTCAAGGTTTTAAACCTTCTCCTTTCTTTTGAATTAAATCAAGGGTTTTACTCTTCCTTTTCAAAAACTAAATAGTTTTTCACCATAAAACCCATAAAGGGGAGCTCAGATCTTCTATTAGATCTCAAAAGGGGAGACTTTCAAGTCTCACCCTCTTTTTCTCCAAGATCCAGCCGATCAAGAGGAGGAAGAAGAAGACACATCTCCAAAAATCCAACTTTGGACAAAATCCCAGTCAAGAGAAGATCCAAGACTCAAGAAAGAAGAACCTCTGAAGATTTTTAGAGAGTTCAACTCCAAGACCCAAATCCTCAAAGGAGTTTAACTCCTAATTCAGACCTTCAGGAGTTTAACTCTACTCAAAATCCTCTTTTTGGAGTTTAACTCCTATTTTTGGGGTAAAACCCCCCTCCTTTCGCTAGTGCCCAAAGCGTTAGCGTCCGAGCGCCCATGTGGCGGATAGATGAGGCGCCGGCGCCCGAGCGCCCAAAGTGCTGGCGTCCGAGCGCCCACATTCCGGGCACGTGAGGCGCTAGCGCCCGAGCGTCCAGAGCGCCCGAGCGCCCGAGCGCCCAGACGCTGGGCATGTGAGGCGCTAGCGTCCGAGCGCCCACGTGCCGGGCACGTGAGGCGCTAGCGCTCAAAGCTCTAGCGCCCGAGCGCCCATAACACTAGCGCCCGAGCGCCCACGTGTCAGGCACGTGAGGCGCTAGCGTCTAAGCGCGGGCGCTCACGCGTCCTTTGGACGTATTTTCCCCTCATTTTACATGTACTCCACATCAAAAACACCTTCCCCGTTAGAAAAAATTTCTAACGGGACGCTGCCCCGCACCTTTTCTAACGGGGCGCTGCCCCGCACCCCGCAAGGGGATGCTAGCCCCTTTGACCCCCAGCTTGCTACCCGGATAGCGGGACCCCCGTAAAAACTCTGTGGGGCCCCCGATATATCCAAAACCTCTTCAAAACACATGCACATTGAGTTCGCATGACCTGTTTGACTCGTCAATCGGAGGTTCTCTCGCTCCAAAGGCGAGGGGTAATTAACGGCAGCTTAGTCCGCGGCTGCTGGAGATTTGGATTCCCACAATTAATAAAACCTAGCCTACCCTAGGCAAGGGGAATCTGTAATGCGCCTGACAAGCGCGCGCGCATTCCAATCTCAATGGGGTGACGAAAAACACCCTACAAACAATAATACTAAAATATATGTATCAAAATACATATATAAATTATTAAATCAAAACCTGATTTAATAATCCGGCTTAATCCTAAGCCGGCTAGTATTATCAACCGTCCGATTAAAGTCTGTGTATCCCGTACTCGCACTTAATTGGACCCCTACACGTACCAACGTACGGCCTCTACATCTATCGTCTGAACCGGGAAAACCCTCTGTGTGGGATTTTAAAGACTCGACAATACGCTGGCAGTGTGTTTAACCACATGCACGTCAGCGGCACTAGCTGTACGTAAATATGTCAAATATAAATATATATTAAATTATTAAATCAACACTTTATTCAATAATCCGGTTATATCATATATAACCGACTAATATCATTTATATGTATATCAAATTATCAAATCAACACTTGATTTAATAACCCGGTCATATCTCATATAACCGACAAATATTCAATACTATATTAAATCAACACTTGATTCAATAATCCGGTCATATCATATATAACCGGCCAGTATCAAATATATATATATACATACATACATAGAGAATAATGGAGGAAAGATGCCATAGGAGGGAATTTCCTCCTATGGCGTCGAAAAAGTACGCCCTCCGTCGTGTTTTCCGACGATCGGCACCCATCATCTTCATCGTTCTCATCTAAGATATGAGTACATCAAATTTCATGTGATTCTACAACTTTTTCACCGTTGAATTAGTGGGTTCAAAATTAACGGTTTACCAATAATAGAACTTTTTACATTGCTAAATCAACGGTGAAAAAGTTGTAGAATCACATGAAATTTGGCGTATCCACATCTTAGATGATAACGATGAAGATGATAGATTCCGATCATCGGAAAATACGACGGAAGGTATATTTTTTTGACACCATAGGAGGAAATTCCCTCCTATGGCCTCTTTCCTCTATTATTCTCATATACATATAATATATCATTGAATCAACACTTGACTCAACAATTCGGTTATATCACATATAACCTAACCGATATCAAATATCGCGAGATTAGAATACGGTATCGCATACACGTATTTAATCAAGCATCCGCACATATTACCATATGTACCGTACTTCGTTTCGCTTGAGCTGACTCGTCAATACGCCAGCAGTAGGTATCGATCATCTTAAATACCCACAAGTCGTCAGCGGTACTAACCGGACGTAATGGCTACCCAGGTATTGAGCGAATAGAAGATCAACAAGCAAGCTTGTCCAAACTCTCGTGAAGCCTATAAGCAACACTTACTGTACAGTCCGGTTTCTTCGTCAGATATGTCGCATACCAAGTTTAGGGGTGGAATCGTCATACCCCAGTAACTTGATAAGTCATGCCGATGTGTGGCCTATAACCTTTCGAGAAACTAATGATAACACTTACCAGTAAATCTCATTAGCCCTGGTCAGCGACTTGCTGTTATATCTAATCGAGCATAGCGCAACATCAACTCCCTATACCGGGAGAGACGAAACCCCACCTATAGCTCATTGCCTCAATGTGACTTGGGACTGTACCCAAAATTCACCTGTTTGCACGACTTTTTTGAGCCGTGGTAGGGAGGAAATCAAAGCACAGCGGGAATCACACAAGACTCTATGACGATCTCGGGTCTACAGACTAACCTGTATAAGTGTCATCAGAGAACTGCTATCTGACGATATGTATGGTACCAATTAGAAGTTCTCGGCGAGTCCTGTTCGGTGTACCCATTCTATAATGAGCATGTCACGCCCCGCTTCCCAGAATACGCTAAAATAGGCACGTGACATAGCCCACCATGCTACTTGTGGGTAGGAAGTATCCATCCACAGTCACATTACGGCTGTAGAGATATCAAGAACAAATAAAACTATTTAAGACATGTCCATAATCCAAGATAACATGAGTCAAGAATAATAAAATGCGGAAGCGAAAGATCCAATACAAAAATAACTGGAATGTATGTCCCATAATGCGGGCTCACATCAGGAATAAAATGCAAGAAAGAAAAGCTAACTACTGTTGACATTCACAGCTCAGCCTGTTGGCTGAAGTACTCCTGTTCGGACTGCAACAGCGGTACAGAATCTGGGCCATGCAAAACCCAGACGTCAGCGCGTCATGACATCAAGTAATAAAATATAAACAGGGTAACAGGCAATGCGAATATAAACATGAATAAAGCAAGGGTAACAACAATATACATCAGGGCAGTGCAGGGTAGTGTGCAGTGGGTAAACTAAACTGTTCTATCAGGTTTTCTGTTCTAAAGTCTTTGAAATCAAATTGATGAATTATCGATGTAACTCAATAGTATCCCGTACATATCCGGGACCACGGCCCAGATTCTCGGGCTGAAACCGAGACATGCCGCTAGGCACTAAACAGGAATGTGTACAGATGAATGATGTCAGCAGCATCATTCCAAGGCTGGCCTAGCCTCTAAAACTGATTAGAACAAGTAGCGAACTGTTGAGTTATAAGTCAGGTTTCACCTTTGATTTCCCCATACCCCCAAGTTATATGTGTATGTCAAGTCAGGTATCCCGTAATCAAGAACTAATACCAACACATGATCAGGTAAGCAGGTTTGTCTGGATAGACAACAGGAACGGTCCGTGAGGACTACATGTCAGGTTTGTTGGCATTAGACACAAGATCAGGTAACGAGTCAAGTTATGGTACAACAGGTCAAGTCAAGCAATATACGGTACCATGTCGGGTCAATCAATATGTATGTAGCAAGTCAGGTCAAGATGTAAATGATATCATGGGTGTGCTCATACTCAGTTACATAATCAAGCATGGTCATCAACAACATAAATTTAAGCAACGAATTAAACAAATAAGAAGCTTCAAGTAATTAGCAGCACGGTTATCAATTGTGTTTCAGAGGTGTTATCAATATTATAAGAATACAATATGACAGTTTGGGCCGTTAAATCATGTTAACAAGTTTAAGAATTTTATGGATGCAATGATATATATATAATATATATATATATATATATATATATATATATATAGGTTCACTGGATGAAGTCACAGTTAATACAGGTTAAGTGTACACGAGTGTCCGAATGAAGTAAAACTATAGAGAAAGTGCCATAGGCTACGTCAATAGTGAAAGAGTGATTAAAACATGTAAATGTGATTATTAGGTTCAATACAGTAATTGCAAACGGTAGGTTTCACGTTTGGAAGATAAAATGACATATAACAACATTGAACACGAAATGGGAAATTATCGTGCTAAAGTTAAACTACCGGTTTAGGGTGTCATCAATATATATGTAAATATTGTTTAGCATGTAGCAAGGGGTACTTGCCTCGACGGGTCGCGAATCGGGGAAACGGAACGTAAAACGTCGGCGGGGAAACTCGTGACGGACGCATGGTTCACGGAATGAACCCAAACGACGAACAGTGGAACCACACAGGTCAAGGTATCTCGCTGGATCGTCGAGACACGTCGCCGGCACGGCCGGATTCCGGCGAGATACAAAAACAGTGAACGATCAAGAATGCAACAAGAAAAGAAAAGAAAATAAAGAAGAAGGGAAGGAGGACAGAGAAGGGGGTGCTCACGAGGTTCTGTGGGGAGGTTGTGGTCGCCGATCACGTCGACGGAGCTCCGGCGGTCGGCCTACGACGACAGCGACGGAAACCTACAGATCAAGAAAACATGAACCGAGAAGAAGAAGAAGAAAGGAGAAGAGAGGAGGAGAGGAGAAGGAGAAGAAGACACTCACTGAGAGATGCACGAGGCCGGGGGACGGATCGAGATCGCCGGCGGCGATCCCACGAGGTGTAGGCGGTGTGCAGGTGGCCGCGGTTGCCGGTGCAGGGTGCACGGGGAGTTGATGAAGGAGGAAGAAGAGGTGGATGTGACGAGGGCGAGGAGACGACGAGGCCGGTGGTGATGGCGTCGGCGTTGGGCTACTGCGGCGAAGGGCGAGGCGGCTAGGGCTTCTCGCGATGTGGGTTCTGTTGAAGGAAAAAGAAATTGAGGGGGGAGAAATATATATATAGAGGAGAGAGAGAGACGGGGGGAGAGAGAGAGGAAAAAGGGAGAAAGAGAGAGAAGGTGGGGCCCACGGGGGTTTAAGAGTGTTTTGATTGGCTGTTAAAGAAATTTGTGAAAGATTTTAAGGAAAGGAAAAAATATTCTGGGTAAAATTTTAAATATTCGACGGTAAAAATTTAGAAATTGGGATTTGGCGCAATGTAAAATATTTCCAAATTGCGCTCGGGTCGGGTCCAAAAATTCGAAATTGAAATAAGAAAATTTTAGGCGGGATCCAAAATTTAAAATGAAGTATTTTACAATCAAAAAGCATACCCCAAAAAACGGACACACGTACGTGCGCGTAGCCGTCCAAACTCGCCCGTTTCACTGAACGGGACGAGAACACGATGCACGGACGCTACAACAGGGTTAGAGGTGTCAAGCATGCCATGACGAATATTTTTAATTTTATTTTAGATGTTCTAAACTGTTATATGCAGAAGTGAATTGTCGGGTAAAATTTATACTAGCAACAGTCAATTAGGATCAATGAAATAAATACCATACACCATTCATACGGTAACAAAAACTAGTAGCATTGGGCTCGGTTGTTACAGAGCACCTGTGTACAATCTTTGATGTCAAACACCAATGGATGTGGGATCAACGATCGCCCCATACCGGGTCAAGAAACGTACACACCAGTCTATTCTGGAATATCGATGCCCTGTCTCGATACTCCATCGACTAGGAACTGTTAAAGGATGTGCTTATGGACCACACAAGCCTCATTAGTATGATCTGCATCATAGTCCTGGTAGTCAAGCTAACATCCTAACGTCTTTATCAACATGTATCAGAAAGACAGTGTAATAATACTAGTGTGCATATTAAGATAAAGAGCAACCAGATAGCATACTATCATGTCGAGCAAGAAAGTCCTATATATATATATGTCCAAGCATCCACTATAATATACAATAATGGCCTCGAGGGCATACATATTCCTAACAAATAGTCCCGGACGAACCTCAGCTACTCCGAAGATCTAGTAGGATTTCTCATCCGTCTTAGAGATACTACGGTTTTCTCATAGACTGGGATCAAGAGAATTGCATCTTGGAAAAAGATGATCCTATTAGTTTTGAGCAGGCCATTTCCAGCAGGGATTTTGTGAAATGGCTAGATGCTATGCGATCCGAAATGAAGTCCATGCACACCAACAAAGTTTGGACTTTGGATATTATACTGCCAGGGGTAAAACCTGTCGGCTGCAAATGGATCTTCAAGAAGAAGATTGGTGCAGATGGACAAGTTGAAATCTATAAGGCTAGACTTGTTGCAAAAGGCTTTCGTTAAAGATCAGGTGTGGACTATGACGAAACCTTTTCTCCAGTGGCTATGTTGAAATCCATTCGGAACCTACTTGCCATTGCTGCCTTCCATGACTATGAGATCTGGCAGATGGACGTAAAGACCTCTTTTCTAAACCGCGCCTTAGAAAAATATGTCTATATGGACCGGCTTTCTCTTCATAGACAGTGGGAAGGTGTGCAAGTTGCTTAAATCCATTTATGGATTAAAACATGCATCGTGGAGCTGGAACATTTGTTTTGATGAAACAATCAAACTATTTGACTTCATTAAAATCATAGATGAGCCTTTTATATATAAGAAGATTGTAGGGAGACAGTCGTATTCCTCGTTTTATATGATGACATTCTCCTGATAGAAAATGACATTTCTATACTGCAGTCGGTCAAGCTGTTCTTGTCTCAGAAGTTCTCCATGAAGAACCTGAGTGTTGCCTCCTACATTTTGGGGATCAAGATTTATCGTGATAGATTTAAGAGGATGTTGGGACTCTCACAGTACAGCTATATTGATACCATACTAAAGAGATATAGTATGGAAGATTCCATGCGTGGTAATTTACCGACTTGTCACGGAATCACCCTCTCCAAAGAGATGTCTCCCAAGACCGATGATGAGAGGGCTCGCATGAGAATTATACCCTAACTTCGGCGGTATGATTTATAATGTATGCGATATTATGTAACAGACCAGATATAGCTTCTGCACTTAGCGTAGTAAGCTGGTATTAGTTAAACCCGTGGGAGAAATATTGGACAGCTGGGAAGAACATTCTGAAGTACCTGAGAAGGACTAAGGATATGTTCTTAGTGTACAGTAATAGGGACGTCCAGATGGAAATCTTTACCGATTCAAGCTTCCAAAACCACCAGGATGTCTGTCTTGGATTATGTGTTTACCTTTAATGGAGACGCGGTCTGTTGGAAGAGTTCCAAACAGAACACCGTAGCAGACTCGATGATGGAGGCCGAATACATTGCTACCAGCGATATCGCAAAAGAAGCTGTTTGGATGAGAAAGTTCATTAATGAACTTGAGGTGGTTTCGTCTATTGTTGATCCATTACCCTTGTATTGTGACAACAATGGGGCTATAGCGTTAGCAAAGGAACCACTGTCCTATCAGAAATCCAGATACATCGTAAGGCGATATTATCTGATCAGGAAGATCATTGATTGCCGAGAGATCGAGGTCAGGAGAGTAGACACAAAGGACAACACGGCGGACCCACTCACAAAGACACTTCTTCAGACTCAGCTCGGGCGGCTATTGGAGATGACTGGTCTTCGATACGCCAATACATCTTAGTGCAAATGGGAGATTGTTATGTATATGCCATAGAGGCCATTATTGTATAGTACATGATTGTATATTACATGTGGATGCTTGGGATATATATGTATAGGATAATCATTCTCTGTTATTTGGTTTGTCTTTACCTGAACATGTGTATTTATTTTATTTTATATTACGTATCTCGATTACATGTTGGTAAAGCGCGTATGATCTTTACTTGACTACTATAGTTGTCATGACGATCATACTCGTGGGGTCTAGGCAGTTTATAAGCACATCCTGAAATTGTCCATAGTCGTTGGAGTTTTGGAATGGGGCATCGATACTCTGGAGTAGACTAGTGTATACGTTTCTTATTCCCGTGAGGGAAGGTGGCCTATCTCACAGCCATTAGTGTTCGGTACCAAAGATAGTATACATGTGCTCATTAGGTTATGGGTTATACTGGACGAACTCGCCGAGAACTTCTAGATGGTAATTGACTTATCGTCAGATAGGAGTTCTCTGGTGACAAATGTACATGCCAGTCTTTAGACCTGACATCGTCATTCGTTTCGAGTGTGTTCCCACTGTACTTAGATTACTACCCTACCACGGCTTTAAAGAATCGCGCAAACAGGTTTTAGTTGGGTACAATTCCGAAGCACTTGGAGGTAGTAAGCGATAGAAAGGATTCGTCTCTCCCGGTATAAGGAGTTGATGTCGTGCTGTGTTCGATTGGTCATCACCATAAGTCCTTGGCCAAGTCAGATGAGATTTACTGATTGTGAGATCAGTAGTTTCTGGGGATGGTTTTGGGCCACATCGACACGACTTATTGGGTTATTAAGGATCTGACGTTTTTCACCTCCGTAGACCAAGATGCGATACTCTTAGACGAAGAGATCGGACTGTACGTAGATTGTCACTTTCAGGGTCAGTAGGGATACCGACAAGTTTGCTTGTCGGCCTTCCTTTTGTTCAATATCTGGATAGTCATTACATACAGATAGTGTCGCTGACGTGTTTGTGGTTAAATCCACTGCCAGCGTATTGTCGAGTCTTTAGAGTCCCACATAGAGGGTTTCCCAGTTTAGGCGAAACGATGTAGTGTACATATTTTGATACGTATTTAGGTTCGATTAAATACGTATTTTTGTACACGTGCTTTTAATCGGATATTTTGTTAATACTAGCAGGTTTGAAAGATAGCCAGGTTATCACATTTGAATAAAATGTGAGCTAGTATTATATATTTGTTTTTAGTTTCTTTCTTTTTCATATTTGTATTTTGACATAATACGGTATTTATAAGAATACGGGTATTTGTATAAATACGTGTATTTGTCTCTTGATATAAATACAGGTATTTGTATCTTAATACAAATACAGATATTCGTATCTTTGTATGAATATGAGTACATGTATTTTGATACGAATACAGGTGTATGTATTTGTAACATATAGTTGTATTTGTGTAGATATATTTATACATATATATATATGTGGACAAATGAGGTGGCTCTCTCTTCTCTTCTCATCCTTTCTTGTCTATGTGAGAAGAGTGGGCTTATGACTCACCATGGCAAGTTACAAGTCCATCCATTCACATTAAAAGAAAAGATGAGAATGAAAAGAGTATAGTGATTATCTTTTTGTGCCATGCTCACCCTCATCACCATTATCATCTTCCTCCGCTTTTTTGAGTTTTCTTTAGTTGAGAAAGGAAAAAGAAAAGAGAGAAATATAGAGATTAGCCACTACTACATCCTAGTGATCTATTTCTAACAAGTTTAGTCCATTAGCCGCTTCACTTGATATTTTGTGTGAAACTAGAGCCTAGGTTAGGGTTCTCTCGGATGGATCATTTTCGACAAGGAAGACCGACCCTAAGCTCATTCTCGGTGGACTTAAGAGCATAAAAAGAGGAAAGAAGACGAAGGACATGACTACAAAGGTATCTATTGTCTATCCGAGTAGTTAACTTCTAGTTTAGCTAGTTTAGTGTTTGGATTCGATTCTAGCTCGTAGAAGTTCGTGCTTCTTGTATAGAAATTTTTGTTTTGTATTCCGTCTTGGTAGCTAGTTAACGGCATGAGCACGAACATCTACTTATATATCTTTCGAAATAGCCTATCTTTTTTCTTCATTTTTAAGACTAGTTTCAATCCAAGTATCCGCTCTTGAACATGTACGTTTAAGTTCCTATCTCAGTTCTGTATATGTCAAGTCATCTGGTGCACATGCAATTTGAGAGAACAAACTCTGCAAGGTTTTGCCAGTAAATCCAGTAGTTGAGAAGTTGGCTATGATATGCCGCATACAATAATGATGACCATGAGGCTCCGCCCATAATTTTCTCAGTGCAGTCGGAATCTCTTTAATCCGGTTAGATATGTAAGTAATGTGTCTTTCCCGCACAGATGGAATGTAAAGATGAATGCAAGCAATGAACCACTCTCGATGTTCAGTGATTTCACCTCCAACTATAGCATATGCCAAAAGATAAAGCTCATCATTTGCATCAATACCGGTAGTAATGAGCAAAATCCCTTTGTATTTGACGTATAAGTGTGTCCTATCAATACTGAGAACGAGACGACAATAAGCGAAATCATCAATGGCCGGTCCGAATGTCCAAAATGCATCGGTAAAATATCATGTTCTTTCCGGCATTAAAGCGTTGGTTATCTTGAAGATAGTCCTGCGATTAATAGAATTGATGGCGGTAAGGTATCGTGGCAACTGTTTATACAGATCTTTCCAATCTCCGTATATTTTAGACAATACCCTGATCAACGCATTCCATGCCTTCATATAATTTATTTCAATGAATAATATTCTTTTATAATCACTTGAATCGTTTTGGGGGTAAAATCGACATCCGCTTTCACAAAAGGCAATATCTTGTTACATATGAATGTAGAAATGACCTGTTTAAGATTTGAATTCACTACAGGATTCACACAAGTATGATTACCCACATACTTCTTTATCTGTTAATGTCTCGTCGGTGATTTTTTCGAGATATATGCATGAAGGCTCCACGGGCAGTTCACGTCTATTTTACAAACGACGGTGTACTTGGTCGTGATAGTCTTGATTGGTTTTAAATAAAATTAGGTTTTAGCTAACCTTCTATATGTTCACAGTGATGATGATGATGGTGAGGATGAAGGTGATTGTTTACCCGTGAGTTTTCACCTAAACCTGCACAAGCAAGAGAATGTGAGTTCGAGAGATGCCAGAGAGGAGGGATCGAGAGAGCGTGAGTGAGACAGAGAGATGAGAGATCGCCGGAGGGAGAGAGATCGGGGGGAAGAGAGGTCTCGGGGGGGTCGGGGGGAAAGAGGTCTCGGCGGGAGAGAGAGATTGAGAGAGGGAGTACATGAGAGAGAGAGCGAACGAGAGAGATGAGAGAGAGAATAGTGAGGAATGAGAAAAGTAAATTGATCGTATCTATTTAAGTAGAGAAATGGGGTGCACTTTGAAAGTGCGCTCTATTGTTTTTCACTAAAATATAGTGCACCCAGTACATTTGTATGGGACACAATTTGAAACTGCGCCAATTACATTTGCAAGGGTCGCGGTTTGAAAGTGCGTTCAATACATTTGTACTGCGCCCCTTAAAATTTTTTTATTGACGCCAGCGCTGAGCTGGCGCTGACGTGGCGCCTACGAGCCAGAAAGTGACGTGTTTTTGTAATATGTTTTGAAAGTGGTTTGTTTTAAAAAATATTATTTTAACATGATTTAATATAAAAAATTGTCCTTGTTAGAATTCCTAATATTTACAACTCCAGCCTGTTGTTTTGAACCGTGATTGTCGATCTTAGTAGTAAGGGATTATTTTATGCAAATTTTAGATATACCACTTTGAATGATGATTTCAATTTCAATAATGTTAACTTTGTTCTGTTGGCTATGGAATGGCTGGTGAGAAGATGATTTGTTAAGAGTTATTGTATGGATTTGTCAAAAAGTTCAGATTTTAATCTTGTTTTTTTCCTTCTCTCTTTTGATGAAAGATTACGTCAATCGTTAGATATTCCATGGATTTTGATTATTATCGGCGACCATGAGAACTTGAGAATGATTTTATGGACTGCCTTTGCTGGTGACAAACAGTTTGAGCAATGACAATTTAACGCCCTTCGTCTTTGTTTGGCCTTTACATGTCTCACTTGAATACTGAATGGTGCTAGCATAACGTGCAGCAACTTGAGCAAGCAAAAATTTCCTCTGTTTTGTAGTGGGAAGTTCATATTGGTATTGAGATTCTTTTTTTGATTATCAGTGAAAGTATTGACAGGCGAAAAACCCTTTGATTTTCAGATCATGCAAATGTTTTTCAATTGATTTGCGAATGATGGGAGATGATGTTACTCTCTTGTTTACCGATTTTGACATCAGTTTTTATCTCTCCATTTGAATCAAAACGGATCTTGTTACTGAAAGAGGCGGAAGGCTACACGAAAATAGTCCTACAGGGAAGGGTTTGAATAGGACTATGCCACAAATATGCTCAAATTAAAATATCTATCAACACTTGCAATTAAAAAACCGCAATTGTAAAGCTTAGACAATATAAAGCAAGATGATATAATACCAAGCAAACTACAATTGTGAGACTGTAGCATATAGCTAGAGGCAATATCAAACAAGTATGAGCATATAGAGCAAGAGTATGCAATTTCTAATCTATGAAGACTTGCAACCAATTAAGGACAAATATAATTGGCAAGTAATAAAGAGAGAGATATAGAGAAATTGCAAACTCAAACACAAGTCATTTTTATAGTGGTTCGGAAGATCGTGTAGTTCACCTTTTTTAGGTGCACGAGCCCGTTCCACTAAACACGTCTCCTATGAGACAATCTCGTCATGCACCCGCAACCAAAAATGTCACTCGACACATGCGTGACTCTTCTCTCTACAAGCACATGCACTCCTCTCTTACAAAGGCACCAATAATGTCTCGATCCTCACACAAAGAAAGAAATACAAGTTTTTCACTCTTCTCTCTTGCAAAGGTATATTTGCATTCAAGGATCCTCACATAAAAACAAGAAGAGGGTTACAATGAAGTACAATTGCTCATAAAGGAGTTTCTCTCAAAACTCTCTCTAATACTCTAACAAGTGTGTATAATTAATTCAAAGCTCTTGATTTTGTGTGAGTGAATTTGGATAGCAAATTAAAAACATTTTTAAACTCTCACAAGATGTGGGATTTTTCTCTCTTGATCATTTAGGAATTTAGTAAACTGAAATATTGAGTGATTAGAGCTCAAAAAACCAACCCAAAACTTTTTTATAGCCCCCACACAAAAAACTAGCTGTTGTAAGTCAAATCAGTATTTTTTCAGTAAGAACAGACATCTGAAGTTATACGAGACAATCGTCTGAAGTTAAAAGCAAAAGCCCCAACGACAATATTTTTCAAAAAATTTCTTCTTCAGACATCTGCCCCGTATAGCTGTAGACGTCTATCGATCATTTTAAAGAAAGCAATTTAAAGTACAAATCGAAGACCGACATCTAAAGCATAATTGGCCACATGTGACATGTCTGAAGAACAAAAGAATCTTTCATCAGACGTGTGTCCAAAAGAACTGCAGACATCTGGTTTTCCAAAACAAATAATAGAGCGCAAGGTAAAGCTCAGCAGATGTCGGAAGTTCAAATGGCAGACGTCTGAAGTTATAAAACCTGTTTGAAATCTTTCATCATACGTTTATCAAAATGAATATCAGACGTCTGCATCTCATAAAAATAGGTTATATGAAAACACAGAGAATAGACAGACGTTTGAAGCACAAATAGCATGAAAATTGATATTTCTGACATTTGGGGTTTTATAAAAACACAGAAAGTTAACAAACGTTTGAAGCACATGGGGACAGATGTCTGAAATGTAAAAACTCAGAAATTTGTGTTTGATGATGAAAATCAATTTTAAATCGAAAATCCCGATATTAATGCAAAACGTTTGTGCAAGCGTGTATGAGTGTTCAAGAGCTCTAATTGATAATAACCATATTCAATAGAGTACTTACATAGAATTCCATGTCGATGTCGTATTTTTTCGAAATCTTGAATTTTCGATATTTCGACACAAGCTCTTCAAACTTTGGCGTTTCGTTTGAATTTTACGTTGGTCGATTGATCTTCAATTAGTTTCGACACTTGACGCTTCAAACTCGAACACGCCATTCCACTCACTAGCGTCTTGAAGTCGATATTTTGAACTTCAAATTTTGGTCTTGACTTCAACGCTTGAACTTGGACTTAGTTTCTAGCTTCTTAGCTATTCGTAACTTGAATTCTTGTTTCTCGGCTACGTAATTTGAACTCATGAAGCTTGATATGCAAGTTGAGAAGCTCTCGTCCATATTCTCTAAGCTCCATTAGATATTTCGTTTAGGCTCAATTTCCTTCATCCTCCTTTAAACGCTTGTGTCGTGAGATATCCGATATCCTGAAAAATTAATCTCAACACGATCAAGCATATCATATACAGTGTTATGAAATATAAGTAAGTTAATAAACACAAGTATATGAACATTCATTGTTTTGATATCATAATCATGAATAGTATATCAATATCAAGATATAACTCAAACTCAAAATATGAGATATTGATATACTAAATATATACATGGTATATGAGAAGCACGATAGAGATCACATGTATATACAAATTCATATTGTGAATTATCAAAACAATGAATGAGATTATTATATCGGTATCACGGAATAAAACACAAGTAAAACATGTCAATATCGATATATAACTCGGTATACACAAGATATAGGAAAAGCAAGCTAATACACAAGTGTATATAAGTTTTGTGTTGAAAAGGTAAAGCAAGATAAGCAAGTGACCCTAAACGAACCATTCATGTTTAAGCTATCGTCAAAACTAAAGCGAGAATGGACATATCATCAAAATCCATAAGCCAACAGTTACTTGCTTATCAGTGCTACATAATGCATCTCAAGTTCTCAAGTATCAATGTCACATGATAAGCATACAGGCCAAGTATCAAGAGGAACAAGAAATCAATGTTAACATAACAAGTTTTGTTGTAATGAATACTCATAGTGGAACCAACACAACTTTCTATAACATCCAATCCATTTGAAGTGTTTCATGAGGCTGAATTGAAACTTATCTTGCTTCAAGTGTTTTATATAATCAGTATTGTTCATCAATCTTTGGCAAAAAAAAAAATATTGTTCATCAATGCATGGACAGTGTTATTTTACCCACAAGGGTCGTTTTATTACATCCTCAAACAAAACTGTATGCATGGTTTTGTCTCTACATGCTAGCTCTGAATATCTCAGATGAAGTCGAAAACTTTTAGAGCTCACAGCCTGTAAAGTGTTTTACCAGTGAGAATTTGTCCCTCCTTTATTTATGCTGATCATTACACTGGTAACTTTTGTTAAATGGCCTTTGATTGAGGCAGGCAAAGACTGTCGACGACCACCATAATAGTTAACATAAGTCTTCAAGCCAGCAGCTTCTTACTTCACTAAAAAGAGTTAATTCAATAATGTTTTTACATTGTAAATAAACTTCAATAATTTTTCTACATTTCCATGATCAACAGTCCAACAGAAAATATACCTATAATAACAACCAACATTTTATACAAACTGAAATCATAAATTATTAACATTATCGCAAGGATGAGCTTTATCTATGTTTTAATCTTTCTGCATATGGAACAGTATTCGAAATTCATAAAATTAACGAGAAAGAAATAATACATGTACTTTCTATCAGCATAATGAATGATAACCACCACGTTTCACCAGGCTGCTTTATATTATCTTCATCTAACATCTCTCTTTGCAACTGCATAACAATTATAATGAAAGCCATTAATTTCATACCCTTTCTTCCATTTTATCTCAATTGTTCTAAAGCACTGATCTTACTTGCTTATATCTACCCCAAGCTTTCGAAATGTTGGTGATTTCAAATGCAGATGCAGCCCCCCCAAACACCCCCCCCCCCACACACAAAATAATAATAATAAAATAAAAGGGAAAAAACTGCAACATTCATAAATACAAGTTATATAATTCATGCAATCTGCAGGTATCTGGGCCAGTTGTTGTGGCAGATGGGATGGGGGGAGCTGCTATGTATGAACTGGTACGAGTCGGCTATGACAATCTCATTGGGGAGATCATTAGGTTGGAGGGAGATTCAGCCACCATTCAAGGTGATATTTTTTCTTTCAATGTATAATAGTACTTGCATTTTTCTCCAACACTTTTGTTTACGTTGCTTATTGTTTTCTTTCCTTCAATCATTCCTAGAAAATGAGATTTTTTTTTTAAAATTTTGTTTTTTGAAATAAATTATTTTGTTTGTTTCCTTGGGATTTCAGTTTATGAAGAAACAGCTGGATTGATGGTGAATGACCCTGTGTTAAGAACTCGGAAGGTATTTATAAAGGAATTTGCGTTTTATACTACCATAGTACAGTCTGATATTATAGAACCTTGTTAAGGAGCTTTCCTCTTGCAGCCTCTTTCAGTTGAACTGGGACCTGGGATATTAGGCAATATCTTTGACGGAATACAGGTATGTTACAATACTAATACTCAAGCAACAGTGTTAGCTTAATATTCAACATGCTGCACTAAACTAACAAATGATGCCAATGATATGTTTCTGCTGTACAAGTTCAATATTGTAGCACTAGGATGGGAATGTAATTATTTTTCTGAGTTCTATTTCAATTTGTAAATTCATCAAGCATTCTGCATGTGTGATGCACTAGTGTATACTAACATTTTTAAAGACTTTTAATAGAGATTTTAAAGACTAAAAGAAGTCAAGTTATGGTTTTTTAAAATTATTTTTGTCAAAATTATGACAATTCTGCTTGCCACAGTCATTTTGTGAATCAAATTGACAGTTACAATTTGAAGACTGCCTCTCATTTTGCATTAATAGTAAAGATCTAAGAATTATAATTTATTTTTTACTGCTTGCCACATCCATATTTTACAACTCACTGTTCCGCTAGTGACCCTTCTTCCTTTTCTTTCTTTAACACAGAGACCACTAAAAACTATTGCCATAAGATCTGGTGATGTCTATATTCCTCGTGGTGTTTCTGTCCCAGCACTAGACAAAGATACATTATGGGAATTCGATCCCAAAAGGTTAGGTAAGTTGATCTCTTTTCTTTTCTTCTTTTTGTACATTAGTGCATCGCAGTAAATCAACTTGAGCTGTTCTTTTATTATTATTATTATCTAATTTAAAATTTGTTCCAGGTGTTGGGGATCTTCTCACTGGTGGAGATTTATATGCTGTAAGTACTTCTGCATACGAGCTTTCATAGAATTTCTTATGCTTCCTTTCTTTGCAAAACAGTAGATAAATACAATAATTTTCTTTTATTGAGCGCTGCAGTATTCCTCATGTAAATTTCTTTATTCTGCAGACTGTCTTTGAGAATACATTGGTGCAACACCGTGTTGCTCTTCCACCCGGTTCTATGGGAAAAATTTCTTACATAGCCCCAGCTGGTCAGTACAGCCTTAAGGTTAGTACTAAGATTCACGTTATGTCTTTGAGATTTTTCTATTATTATATGACTGGTATCTTAGAAGTTTTATGTAATGTTTTCAGGACACAGTACTTGAACTGGAGTTTCAAGGTATCAAAAAGGATATCACTATGCTTCAGGTTTGTAACTGCTTTCTTATTGTTTTTCGTCTTTGAGGTCAATTAAATAATACGCCATGACCCAATTTCTTTTCGTGCAGACTTGGCCTGTGCGTACCCCAAGGCCTGTGGCAACAAAACTTGCTGCAGATTCACCTCTTTTGACGGGGCAGGTATATATTATATTTTTAATGTTAATTTTGTCCTGGTACAGTGATCAAGTTTCTCACTTTGGTATAGGTTAATTTCTGGATTGAACTAATCATTGTGACGTTTCTGATTTTTTTATTCATTGGGGACCATCTTCAGCGTGTGCTTGATGCACTTTTTCCGTCTGTGCTTGGAGGCACTTGTGCTATACCTGGAGCTTTTGGTTGTGGTAAAACAGTTATTAGTCAAGCACTTTCAAAGGCAAGCGGACTTCTGTAATGGATTATTTCTGGCAGCTTGAATATATGTCACAATGAAATTAATTCTGTCTGTAACCGTTCATGCACTACTCTTTCTACTGCTTCCAGTACTCTAATTCAGATACTGTGGTTTATGTTGGCTGTGGAGAAAGAGGGAATGAAATGGCAGAGGTCTGTTCTTTGCACTGTAAACTTTTTTATTTTCTGGTTTCATAGTTCAGTCCATGATTTATATACCTTGCATACCAGGTGCTTATGGATTTTCCTCAATTGACAATGACATTGCCTGATGGTCGTGAAGAATCTGTTATGAAGCGGACTACTCTTGTGGCAAATACTTCTAATATGCCTGTGGCTGCTAGGGAGGCCTCCATATATACAGGTGCATGTTTTATTTTACTTTTAAATTTGGACTGTCAAATAATTAAGGGAGGCAGCATAATGTGTGTGTGTGTGTGTGTGTGTAAATATATAAATGTTTTTTTTTGTAACTTTAGCGCAATCAAAGAGATCTAGGATTTATTTTTCTTTTTCTAAGTCAATTTTGCTTCTTTTGTATAATATAAGGAAGCAAGGAATGCATACTTTAGCAGTCTTAAAAAGGAGAAAAAGAAAATTCAGACCCTTCTGCATGAATCTTGTGCAATAACTACAAAGTCGATCATCTAACCATATACACTGTTTTTATTTCTTCGTGTTGATGATTCTTGTGAACTACATATGATCAATGACTTTCCATGTTCTACTGAATGAAGAGTGCAAAACTTCTGCTTCTCTGTTAATATAGAAGTAAACTAGTTATTATCGGCCTTAGAAAGAAGTGTCGTGAAACAATGAGAATTGTATGATATTGGAAACGCATTGCATGAATGGGGAGGATGCTATTGGTGATGATCAAATAATTAGAAATGCATGTTATACCAAGCTGCTTAATAAAAACAAAGAAGGTGGGAGTAACAACAGAAAAATTCATTTAACTTTCATTAATTATGCAAGATTTTCTTGGGATTTGGGAATTTTCCAGGGATTAATGATTCTAAAATTTTAATTTCAGACATCCTCAAGGGAACAAATAGTATTACGTCTATAATTTGAAAGGGCCGGTATTTTTTTTCTACAGAAGAGCAGGGCATAAAGTCTGTCCCATAAAATATTAATTAAAAGGGAAAAGGTGTTAAATCAGTTTACACAAAAGGTAGCAAAGGGCACGAAACTGAAATATATACAAGAATTCTCCAAAAAGAAAATTAGGAAGAAAAAGAGAAAAAATAAAAGCACGAAAGTTTTCCTGTTTTCGCTGTGTTTCTTGAATCCCTTATCCTCAAGAGAGCCTCAACATACATCCCATCATCTCAACATTACTATATAATAAAAAAACAAACAATTAGATCAAAGTTTGTCGTACAAAACAGCCCAATTAAAGTGGATAAAAAACACACATACTAAATGAAATCTCTACAGGTTAAAATGAGGTAGTAATGGCTTTTCCATGGAGAGGCGAACGTATTTGTTTGACTTCAGCTAAAGAGAATCTACTATAAGCAACATAGATTACACAGTGACCATGCCCATCATGTGTAGGTCTTGAGTGAGCAAGTTACTTCAAAAGAAAATGTGTTGGATGCTTTTTCTGGTTATATCAAGTGAGACTATCATTTAATATTTCATCAATTTCTAATATCTTCATAGGCTACAAACCTTTATGTTAGAAAAAACATTTTGTGACTTATTATTAAAATGTGTATCATGTAGAATTTATCAAGAATAATAATAATTCATAGAATATATCAAATAAAAAAAGAAACTAAAAGATTGCTAAATTGGAGAAGCAAACCGACAAGTTAAATATATGAATAGCGTATTTTTAATTTCTAAAACATTAAAATCAAGCACACATCAATCGTCATGTTAAACATCACACTTTAATCATGATTCATAAGTTTGATATTAAAAACTATCGGATTTTAAATTCAAAAGCATTCAAGGAATACTGCACTAACATACAAAATGAGAGGCAATCCTAATGGATATATGAGAATGACCATTCTTAAAAATATAAAATATAATATAAAATGCTTAGTTCCATTTTCCGCCTAATGGATACATATATTTAAGAAATATAATTCTAGGAATCAAATTTAGAATTTTTTTGAAAGTCCACCAAATTGAAACCCATCATTTCCATTTCATTTTTAATCAAACTACATTTATAAATGTTTTCTCTGAGAATCCCAAAAAAGATCATGTAACAAAAATAGGAAAGTTAGAAATCGTTGCACTGCTAAATACGATGCAGGAGACTTTTCTAAAACTAATTAGGTATAAATAAAAGGATATATGGGTAGAAAAATAATCAAAACCCTACTCTTAAAGAAAATCCAATTAAGCTAAAAATAATAATTGACAATTTAGTACTAAATAACAATAAAGTGGAAAAGGATGAAATCTCGCCTGACTGTTGGTTAGAGAAAAGAATCCATTGAACAAACTAAATAAAAAAATCTCTACAACTTCAACTATCAAAGAGGAATATAAAAAAAGAATAAAATAATCTCAAAAGTTTAATCATTGAATAGACAAGGACATTCAATTTCAATTGCCAAAAGATAAAAATCATCCATAATTTTTGTCATCACCAAACTAGGCCAATTACTAAATTCTCCCTACTCTCTTGTATTTTCTGGAGAAAAACACATACCATCGGAATAAACAAATGCGTCTCTTTAATCAAAATATATTTGGTAGAACGAACAAAATTGACTATTCAATTAATATTGTGTATAATTATTATGCCATAAATCCACAATCGTAAATCCGAAACCCACAAAACAGTCCATGAAGCTTATATCGTGGGTCCCACAAATAAATTAAAACTATTGCCCTTTAATATATGCCCGCTGTGAATACTACCGGCGGTGTTTTAGCCAAATATTCTTAACCCACGCAGAGTGTTTGAATCCTCAACCTAATTTCATATTATAAGAATTTGATAATAATTCTTAGTACTATTTTTTAAAGAAAGTTGTGAAAACTATTGCATGTGAGATTATAGAGTGAGTTTTGTACATATTTTGAGAATGTGTTTATCACGTCAATGCCTTTTACATAAGAGGAAAACATTGGATTGTTTTACACTTGAATCTATTTCCATTTTTTTTCTATCGATTTTCTTCAACTTACGAGTATGGATATGTTCTGGAGCAGTTCGTAATGGAAAAGCCTATGTGGCCCAAAGTAATTTAGAGAGATTCTTTTTTCTTGATGGTGATCGGTCATGATATCCACGCCGTTGCATCTTTTTCGGTCAAATCCCGATTTCATGTATTGATTTTATCCTCTCTACATATGTACTCTTGCTATAAGATTCAAATTTTGTTGTTGTCATTCTCATAATTTTGCAGCTTTTCCCACGAAGCAAGGGTTGGTTATGAGATGAACCGCTATATTTAGATGGCTCCACAAAGATTTTACAAATTTTAACTAATATATCTTAGCATGTTTTGAGTTAACCCACGGACAAGGGAAGGGCGTACCATAAGTTGGATGATAGGAGATCCATTTTATCTGTTTATGCAGTCTAAAGCTCATGAACTAAGGGGCAACCTTCTAAATATTCTTAACGCAAAAAAAAACAAATCGTTAAAGATGAAGATGATAATTGCAACTGGGAGTATATTTGTGTGTCGATAGTTGTGCAACCTACAAGGAGCATCTTAATAGCCAAAGGAAAATAAAATCTCCGTAAAAAATAGGAGCTGTCCAAAATTTTGACACTATTTAAATTGCGTATATTTGGCTATTAAGATGCCACTCCTATGACTTACTACGTTAGTCACCGACTTTCTAAATCTAAGCTTCTAATTATTTCATATTTTGCTGCATATTTTAAATTCTTATTCTATTTAATTATTACCTGTGTATTTACTTATTTTTATTATAATTTCAATCTTATTATATGCCTCCCTAAAGATTTATCTGAATTACTTTAATATTTTTAGGCATCACGATAGCCGAATACTTCAGAGATATGGGCTACAACGTGAGCATGATGGCTGATTCTACATCTCGCTGGGCAGAGGCTCTTCGTGAAATATCAGGACGATTGGTATATAATCTTTGTTAATCCCATTTTACTACATTGTTTCTTTTATTTGAAAATGGGAGCAATCAGTTTCAAATTGAACATTCACCATGATGCATAACTTTTTTTCTGCACCATTTCCCTCATCTGTCCTAAACATAAAATGTGCTTAATACTGATGACATTCTGAAATATATAGATGCTTTATGGTAAAACAAATAGGATAAATTTTATAAAATACTTCACGTTGTTGAGTAACACCATTCAACCTTAAAAATGCCATGAATCCCGCCTGAAGGATATTTTGTCAAGAAATGCCATATCCGTCTTATTTTGCGACTGTTTAGTCTACATACAAGATATATTTGGATTATTCAAGTCCGCCTGTGTCTTGCACGAGTTAACGAAATGAACAATTTCAAACAACATTGCAAATTCATGTTTTTTTGGCCTTTTTAAAGTTCAATGGTGTTATCTCAAAAATCTAGAAAAGTCGATGGTGTTTTATATAATTCACCCAAAATGGTGTTTTATTCAAATCACCCAAAAAAGATAAAAACAAAGGAGCATATAAGGTACTTTTTCCTTCTTATTTTCTTCCATCTTGAGTGTTGAATGAATTGTTGGGAATTGAAAATTTGATGAAATTGTGTAATGTTCCTTTGTTTAGTTTGTAATCATCAGAGATAGGGTAGTTGAAAATGGTTTAATCATCTGGTGAACCTTATTTTCTGCTGATTAAATTCATCCCTAGAGAAATATTATCTAATACCTTTGGTTGTTGATTCTTATTTCAGCATGGATTGATTGCATTATTTTCGATCATTCTTTTTCTATCATATATTGTGTTTGAGAATAATGAATAATAATTCGTCATAACTTTTCAATTCCCTCAATGGCGGTTAAAAAGTTAACTATATACCATTTATTTAAAATTGAGACCGTCAATCTTTGATCTTTATGTTCTAAACCATAAATATACCAAAAATTATATGAGGGTTTTATGGGTATAAGACATTTTCAACCGTTAAATTATTGGGCAAAATCATATGAAATATGATGTATATGTTGTACTTGTACACCATGAAGAGCAAGATGGACGGCGCTGATCATCCAAAACAATGGTGTATGGTTGCTTTGACTTTTGACTGCCATACCTGGCCTTTGTTTTACCTTAATTCTCATTTTTTGTTTTTCTATTAATCTTATCCTCTTAATTGTTTAATATGATAACTTAACATATTAGATTTGAACTGACGTAATGCATAAAACTGTACCATTTCAGGCCGAAATGCCTGCAGACAGTGGTTATCCTGCATATCTGGCAGCACGTTTAGCCTCGTTTTATGAACGTGCTGGTAAAGTGAAATGTCTTGGTGGCCCTGACCGTACCGGTAGCGTCACAATTGTTGGTGCCGTGTCTCCTCCAGGAGGTGATTTCTCAGACCCAGTGACAACTGCAACTCTTGGAATTGTTCAGGTAAAAACCTCAACAAAACACATCATTTTTAACTAAGAATGTTGGTCATTTTGCCTTCAGTTGTCATATATGTTTATATTTTCTGCAGGTGTTTTGGGGACTGGATAAGAAGCTGGCTCAGAGGAAACATTTCCCATCGGTGAATTGGCTTTTATCTTATTCAAACTACTCTAAGGTTTGTTCATGCCCTTACAAGTTTGATGAAAATTGCAAAATATGTGATGAATTGATTGATCCTTATTTTTTTATTTATTTATATTTAAAGAGAAGCGCATCAACTCATTATCAATCATATTATCAAAGGTCATATCAGAAGTACCAAGAAAGTTGAAAATAAACCATAGCTGAAAAACACGAGACAAAAAGAAACAAAAAAGAGGCGATCTTGTAAAATTTCTTGGACTTGATTCATCACAAGCAAGGCATGCAGAAACTAATGTGATTCTTTGCTTAAAAAATTGAAACATAAACTGTCAAATTCATACTCCCTTTGTATTCAAGATGTTACTTCTGTTGAACTCCTACCAGACGGGGTCCCATGCTGCTTCACCGTTTCCAGTTTAACCAATTGGTTTATTAGCTCAACTTTTTCCTTATTTCTCAGTGTCTCTTTTATTGCAGGCTCTAGAATCATTCTATGAGAAATTTGATCCGGATTTTATTGACATTAGAGTAAAGGCCCGTGAGGTGCTTCAGAGAGAGGATGATTTGAATGAAATTGTTCAGGTACATTTACTTGCCAGAATTATGTCACCTTTTTTTCTTTCTGTTTCCTTCTCTTATATTTCAGAATTTTCACCATAGCATTTCTTAATTTTCATACAGACCGGTATTTGGGCTTGTGGCTAGAAAGAAACTGAAGTAGAACAAGTTTCTAAAAACTAATTGGATAGGGTGATTGGACATTTGGAGTTAAATTTTCATTATAAGCCTTTTAAAAAATCATATGAAAAATAATTTATAACTTGCAATTATTTTGTCAACACAAAATGCAATTTGAAAATTTGCGTATGTGTTTTCTCAAGCTCATTAGACCTAATTGAAATACGGCGGAAGCTCACACCAAATAGTCTTAGAGGGGGGTGAATAGGACTATGCCAACTATATGCCCAAATTAAAAATTTATACTACACTTGCTAAAAGAGAACGCAATTGAATAACTTAGCAAAACATATATCAATATGATAAGTGGCTAAGCAAGCTATAATTGTGACAAACTAAACAAATAGCAAGTAAGAGCAATTAGCAAATAGAGCATATAGGAAACAAGCATGCAATTGAGTAATTTCTAAGTAACGAAACTAAAACTAGAGAGTAAGAAATTATAAACACAATCAATCGCAAACACACAAGGTTTTTAGAGTGGTTCGGAAGATCTCCTAGTTCACTTTCTTTAGGCGTACGGGCCTGTTCCACTAAATTACATCTTTTTCGGAGACACACGTTGCGCACTCGCAACCAACCACCCCGCTTCCGGTCGAGGCTAAACCAACACGTTGCTCGACACACGAGCAACACTCCACTCTTACGAGCTCATCGCTCCACTCCACTCTTATGAGCTCATTGCTCTACTCTCTACAAAGATGCTCTGCTATCTTACAATGACAATTTTGCACTCAAGATCCCAAACACAAAGAAAGAAGAGGTAACATTTGAAACACAATACTCTCAAAAGAGTTTACAATTAAGTTCAACTAATACTCAAGAAGATGGATATCAAAATATAGCTCTTGAGTGTGTGTGAGAAATTGGATAAGCAAATGAAAATCTCTTTAAACTCTCACAAGATGTGGGATTTTGCTTTTTAAGATCACTTGGATAGTTGCAATAGAAAAGTTCAAGAAATTGAGTAAGTGATGCGAAGAAAAAACCAACCCAAAACCTTTTTATAGCCAAAAGAAAAACAACTCAAAATCAAGTAGGGACAAGCAGATTAAGCACATGACAGACGTTTGAAGACAAGACGGACAGACGTCTGGTCTCAAATAAAACAAAACCCCAATGGCTATAAACAGCTACTTTTTCAAACATTTAACACTACAGACGTTTGTCTAATATAGGTTTAGACGTCTGCTGTGGTTTTTCAAAGATGGCCAAAAAAAGTACTGAGAACAAACTGACATCTGAAGAATATGTTACAAACGTCTGAAGAAGAAAAGTTTTTCAAAGATTTTGAACTGCTAGCGTTTGTTGTTTATATCTTTAGACGTTTGTTCCTTCAAAATATTCATTCTAATGAAAACATAGAGAACAAACATATGCCTGAAGAAGCATTGACAGACGTTTGTTCTGCCAAAAGTTTTAAGGAAATGAAAGCACATAGAACAACCAGACGTTTGTTTTGATAAGTTTCAGATGTTTGTTCTTTTTAAAAAAGTTTCATCCCAATGAAAACATAGAGAACGGACAGGCGTTTGAATAAGCACGAGACAGACGTCTGAAGCACAAAACGCATGAAAACTTATATTTATGATATTTGGGGTTTTTGTAAACACACAGAAATACGACAGGCTTCCAAAGCATACGGGGACAGACGTCTGAATTGTAAAAACCCAGAAACTTGTTTTTTGTGATGAAAATCAATTTTAAATCGAAAACCCCAAAGTTCATGCAATGTTAAACGTTTGTGCAAGCGTGGGTGTTCAAGAGTACTAATTGATATAAACCATATTTTATAGAGTATTTACAAAGATTTCTATGTTGGCATGTCAAATTCTTCGAATTATTGAATCTTTTATCGTCTCGAGTTCTCGAATTTTGATGTGCGCTTGAACTTGGTTTCATAACTTCAAACTTGGACACGTCACTCACAAGCGTTGGTCGATGGACTCGTAACACTTCAAATTAGGACTTGACTTCTTGGTGCAACTCTTATTTGAGATACGTGATTTCGGGGTCTTAAACGATGGAATTTTGCGATTCCAGAGACGTCAATGTAATGCATGCGGCATATCCATTGACCCAGACGATTTTGCGAGATTTCCGATTTGGCTGATGGAATGCGCGAATCGGACAAGATTTGACAGTTCGGGCTGCATCACTTCTTAGCTATTCATAGCTTGGTCTTGACAAATTAAGAAGCACTCGTCCCTATCCTTCAACCTCCATTCGATATATCGTTTACGCTCAATTTCCTCCATTATCCATTGTAGAGTTTCGTCTCGAGATATCTGATAACCTGAAATGCAATCTTAAAGACCAAGCTCATCATATACAGTGTTATAAAATATAAGCATGTTAATAAATACAAGTATATGAACATTCATTATTTTTGATATCACAATCTTGAATAGTATATCAATATCAAGATATAACTCAATTTCAAAGCATTATATATATATATATATATATATATATATATATATATATATATAAAGAGAAGCAAGAAACATATCACATGTATATACAAATTCATATTGTGAATTATCAAAACAATGAATGAGCAATATATCGATATCAAGAATATAACACAAGTATAGCAAGAGATTGATATATTACTCGGTATACACAAGATATAGGATATGCAAGCTAAATATCAAGTGTATACAAGTTTAGTGTCGATATGATAAGCAAGTGACACTAAACGAACTGTTTATGTTTGAGCTATCATCAAAACTAAATAAATGGATCATCGAAATTCATAAGATATCAGTCTCCCCTTTTTTGATGATGGCAAAACATGAATATGAAATAATATATCTATATCAAATAAAACCAAATATCCGATATTGATATACTAAAAACTCCTATTATTCTTCCTTTTTTGACATAATCAAAAAGGGTACTTAGGAAAATTAGAACATTTGAACTACTCCCTCTAGACATATGCGTACACCTAAAGTGAATCAAACGTTTCAATCACTCCCCCTAAATGTATGTATAGAAGAACACTAGAAAATGGATACGAACAACTTTTGAAAATGAAGCTCAACACGTATCCAAAAGCATGTATATAAAATATATGTAAAATACAGCAAATATACATGCACAACAACCACATGAAAGAGATTAGCAAGTTCTAACGGCATGTGGAGGCAAGTATAAGTTGATACCAATTGAAAAAAAATAATTTTGAAAGCGGAGCTCAACTCATACACAAAAGTATGTTTTGAAAACGATATTCAGTGAAAAACTCAAAAATATATGCTAACTTATAAACAGCAAAACAAGTTTTGAAACTTATGAGTTAGAATACATGTCGTAATACGAACCATAAGATAACAATGAAAAACTTAATCGTATTACGCATGTACTAAGTGTGTGTGTGTTTAAAAAAAATATGATTTAAAATTGCATAACACAAGATTGGGAATGTAAATATTGAATATTATATACATATTGAATATTGTACCTTCAATAGCATAACACTTATGTTGGATATAGTACCCTCAGAGTCAATTATTGGATCACAGGCACGTGATTGCAATGATTGAGGGAGGACCTATACCGGTAGGACAGTCTTACTCGAGATGATAGTATGCTATCTGGTTTATCTCTATCATCGTGTACTGTTTTAGGTGACCTTACGAGTCGCTATTGCACGTTGATAGAGCCCCTAGGATTCTTGCTTGACTACCAGCAGTATGAGGGCGATCATATACGTGAGAGCTGGAGTCTATAAGCACATCCTTAAATGGTCCCTAGTCGTGGGAGTTTCGAGACAGGGCATCGATTCTCCAGAGTAGACTAGTGTATACAGTCGAGACCCCGATGAGGGGCGGTGGCCGGTCTCACAAGTCATTGGTGTCAGTTGGTTCACCTAAGATGTATACAGGTTCTCATTGGGTTATGAGTACACTGGACAGGACTCGCCGGGAGCCTGCTAGTTGGTATTATACCTGACGTCAGATAGCAGTTCCCTGGTGACATGTGTACAGGTTAGTTCATCGACCTGAGATCGTCATTTGTCTCGTGTGAGTTCCCACTGTACTTAGATTACTACCCTACCACGCTCAAAGGAGACGTGCAAACAGGTTTTAGTTGGGTACAGTCCCGAGCCACATGGAGGCAGTGAGCGTATCTGCAGGGGTTCGTCTCTCCCGGTATTGGGGGTGAGGTCGCGTTGTGTCTAGGAGAGCCAGTACATGAAAAGTCCTTGGCCAAGACAGGAGATTTGCTGGTAGGTATTCCAGTAGTATCTCAGGGTGTTCTGGGCTGCACTCCGACACGACTTATACCGCTATTGGGGGTCTGACTTTCACCAACCCCCTAGGCCAGCCATGCGATGCTCATAGACGAACGGACCGGACTGTACGGATATTGTCACTGACAGGCTCAGTAGGGTGTCAGGATGAGTTCGCTCATCGACGTCCCTTTTGGTCAATAGCTGGTGGCCCGTCACGTATGGCTGATACCTCTGACGTGCTAGTGGTTAAATCCATAGTCATAGTATTGACGAGTCTTTAGAGTCCACCACACACACAGTTACTCAAGTTTCGGGCGAAACGCTGTAGAGGCCGTATGGAGATATGTCAGGGTTCGATCAGATACGTGCGGTATTGCACGGATCGTGATCGGACGGTTTTTACTAGCCGGCTTTGGCTTAAGCCGGATCCTAGTATTAGATAGTGTAGATTGTCTCTTTGCATTTGTGTTCATTGGGAATACAAATGCGGGTATGTATATACAGTCGCGGGGTTTTCCCGTAATTTATTACGGGATCAGTTTTCTGAAGTTGCCAGTTTGCATTCCGTTCCGGCCGGTTTTCCTTTGTTCCTTCACGGCCGGACTTTATCGTTGGAGGGTGTTATTTGCAGTTTGCAAATAACATTTTGTGGAGGGGGTTTATTGTGATTGTGGCTTCCTCATGATGAGATTCTATTTTGGTCTCTTTCTTGCATTAATGAGAAAGGAATTGATTAAGAAATTGATTTGGCTTTTGGATTTAAAATATGGTGACTTTTTTATCATTATCTTCACACATTTCTCACTTGGATTATTTCATTCCTTTATCTCCACCATATTTCCATGAGGGGCCGGCCACATCTTGGAGAGGGAGAGAGAGAGGCTTCATTTTCTAGTGGTGGAAAATATATCATCTTATTTTATGCTTGCTTGCAAAATTACACACATCACTCCATAGCTTATTTTTCCTCCTCCACAACATTAAGGCAACTCCATAAACCCCAAGAGACAAAGGTTTTCTACACTAGTCTACAGCAAACCTTGGACACGTCGGCTAGCCAACTTCGCGCCCGAGTTGCCTCGGTCCAGAGGTGGGAGCCCGTAAAAGAAATCGGCTTCGTGGTGCCCTTTCCGACGAGGAGGTGACGGACGGAGATTCCGCGGGAGATCGGAGTGGAGACGAAGACCGAAGGACACGGATCGCTTGGTATACTTCTCTACCCATCTTGTATTTTGCTAGTAGCTAGGTTAATGGCCCGATCCGGGTTAAAAGTGAGCGGAGTTTTTCGTTTCCGCGTTTCCGGCGTCGGATCGACGACCGGGGCACCGCCGTGCACTTACATTGGTATCAGAGACACGCCATTAACTTAGCCTAGCTTGCTCTAATGTGTTTACAAGTTCGATCGAACAAATTTCCGAAAACCCGTATTTTCTATAGCACAAGTTTCTGTCGAATTATTTTTGTCTCGAAAAATTTTTCAGGTTGTTTCAGAAACATGTGCAGACAATTCTAAGAATTCTGGGAAATTTTGATGCAGTGATTCGTTAGTATGACCGCGGAAACGCGGCCAAACCCCTGGTTTTGCCGCGGTTCCGCGGTGGGAATGCGGATGGCATATACGTGCATCATTATTTTCGTTCTTTATTGGTGTGATCAATTGATGGGACTGCGTTGATTCGGATCAATGCAAGATAAACAAACCTATTCTGATGTTGTTGGAACATTTTTCAAAAAGCTGTTATTGCAAAGATGTTCACTTTTGTTTTGCACAGTGGTATTCGGTTATGAATATCCAGCTCCTCAGTCGACGAGGCAAGGGCCGAGATCCCTTCACCGGGAGTGACCCCTTGGACAGAAGTTTGCATCAGGGCAATAACTTCACTATAGCCGATTACTTTTGCTTTGCATCGTGGTATTCAGTTGGAATATCCTGCACCCCATCCTACGGGGAAAGAGCCGAGATTCCTTCACCGGGAGTGACCTCTTTAGCAAAGGTTTTCGTTACTATATTTTTATAAAGCTATCCGTTTCTTCAACGATATCAAGTTCATTACGTTAAAGGCTTTCGCCAGAAACCATTCGCAGCCCTCCGTCGTTTCATATGGATAGTCAATAGTATTCAAGCTGTGTTTGTTGGCCAAAGTCAAGGCACAGTGTTTGGTAGCTGTTGGTTATTCATATGCAGCATAGATAGATGTGTTGGTTTGGGACAGTCGTATAGCCTTGTTGGCCAAAGTCAAGGGCTTGTGCGGGTGGGTTCAAATCAACCTGGAGAATGACGGGTAGAACTTGACATGTGACTTATGATTTGTTGGCCAAAGTCAATGTCATAAGAGCATGGGGCAAAAATCACATCGGGAGTTTCTAAAGATTGCTAGATATGCGCATACTTTCTGGAGTGTGGTAACGTGAGCGGATTCCGTCACGTTATCATGAGATGATAGTTGGATCCCGATTCCCACTGATGAGTTGGTTTACTTCTCGGGTGATCCCGGCTAATTCTTCTTTTAGGTTTGGGGAAGAATTTGACGTTACAGTGGGAGGTTTCCTGATTAGATAAAGTGATAACCATTCTGATCTAGGTTAGAGTGCACGCTGAGTGTTTCTTTTCTCTCTCTCTCTGGCAGCGACCATTGACCCGACCTTAGACTATGACTCAGTGACCAAGTTGACCGAACCTTCTTAACACTGGCTTTTGGATTGTCAGAGTTGCATACCTCATTGCCACTCCTACTTTTACCCTTTTCTCCAAGACACCCCGTATTACTACGAACGTCCACTTCCATTGGACAAAACCATCGTATGGTAATATACGAACTCGAAGGAATTCGAGGATGGTTTCCGGTTCTGGAGAAAACAAATAGAACTATTCAGTTGTCTTTTCCTTTTACCTTCTCTCAGGTTGCGAGTACTCCTTGGTTTAGGAGATGTACACCTATTACTCAAATTGGATAAGTCTTCTTCCAAACCTTAGGCTGGTGCCGAACGGTGGGGAATGAAGAAAACCAATTAGCCTAACGGTGGTGTACAGAAGGTATTATGTAAAGACAAAGAAAGGGATTAGTAAGAGGGCAAAGTAAATTGCGACTGCTATTCATGACCAGACCAAGTATTTCTTCGCCAATTCTAAACCACCTTTGTATTTCTCCAGGACACTCCGTATCACTACGAAGATCCACAGTTTATTTGGATACTCCATCGTATGGTTATATACGAACTCGAAAGGAACTTGTTCCAGTTCGGGGATGTATTCTGGTTCAGGAGAAATAGGAATAAGGTTTATTCGGTTGTCTTTTATTTTCACCTTCTCTCGTATTGCGAGTGCTCCTAGGATTAGGACAGTACACCCATTATGCTTATTGGATAGTCTTCTTCCAAACCATAGGCTGGTGCCGAACGGTAGGGAAGGAAGAAAACCATTTGGCCTAAAGGGGTCTACAGAAGGTAATGACTAAAGACATATAAAGGGATTTGGAGAAGTGGCAAAGAAATATACGGTTACAGTTGTGAATCTGGATAATGGAAGAGGCATTACTAGGAATACCAGGATACCCCATCGAAACATTTCAATGTTTCAGTTTCACTGTGTACTGTTAAAAGAAAACTGATTTCCCAATTAGACATTTGCTCCAGGGTATGTATTTACCAGGTTGGATTCTCACATCTGTATGGTTTTACAGATGATGAGTGGGAGTAAGTTATTGGGGATTAGGTGATCATCCTCATTATATCGGAATTCGTTGTAACTGGTGATATTTGAGGAAATCGCCTAGGTTGTTTGCCGGACGGCAAATGTTTGGTTTTGAATATCCGTTGTTATGCACCAATTTCAAATTGATATATCTGTACGTCTATTTTCATAGAGTGAGATATAACTTTTTGAAATTATGTCTATGACATTTACCTATATCAGTGGATGGTTAGGTAAGGAGTATTGAACAGCGGTGTAATTCTTCTTAACCATAAGTACAGTTTTCAACCTACGACACACAGTGAATGAGTTACTAGACTCAGGGGTCTTATACAGAGTATTGTATATTGTGTAAGTCCACGTTGCCTACCCCGGTGCTTGCGGGGAGGCGGAAACGGTATAAAAGTCGGATTTTTAGCATTCAAGGCAACATGGACTAACTAAAGGCGGGATCTTTTCTAAACAAAACTAACTAACAAGCTAAAGAGAGTTAGCTACTCGGAAAAGAGGTTATACCTAGGGCTTTATGTCCTTCTCTTCTTACTCCTTGGAGTGAACGGAAGTGATCTCCTTGTCGTCTTCTCTCGTCGAAGAAGGATCCACCCGAGAGCCTCAACCTTTGGCTTCAAGTTCAAGCTAGAAGTAACTAAGATGCTAGAAGTGCTAATACTAGAACCTTAGATGAGAGTAGAGATTGTTTTGGAGTGGTTTTTCTCAAGCTCAAGTGTTTCTCAACACATGAGAGGGGAGAGCAAGAGGAAGAGGAAGAAGAGGAGAGAGAGTCAATATGATAGAATGAAATGGTTTCTACAACCATAACAAAATATATGTGATTTTCAAATAATAATATTAATCCAAAAATGAAAAGGTGATGGTTAGTTTGAATAGACCATTATCATATCACCATAAATGATTTTGCAAAGATCAAAGAGCATCTAAAAAGGTAATGATGATGGTCAAAGTTTCAAACCTAGTCAACTAGTCAACCTTGGTCAACAAGTCAACAAGTCCAACCATGACATAATTTCATTTAATTAATATTATTAATTGATAAATCACAAGATCATTAGGGTTTGGAAAAAGACGATCGTCAACTGTGCATACACACCCGTTCCAAAACCCCAATGAAAAACCTCTTCCTCCGCCTCAATCAACTGTGCATACACACCCGCGTTCATGTTCCGAGGAACACGAACACAAAGAGATAAAACCAATCCCAGATCATATACTAGGATCCGGCTTAAACCAAAGCCCGCTAGTATAAGCTGTCCGGACAACAAACGTGCACAAGTGCGCGGATGTGAACGAACCCTGTCGCAAAACCATGCGACCTCTACCCATTTTGCCTGAAGGCGAATAGCTCTCTGTGTGGGGCTCTAAAGACTCGACACTACGCTGGCAGTGGGTTTAACCACAGACCGCAAGCGGCACTAGCTGTATGTAACGGTCCCCAGGTAGATGCCGATAAGAAGACTGACGAGGTGAACCCCATCTGAACCCCTACTGAGCCTGAATGTGACAGTCTCCGTACAGTCCGGTCTGTTCGTTTGATACATCGCATGGCGGGCCTAGGGAGACGGTAAATGTCAGTCCCCTAATAGCGGTACAAGTCGTGTCGGAGTGAAGCCCAGAACACCCTGAGATAACACTGGAAACCTACCAGTATATCTCGCTTGCCCTGGTCAGGGACTACTCATGGAATGGCTCTCGTAGACACAGCGCGATGTCAACCCCCAATACCGGGAGAGACGAATCCTGTCTAACCGTCACTGCCTCCAAGCGCTTCGAGACTGTACCCAACTACTACCTGTTTGCACGACTCCTTTGAGCCGTGGTAGGGTAGTAATCAAAATACAGTGGGAACACACTTGAGGCGAAGTGACAGTGTCAAGTCAGCGGACTAAGCTGTACTCATGTCACCTGGGAACTGATAACTGACGATAGGTATAATACCAACCAATCAGTTCCCAACGAGTCCTGTCCAGTGTACTCGTAACCTAACGAGCACCCGCATACTATCTCAAGTACGACGTACTGACGGCTGTGGGACAGACCGTCTCCCGCACTGGGATGAGAAGCGCATGCGCTAGTCTACTCCGGAGTATCGATGCCCTGTCTAGATAATCCCACGACTAGGGACGTGAATATAAGGATGTGCTTGTGGATTACCCAGCCCCCACGAGTGCCATCACAACGCTGGTAATCAAGCAAAGATCCTAAGAGCTCCACTAATACGTATAGGTGATACAATAAAAGAAATACATGTACACATTAAAGCAGAGACAAACCAAGTAGCATACTACCATTTCGAGCAAGATTGTCTATACAACTGTGAATATCCCAAGCTTCCATCAAGTAATATACATACTAGTATGATACAGTAATGGCCTCTAGGGCATATACACTAACAATCTCCCACTTGCACTAAGGCCATGTACTGGCGTATCGAAGACCTATCATCTCGATCAGCCGCTCGAACTGAGTTTGGGGTAAGGCCTTTGTGAATGGATCTGCAGTGTTATCTTCTGAAGCAACCCTCCGAACCTCGATCTCCTTGCGATCCACGATCTCCCTGATCAGGTGATACCGCCTCAAAATGTGTCTGGATTTCTGATGGGACCCGGGTTCCTTCGCTAATGCTATAGCCCCGTTGTTGTCGCAATACAGAGGTATTGGATCAACAATGGACGGAACCACCTGAAGTTCTTTCAAGAACTTCCTCATCCAGACGGCTTCTTTTGCGGCATCTGCAGCAGCGATATATTCCGCTTCCATAGTCGAGTCAGCAACGGTTTCCTGTTTGGAACTCTTCCAACACACCGCACCTCCATTGAGGGTAAAGACAAAGCCCGATATGGACTTGGAATCATCCTTGTCACTCTGGAAGCTGGAGTCAGCAAAGGCCTCAATCTGGAGGTCTTTTCCGCCATACACTAAGAACATCTCTTTAGTCCTTCTCAGGTACTTGAGAATGTTCTTTACCGCTATCCAGTGTTTCTCCCCAGGGTTTGACTGATACCTGCTTACCACACTCAGTGCATAAGCCACATCTGGTCTGGTACACAACATCGCATACATTATAGAGCCTACCACAGAAGTGTAGGGTATAATAGACATGCGATCCCTTTTCGAATCAGTCTTGGGAGACATCTCTTTGGAGAGGGTGATCCCGTGACAAGCCGGTAGATTACCGCGCTTGGAATCTTCCATACTGAATCTTTTCAGTATGGTGTCGATGTACCTGGACTGCGAAAGTTCTAATATCCTCTTGGATCTATCACGATAGATCTGGATCCCCAGAATGTAGGAGGCATCACCCAGGTCTTTCATGGAGGACCTGTGTGATAAGAACCCCTTGACAGATTGTAGCATAGGAATGTCATTTCCTATCAACAGAATGCCATCCACGTACAAAACGAGGAATATGACAGTTCTTGCTACAAATCGACTATAGATGTATGGTTCATCTGGATTTTTGATAAAGCCAAATTCTTTGACCGTCTCATCAAAACAGATGTTCCAACTCCGTGATGCCTGCTTTAGTCCATAGATGGACTTAAGCAACTTGCACACCTTTCCGCTGCTCCCACTCTGAATGAAACCCTCTGGCTGGTCCATATAGACACACTCTTCTAAATTTCCATTTAGAAAAGCGGTCTTTACGTCCATCTGCCAAATCTCATAATCGTGGAAGACAGCAATGGTAAGAAGGATCCGAATGGATTTCAGCATAGCCACTGGAGAAAATGTTTCATCATAGTCCAAACCAGGTCTTTGACGAAAACCCTTTGCAACAAGTGTAGCCTTATAGGTCTCAACCTGTCCATCTACACCGATCTTCCTTTTGAAGATCTACTTGCATCCTACGGGTTTTACCCCATCTGGAGCAATGTCCAACGTCCATACCTTGTTGGTGTACATGGACTCCATTTCGGTCCGCATTGCATCCAGCCATTTTACCGAGTCAACGCTCTGAATGGCTTGCTGGAAGCTAGTAGGCTCATCACTATCAATGATGTAGTCCTCTCTATCCCCGTCTATGAGAAAACCGTAGTATCTCTCGGGCGGATGAGACTGCCTACTACTCATGCGGAGCGGCGTAGGAATGTCCTGATCTTTCGAACCCTCTGGTTCTACTAAGCTTTCAGTAATAGCTTGTGGTTCTGGAATTTCCTCCAGTTCTACTGCGCTCCCACTAATTTCCTTTTCCAAGAACTGGTGTTCCAGAAAGTGGGCATTACGAGAAACAAAAACCTTTTGTTCCTCTGCGTGGTAGAAAAGATACCCCCTGGTGTTTTTTAGGTATCCCACAAACTTACATAGTACTGAGCGTGCCTCGAGTTTGTCCGCATGCTGCTTTTTGACAAAAGCTGGACATCCCCAGATCTTCAGGTGTTGAAGATGGGGTTTCTTCCCACTCCATAATTCATATGGTGTGGTAGGCACAGTCTTAGTTGGAACCCGGTTCAAAAGGTATGCTGCTGATTCTAGCGCATATCCCCAGAATGATCGCGGTAACTCAGCGTTACTCATCATGGACCGTATCATAACCAATAGGGTTCGGTTCCGTCTTTCCGATACACCGTTATGTTGCGGAGTGTATGGAAGAGTAAGCTGAGAGACAATTCCATTCTCTTTTAAGTAATTCAGGAACTCGGCACTCAAGTATTCACCACCTCGATCAGATCTTAGTGTCTTGATACTTTTGCCTGTTTGTTTTTCTACTTCATTCTTGTATTCCTGGAACTTTTCAAAGGCTTCAGATTTATGCTTCATTAAGAAGACATGTCCGAACTTCGAAAAATCATCCGTAAAAGTAATGAAGTAAGAATAACCGCTTCTTGCATGCGTAGACATTGGACCGCACACGTCGCTGTGTACGAGTCCCAAGAGCTCGCTCACTCTTACTCCGTGTCCAGTGAACGGAGTCTTTGTCATCTTTCCTTTGAGACAGGATTGACAAGTTGCATAAGATTGATATTCGAATGGATCCAAATATCCTTCTGTATGTAACTTAGTCAACCTTCTCTCATTGATGTGACCTAGTCTACAATGCTATAAGAAAGCCTGATTGATATCTGGAGACTTTTTTTTGTGTGTATTCTGGACGTTGAAAATCTGTGGTTGGTTTAATACGTATATACCGTTGCTTAATGTACCTGACGCAATCAGAACTTGATTAAGGTGAATGTTCACAACATTACTTACAAATGCAAATTCATAACCTTCTTTAGATAATAAGGATACAGAAATGATATTACAAGTTGCATTTGGTACAAAATAACCACGCAAAACCAAAAAATGTCCATCTGACAAACCCAGGTGATAGTCCCCCACGGCCTCAGCATCCATGCTAGCTCCGTTTGCAACTCTGAGGGTCATGTCACCTGCTTTCAAAAACCTACGCTTTCTCAACCCCTGCAAAGAATTACAGATATGAGATCCTGATCCGGTATCCAATACCCAGGAAGTAGAGTTTATTGATAGACAGTTTTCAATAACATACACACCTGAAGCTGAAGCCGCAACTTGCTTCAGATCCTGTGTTCTGGCCTTCCAAGCCCTGCAATCTTTCTTCCAGTGTCCACTCTTTTGACAGTAAAAGCATTCTTCCTTATCCACAAGCTTCCCTGCTATCTTTGTTGCTTTTGCCTTTCCCTTCGTATCCTTCTTACTAACACCGCCCCTTGGTTTGGCGGGGGTTTTCTTCTTCTTTCCCTTGGCTTTCGCCTTGGACCTAGAAGAGGAAGATCCTCCTACAAACAAAGTGGAGTTTCCCTACCTTTCTGTAGGGTGCCCTCTGCACTCCTCAGCATGTTGAGGAGCTCTGAAAGTTCAACTTCCTTTTCTTGCAAGTTGAAATTCAGGATGAACTGGGCGTAAGTGGAAGAAAGGGATTGAAGAATCAAGTCCGTATAGAGCTCATTCTCCAACGTGGTCCCAAGGTCCGCGAGCTCCTCTATGTAGCCAATCATCTTAAGCACGTGTTCCGCTACCGATGATCCGACGGCCAATCTTGCCGAAAACAACTTCTTCGACACTTCGTATCTTGCGATACGAGATTGCTCTCCATACAGTTCTTTTGTATGGAGAAATATGGATTCGAGGTCCATATTCTCATGCCTCCTCTGATGTTCGTTATCCATAGAGGCAAGCACGAGGCACTTGGCCTTCGCGCAGTCGATTTCCCAGGTCTTACGGATTTCCCTATCCGCGACGCTGGTTTTGGGACCTGGGACAGGGGAGCTTTGATGGTAAGAAGATACCCCAACTTGTCATAAGTGATTGCCATTTTGACATTCCTGAGCCAATCTTTGTAGTTTGGCCCTGTCAGTATGTTTTTATCTAGTAGTAACTTAAGTCCAGTCATGATGTTTGGTCGCTGCAATTAGGAGAGAGAAGAAACACTTTAGCATGATGCTCTTGCAAGTTTAGAGTGGTTTTTAATTTGTCTAAACAGGATGGCTCCCACTGTCTCTCGAATCCCTCCTCAAACCATAAAGGAAGAATTAGTCTGGATCAATCTCACCGCACAATACTTGCTTAACCGTTCAGCCAGGCTAGTGTTGGTACTTCGAGGGAGGTTTTCCAACGCTTTCGCGAAGTTCCTTAATTAAATAACCTCTTTTTCCTGGGGGCGTAGCCCCGCTAACACCTGTCTAGACACCTACTAGGTTTATAGCATTGATCGTTAAGTGAGAAATTTCCCGAGGAGTAGCATATACTCACAGTAGAATCGGGATCCAAATATCATCGCGTGATAAAGCTGAAGGAATCCTACCAGAATCATCACATTCCAAATGGTATGCAGCGCTAGCAAGTTTCAGTACTTATGAAACTCCCGATGTGGATTTTTGCCCCATGCTCTTATGATCTTGGCGTGAGGTCAAAATGTCATAAGTCACATGTCAAGTTCTACCCATCATTATCCAGGTTAATTTGAACCCACCCGTACCTTCCCTTGACGTAGGCCAAAATGGCAGTACGACTGTCTCAAATCAACGCATTCTATCTATGCAACAGATAAATATTCGGCAGCTACCAATCACTATGCCTTGGCGTGAGGTCAAAATACATAGCTTGAATACTACCGAATATTTAACTGAAATGATGGAGGGCTACGAATGGTTTTGGCTAAACCGTGAACGTAGTGAACTTGATATAATCGATGGAACGAGATAGCTTTTAAAAGGAGTGGCTCAAGCTCCGCATTTAAAAGTTGGTTTTTGAAAAGAACCGAGTGGTTTTTAAAGTGTTCCAACGACTTTTACATGGTTTATTTTTCTTGCATTAGTTCTTTTAATGCGTCCCATCATTTAATCCTACCATTGCAGAAAACAACCAAAATATGACGTACGCTTATGCCATTCGCATTCGCCACGGGGCCCCGTCATCACCCGTTAGGTTACTTAACTAAGGACAGAGCGGGGGCTAGGCTAGCGCGGCTGTAAAACATAAACAACGCCTAAATAGTTATTATATATAAATATATAGCAATGATAGACATTACAGATCACAGATGAATACATTGGATATACTAGGAACCCGCAATCCGTTCGAGCCTGCAACGAAAAGCGGATTACACGGTCGCGGTGAATAGCCAATACCCCACCCAAGACCCCTACGGGTGCGGCAAACTACCCGCCAAGTACCCGAAGCGAAGCAATCTCCCTCAACACCGTGAGTAGGCCACTCGGCACTTCGAGATACCCGGTAGTTTGTGCACCCCCTCCATGGGTCAATCCTAGGAGCAAAAACAGTAAAAAGAATTATACAATGACGGCTACAATCCCGACCCGGTTGTGCGGCCATACAAATAATATTACATCAATTTACATATTACATGAATTGAAAGAAAAGAAAACTCTCGTCTCACAAAACCCCCGGCTATTCACCCGCGACAGTCCAACGCATTCATATACACATACCATCAACAAACACAGATCACAGATATGTATAACCCCCACTAATCGACGTATAGCGATTAGGAGACGTTCAATACATAAACATCACAGATATAACCGATTAGTCAAAGTATAGTGAAGTTCGATCAAAAATACGGATTTATAGGCCACCAAATACAAATTTCTTTTCTGTAAAATCTGGGCAGAAATAAACCATCTTAAAAATCCCAAAACCACAACATAAGAACACTGCACCAAACTCGGTCATGAACCGAGTCAAAACGGCCGCGGTTCCGCGGCAATAGGCATGCTTTTGCCGCGGAACCGCCGCGCTTTGAAGGGTTCACTCGACCGTTTTTGGTGGGCTTCTTCACAAAACCCTGAGCCGATTTTTGAAGTATGATTTTTTATTTTTTGAGCAGAAAAAATTTCAACAGAAAGATAGGGTTTTGTGTTTTTAGTTTTGCGATTTTTACCGATCGAACTTCTATACACTTTACTAACTAGCTAGTTTATGTTTAGTTAGGCTCTGATACCACTGTAAGTCCACGTTGTCCACCCCGGTGCTTGCGGGGAGGCGGAAACGGTATAAAAGTCGGATTTTTAGCACTCAAGGCAACATGGACTAACTAAAGGCGGGATCTTTTCTAAACAAAACTAACTAACAAGCTAAAGAGAGTTAGCTACTCGGAAAAGAGGTTATACCTAGGGCTTTATGTCCTTCTCTCCTTGCTCCTTTGAGTGAACGGAAGTGATCTCGTTGTCGTCTTCTCTCGTCGAAGAAGGATCCACCCGAGAGCCTCAACCTTTGGCTTCAACTTCAAGCTAGAAGTAACTAAGATGCTAGAAGTGCTAATCCTAGAACCTTAGATGAGCCTCAACCTCTGGTGGATTAGCACTTCTAGCATCTTAGTATATGATCTGGGATTGGTTTTATCTCTTTGTGTTGTTGTAGTCAGTGGGAGCAGCGGAAGCATTGGTGGACAAGTGGCTTATGTCTATTTATAGACTAAAGCAGATATAGCGGAGATAGATCATCTATTTCTGATGTACAGTCATAGGTTTGACTTCGTCAGAATAGGGGATGGATCTGTTAAGAAGGTAGTAGGGTGTGATGTCCTGGTATTTGGATGACATACACAAAGTAGGAAGTCATATCCCTATACTACGATCGGTTATACTTTGGTCGTCACACAGTGGTTTCTCCACATAGGAATTGGATCTTATATCGTACATTCTGGTTACTAGATCTATGGTTTTAGATCTAGATTTGGGTAGTTTCCCAATCAGGGTACTTAGACAGCATTCTATGAGTATTTAGAATGGACGACTCCTGGCACGGTAGTGTACCTGCAGGTAATGGAGTCGCCCTCTCTAAAGGTGTCTTACAGACTAAAGTAGAGAGGGATGTGTATGATTGGCAGATCACTTGCTTAGGCAATTGAATCAATCATGAGATATCAAGTGCCACACCAGATATTGTTCTTGCAGTAGATGCAATAAGTTGATATTAATCCAATCCTGGAGAAACAATCAGAAGCAGTTTTAAAACATAAGTGGATGTTCTAGGGAAATGATAACGGCGGCCTCCTTTAGGAGACGGTTATCATTCCAGGCTTCCAAGGTGACCTGGACGGCAGAGTGGCCGTCAGAGTTTTAGTTTTCCTTCTGACGAGGGGCAGTATTTTGGACAGGTGGTCCAGGCGGATACTGAGGGAAGGATGGTGCAGGATACTGATTATGTTCAGTTGACGATACAGTCTAAGAAGTTTGGATTTGGAGTTCATTTATGAGCTAGGTCCCATCAGACATCCAAACATTCTAAGACATGTATTGCTCATTTCGGGAGATGGCTTTCTCCGCGAACTTGAGATATAGAGAGACATAGAAAGAAACATCAAAGCGGATCCACTCACTGAGACTATTCCTCGAACGCAATAGTTTCGCAAACGAGGTTTGTGAGACTGACTAGTAGAGGAGTTGGGTGTTCGGTATCACACGGGCTGTGAGTATGCGGCATCGCAATAATTAGCCTTGAGTGCAAGTGGGAGATTGTTGGATATAGTGCCCTCAGAGTCAATTATTGGATCACAGGCACGTGATTGCAATGATTGAGGGAGGACCTATACCGGTAGGACAGTCTTACTCGAGATGATAGTATGCTATCTGGTTTATCTCTATCATCGTGTACTGCTTTAGGTGACCTTACGAGTCGCTATTGCACGTTGATAGAGCCCCTAGGATTCTTGCTTGACTACCAGCAGTATGAGGGTGATCATATACGTGAGAGCTGGAGTCTATAAGCACATCCTTAAATGGTCCCTAGTCGTGGGAGTTTCGAGACAGGGCATCGATTCTCCAGAGTAGACTAGTGTATACAGTCGAGACCCCGACGAGGGGCGGTGGCCGGTCTCACAAGCCACTGGTGTCAGTTGATTCACCTAAGATGTATACAGGTGCTCATTGGGTTATGAGTACACCGGACAGGACTCGCCGGGAGCCTGCTAGTTGGTATTATACCTGACGTCAGATAGCAGTTCCCTGGTGACATGTGTACATGTTAGTTCATCGACCTGAGATCGTCATTTGTCTCGTGTGAGTTCCCACTGTACTTAGATTACTACCCTACCACGCTCAAAGGAGACGTGCAAACAGGTTTTAGTTGGGTACAGTCCCGAACCACATGGAGGCAGTGAGCGTATCTGCAGGGGTTCGTCTCTTCCGGTATTGGGAGTGAGGTCGCGCTGTGTCTAGGAGAGCCAGTATATGAAAAGTTCTTGGCCAAGGCAGGAGATTTGCTGGTAGGTATTCCAATAGTATCTCAGGGTGTTCTGGGCTGTACTCCGACACGACTTCTACCGCTATTGGGGGTCTGACTTTCACCAACCCCCTAGGCCCGCTATGCGATGCTCATAGACGAACGGACCGGACTGTACGGATATTGTCACTGACAGGCTCAGTAGGGTGTCAGGATGAGTTCGCTCATCGACGTCCCTTTTGGTTAATAGCTGGTGGCCCGTCACGTATGGCTGATACCTCTGACGTGCTAGTGGTTAAATCCACAGCCATAGTATTGACGAGTCTTTAGAGTCCACCACACACACAGTTACTCAAGTTTCGGGCGAAACGTTGTAGAGGCCGTATGGAGATATGGCAGGGTTCGATCAGATACGTGCGGTATTGCACGGATCTTGATCGGACGGTTTTTACTAGCCGGCTTTGGCTTAAGCCGGATCCTAGTATTAGATAGTGTAGATTTTGTCTCTTTGCATTTGTGTTCAGTGGGAATAAAAATGCGGGTATGTATATACAGTCGCGGGGTTTTCCTGTAATTTATTACGGGATCAGTTTTCTGAAGTTGCCAGTTTGCATTCCGTTCCGGCCGGTTTTCCTTTGTTCCTTCACGGCTGGACTTTATCGTTGGAGGGTGTTATTTGCAGTTTGCAAATAACATTTTGTGGAGGGGGTTTATTGTGATTGTGGCTTCCTCATGATGAGATTCCATTTTGGTCTCTTTCTTGCATTAATGAGAAAGGAATTGATTAAGAAATTGATTTGGCTTTTGGATTTGAAATGTGGTGACTTTTTTATCATTATCTTCACACATTTCTCACTTGGATTATTTCATTCCTTTATCTCCACCATATTTCCATGAGGGGCCGGCCACATCTCGGAGACGGAGAGAGAGAGGGTTCATTTTCTAGTGGTGGAAAATATATCATCTTATTTTATGCTTGCTTGCAAAATTACACACATCACTCCATAGCTTATTTTTCCTCCTCTACAACATTAAGGCAACTCCATAAACCCCAAGAGACAGGTTTTCTACACTAGTCTACAGCAAACCTTGGACGCGTCGGCTAGCCAACTTCGCGCCCGAGTTGCCTCGGTCCAGAGGTGGGAGCCCGTAAAAGAAATCGGCTTCGTGGTGCCCTTTCCGACGAGGAGGTGACGGACGGAGATTCCGCGGTCGATCGGAGTGGAGACGAAGACCGAAGGACACGGATCGCTTGGTATACTTCTCTACCCATCTTGTATTTTGCTAGTAGCTAGGTTAATGGCCCGATCCGGGTTAAAAGTGCGCGGTGGTGCCGGTTTGCTAGTTTGCAAAGTTTTTCGTTTCCGCGTTTCCGGCGTCGGATCGACGGCCGGGGCGCCGCTGTGCACTTACAACTTACATATCCCAAATGCTTGAATCTCCTAAAGCTGAGAAGCGAGCCAAAACGATCGATTCATGAGTCCTATCTCACAATCACTTGAACACCAAACCATTAGAGCTCAAACATAAAGTATAATGGAATACAAGTGATAGAAATTTAATGATACTAACTCATGAATGGATCAAAATATGCACATATAATCATGATGATACCAATGAAAGGTACAAATGTGCAAACAACTCACATAGAAAAATATACCAATTGAAAACAATATGATACCAATTGGAAATAATTGAGAACCGTATATGAGTGCAAGCATGAGTAACTGTTCCATCGTAAGTATTGATTACCCAGTGAAAGGTCTCTAATTCTCTCCGCTATACCTGTAGGATTTGTTGTTATTAACGAAATCCATAAGTGGGCCCCTAAAAAGGTTGCAGAAACCATTTGGTAAGATGAGCTAAGAATTCAATACTAATGAATAATTCTATTCATGTAAGAAGTATGTGTGCAACAATTAGACAAGTTTAAGTATAAACACATAATAAGACACAAAGCAAAGATACCAATTAAAAATTGGTTCAAGTTAAAAACACGTGCCAAATTATATTCATACGAAAAAAATTTAAACAATTTAAAGTTATATGGATATGAACTTATTTATAAGATTAAAATCACATTATAATGAAGTGAGTGGTTTATGATAAGAAAATTAAAGGATATGCAAATCTAAATATAGTTTTTAAACTATATTGTGCTCAAGTTTAAAAGATCATAAGTTTAAAAAAAAACGAGCACAAGAAATCATTTGAGTAAAAAAAATGATACCAATTGTAAATGCCAATTGACATTTCCTATGACTAGCATCTCATATATAAACAAGCACTAAAAGAAAGTTAAGTTAAAGCTAGTGCATCACAAGGGGTATATAAAATAAACACACTTCTAAAATATCAATATTTAAGCACGCAAGTTAATATGCGATATTTTAAAGAATGTTGCAACGAAATACGATACCCCACTAATTGATGAGCCAAGCTAATAATTCCATTGAGTTGCTCTTGCTCATCACGAACTCGAATCCCTCACTTCGTCGACTTGCCCATACCTACAAAAGAAGAAATGGAAGGGGATTTCGGTATCCAAATTTTATTGGATCCGTATGGGTTAAGTTTGGGAACCCAAACCAAATTGGCACGTAAAGAAATATTTTTCTTTAAGGAACAAGCAAATGCCAAATGGCCATGTGCACCACAAAAATTGCAAGTGTGAGTGTGTGCACAAGTGGAGCTAGAAGTGTCAATGCAAACATGAGATATGTCACGTTTATGATGTGCATGCTTCTTGAAAGATGGTCTTGAACTAAATCTATAAAAATATGCATGTTTATGAGCATGAGATTTAGCTAAATGTGAAGCATGTTTGACAAATCTAGACGAAGAGGGTTTTTGAAATTTTGAAAATTTAAAACCAATCCCTCTTCGATTTAAAACACTCTCCTTTCTCGGTAAAGAATCAACCTTCAAAAATTTAGCAAGGGAAGTATTTAAAATCTCATTTTTGAGTTTTGAGAGAAGTATTTTCCAAAACAAGAGATTCTTGAGATAAAATAGACGATTTCAAAAGATCAATTTCGGTTTTAAAACTTGAAATCATATCATATTTTTCTTTTCTCAAAATCTCGCAAGTTAAAAACAAGTTTTCTTTTTTCTTTCTAAGAGATTTAAAATCATAAGCCGATGTATCATGAGAATCAAGAGAAGATTTCAATAAATCATTTTCACATTTAAAATTAAAAATCATTTCATCGTTTCCTTTCTTAAGGCATTGCAAGATAAAACCAAATTTTCATTTTCTACTTTCAAAGTATTAAAAGAAATATATTGTAAATCAAGTTTTGAAATTTGTTCATTCTTCTCAATTTCTAATTTATCAATCACAACTTTTTGAGAATCATGAGTAGGGGTAAAAGCACTACATTTGGTAATCAAGTTTTTGTTCAAAATCTCAAAAGAATTGCAAAATAAATCAAATTATTTTTCTCATGAACGAGAGAAGAATTTTGCTCATCTAACAAATCATTTCTAGAAGCTATCAAATTAAAACTACAATGAATAGTATTGAAAGTTACTACCAATTGATCATGGGTAAGTACATGATAATCAAAAGATAGATTACTTACAACCCAAGATCAAGGCATCCCTTATTCAACTTCATAGAGTTGGATCGTCTCTTTTGATTCGCATTTTGTTGAGACGCCTCCAAAGTCGTTATTTGAGTCGTTTTCTTGGCATTCTCTTCTTTTTTGCAAACGGTTTTCTCTCCATAGATATTCTCCAAGGAGCATCACAAGTCATGCATCTTCTTGCAAAAAGAGATATTGTTAAGAACATCAACATTTAAAACAACATGAAGAATTTTAATAGTTTTAATGTTCAAAACAAATAAATCTTTTTCATGAGTACTCCATTTAGATTTAGCAATAGTACGAATAGAATACTCCCGATCAACAATTAACCATATACTTCTACTAAGAGATTCTAAAAAATATTGCATCATAATTTTTCAAAAATCAAATTTTGAATCATCAAAATATGAAGGTTTATGAATAGATGGTTGATCATGATAAGAGCAAGATGGTAAAGATGATGCCATAGGATCAACTTTAGGATGTTAAGCCTACAAGATATGAGTACCAAGCTATGATACTAATTGAAATACCGTGAAAATTCACACCAAATAGTCCTAGAGGGGGGTGAATAGGACTATGCTAACTATATGCCCAAATTAAAAATTTATACTACACTTACTAAAAGAGAATGCAATTGAATAACTTAGAAAAACATATATCAATATGATAAGTGGCTAAGCAAGCTATAACTGTGACAAATTAAACAAATAGAAAGTAAGAGCAATATCAAGTATGGGCAATTAGCAAATAGAGCATATATGGAACAAGCATGCAATTGCGCAATTTTTATGTTGCGAAACTAAAAACTAGAGAGTAAGAAATTGTAAACACAACCAATCGCAAATACACCAGGTTTTTAAAGTGGTTCGGAAAATCCCCTAGTCCACTCTCTTCAGGCGCACGAGCCCGTTCTACTAAATTACGTCTTTTTCGGAGACACCGTTGCGTACCCGCAACTAACCATCCCGCTTCCGGTAGAGCCTAAACCAACACGTCTTCTACAAAGACCTTACGTTGATCAACACACGAGCAACACTCAACTCTTACAAACTCGTCGCTCTTCTCTCTACAAAGATACTCGCCTCTTACAATGGCAATTTTGCACCCAAGATTCCAAACACAAAGAAAAAATAGTTTACAATTAATCTCAACTAACAATTAAAAAGATGGATATCAAAATATAGCTCTTGAGTGTGTATGTGAGATTGGATAAGTAAATGAAAATCTCTTTAAACTCTCACAAAACGTGGGATTTTTCTTTTGAAGATCACTTGGATAGTTGAAATAGAAAAGCTCATGAAATTGAGTAAGTGATGCCAAGAAAAAACCAACCCAAAACTCTTTTATAGCCCAAAGAAAGCCCAAAGAAAAACAACTCAAAATCAAGTGAGGACAAGCAGTTTAAGCACACGACATACGTCTGAAGACAAGATGGACAGACGTCTAGTCTCAAATAAAATAAAACCCCAACGGTTATAAACAACTACTTTTTCAAACACTTGACACTGCAAACGTTTGTCTAATATAGGTTCAGACGTCTGCGATTTTTCAAAGATGACCAAAAGAAAATATAGAGAACAAATTGACGTCTGAAGAACATGTTACAAACGTATGAAGAAAAGATTTTCAAAGATTTTGAATTGCAGACATTTGTTGTTTATATGTTCAGACGTTTGTTCCTTAAAAAAATTCATTCAAATGAAAGCATAGAGAACAACCAGACGTCTGAAGAAGATTTGACAGATGTTTGTTCTGTCAAAAGTTTTAAGGCAATGAAAGCATGGAGAACAACCGGACGTTTGTTCTGGTATGCTTCAGACATTCTTTTTAGAAAAGTTTCATCTCAATGAAAACACATAAAACAGACAAACGTTTGAATAAGCATGAGACAGACGTCTGAAGAACAAAATGTATGAAAACTGATATTTCTGATATTTGGAGGTTTTGTAAACATATAGAAATACGACAGGCGTCTGAAGCACATGGGGACAAACGCCTGAAGTGTAAAAACTCATAAACTTGTGTTTTGTGAAATCAATTTTAAATTGAAAACTCCAAAATTCATGCAATGTAAAACGTTTGTGCAAACATGTGTTAGTGTTCAAGAGCTCTAATTGATATAAACCATATTTTATAGAGTACTTACAAATATTCCTATATCGGTATCGCAAATTCTTCAAATTCTCGAATTTTTGTCGTCTCAAGCTCTCGAACTTTGACGTTGCGCTTGAACTTGGCTTCATAACTTTAAATTTGGACATGTCATTCACAAGCATTGGTCGATGAATTTTCAATTTGAATTCGACTCATAACGCTTCAAAGTAGGACTTGGCTTCTTGGTGCAACCCTCATTTGAGATGCGCAATTTCATAGCCCTAAATGATGGAATTTCGCGATTCCGAGAGATGTCAATGTAATGCATGCAGTATATCCATTGACCCAGACGATTTTGCGAGATCTTTGATTTGGCTGGTGGAACGCATGAATCTGACGAGATTTGACAGTTCGGGCTACATCATTTCTTAGTTATTCGTAGCTTGATCTTGACAAATTGAGAAGCACTCGTCCATATCCTCCAATCTTCATTTGATATGTCGTTTACGCTCAATTTTCTCCATCCTCCATTATAGAACTTCATCTCGAGATATTCGATAACCTGAAATGCAATCTCAAAGACCAAGCTCATCATATGTAGTGACGAAATATAAACAAGTTAATAAACACAAGTATATGAACATTCATTGTTTTTGATATCACAATCATGATAGTATATCAATATCAAGATATAACTCAAACTCAAAGAATGAGATATTGATATCCTATACACACACACATGGTATAAGAGAAGCAAGATATAGATCACATGTATATACAAATTCATATTGTGAATTACCAAAACAATGAATGAGAGTAAAATATCGATATCAAGAATATATAATAAGCATAGCAAGAGATATTGATATATTACTCTGTATACATAAGATATAGAATATGCAAGCTAAATATCAAGTGTATATAAGTTTAGTGTCGATATGATAATCAAGATAAACAAGTGATACTAAACGAACTATTCATGTTTAAGCTATCATCAAAACTAAATAAATGGATTATCGAAATCCATAAGCAATCACTAACCCCTTTTACATTTAAGTCCTTAAGAAAAAAAATAAAAAACGAAACCCAAAAACCTAACTGCATCCTAGCCGATCTTTGAGTCTTGTTTTCCATGTTGGCTTCAAATTTGATCCTGAAAATATTGGGATTGGAATTGCCAATCGATTCATAACTAATGGATCTTTGGATCTCCTTCAGATGTTATCTTCCGTTGATCTGCTGTGAGTGCTGATGGACGACTGAGATTGAGTTGGAGGGTTGTCTCCTGAAGCGTGTGGATCTCAATAGGTTTTGTGTGATTGAGGCCGAGCTACCTGCAAAGAAGTCCTGGGGTAGTTGTGCCACCGAGGACCCTCCGATGATCAAGTTAGACGGGCTATTTTGGCAGAGTAACGGCCTATTGGAGTAAAATTGGCTTACCTGAGTCGTCTGAGAGAGGGGTTTATATAGCGGCAGCCATGGGCAGGCGGGCGCGATATTCACGCCGGCCGTTACGCCCCTGGCGTCACGCCCGCATGATAGGCGGGATTCCTCATTAATGACGAGACATGCTCTTTAATGGGGGATCGTGATGGCGTGGAACACGGGATCATGGGCGGCGGATATCTCGCATCTGGCGAGAATCGCGGAGCCGTGGCGGAGGCGCCTGTGATCGGTGCTGTGGGTTGGTCGGTGAGACCGAGGAAGATGAGCTCGGCGGGAGGCTCGGGAACAGCGGGAGGCTGATGCATCTTGGTTCTGTGATAGCTCGGAGGCGAGCTGGAGGGTGGTCTGGAAGTCCACCAATGGTCGGGAACATCCTCAGGCCGGAGGCCCGGAGTGTGCTTCCAACGTAACGTTCTTGATCATTTCTTGTAAGCTTTGGGATACGTCATCTGCCACGTGTCATATGATCTGGGGAGTCACCGATATCGAGCATCATCATTAGCCTCCCACTCTCGTCTCGACCCGTTCTTGGGTCAGGTCGAGAGTGGCCTGACCGGTCACCCGAGGTGAGCTCTCACTTCAAGATATCGTCGGTGTGTATTCGCGGGCAATCAGTCGTATTTTCTTGATGACGCCCAGTGGATCAGGGGAGAGATCCTGCATTAAAGGGGAAGCGCCGGTTTGTGTGTACATCCGTCGAAGTGACATCCTACGTGTCTGGCGCTGGTTGGCTGACGAGACGGGCTGCAGGCGTTCCTGCGCCCGATGGGACGTGCCCAATGTGAGTGCGACAGGTGGAACGTTGTCGTCCGTTGGTTGCGAAGCGTTGTTTTGGCGGGAGGCGATCGGAGCCGTAGGATGTGTACGCCGGCAGCTATAAATAGAGGTGGGATCCCCATCAAGGCCCATACCTCCATAATTTCTTCGTCCCTAGTCGTGTTAGCCCGGCGCTCTTCTCTTCAGGTAGGATTCCTTGCGTTTTCTCTCCTGAGGACACATCCCTTTGATCAAGTTAGATGTCCTCTTCCGAGGAGTCTATAGAAATAGTCCGGGTAGAGTCTAGGGAGTCCTCTGAAGCTTCCTCTTCCACTTCTTTCTCTTCCTCTTCTAAGTCGGAGTCCCCCAGGGGAGTTAGGATTAGTCATGCTCCCCGGAGTCGTGCAACGGGGGCGGTCCCCAGAGTGCAGGTCATGGGTGTTCTTGGCGCGTCATCCACGCTGAGGCATGCGGATGAGCTCGCCACCATCCAGACTTGTTTCCATATTCCTCCTGGCTATTCGCTTCGTCTGGACGAGGAGGGGAAGAGGGCAGAGCAGGTGCGGGGCAAGGAGATTGCCTTGTATCTGGAAGCCTTTTAGGCCGAGATGCGCCTGCCCTTTTCCCCCGAGGTGAGTGCGGTGTTGAATTGTTTTGGGTTAGCCCCGGGCCAGTTAGTGCCAAACTCTTAGAGGATTCTCCTTGGGTTCCTGGTCCGGTTGAAATTGTGTCTGATCTCTTTCAGCCGGAGCCTTCTCGTTTCTTCTCTTTGCTACAAAAACCACCCTGGCGCTCGCAGGGGCGAGCTGAACTGGGTATACATCTCTTTTAGGAAACAACTGGAAGAAGAAGTTTTTGTTTGTTGGGCCGCCCGAGGGTGAGGATTGGCCTGTGCCCATCCAGTGGCACGGGGCCAGCTGCCCGCTGATGAGTCGGTCGAATCATCCCGACACGGTGGCGGTGGCGGAGCGGGAGCTCCTCCCTCGGGCTGATATGCTGCTGTCTGAGCGGGCTCTCAGTTAGGCCGGGCTCAGCCCCGCCCAGTTCGTGGGTAAGTTAGGAGTTTTCAGGCGGCCTGTTTAGACTTGTGTATTCTTTCATTTTTCTGGCATTGCTGACTCCTCTGTATTTTTGTCTTATGCAGAACTCATGGACCTAGGCAAATTTCGGGCAGCCCTGGTCGAAACGAAGAAGGGGAAGAAGGCCGGAGGCGCCGGCCCCTCTCGCCCGGCTCCGGCTCCACCGGCAGCCGCTCCATCCAGGCGCCCAAGCGCGCCCCGGGACCCAGAGTCCAGTCATGCGCCGAGCCGAAAACGTGCTCGGGAGCAAGAGCCCCGGGCTCCGGAGGTGGGAGGTGAGACTGGTTCCCCCGCGTCGCTCCTCAAGAGGTTTCATAGGACGGCGCTCTGCTCCCGGGCTTCCTCGATCCTCGTGGACGATGGGGAGCTTTGCTTCGAGGTGCCCTCAGGGCTTTCTGTTGCCGACAGCCTGCTTTCGGAGATGGAAAGGTCAGCCGGGGGCAGAATCTCTCGGGGACCGACCGGGCCCAATGGCGGCCATAGCTCAAGAGGCTGTGCAGGTTAGTGTTCGCACCCCACTTGGTTCTTCATTTAGTATTTTTGTTCGTGTGATTGGGTGCCCCCTTTCCTTTTTAACCCTCTTTGTTTTCTTCAGGTCCTCTAGCACGTCATCCTCGTCGTGAACATGGAGGACGAGGAAATTGCCCCGGCGATACGGGCCGCGGACGAGTTCTCCTCATGGGAGGAGAGCTCAAGGCTGGAGCTGGAGGCGGCGATGGAAAGGGTCGCTGTCCTTGAAGGCCGGGTGGCGGCGGGGATCGGGAGATCGCCAGGAGCCGAGAGGCCGCTCGAGCTGCCGAGCCCCAGTTGGAAGATTCCAAGGTGCTCGTCGCCACACTGAAGAAGACAGCGAACACCTTCCGGAGGGAGAACGGGGCGGCGAAGGAAGGGACGAGGCGTGCCGAGCTTCGAGCGTCGAAGGCAGTGGAGAGCTACAAGAAATCGGACCAGTTCTACACCGACCTCACTGGAGCCGCTGCCGTCGTTTGGCACGACGCCCTCGACACCGTTAAGGCCCTGATGCCGGAATTTCCCAACGGCGAGCTTCGGGGTGAGTACCCTCTCGGGGATGACGCGCAGAAGAATGCTCCTGGAAACGCTGCAGGGGGAGAGGCCCCCGGTGGGAGCATTGGGGATAAGTCGGTTGCCCCGGCCATCGGCGCCGAGGCTCCCGATGTGGGTGCCGACCTTCAAGATGCCGTCCCGGTTGTCGCAGTGGAAGCGTAGCTCATCGATGTTCTCCTTGGCCCCGAGGCCTGAAGCTTCCTCCCTCCTTATTTCTTTGCGCTAAAATTTTGTAAACCTCCGAACGTTTTTGTAAGACCGGGGAGCCCATAATACCTCTGTAAAGACTTCCGGTTTTTTGTGAATAAAAAATCTTTTCGCAGTAGTCTGCGTGCACGTTTTCCCTTTGTTTGTGGTAAACATTTTTATTTGCACGGTACCGCTTTCATGTTTAGGTCGGTTTTTCGTCTAGCGGCCACACGTCGAATTGAGAGTTGAAGTCGACCATTTGCCAAGTGTGCAAAGACCGGTGAAAGGTCGGTATCTCCATGGCCCCGAAGTCGAGATGGAGATTGCTTAGTCGTTGATGGACCAAGCAGGGTAGCTGCTCGGTGGCTTCTTGATGAGGGCTTTTGATCCCTGACGTCGGTGGGCAAGAAATTACCAGCCAAGGATGGACCGAGCAGGGTTGCTGCCTGGTGGCCTCTTGATGAGGGCTTTGATCCTTGGCGTCGGTGGGCAAGAAATTACCAGCCAAGGATGGACTGAGCAGGGTTGCTGCCCGGTTGCCTCTTGGTGAGGGTTTTGATCCTTGGCGTCGGTGGGTAAGAAATTACCAGCCAAGGATGGACCGAGCAGGGTTGCTGCCCGGTTGCCTCTCGGTGAGGGCTTTCGGGAGAGCATAGAGAGGCCTGCTAAGGATGGACCGAGCATGGTTGCTGCCCGGTTGCCTTTGGTGAGGGCTTTGATCCTTGGCGTCGGTGGGTAAGAAATTACCAGCCAAGGATGGACCGAGCAGGGTTGCTGCCCGGTTGCCTCTTGGTGAGGGCTTTCGGAAGGGCATAGAGAGGCCTGCTAAGGATGGACCGAGCATGGTTGCTGCCCGGTTGCCTTTGGTGAGGGCTTTGATCCTTAGCGTCGGTGGGTAAGAAATTACCAGCCAAGGATGGACCGAGCAGGGTTGCTGTCCGGTTGCCTTTTGGTGAGGGCTTTGATCCTTAGCGCGGGAGGGCATGGAGAGGCCTGCTAAGGATGGACCGAGCAGGGTTGCTGCCCGGTTGCTTCTTGGTGATGGCTTTGATCCTTGGCGTCGGTGGGTAAGAAATTAGCAGCCAAGGATGGACCGAGCAGGATAGCTGCTCGGTGGCCTCTTGGTGAGGGTTTTGATCCTTGGCGTCGGTTGGTAAGAAATTACTAGCCAAGGATGGACTGAGCAGGGTAGTTGCTCGGTGGATTCGTGAGGTTCTGTCTGACCCTCCTCGGTGTGTGAACATCGGGAAGAGTAACCGTCGCGGGCGACACGTGTTATGAACGCGCAGGGGAGGCGAAGCGTAAGAGCCGTGTCGTTTCGATTTCGCCGAGAAAGACGGGATATCCGCCGCGTGGTGATACTGTAGTGGAAGAAACGAGCGACTGTTGAACTCTTAGGGGCGCTGTGGGGCTATAAAACGGAGGGCGTGTTGATCACTCCTTTCATCATCCCCAAAACGTAAGAATGGACACTTTCCCTTTCTCCATCCCCGAGATCATAAATTTCGAGGACGTATACCTGTACGATCAGCTGTGTTCCGAGGAGACGGTGCGGGCGGTGATCCGGCGGGTGGAGGATCATATCGGCCGCCTGCTCCCCCGGCGATCACCCCTTCTCCAGCTGCTGATGTACTTGATCTGGAAGGCATCGCCGGGCTGCACAACCCCTTGTCCGAACAACTGAAGGACGAGGCGGTTGGCAAGCTGAGGTCGTTATGCCGTCTCGGCCTGATCTCGATGAGTCGGCGGGATTGATCGGTGGCACTCGTCCTCGAGTGTTACTAATTGAGGCATCTCGCCGATGGGTGCCCGTCCGTGGAGCTTTATAGCCCGTCCGTGGCCATGAGGGTTCACGGGCAGCATCAAAGGCAGAGGTCGGAGAGGGCAAGGGCTCGGCCGGCGGAAATTTCCTTGGAGCACCACGAGAAATATTTCTTGTACCCCTTCCCCCACTGCTGTAATATTTTTTTTTATGTAATATAAGGCCGAGGAGCCTACATTACCTTTTTGAGTCAATAAAATTCTTCTTTTCTGCAATGCTCGACTGCTTTGTCCTTCTTGTTTGTTTAAATAAAAAGAACTTAGAAGAATTTACATCGCTTTTGTGAAAGAAGAAATATACATGCGTAGCTATTCTTTTCAGAGGTACAGCTTGAGCTTCTCAGCGTTGTAAGGTCGTGAAAATTTACGACTATCCGCGTCTTGTAAGCGGTAGGCTCCGCCTGGCAGGACCTCGGAGACGAGAAAATGAATTGTCCCATTTTGGGGAAAACTTATGCAGCTTGCCTTGATCGACGAACTCGTTCCGCTTTAGGACTAAATCTCCGGTTTTGAAGAAGCGACGCTTGACTCGCGCATTGTAGTAGCTGGCGGTTTGCTATTGATAGGCGGCAGCTCAGAGCCTGGTCTCGTTTCTCTAACAAGATGTCCAGGTTAGTTCGGAGGGCTAAGGTGTTCGTTTCGTCGTCGAAATGCTCGACCTGGTGACTAGGGAGCCTGATCTCCGCTGGGATCATTGCCTCGGTACCGTAGCAGAGGCTGAAAGGGGTCTCCCCGATGGGGGTTTTTCTCGACGTGCGCAGGGCCCGGGATAATTCCTCAACCCAACTTCCTTGGTGTCCTTCTAGACGTGTTCGAAGATCTCGGAGGACGTCCCGGTTAGCGACCTCGGCCTGCCCGTTGCATTGGGGTTGTGCGACCGCGGCAAATTTCATGTGGATACGATATTCGCTGCAGAATTTCTTAACTTTTTCGTTTTCAAAATTTGTCCCATGGTCGGTGATGATACACCTCGGGATACCGAACCGAAGTATCACGTTGTTCTGCAGGAACTTGATAGTCGTGGTGGCGTCCGGTTTCCTAATGGGAATGGACTCGATCCACTTCGTGAAGTAGTCCACCGCGACGAGGACGTACTTGTACCCGTCCGTACCTGTAGGGAACTGGCCTATCATGTCCATTCCCTACTGGGCAAACGGCCATGGGGAGGTTAGGACGTTTAGTTCGGTAGCAGGAAGGCGATGTATGCTTCCATGGAGTTGGCAGCTCTTGCATCTCCTGACGAGCTTTTGGGCATCCTGATGAATTGTCGGCCAGTAGTACCCCTAGAGCAATGCCTTCCGGATTAAGGTGCGGGCCCCTTGGTGCGCGCCGTCGACCCTTTCGTGGATCTCATGGAGGACGTAGTCGGCTTCGTGGGGACGACGCACCAGAGCAGGGGCCGACGCACCAGAGCAGGGGCTGAGTGAAGGACTTCTTGTAGAGGTTCCCATTGCTCCAGACGAAATAGCGAGCTTTGGCTCGGAGACGGCGGGCTTCTCCCTGATCTTTTGGGAGCGTACCTTCCCTAGGGAATTCCCTGAGGGGCTTTCTCCAGTCCCGGTCTTCTTCCCGGGCTGTGTACACTTGAAGTGGCGTTGCCCCAACTTCCACGCTGGGCCGCAACAAGACCTCGAAGAGGATGTTCCTCTTGTTGTTGGCCGTATAAGATGAAGCCAGCTTGCTCAAGGCGTCGGCCTGAGCGTTTAGCTGTCGGGGGATCTGCTCCACCTGGACTTCGTGGAAGTCCTTCCGCAGTCTTCTTACCTCGGTCAGATACTTCACCATCAAAGGCTCCCGTGCCTCGAATCGGCCGGTCACTTGGCCAACGATTAGGGCGGAGTCGCTGCGGACCCGGATCGTTTTCAGCCCCAGTCCGAAGGCTATGCGCAGTCCGACCAGTAAGGCTTCGTATTCAACCGTGTTATTTGAGGCCTTGAACCCGAGCTTTAGAGAATACTTCATTTCTGCCTCGTTCGGGCCCCGAATGATGAGGCCGGCTCCACAGCCTTCCTCGGTCAAGGACCCGTCGACATAGAGGATCTAATAAGGGACAGAGTTGGGCTTCCCATCGACTGAGGGTTGAGCTGTGGGGGCCGGTGTGGACTCCGGCTCTTTGCTGGGATGGTGCACTCGACGATAAAATCGACCAGGGTTTGTGCTTTGATAGCCTGCATCGGGCGATATTTTATGTCGAACTGGGACAACTCCCACCTCCATTTCTCCAAGCGGCCAGAGGACTCGGGGGAGGCGAGGATAGCCCCCAAAGGCCGCTCGGTAAGAATGGGGATGGTGTGCGTTTGGAAATAGTGCCGTAGTTTCCTTGAGGCACGACGATTGCCAAGACGATCTTCTCTATGGCTGGGTACTTCGTTTCTGAGTCCTTGAAGACGTGGCTCACATAGTATACCGGCCTTTGGACTCCCTCGACCTCTCGGACGAGCACCGAGCTTGCAGCTTGGTCGGATACCGCCAAATATAGTGATAGCTCGTCCCTTTCAACTGGTCGGATGAGCAGCGGGGGAGTAGCAAGGTGCTTCTTTAATTGGTCAAAGGCGGTATGGTACTCCTTCGACCGCTCGAACCTTGGAATCTTCCTTAGAGCTTTGAAGAACGGGAGGCACTTCTCTCCAGACCTCGACATGAAAAGACTCAGAGCGGCTACCCGCCCTGTCAGCCGCATGATTTCGACGTTAGTCTTGGATAAGGCCATGTTGAGTATGGCGTTGATTTTCTCCGGGTTAGCTTCGATCCCACGGTGAGTGACCATGAAATCGAGGAACTTTCCACCGGTGACCCCGAATGCGCACTTGGCGGGGTTCAGTTTCATCTTGTATTTGCGGAGGACGTCGAAGGCCTCGCCTAGATCCTTGGCCTGTTCGTCCGATGAGACCGATTTGATGAGCATGTCGTCGACGTAAACTTCCATGTTCCTGCCGATCTGCAGCTTGAACATGCAATTGACCAAGCGTTGGTACGTAGCTCCGGCATTTTTGAGACCGAAAAGCATTACCTTCTAGCAGTATACCCCCAGTCCGTTGTGAATGCGGTGAGATCTTCGTCTGCCGGATTCATACGGATTTGGTTGTAGCCGGAGAAAGCATTCATGAAGCTAAGTAGCTCGTGGCCTGCCGAGCTATCGACGAGCTGATCTATCCGAGGGAGGGGATAGTTGTCTTTCGGGCAGGCCTTATTGAGGTCGGTGAAGTCGACACACATACGCCACTTCCTGCTTGACTTTTTGACCATGACCACGTTCGCCAACCATTCCGAGTAAGGCACATTCCGAATGAAATTAGCGGCGAGGAGCTTGTCTACCTCGTCCTCGATCGCCTTTTGCTTGACTGGGACAAACTTCGTTTTTTCTGCTTAACGGGTCGGACCATGGGGTCTACCCCGAGCTTGTGAGATATGACTTTGGGGTCGATCCCAGACATGTCGGCAGGTGTCCAGGCGAACACATCAGAGTTGTTTCTGAGGAAGTGAACCAGGTTGTCTCCTCGAGTCCCCGTCAAAGGTGACTCGATCTGAACGGTTCGTTCGTCTTCCCCTTCTACGAGGGGACCTCTGTTAGTGGCTCCACCGGGGTCCTTGGACCTCTTTTTGCTCGTCTCGAGTGTCCAGAGAACCCTTGATGTCACCCTCGACCTCAACATCATTGTTTGGCCGCTTAGACGTAGATGTTGCAGTGAAGCAAACCTTTGCGGTTCGTTGGTCTCCGTAGGCCTGACCTATCCCGTCTTGATCGAACGGGAATTTCATCGCCAGGTGGTAGGTCGATATCTGGGCCCGGAGGGAGTTCAGTGTAGGGTGGCCGAGGAGGACGTTGTAGGCCGATGGGATTCTCACGACGATAAATTCCACAGGCACGGTGCGCGTACGGCCCGCCTCCCCGATATTAAATTGTAGAGCGATTACCCTTTCCGCCGGGATGGAGTGGTTAGTGAACCCTGACAGGACGTGGGCGGTCGGCCTTAGGTCCGACGGGGTGAATCTCATACGCAGGAAGCAGTCATAAAAGAGAATATCTACCGAGCTTCCCGAGTCGATCGGTATTCTTTGCACCTCGTAGTGGTGGACCCGAGCTGTGATCACCAGCGCGTCGTTGTGAGGCAGGGAAATACCGTGGAGGTCCTCGTCGGTAAAAACGATCGGCTCGGCTCGGCTGCTTTGGCCTTCTTCCTCGGGTGGTCGACATGTCCCTCGATCGGGGAGGGATGCCGTGTCTCGTCGGTCCTCGTCGTACCCCCCGCTGACATGACTATGATTTGGCCGATTGTCAATTCGCCGGGAGGGGGACGTTGCTCTTGCTCATGGTCGGCTTGCCGCTTGTCTCGCAAGTACGTTGGCAGGTGCCCTGAGCGGATTAGCTTCTCGATGTAGTCTCGGAGCTGTTTGCAGTTCTCAGTGGAGTGGCCCTGCGACCTGTGGAAGCCGCAGTAGGGGCCCCGGATGCGCTTTGCTGCCTTGTTCGAGACTGGGGGGAGTTTGAAGAACCTCTCGCTCTTAGCCCCCTCCAGCAGTACCGTCTGGGAGATGTTGAGCGGGGTGTATTTCTGAAACTTCGGGAAGTAGGGCTTTAGCCGCTCAATCTTCTTTTTCTCTTCCCAGGCCTTTTTCTTCTGATCGGTTTGCTCTGTCCGGGGCAAGTTGGCGTCACCTCGGATTCAAGCTGGATCTCACGTTCGGTCCAGGCCTTTACCTCGGCCATGGTCTTAGGTTGCGCTAATGCAAAGGAGCGTAGCTACTCCTTGTGCCTAAGACCCGACCCGAGGGCCGTAATGAACGTCTCGTCCCGGTGTTCTGGGACCTCGAGGAGGGCGTTGTAGAAGCGGGTGACGTATCCTTTGAATGATTCTTTGTCTCCGCTCTTTATGGTGAGAGATGGTCGACGGTCCGCTTCTGCCGTCTGTTCCCGACGAAGTGGCCGAGGAATTGGGTGGCCAGCTCATCGAAGGTAGAGATTGATCGTGGCGCGAGTCCTCGGAACTAGTCTCATCCGGAGCGAATGAGAGTGGCCGGGAAAGCGCGGCATTGTGCGGTATCGGAATAGTCCTGGAAACTCATCCCGGCTGTGAATGCGTCTAAATGATCCTTCGGGTCGGACTTCCCGTCGAAGAGAGACTTTCGGGGGCTTGTTCCGAAAGGAGACGTCGACGGCGAGTAGCTCTTTGGTGAAGGTCTTTGTGAGCGAGTCGGTGGCATATTTAGCCCCGTCGCTTGAATGACGACTTTCCTGATGCATGCCTTCGATCTTCTTTTCGAGGGCGTCGAGTCGGCCGTGGTATCCCGATGATTCGGCACATTCTGATTTTTGGCCTCTGCTGCCGGAGGCCTCTTCCTGGCCGCGGCCCCGGTTCCGTTCGATGAGGTTCCTCAGGTCCCCTAGCGAGGTCGTCTTCGAGCTGCCGTGGCGAGTCCCGTGCACGCGACCCCGTCGAGGGAGGGGGTGCCGGTCATGCCTGGGCACAGGCGAGCTGACCGACATCTCCTCGGGAGGGACATGGGCGCAATGGGGCTCGGGGCGAGGCGCTCTGGCGTAAGACCTCGGAGTTAAGCTATGCGGTGTCCACCGGGTCATTGAATACGTCAGCCCGGGGGACCTACGGCTACCGGAGACAGCAAGGCGGTGATCGGTCGTGCCAACGCGGGCAGAGTCTTCTCTCCCTCTGTAGGGGTCCCGGTCCCGAGATGGGGGAGCAGCGACCTGGGGAGCTTGCTCGATCGTTTGGACACGGACGAGTGCATCCACGATGGATGCTAGTCGATCTATTCGAGCGGATAGGGCATGAATGGCGTTCGGGGGAGGAGGAGATTCTCCCTCGTCTCCACTGCGGGGAGGCTGACGGCTGGTGCTTGGATCGTCGCGGTGACCGCTCGTCATGAAGTCGAAATCGTAAGATGAACTTTTGTTGAGTTGAACTAGATTCCCACAGACGGCGCCAACTGATGGATCTCTGGATCTTCTTCAGATGTTATCTTCCGTTAATCTGCTGCGAGCGCTGATGGACGGCTGAGATTGAGTTGGAGGGTTGCCTCCTGAAGCGTGTGTATCTCAATGAGTTTTGTGTGGTTGAGGCCGAGCTACCTGCAAAGAAGTCTCAGGGTGGTTGTGCCACCGAGGACCCTCCGACGATCAAGTTAGATGGGCTATTTTGGCAGAGTAACGGTCTATTGGAATAAAATTGGCTTACCTGAGTCGTCTGAGAGAGGGGTTTATATAGCGGCAGCCATGGGCAGGCGGGCGCAAGATTCACGCCGGCCGTTACGCCCCCGGCTTCACGCCCGCGTGATAGGCGGAATTCCCTATTAAAGACGAGACATGCTCGTTAATGGGGGATCGTGATGGCGTGGAACACGGGATCATGGGCGGCGGATATCTTGCGCTTGGCGCGATTCGCGGAACCATGGCGGAGGCGCCTGTGATCGGTGCTGTGTGTCGGTCGGTAAGACCGAGGAAGATGAGCTCGGCGGGAGGCTGAGGTATCTTGGTTCTGTGATAGGTCGAAGGCGAGCTAGAGGGTGGTCTGGAATGCCACCGAAGGTCGGGAACATCCTCGGGCCGGAGGCCCGGGGTGTGCTTCCAACGTAACGTTCTTGATCATTTCTTGTAAGCTCTGGGACACGTCATCTGCCACGTGTCATGATCTGGAGAGTCACCGATATCGAGCATCATCAATAACCTTTCGAGCACAATCAATATATATTCGAACCCCTTTCACTTGCAGGAATACATCTTGAATCTGTCAATTATGTTATGGCAGAAGTCCCACTCATGGCGACCTGGTTGAATTGGGAGAAGCCGTAGGTATTATTGCGGGTCAATCAATTGGGAACTGGGGACTTAACTGACATTAAGAATTTTTCATATGGGTGGAGTATTCATAGGCGGTACTGCTGAACATGTACGAGTTCTTTTTGAGATATTCTAGTTCTATTTCCAGTTTTTGGTCATTGATCCTAGATTTTGTCGTATGAAAAACTTAGTTGCTTGAAGTGAATGATTGGGCCATATAAAAGAATGTCCATACCTAAGAGACATTATTGCCAGCCATATTGAATTAGCTTTTCAACTTGTTGTGGAGTTGCTTCATTTCATCTGCTAGTTCAAATGCATGATAGTAACTGACAAAGGAATGCAGGTTTCCCATTGACCATGAGTTGCTGAAGATCTTCCTTATGATACTACTGCGAAGGCATTGTATTTCATTTATGATTTCTTATTTGTTTTTCATGATTTCTTGAATGGAAATGTTACCGTACCGTATGTAAATGACATAATTCCTTTCAGTTTTTTTGGTATTAGAAAATATTGCCTAAGAGGTATAATCTCATCTTGGTATAAGAGCATCCAAGAAATTGGTTATGAGCAATACCCAATGAAGTTTTATATTTCCAATACACCGAAAGGCAAAAATATAAGGGCTGTGTGGTATACTATGTATTAGCTATTATATAACATTTTAACAACTATATGGTTACTTTTGCCTTGAACCCTCTCTTGTACCATTTCCAAATGATGCCTAAAAGGAATTTAAGTTAAGATCTAACAAAATAGTTGATCCTTGTCATGTGTCAGATTTTATAAATTCTGTTGGTTGAAAGTTTGTATCAACAAAGGCCATTACTGTTGTTACAACATTTTTCTGTAGTATATTAAAACATTATATACTTATCAGCACAATCAAATGGTATATAAACACTTCTCACACACTTAGGATTACTTTACCCTAACTTGGGCTGCTTACAATCTTCTGCCTTGTATTGCAGCTTGTTGGTAAAGATGCTTTAGCGGAAACAGACAAAATTACTTTAGATACTGCAAAGCTTTTGAGGGAGGATTATCTTGCACAGAATGCCTTTACTCCGTAAGTGGTGTTGAATTATCCGTAACATGTTTTACCTTTCATTTATTGTACTCAGCTTAATGCCCTCTTTGTAAACTTCATACACAATGATAGTTTTCTTGTTCACTCTTCTATAATTGATGCAGTTACGATAAGTTCTGCCCATTTTACAAATCAGTTTGGATGATGCGTAACATTATCCATTTCAATACTTTGGCAAACCAGGTAAATCCCTTCTTTTCCTTTGTAAAGTTGTACAGCTTCCTAAATTCTTTATTAGCCAAAGTTGGTTTTTCAAATTGTTGGAAATATTTTAGTTTTCTTGTGTGGAATTTTCCTTTGAAAGTTGAAGTGATCAGTGTCAGTACTTCTCGAAACTTATGGAGTCTTTCTAAATTTAATCAATGATTTAAACTGTCTATATGACACCCAAAAGTCCCTTAGCCACATGAATCTCTTTACTATTCAGCTCTGTTAAGAGCCATCTTTGATAAAATAGACAACTATCATACCTATTCCGCTTTCCTCCATGTTCATTTAGTATATCTAGTTTTAGTTTTCCAAGCGACACATTTATTCGTAGCTATCTTTTTCGTTCTCTCTCATTTTATCCTTAATTGGAACCACGCTCAATTTGCATTCAATTTTTCTTTTGTTTCCGTAAACACACTTATCCCTGGCCATGAATGACAGTACTTTGATTGATTTAAGTAATCAGAATTAAAGAAGGATGGAAGGAAAGTAAAAGGAATAACTCACTTGATTTATATCCTCGTCTTCCATTTTATTCCCATCCTATGAGCTAGATTGTAAATCTTGGTTGATTATATTCTTGTATTTAATGTTGTCTACTGTCTTTAAACGTAGATGGCTTGTTAAACTAACCTTGATGATCGGGCTTCTTCAGGTTGTTGAGCGAGGAGCTGGTTCCGATGGCCAAAAGATAACATACAGTGTAATTAAGCATCGATTGGGTGACCTTTTCTACCGCCTAGTGTAAGTACAAGTCTAATCCTAGCGGATGTTTGGTTGGTACAGAATAACACTATATGCAAACATTTGACGGACAAACTATTTCAGTTTTCATTGTTGATTAGCAATGGTAATTGTAATTCTATGTAGTTCTGCAAAATACAAGTAAAAGCTGATGCAGTTATGCAACCCTTTTATTTAAAGAAGGGTTAGATTACATAAAATAACACCGAACCTTTTCATTTTTATCAATATAATAACATTGACTTTGAAAATACACTGATACCACTAATCTATGGATATCACACTTGCCATCATTATGGTGTTAACAGAAAAAGATGCTCTTACCAAATTCCTCTTCATCCTCCTAACTTACCATGGGGTAATTTGGTGGTTGTATAAAGCCATGTGAGAGTCACATGTTAAAACTTGACCAAGGTTGCATGGACACGGATACAGGGACACGGATACGACACGATGCGATACGGAGACACAGCAAAATCCCAAAATATAGTATACGGGAACATGGCTATATATATAATCTTATAAAGATAAATAAGGTATCAAACTATTATGATAACAATAAACAAGAAAAAATTAACTAGTCTAACATGTTATATGCTAATAACATACTAAAAATATGTTTATACGCATAGAACGCATACTATACATATATAATATATACAACGCGTCCGATATGCGTCATGTAAGTGTTTTGCAAGTGTCGATATCCGATACGTGTCGGACATGGATACGGCAATCCCTTGGAAGTATCTGTGCAACCTAGAACTTGACTGATGTTTGCAAACAGAATGATAATTTAATGTGGTTTAGCGTAGGTTTTGTTTTTGATTTTTTTACCGGGGACTGAAAAAGTCCGATGTTTTATGTACATTACCCTTTTAAGAAATCTCATCATGTCATCTTTGTTCATTTAAAAAATTAGACTTCAAAATCCTGCACCTATTTGTACAATTACTTTCCCAACCAAACAGTTTCACAGTTGAGACAACAATAGTGGCAAAAGATCCAAACAATAAATCTGGAGCTCATTTCCCACACAAATGTTTTGCATTTTCCTTTGCATCAAACCAAACACCCCCTCAATTGGTGTAACTGTGTGAGGAGGATAGTTGGACGATGAAAAGAATTTAAAATGATGGATATAAATGATAGAAATTCAATATTATATCGAAGCACTCACCTCTCAACGTGTTTCCTTCTTTTGGACAAATTATAGGTCCCAAAAATTTGAAGATCCTGCCGAAGGTGAGGAAGCTCTCGTTGCAAAGTTCAAGAAATTGTACGACGATCTCGCCGTTGGATTCCGCAACCTAGAAGACGAAGCAAGATAGATGTGAGTCAGACATAGAGCTTGAGGCTTATTTACTTTCCATATCTCTATTTACCTATGTTTTTGTTGGTTAGTTTCATATTTTTCACCGGAGCCGGAGGAATCTTGTTCAGCTCATAGCATTTGAGTAAAAGAATGCATTGTATCATGTCTGCTCTTATGTAATTTTTGAAATAAATTGTGGATGTGACAGTATTTTAATAAAAGCATTGTCCACGTGCTGCTTTTAATCGATTAGTGCTTACAGACCTTTTTCTTTCGTTCTTTCTTTGTTTTTATAAAATTCTTTTTCTCAAGCTTTTCCATGTTATTGCAGTAGCTATTCCAATTAAGCAGCAGCAAGACCATTCTTTGAATTTAGCTTGCTCTAAAAAATTGTCTTGCGTTATCGGTTCCCTTAGTGATTTGATTGGGTGTATATTCGAGTAATATATAAAAGAATACCGGATTTATATATGTAAGCGATCCATTGCAAACCGGTCCGTGTTTTTTAAAAATAGGAACTCTCGATTTACGATATATTTTAACGATCCGATAATCCGATCCCCTCAAGTTGATTACACTACCCTCAAATATATGTGTGAAAAATCAAGGAATTTAAAGAGCTCTAGCTTGTGTATTGATGGGTGCAAAAATGAACGTCTTTCGATAATGCAACATAAACGTCATTTGATGCGTAGCTAGAGATCTTTAAATCCTTTGATTTTTTATACATATTTTTAAGGGCAGGGCGATCAACTTGAATAAATCGGATCGTTAAAATTTGTCGTAGATCGGGAGTTGCCGTTCTAAAATACGCGGACTGGTTTGCAATGGATCTCTCTCTCTCTCTCTATATATATATAAATAGAGAGAGAGACAGAGAGAGAGAGAGAGAGTAGTAGCAGCGAAGAAAAGAGGCCTTAGGAGGCTTTTTGGTTAGGTGGCATCAAAAATCTATATCCTCCATTTTATTCCACAATCGGCATACATCATTATCATACTCATCTTTATCATCTAAGATTTGGATACACCAAATTTCATATGATTCTACCACTATTTCACGGTCGAAAAAATTATGAATGGTGTATTTTTCGACGCTGTAGAAGGAAATTCTCTCCCATGGAACCTTTCTTTCATTATATATATATATATATATATATATATATATATATATATATGGGTGGGGGGGGGGGCTAATTTACTCTCAGGACGTAACCAGCTTATTTATGCCCTATACAATAATGACCCAAATTGTCCTTCATTTTAAGGAAAAGCAAGGATAGAATAGTCATTTTATCCAAGTGAAGAGTGTTTGAGTATACTAAACAAGAATCGAACTAAATAATTAAGGTTTTATAGTAAAGCAAACAAGTTCTAATCTAAGTGAAAAGTGTCTACAACCTTTGTAGTCTAGTTCTTTATTTCTAAAGCTTCAAGTTGTAGTCCCTAGAACTCTTTTTTGACTCCACTTGAAGAAAGGATCGGGTTTGCTTGTCTTCGTCGTCGAAAATGATCCCCTTAAGGCAACACCCACTCAAGCTTTAACATTACTAATCAAGATATTAGTGAAGTTAATAACATATAATAATGTGCTAGAGAAGTGTAGGTTGATGAAGTAGGAATTTTGCTCACTAGAAATATTTCTTTCTCTTTTCTTTTTCTCAACCCTAAAAAATTAGTGAAGATATGAAGAAGATGAACATGGATGTAGTGTGAACCATGAGCTCAAGTGATAAGCTTTAAGATGAGATGAGACTGTGAATGATAAATATCTTAGAATAAAACAAGAATTGAAAATGAGTCATGATTTCTCCAAGCTTCTCAAGCCATGACTCATTCTTCATTTATTTTAATTCAAAAAATGTTTATATTTATCTTTCCTCATTTGTGATTCTCACACATCCTAGTTCTATGTATCATCAACCATGATACAATATGTTTCTATAAATCATACACACACACACACATATAAAGAAAAGAAAATCTTAAATGAGCTTTATATATATATATATATATATATATATATCAAATTATTAAATCAACACTTGATTCAATAATCCGGTTATATCACATATAATCGGCTAATATTCAATATTAGTTAATATATATAAAACCGGCTGATATCATTTAATGCTGGATTAGAATACGGTATCATATACTCGTATTTAATCAAACTCCTGCACATATCTGCATATGTGGCCTACTTCGTTTCGTTTGAACTAGAAAACCTCTTTGTGGGACTCTAAAGACTCGTCAATACGCCAGCAGTAGATAATGATCACATCAGATACCCACAAGCCGTCAGTGGTAATAGCTGGACGTAACGGCTACTCAGGTATTGAACGAATAGAAGATCAACAAACAAACTTGTCCAAACTTCCGTAGAGCCTATAAGCAACACTTACCGTACAGCTTGGTCTCTTCGTCTAATATGTCGCATATCGAGTCTGAGGGGTGGAATCGTCAGACCCCACTAACTCGATAAGTCATGTCGATGTGTGGTCTATAACTTTTCGAGAAACTATTGATAACACTTACCAGTAAATCTCATCAGCCCTGATCAGGGACTTGCTGTTATAGCCAATCGATCATAGCGCAACATCAACTCCCGGGAGAGACGAAACCCCTCCTATCGCTCACTGCCTCCATGTGACTCAGGACTGTACCCAAAATCCACCTGTTTGTTCGACTCTTTTGAGCCGTGGTTGGGAGGAAATCAAAGCACAGTAGGAACCACATAAGACATTATGACGATCTCGGGTCTACAGACTAACCTGTACAAGTGTCACCAGAGAATTGCTATCTGATGATAGGTATGTTACCATCTAGGAATTTTCGATGAGTTATGTTCGGTGTACCCATTCTCTAATCAGCACCTGTCCACAATCTTTGATGTCAAACACTAATGGTTATGGGATCAACCATCGCCCCATACAAGGTCAAGAAACGTACACACTAGTCTACTCTGGAATATCGATGCCCTGTCTCGATACTCTCTCGGCTAGGAACTGTTAAAGAATGTGCTTGTGGACTACACAAGCCCCACTAGTATGATCTGCATCATAGTCCTGGTAGTAAAGCCAACATCCTAAGGGCCTTATCAATATGTATCAAAGAGACAGTAAACTAAAACAAGTATACATGTTAAGATAAAGAGCAACCAGACAACATACTATCATGTCAAGCAAGAAATTCCTCTATATACATGTCTAAACATCCACTATAATATACAATAATGGCCTCTAGGGCATACATATTCCTAACATTAAATACCCCACTCCAAAACTGATATTTTTTAAAAAAACCCACCCTAAAGTCTTAACTAAACTATAGACCCCACTTTGGTTAACTTCCATGACTTTAGTGTTAAGTTCATTGTTAAATATAGCCGTTAGAGGGTTAGATTGACTAAATTACCCCTGTAACGACTATGTTATGGGTTTAAATTACCCTCTTCCTTCCATTCTCAATTCCAACTTCTCTCTCCTCTAGCTGCTTCTCTCTCCTCATCCTCTCAACTTTCTCTCCCCTCTCCCATCAACGGCTTCTCTGCCTCCATCCTCGCAAGCTCCCTCTGCTTCTCTCTCCTCTTCCTCTCAAAATGAGTTATAATCAATGTTCCTCTTTATGTAAATTTGTAGTTTGGTTAAGATAGAATTAAAAGGTTTGAGGCTTGTATGATACACTTTCCGAAAGATGATATTGCCCTTACTATGGGAATACAACAAAAGGCAATTACCCCCAAGAAACAACAAAGCCTCTGAAACTCTCTTAGAAGATAATGAGAAGAATATGCAAAATCTATGAAGAGAAGTACTTAATTTATAGAATTGAACAGACACAACTATTTGGGCAGTTGTGACTGTTTAGACAACAAAACTGCAGTAGACAGTTTTCAGACAACCTATGAATTCGAAATTCAAAAAAGGTAAACTCTGTTATCAAGTCAAACCCAAGATTCCCCAAGTGCCCAAGTGCCCTATCAAAGAGAATAATAAATAAATATTATAAGCCCACTAGAAATTAGGCCCACTTGGCTCATAGCCCACTTTGTTCAAGATATTACTTAAAAATTGGGAATTATTATAAAGCCTTGGACATTCGTCTCTCCATATAATTTGGAACTATTTCCCATATACAAATGCTATCAATAGATTTAAACTACCAACAATCCCTCACTAGTTTGTATATATTAGTTGCAACCACATCTCTCTCGTGACAAATATTATGCATAAAAAAGGTATCTCTCGATTTAAATCTTCCATTAGTGTGTATATATCAATCGTCTAACAAAATTATTGGTGTCTGCAGATTAAGCCAAAACTTTTATTATTATAATTTGAAATATAACACACACAATATTCATCTTATTTTTTAAGAGATTTATAACTGCTTTAACACTGTTATGGCCGTGTGCTACTCTTGGTCTTCATTAGTATTTACAAGAGAACATTTCATATCTCTTGTTGAAGTGGCACCACTTCTATACTAATATAGGTGGAGTTTCTTTTATTATATCCATGTTACTGTGGATATTTAAAAATTAAATAACTCCATTTAGAGCTTTCGCTCATCCTCTTTATCGTAACAAATAACACTAGATATTTATTTATATAAGAATGAGACGTCTAGTGCAATACAGGTACATGACAGTAACTTGTTATTACCCATTGAACTATTAAAATTAGTTTTTACTAATTAAAGTTGGGTTACCATTACTGGTGCCAAATTGAAATGTGTAAGTCCCATTCTGATCAATGTATTCTTTACCAAATCTTTAGATAATACCTTGGTAAAGGGATCTGCTAAATTCTTTGCGGATCTCACATAAACTATCATAATTATTCCATTAGTAATTAAATCTCGAACATATTCATGCCTTAAGCTAATGTGTCTGGATTTACCATTATAAATATTATTATAAACTCTAGACATAATTGCCTCACTATCGCAATGCAAGGAAATAGATGGCATTGGTTATGGCCACAACTTTATAGGGTTGCTAGGCACTCTCATAAGGATCTATTAGGCATCAACCATGCCCGATTTAAAATTTAGACGTGCCGAACAACCCTAACCAAGATCTTTAAACTAGAAATTAGGCGAAACAAAGCATGTTAAACACTTTAACATCTAAGAGTTCGGGATTACAACCTTTGTAGTCCAGTCCTTCACTTCATAAGCTCCGTGTTGAGGTCTCTTCGCTGCGATCATCATGTACCCGGACTCTAGAGAGGCTCCACGAAGAGAATAATGCAAACTTGCTTCTGATCTTCGATAACTAAGATGATCTACCTTGAAGTTTCTTAAACACAAGCTCTCGCTCACAAATGAAGTGAACACCCTAATCTAAATGGTTAGGATAGATTAGGATGATGAAGTAGGATTTTAGCTTTCATTTGTTTTCTTTAACTCACACAAAATCATCACCAATGAAAAAGCTAGTAAGCTTTTTCATCAAAAAGAAGAAGGAAGAAGAAGAAGCCTTCACTTTGTGATGAACAATGAATTGTAGTGAGATTAGAAATGCAACCATGGGTTAAGTATGATAACTTAACCCATGTAGAGAATCAACCATGGTCAAGGGTTGAGTTGGGTTAACAAATATCATAACTAAATATCTTTACAAAATATCTTTGTAAAAACAAAAAGCAAAGCTTTTAGAAACTTGTAACAACCTAGTTCATTTATACCAATTCCAGTTCAAGTATTTACTTATTTATGATAGTTTCTTGATTTAACGTATTTTTGGGTGCGAATGGTATTTTATATTTTACATTGCATTCGACCCGACCCGCTTGCTTGAACCTTTTTTATTCTTATTTATAGATTACCGTGACTTGTTGCATAGACACGTGCATCTCATGATTAGTACATACTGGTATTTTATCTAGTATCGCATCTTTTATCATATAACATTTTGAGACACATAAAATATTTTAAAAATACATTGCATGTCCTGCATGATAACCCTAACCTCGTGGTAGCATTCGCGCATCTTGTTCTCGTCCCGTTCCATGAAACGGACGTGTTTGGATGGCTACGCGCACGCGCGTGCATCCGTTCTTGGGGGTATGATTTTTCTTTAACCGAGTATTCATTTTGAAATTTGGAAGTCGTATATATTTTTCATATTTTAAATCTCGATTTTTAGACCCGACCCGGGCGTGTTTTGGAGCAAATTTGTAATTTCCAAAATCTCAAAACGAACTAATATTATATTATTCTTTTAACTAATATATATATTACTAAATCATTCTTATCATAACAGTTTAGTTTTGTATATATATATATATATATTTTATATATTAAACTTGAAAGGTTCCTAGGCACACTAGTGAGGTCTCACAAGACATCGATCATGCCAAATTAAAATTTTAACGGTGCCGAGAAACCCGACTACGGATCGTCGGCTAGAAGTTTAGGCGAAAATGCAAACTAGTTAACACTTAACTAAGAGATACGGAAATACAACCTTTGTAGATCCGTTTGTCCACCTCCATAGCTCCATGAAAAAGTTATCTCCACTGTACAAATCCGATCTTGGACTCTCGCGTTCGCTTCATCGGAGAATGGACGGGCTAGGTCATCGATGTCCATGCCGAAGATGATCTACGTCGAGGCATTGCTAAATCAAGCTCCGACTTCACCAAGTCAAGAAAACTTATGAAGAAAACACACTCTACTACTTGGCAAGAGGTAGAGGATGAAGAAATAGGAAGTGGGTAGACTTTAGAATTGGATTTCTCACTCAAAAACATCAATCACCATTGATGAAGAGAGCTTTCTTCTTGTGAGGAAGAAGAAGAAGATGAAGATAATGTTATCATAAGTTATTATGTAAAAAGAAAATAATAATAACACTTATCATCTCTCAACCATGGTCAAGTGTAGAGAACAAATCATGGTTAGTGGGAATGGTTAGGGTTAAGCAAGAGACAAAATAGTCACAAAGTCAAAAGCTTCATAATCCATCCAAAGAAAGCCACCATTTATTCTTTAAGCTAATAATTTTCCAAAAAGAATAAAGAATAAATAAATAGATATGAAAAACAAAACCCTAACCATTTAAATAACCATGGTTTAATCTTTACACTTAACCAAATAAGCATGCATCATCAATCATGATACAAACTTGTGTACAAAAGTATATCACATATACAATGTGCACAATCCGAGTGAGAAAATCCATTTAAAGTGAACCAATACTAGTTAATGTAAAGTAATATATCAAATATATAATTATACATTAAATCATTAAATCAACACTTGATTCAATGATCCGGTCATGTCGAACATAATCGACTAGTATTCAATGTATCGACTTATCGAATCAACGCTTGAATCGATAACTAGGTTATATCGCATACAACCATTCGATACATTCATCGCGAGAATGGAATACGGTATCACATACACGCATTATTCTCGGTCCCGCACATATCTCATATGCGCTCCTATTTCGTTTCGCTTGAGCCAGGAAACCTCTGTGTAGGACTCTAAAGACTCGTCAATACGCCGGCAGCAGGTGATGATCATATCAAGCACCTACAAGCCGCAAGCGGTCTGCTAAACGTAACGGCCACCCGGGTATTGAGCGATCAGAAGATCGACGAGCAAGCCCGCTCACACTCCTGTGAATCCAACCAGTAACACTACCGTACAGTCCGGTCTGATCGTCTGATATGTCGCATATCTCGCCTAGGGGTGGTAAACGTCAGACCCCAATAGCTCAATAAGTCGTGTCGATATGAGGTCTATAACTGTTCGAGAAACTACTGGTAACACTTACCAGTAAATCTCAGCAACCCTGGCCAGGGATTTCCTGTTATAGCCAATCGAACACAGCGCAACATCAACTCCCTATACCGGGAGAGACGAATCCCCTCCTATCGCTCATTGCCTCCATGTGACTCGGGACTGCACCCAAAAACCACCGTTTTGCATGCCCTCTTGGATGTGGTAAGATGGAAATCAAAGCACAGTGGGAACCACACAAGACTCTATGACGATCTCGGGTCAACAGACTACTCTGTACCAGTGTCACCAGAGAACTGCCATCTGACGTGAGGTATAATACCATCTGGGAGTTCTCGGCGAGTCCGTCCAGTGTACCCAGTCTCTACTGAGCACCCGTATATCATCTCTGATGTCAAACACCAATGGATATGGGATCATCCATCGCCCATCTGTATGGGTCGAGAAGGTATACGCTAGTCTACTCTGGTATATCGATGCCCTGTCTCGATACACCCTCGACTAGGGACTTTGAAGGATGTACTTATGGACTACCATGTCCCCACTAGTATGATCCGCATCATAGTCCAGGGAGTCAAGTACATATCCTAAGGGCTTTACCAACATGTAACAGAGAGACAATCAGCATACACGTTAAGGTAAAGGGTAACCAGATAGCATACTATCATGTCGAGCAAGAAAGTCCTCCCTATATATGTCCCAGCATCCACTACAATATACATCCTATATACAGTAATGGCCTCTAGGGCATACATATAACTAACAATCTCCCACTTGCACTAGGGCCATCTGTAGCAGTGGCTGTAGTATCTCATACTCAACCATCCCATAAAAGTCTCTCTTTGGGAACAGGCCTTTGTGAGTGGATCCGCTGTGTTGTCCTCTGAATCTACTCTCCTAACCTCGATCACCCTGGAGATCAACTATCTCCATGATCAGGCGATGCTGCCTTAGAATAAGTCTGGATCACTGATGGGACCGGCGTTCCTCGGCATAAGCCACAACTCCATTGTCTCACAATGGTAGGAACGTAGTTCATCTCATGAACTAATATACACCCAAACATCCTCTTTGGTAGCATCTTAAGTAGCGATGTATCCTGCCTTTATCGTCTAGTATGTCACGGTATTTAGCTTGGAACTCTTCCAACATACCGTCCCTTTACTGAGGGTATAGACAATGCCTGCGACTGACATTCAGTCGTCTTTATCACCCTGGAACCCTTCCAGTGATTCTCCCCAGGATCGATTGATATCATCTCACTACAACTAGTGAGAATCCTAACATCCAATTAAATCTATCTCATAGATCCAAAACTCAGGATTTAGGAGGTATCATTTTGATCCTATATGGAGAATCCATGTGATAAGCGGAGATCGACCGAGCGTAGCATAGGAAACTCCTTCCCTATCAAGAGTATGTCATCCACGTACTCTACGAGGATCACCACCATACTCCCTACTACCTTTTTGTTTATACAAGGTTCATCTATCATTTTGATGATGTCAAACTCTTTGACTATTTCATCAAAACAGATGTTCTAACTCCGCGATGCCTGCTTTATCAAATAAAGCATCTTGCACACGTTTCCGCTGCTCCCACTGTCTACGAAGCCCTCTGGCTGTGTACTTATAGACACTCTCTTCTAAACATCATTTAGAAAAGCTGTCATGACACCCAACCACCAGATATCGTAGTCATGGTATGTAGCCGTGGCAAGTAGGATCTGGATGGTCTTAAGCATAGCTACTTGAAAAAGGTTTCATCATTATCCGTACCTGGTCAATGATGCAAACTTTTAACAAGTCTAGCTTTGAAAGTCTCAACTTTTCCATGTACACCAAGTAATCTTCTCAAGATATACTTGCTCCTGATGGGGATTTAACCCTTCAGATATAGCAGCTAAAGTCCATACTTTGCTGGTGTATAAGGATTCCATCTCAGATCACTAAGCATCCAGCCATTCTTACAGAGTCTTACTCCTGATGGCCAGCTCGAAACTAGTTGGGTCATCATCTCATGATGCAATCCTCGCTCCCACTGTCATAGAGAAACCGAAGTATCTCTCAGGTGGGTGAGGAACCCTACTAGATCGGCGGAGAGGCTGAGGTTCGTTGGAATCTACTGAATCCTTTGGTTCTACCAAATCATCTGCTGTTGTTTGTATGGCTGGAACCTTTCCAGTTGTACATAACAGATCTTGCCTCGAGCTTGTCCGGATTTTGCTTTTCAGACATAGGCTGGACAACCCCAAATCTCAACTAACTTGAGAGATGGGCTCTTCCCTTTCCATATCACATATGAAGTGGTAGGCATTGATTTGATTCGAACCCTATTCAATAGGTATGCAACTTCTCAAGTGAATAACCCCTAAAAGGAAATAGGTAACTCAGTAATACTCATCATAGAGCGCACCATATCATATAGGGTGTGATTGCTCCGCCCTGATATACCATCGTGCTATGGTGTATACAGAGGAGTAATGCTGAGAGAGAATCTCATTCTCCTTTAGAAAAGTCCAGGAATTCCATGCTCAAGTATTCTCCTCCTTGATCACATCACAGGACATAATACTTATACCCGTATTTTGGTTCTCTACTTCTAACTTATATTCTGTGAATATCTCAAAAGGTTCGGACTTGTGTTTCAACAGGAACATAGGTCTGAATCTCGAAAGATCATCAGAGAATGTAATGAAGTATAAAGAACCAGTCCTGGCATGTGTAGACAAGGGACCTACATACATCAACATGTATCTTCCCAAGAGTTCACTAACTCTTTCTCTGTTTCCAATAAACAGAGCTGTGGTCATCTTATCTTTGTGACATGACTGGCGAGTTTCACAAGATGTAAATTCAAACTGATTTAAATATGCATCTAAATGTAACTCAGCCAGTCGGGTCGCATTGATATGACCTAGTCTACAATACCTCAAGAAGGATTCGTTCATTTCTGAACTCTTCCTCTTGTGTGTGTTCTGTATACTAAAGAACTGTAGTTTGATTTAGAAAGTCAATGCTTTTAGATAACGTGCCTGAACCGATCAACTTTTGATATAGGAAATGTTCAAAACATTATCCAACTATACAAAATTTTATCATTTATTTACTAATAAAGAGATAGATATGATTTTGTATATCAGGTTCGGTATCTAATAACATTTGTTCAGAATCAATGTATTCGTAATACAGGGTGACAGTGACCAACAGACTTGGCTGCAACATTTGCCCCGTTTTCTGCCTCATGAAACTTATCACCCATTCTCAGTTCTCTACCTATCTGTAGCCCTATGTAACATATTACATATCTGGGATCCTGATCTGGTATCACATACCCAGGACGTAAAGGATACTGAGAAACAGTTCTGTATAATGAACACACCCGAAGATGATGCATCAGCATGCACTCTCTTCGTTTGGGCGGCACGGGAATTCTGGTAATCCCCAATTTCCTGCTCTGTCTTATAACAATTATAAGTTGGAGCGGGACCAACGTTCCCCAGCTCAGTATAACAAGCGGGTTCGGTCAATAATCCGTATTATTATCTTGATTAAGGCGTGATATGGTCGCTACCTGGAGAGAGAGAGAAGAAAACACTCAGCGTGCGCTCTTGCAAGAATAGATTGGTTTTTATTTTATCTAATCAGGATGGCTCCCACTGCTTTTTATCAAATCTTCCTTCAAACCCTAAAAGGAAAGACTAGCCGGGATTAATTATACACTACAAGTTCGCCAATTTTTCAGCCAGGCCAGTGTCGGCACTTTGAGGGAGGTCCCCCGTGCTTTCGCACGAACCTAATTAATGTAAACCTCGTTTTCCCAGAGGCGTAACCCCGTTAACACCTTTCTAGACACCTACTTGATCGGCTAATTGTAATGTATAAAACTCTCCCAGGAATAACACTTACTCGCAGCGGGTATCGGGATCCAACTATCTCATAGAAGGTATGCAATCTCATTGCAAATTTCAACACTTGAAATTCCCGATAATATTTTGCCCCTAGCGTCCTATGACCTTGACAGAGGTCAACAAACCATAGGCTGCTAGTCAAGTTCAACCCGTCATTTCCTGATTGAAGTAAACCTACCCGCACGACCCTTGACAGAGGTCAACAAGGTCGCACGACTACCCTAAATCAATCACATCATATGCTTATGCAGATAAGCACTAATCAGCTACCGCACACTACGCCTTGACAGAGGTCAACAAACGCAGCACGAATACTAACCAGTACATATCTGAAATGACGGAGGGCTACGACAGGTTTTTCTGAAAACCTATTGCGTAATGAACTTGATATCGTTGTAGAATCAAATGATTTTTAAAATGGAGTGTTTTTGAAGCTTTTCTAGTTTTGCTAAAGGAGTCACACCCGGTGAAGGGATCGTCGGTCCTTTCCTCGTCGAATGAGGTGCGGGATATATCACATATATCACTGTGCAAAGCAGAAACACTTAAAAGCAATCAAAAGACAAACCGAGTGTGTAGCATCTTCCAGTTATTGCTAAAGGAGTCACTCCCGGTGAAGGGATCTCGGTCCTTTCCTCATCGAATAAGGTGCAGGATATATCATATATACCACTGTGCAAAGCAAGAACTGTAGCTACCTGTTTTAATTTTGAAATTCGATTCTACAACATCTTAGGTTTCTTTTACTTTCATTAATCACATTAATGAAGTCCCATCATTTAAATACCTAAACATCACAGATAGATATGACGTACACTTATGCCATCCGCATTCGCCTCGATGTCCCCTCGTACACCGTTAGGTTAGGTAACTAACGGCAGAGCGGGGCAGGGCTAGCACGGGTGTAAAACATAAGTAACGTCTATATAATATATCATATATACTATATACTGTATCTATCACAGAACATCACATGATCACATCACAGATATCGCAGCAGAAGAATCATATGAAATATTGGATATACTAGGACGTCCGTGTTTTCAATACGAGCCAGTATAAAACACGGATTCCACGGTCGCGATGAATAGCCAAACCCACACCCCTAGACCCCTACGAGAGCAGCAAGCAACCCTACCAATTCTGGAGTTAGGAGACCCGGACTCGACTCCTCGAGTTGGTCTCCCACTGGACTCCAGAACCCGGTTACTTGTGCTCCCCTCCTTGGGTCTATCCTAGTGCGGAAAAGTAAATAATATACAAAGGGTGACAACTTCCGCAACCTGGAAGCGCCCCAATAAAAGAATATTACATACAAGTTTTTACATGAATGAAAATGAAAAACACTCATCTCACATAAAAACCCCCGGCTATCCAAACACGACGATCCAATATAACATATCCAACAAAACACATAACATCACATGTCATCAACGTAAGTAAATATGCGCATCCCAATTGTCGTTGACATATAGCAACGAAACCGGCGATATCACATATTACACTTACGGTCACAGAAAAGAAAGTATAAAACTACAACAGTTGGAATCCGCAATCTGCATAGACATCGCATGCCTAATCAAATGAATACCTTAGACATCACATGCCTAACAATTATAAACCCCGCATTTTAGTCTCAAAATCGAAAACACTTTTCAATATCAAGTCGGGTAATTCAACAAGATTCCCGACATCCTGATCGAATGCTCGTCGCAAACTTCAGTAGGCGGCCGCACCCCCGACGCCGTCGACCAAGTGCACCAAGGCGGAACACCGCTACCGCGAGCACCCGAACGGATGCTTTCGGCGACGGGGTTCTCCTACAGTCAATTGGTCGGGGCTATGGAGCGAGGCTGTCTATTAAGTTTACCCGGCGAGTATCCGCGTACGCTACGTGATTGCGACGGACTTTTGATCACATCAAAATTCCGTGGCAACCGATCAAGTGAGACTAAACTGCTACGTTTATAACATTCATTCAGTTATCACATAACTTATTGTGAATTCCAATTATTGTATCCCATTCCGGATAAATAGAAAATGTCAAACTTTCCGATCGAACAATCGAACACCCAAGTTTTCCCGATACAGATCAACACATGAAATAAGTCTAACAACATTCAGTTCGTGCCTCAGTACCGACGGTCCAGCCGTAGAAGGGTCAAGCCAACGCCTCACATGTGGCACGCCGTACTGCCCCAAACCCGAAGGTTCAAAGGGCAGTTCAAGACGGTCACATAATCGAGTTAAGGTTTGTTGTCTTCTAGAGGGTCCATCGCGTTACTTGCACTACTTAGAACGTCGTTAAACTTCGGAAAAATCCAACACTTGGAAATTTCCCGACAGGGGAAAAATTGGGTATTTATATCCGGTCGAACTTTTTAACATAATCAAAAAATTATCCGGAAAGCCAAATAGACAAAATTTGATACCCCGATCGAAACACCGAATCCCCAAAACAACTCCAGAAAATTCAACTCTAGAATAAATTTTAAAAATACCCAGAAAATCCAGCATAAAATAATAGGAGTTACTGTGCAAACAGTGTACGATGACGTCATCATTCCGCCGCGGAACCACCGCATAAGGCAGGCTTCTGCCGCGGTTCCGCCGCGGTTTGTACTGTTCATCGAAAAAATTTTGCATCATAATTCGTATTTTTCCCTGCTGAATTTTTTAGCAATTTTTAATTTGAAAAAATCCACGTTTTCAGAAAACGTCCAGAGAGCATTTTCCGGTTGGGGTTTCGGGTCGTTCGGACTTCAAAATCCGTCTAGACTTCGCCTAAGGCTCTAGCTAGGCTCTGATACCACAGAAAGGTTCCTAGGCACACTAGTGAGGTCTCACAAGGCATCGATCATGCCAAATTAAAATTTTAACGGTGCCGAGAAACCCGACTACGGATCGTCGGCTAGAAGTTTAGGCGAAAATGCAAACTAGTTAACACTTAACTAAGAGATACGGAAATACAACCTTTGTAGATCCGTTTGTCCACCTTCATAGCTCCATGAAGAAGTTATCTCCGCTGTACAAATCCGATCTTGGACTTTCGCGTTCGCTTCATCGGAGAATGGACGGGCTAGGTCATCAATGTCCATGCCGAAGATGATCTACGTCGAGGCATCGCTAAATCAAGCTCCGACTTCACCAAGTTAAGAAAACTTATGAAGAAAACACACTCTACTACTTGGCAAGAGGTAGAGGATGAAGAAATAGGAAGTGGGCAGACTTTAGAATTGGATTTCTCACTCAAAAACATCAATCACCATTGATGAAGAGAGCTTTCTTCTTGTGAGGAAGAAGAAGAAGATGAAGATAATGTTATCATAAGTTATTATGTAAAAAGAAAATAATAATAACACTTATCATCTCTCAACCATGGTCAAGTGTAGAGAAAAAATCATGGTTAGTGGGAATGGTTAGGGTTAAGCAAGAGACAAAATAGTCACAAAGTCAAAAGCTTCATGAAGCTTCATAATCCATCCAAAGAAAGCCACCATTTATTCTTTAAGCTAATAATTTTCCAAAATGAATAAATAATAAATAAATAGATATGAAAACCAAAACCCTAACCATTTAAATAACCATGGTTTAATCTTTACACTTAACCAAATAAGCATGCATCATCAATCATGATACAAACTTGTGTACAAAAGTATATCACATATACAATGTGCACAATCCGAGTGAGAAAATCCATTTAAAGTGAACCAATACTAGTTAATGTAAAGTAATATATTAAATATATAATTATACATTAAATCATTAAATCAACACTTGATTCAATGATCCGGTCATGTCGAACATAACCGACTAGTATTCAATGTATCGACTCATCGAATCAACGCTTGAATCGATAACTAGGTTATATCGCATACAACCATTCGATACATTCATCGCGAGAATGGAATACGGTATCACATACACGCATTATTCTCGGTCCCGCACATATCTCATATGCGCTCCTATTTCGTTTCGCTTGAGCCAGGAAACCTCTGTGTAGGACTCTAAAGACTCGTCAATACGCCGGCAGCAGGTGATGATCATATCAAGCACCCACAAGCCGCAAGCGGTCTGCTAAACGTAACGGCCACCCGGGTATTGAGCGATCAGAAGATCGACGAGCAAGCCCGCTCACACTCCTGTGAATCCAACCAGTAACACTACCGTACAGTCCGGTCTGATCGTCTGATATGTCGCATATCTTGCCTAGGGGTGGTAAACGTCAGACCCCAATAGCTCAATAAGTCGTGTCGATATGAGGTCTATAACTGTTCGAGAAACTACTGGTAACACTTACCAGTAAATCTCAGCAACCCTGGCCAGGGATTTCCTGTTATAGCCAATCGAACACAGCGCAACATCAACTCCCTATACCGGGAGAGACGAATCCCCTCCTATCGCTCATTGCCTCCATGTGACTCGGGACTGCACCCAAAAACCACCGTTTTGCACGCCCTCTTGGACGTGGTAAGATGGAAATCAAAGCACAGTGGGAACCACACAAGACTCTATGACGATCTCGGGTCAACAGACTACTCTGTACCAGTGTCACTAGAGAACTGCCATCTGACGTGAGGTATAATACCATCTGGGAGTTCTCGGCGAGTCCGTCCAGTGTACCCAGTCTCTACTGAGCACCCGTATATCATCTCTGATGTCAAACACCAATGGATATGGAATCATCCATCGCCCATCTGTATGGGTCGAGAAGGTATACGCTAGTCTACTCTGGTATATCGATGCCCTGTCTCGATATACCCACGACTAGGGACTTTGAAGGATGTACTTATGGACTACCATGTCCCCACTAGTATGATCCGCATCATAGTCCAGGGAGTCAAGTACATATCCTAAGGGCTTTACCAACATGTAACAGAGAGACAATCAGCATACACGTTAAGGTAAAGGGTAACCAGATAGCATACTATCATGTCGAGCAAGAAAGTCCTCCCTATATATGTCCCAGCATCCACTACAATATACATCCTATGTACAGTAATGGACTCTAGGGCATACATATAACTAACAAAACTTACTTTCTCTCTCCGTTTCTCTCAATTCTTTCTGCCTCTCTCTCTGTAATATTTTTCTAATATTATTTTAAATCTAAATTTTATATTATCTAACGGACTCTATCTCTCTCTCTCTCTCTCTCTCCTTCCCAACAAATCAAATCCCTTTCCTTTATTTTGACGCTGGCCCCACTCCATCTTCTCTCTTCCTCTCTCCTCAGAAAGGACAAGTTTATCTCTCCTCTCCCCCCTCTCTCTCCTCTCGATCTCTCTCTTCCTCTTCCTTCTCTCTCCTTCTTTCAGAATTTCTCTTTCTTTCTCTTCTCTCGCAAAATCTTTTCTCTCTCCCCTCTTAATATATTTCTTCTTCCTCGTTCTTTTCTCACGAACCCATACTCGAAACCTAATCCTAGCCTTCGCCCGCTCCATCTCCACCGACATTACCTCGTCGTCGCCACTATCATCTCGCCCTCGTGACCACCCTCTCCACCTCCTTTCTCTCCTCTCTTCGTTCCGACAATCCCAGAGAACCCACTGCACCCGACAAGGCCACCTGCAGCAACCTACCGCGAGCCCAACCTCTCCGGTGACTAGACGTCGTCACCCTCGTTACCTCCTCACATCCCTCTCCATTGCCCGACATCGCAAACCGCTACCACCACCCTCTACAAACCCTACGACCACAACAGCACCCAAGAAACCCACTGCCCTTCGCCGGAAAACCCCCATGCCGGCAAACCCCGTCGTCGCCGCCCCTTGCTGACTTCTCTGGAATCCCAGGATGCCTAACCACCGTAAGATCTTCTTCTTCTTCTTCTTCTCTTCTTCACTTCTTTTCGCATTTCATTCTTGATTTATTCACTGTCGTTTTGGGTTGCCGGAATCCGGCCTTGCCGTCGACGACCCCGACGATCCAGCGAGGATACCAGACCCGTATGAGCCCATTGTGCGTTGTGTGGATTCGTTCCGTGTACCGTGCGCGCGTCGCAACTTTCCCCGCCGACGTGTGACGTTCCGTATACCCGTATCGCGATCCGTCGAGGCAAGTAAAACTTGCTACATGCTACCTATATATTTTTATAACTATTTATCTGAATATTAAACTTATAGATCGAATCTAAAGTCACGTGTTCCAAGTTAACAGTTTAATGTTCTGTTTATGTCTTTTAGATTCAGAACTTGAAACTTACCCGTTGCGTTTTAGTTTACTATACCAAGTAACCACATCTGTATGTTAAATCACATGATAACTATTTACATAGTCTATGGTAACCTTTTATAGTTTTACCCTTTTGGACACCCGTGTGCATCTTTAACCTGTTTTAAATACATTTGCATCCCTAGATCTTTTAACCCATAATAACGAGATTTTAACAATCCATATTTGTTTAAGTGTATTATACTTATTGTTGAAACTATCCCTCAAACCCAAACTGATAACCGTGCATCCATATAGTTTAATCTGTACCTATTTGCATATCATATTACATGTTCCAGTTTATTAGTACCCATGCTTGTTTTGTATACCCATGCTTATGCTAGTTGATTTTGAGCACCCACATGATATCTTGTACACCCTGACATGACTTGTTACACCTATTACTTGACACGACATGGTACCGTGCAACTCTTGACATGACACCTTTATACATTACCTGGCTTGACCTGATGTACTATGGTCTTACCTGTTACCTGATCTTGTGTCTAATGCCGACAAACCTGACCTGCTGTCCTTACGGACCGTTCCTGGTGTCTATCTAGACAAACCTGTACCTACCTGATCCTGTGTTGGCATTAGCTCTAGATTACTTAATACCTGACTTGAACACATATAACTTGGGGGTATGGGGAAATCAATGATGAAACCTGACTTGTAACTCGACAGTGTGCTATCTTTACTGATCAGTTTTAGAGGCTAGGCCAGCCTTGGGATGATACTGCTGACATCATCCATCGTTATCCATTACCTTTAGAGGCTAGGCCAGCCTTGGGATGATGCCATGGACATCATCCTGTTAGTTATATGTATGCCCTAGAGGCCATTACTGTACATTGGATGTATATTGTAGTGGATGCTGGGACATATATAGGTAGGACTTTCTTGCTCGACATGATAGTATGCTATCTGGTTGCTCTTTATCTTAACATGTATACTCTCTGTCTCTCTGATTACATGTTGATAAAGCCCTTAGGATGTGTACTCGACTTCCAGGACTATGATGAAGATCATACTAGTGGGGCCTGGGTAGTCAATGAGTACATCCTTCATTGTTCCTAGTCGTGGGAATATCGAGACGGGGCATCGATATTCCAGAGTAGACTAGCGTATATCTTCTCGACCCATGTGATGGGCGATGGATGATTCCATATCCATTGGTGTTTGACATCAGAGATGGTATGCGGGTGATCAGTGGAGACTGGGTACACTGAACGGACTCGCCGAGAACTCCCAGATGGTATTATACCTCACGTCAGATGGCAGTTCTCTGGTGACACTGGTACAGCTTAGTCTGTTGACCCGAGATCGTCATAGAGTCTTGTGTGTCTCCCACTGTGCTTTGATTTCTATCCTACCACGGCTCTACTGAGTCGTGCAAAAAGGTGGTTTTTGGGTACAGTCCCGATTCACATGGAGGCAATGAGCGATAGGAGGGGATTCGTCTCTCCCGGTATTGGGGGTTGATGTTGCGCTATGCTCGACTGGCCATAACAGGAAATCCCTGGCCAGGGTTGCAGTGATATACTGGTAAGAGTTATCAGTAGTTTCACGATAGTTATGGACCTTACGTCGGCATGACTTATCAAGCTATTGGGGTCTGACGTTTACCACCCCTAGGCGAGATATGCAACATATCAGACGAACAGACCGGACTGTACGGTAAGTGTTACTGGTTGGATTCACAGGAGTGTGAGCAGGCTTGCTCGTCGTTCTTCTGATCGCTCAATACCCGGGTGGCCGTTACGTTTAGCAGACCGCTTGCGGCTTGTGGGTGTTTGATATGATCATCATCTGCTGCCGGCGTATTGACGAGTCTTTAGAGTCCTACACAGAGGTTTCCTGGCCCAAGCGAAACGAAATAGGAGCGCATATGAGATATGTGCGGGACCGAGAATAATGCGTGTATGTGATACCGTATTTCATTCTCGCGATGAATGTATCGAATGGTTGTATGCGATATAACCTAGTTATCGAATCAAGGATTGATTCGATAAGCCGATACATTGGATACTAGCCGGTTATATACGACATGACCGGATCATTGAATCAAGTGTTGATTTAATGATTTAATGTATAATTATATATTTGATATATTATTTTGCATTAACTAGTATTTGTTCACTTTAAAAGGATTTTCTCACTTGATGTACACAAGTTGTATATGTGATATACTTTTGTGCACTTATTTGTATCATGTTTGATGATACATGCTCACCTGGGTTTATGTAAAGAATTGGACCATGGTTAAGTTAATGATTAGGGTTTTGGTTTATTTAATTACTTATCTATTTATTTATAATTCTTATTTTAGAAAAGATAAAGAGAAAAGAATGGTTGCTAGTTTTGTTTTTCTTTGAAGCTTCTTGAAGCTTTGAACAAGTCTACCATTCTTGTCTCTTCCTTAACCCTAACCATTCAAGTTAACCATAGTCTATTCTCTACACCTTACTAAGGTTGCCAAATGATAAGTATTCATTTGTTTTTCTTTTTTTAAATATACTTATCATAATATTCCTTCTTCTTCTTCTTCATCATCAACATGAAGAAAGCTTGCTCCATCAATGGCAATTTGAGCTAATGAGTGAGAAATCCAATTCTAAAGTGAACCCACCTCCTATTTCTTCATCCTCTACCTCTTGCCAAGTAGTATAGGGTGTTTCTTTCACAAGTTTTCAAGGCTTGGTGAAGTTGGAGCTTGATCTTGTGATGCCTCGACGTAGATCATCTTCGGCATCGAACCGACGACCAAGTCCGCCCTTTTCTCCGATGAAGCCGATGCTAGAGTCATGGATTTGATTTGGACAGCGGAGGGACCTCATCATGGAGCCTAGGATGTGGAGGACCGGATCTACAAAGGTTGTAGCTTCTTTCCTTTAGTTAAAGTCGTTTACTTGCATCGCATAGCCTATATATCTAGTTAACGATCCGTATTAGGGTTTGTAGGCACTTGTAAAATTTGAATTAGCCATGTTTGATCACTTGTGTGACTTCATTAGTGTGCCTAGGAACCCTACAGTGGTATCAGAGCCTAGCTAGAGCCTTAGGCGATGCGTAGACGGAGTTAGAAATCCGATCGGACCGAAACCCTAACCCTAAACATGCTCTCTGGACAATTTTGTAAAATGTGGATTTTTCTATATTAAAAATATGCAGAAAAAACAGCAGGAAATTGTAAGGGTTACTGTAAAATTCGAGTCCATAATTCCATCAATCAGCCGCGGTTCCGCGGCACGAGCATGGCTCGTGCGGCGGTTCCGCGACCGTTTTGTCGTATTGTTCATCGAATTTTGCACAGTAATTAATTATTTGCAGTGCTGGTTTTCCTGGGAATTTTTAATATTTATTAAAGAGTTGAACTTTCTGGGTTGTATTGGGGACTCGGTGTATCGATCGGATTGTCTAATTCTGTCTGTGTGCTTTTCCGGATAATTTTAGAATATGTTAAAAAGTTCGACCGGATATAAATACCCAAGTTTTCCACTGCCGGGAAATTTCCAATTGTTGGATTTTTCCGTAGTTTAACGACGTTCTAAGTAGTGCAAGTAACGCGATGGACCCTCTAGAAGACAACAAACCTTAACTCGATTATGTGACCGTCTTGAACTGCCCTTTGAACCTTCGGGTTTGGGGCAGTACGGCGTGCCACATATGAGGCGTTGGCTTGACCCTTCTACGGCTGGACCGTTGGTACTGAGGCACGAAGTGAATGTTTTTAAACTTATTTCATGTGTTGATCTGTTTCGGGAAAACTTGGGTGTTCGATTGTTCGATCGAAAAGTTTAGCATTTTCTATTTATCCGGAATGTGATACAATAATTGGAATTCACAAATAGTTATGAGATAACTGAATGAATGTTATAAATCTAGCGGTTTGGTCTCATTTGATCGGTTGCCACGGGATTTTGATGTGATCAAAAGTCCGTCGCAATCACGTAGTGTACGCGGATACTCGCCGGGTAAACTTAATAGACAGCTTTGCCCTATAGCCCCGACCAAGTAACTGTAGGAGAACCCCGTCGCCGAAAGCATCCGTTTGGGTGCTCGCGGCAGCGGTATTCCGCCTCGGTGCACTTCGTCGACGGCATTGGGGGTGCGGCCGCCTACTAAAGTTTGCGACGAGCATTCGATCAGAATGTCGGGAATCCTGTTGAATTGCCCGACTTGATATTGAAAAGAGTTTTCGATAATGAGACTAAAATGCGGGGTTTATAATTGTTAGGCATGCGATGTCTAAGTATTTCATTTGATTAGTCATGCGATGTCTAAAGAGGTTGCGGATTCCAACTGTTGTAGTTTTACACTTTCTTTTCTGTGACCGTAAGTGTAATATGTGATATCGCCGGTTTCGTTGCTATATGTCAACGAAAATTGGGATGCGCATATTTACTTACGTTGATGACATGTGATGTTATGTGTTGTTGGATATGTTATATTGGATCGTCGTGTTCGAATAGCAGGTTTTTTTTATGTGAGATGAGTGTTTTTTCATTTTCATTCATGTAAAAACTTGTATGTAATATTCTTTTATTGGGGCACTTCCAGGTTGCGGAAGTTGTCACCGTTGATATATATTATTTACTTTTCCGCATTAGGATAGACCCAAGGAGGGGAGCACAAGTAACCGGGTTCTGGGGTCCAGTGGGAGACCAACTCGAGGAGTTGAGTCCGGGTCTCCTAACCCTAGAATTGGTAGGGTTGCTTGCCGCTCTCGTAGGGGTCTAGGGGGTGTGGGATTGGCTATTCATCACGACCGTGGAATCCGTGTTTTATACTGGCTCGTATTGAAAACACGGACGTTCTAGTATATCCAATATTTCATATATTTCTTCTGCTGTGATTTATCTGTGATGTGATCATGTGATGTTCTGTGACAGATATTATATATAGTATATGTCACGTCCCGAAAGTACGGAATATGACCGGCACTTAAACTACGAAACGTCTCGAGGCGTACGTAATTTAAGTAAGCCGAAAACCCAGAAATCCAAACCAAGGAAAGTAGTAGAGTGAAGGAAAACCAATTTAAAATCAAGTAGTTTTAATAGCATAAGCCGAGTTATGCGGTTTTAAAAATATCAAGTATTTCCTGAAAATTTCGGCAGAGTCTCCTTTGTAAATACTGGCTCCCAAACGGGATACAATATGAATAGTATATGAAATCAATAAAAAGGCATCCCCAAGCGGGAGCTAGCTCTTCGTCAATCGACGGTCACAACCACACAAGCAATATAATATACAACGCCAAGGGCGAGGATCAAAACTCAAAAGGAAACTCAAAACAGCAAGAAATCCAAAGAAATACAACGCGCGACTCTAAGGTCGAAAGAATAAACATCACTGGTCTCTATCTGAGATAAATACAAGTTTGGTTGATGGAACTTCTAGATACAACAGAATAATAATATACAAGATATATAATGGGGGTACGATACAAGTAAACCCACCTACTAGCAAATCACCCGAAGGAAACTATGCCCGCAAGCCGTAAAGAAACCTGTACGGCAAACCTGCAAGAAACTGGGGCACAACGGGGGTGAGTTGCCCACTCGTGAATAGAAAAAACATCTACGCACAGAAATCGCATAAATAACGCAACCTAGGTCAATGATCATAATATATCCTCAAATATATGAATAACATGCAGCCTATAACAATGGCTAGGGTAATATCTAATCCGAGTGTGATCTCATGTGCCCATGTCAGTGCCTCAGGTAGCAATATATCATATGAATGAGGTATGAATGCATGAAAACAGAATACATGTAAATGAAGAAAATGTTTTCATAAATTAGTGAGATTTCCTTTGTATTTTTAAAATGAGGTATCATAAATGAAATCAGCATCAACAGTGTCTAGCATCGACACAAAATATAAATCTCAATGTCTCAAAACCTCAGGCTCCGGCTATCCGGACTGGCCTGTATCATCAAATCTCAGTACCTCAATATCTCGAAATCTCAATGTCTCAATCTCAATATCTAGAGCGCCGTCAGTCCAGACCGGCCCCTACCATCCATCTCAAGACCACGACGGTATCCTCCGGATATCCGACGCGTCGGGTAAAATCACCGGTAGGTAGTCTCCCCCTGCCAGGCTCATCGTCATCACCATGAGCTTCTTGCCCGGGGTACCTTACCGGGTCCACCATGTACCCGAAACGGTTCATCCAACTCCTCGAATCGGGTCTCGAAATCCATCCGCAAACTCATGGTGGACGACTCATACATCATGGGAAAAACCGCGCTTTTCATTTAAAAAGAGAAAGAAGAAGTTTGTATATGTTTTGCGGTTTTCCCCAAATCCAGAAAATCTCATGGAAATCCGAATCCAAAACCTTAATAGCACGTAAAAAGTGAATATATGCATGAGAATCCATGAATGCGGCATAACAATGAATAACAGTATGCATGAAGTAGCAGGTAATAACTACAATGTCTAGACTAACATATAAGGCAAGTACACTAATATCATGTCTAAACTACTAGCTAACAGGCTATGTCAAGCAATAATATTTTCTAAGGTGTACGTGACATGGCAATTACCGATGAAGATGTGTGTGAGCCGGCAAGTAAGTGTACGTGGTACATACGCATCATCGGTAATGGTGCTGGTGTCCTAACCACAAGATATCAACAGTAGAATATGAAGCATAATATCAGCATGTGATGCGGAGCGAACAACAATAATGAGCGGGAGCTGAATACTAGACGCAACGATAACTAATCTGCATTAACCTAATATAAGTCCTACAATGGTGCCTTTTGAAATAACACGAATCGTGGGGTTTTGAAAATAGGGGCTACGGTGTTTTTAAGAAAGGATACGTTTTTTGAAATATCCGTAGAATCCCTTGACTTGTCTTTTAAAATACGCACGATTTGTAAGCTTTGAAATAGGTAGGAACCGAATCTAATCTAACAACTAACTAAACTAAAGGGCTACGCTACAAGCTGGACTACAGGTAAGGAAACCGCCTAACGTCTGAGTCGATACATATACATACATGTATATATATTAGTCGGTGATCCCGCCTCAATAATATCATATCCGATACCATATCTATAATTAGACATCCCAAGTCAAGAGTGCGGATCAATCATCAAGATATAGCTCGTACGTAAATCCGTCGTACGGCATCCCAAATCTGGGTACGGGTCAATATCGCATTCATCACATTGTTCATCTGGTATCCTCTTTATCAAAGATCATAATCCGAGGTACTGATCTACGTCTAGTACAATACTGATACAATCAATGTAATGCATGCGTGTGTATGAAAACACCACGCCTAAACAACCCGCTAAGATATCATATCGTATCTCAATTACGGACCATATCACCTCACCGATCTCACGGCCTCAAGCCCAATCTCATCGACCCATCTCCAAACCCAAGTACTATCCTCATAATCCGTGTATATGTATATATATATATATATATATATATATATATATATATACATAGTCCCATACCCATGTTGGAGATAGTGCCCTCAGAGTCAATTATTAGGTCACAGGTACGTGATTGCAATGATTGATGGAGGACCTATCCCGGTAGGACAGTCTTACTCGAGATGATAGTATGCTATCTGGTTTACCTTTATCATCGTGTACTGTTTTAAGTGACCTGACACGTCGCTATTACACGTTGATAGAGCCCCTAGGATTCTTGCTTGACCACCAGCAGTATGAGGGCGATCATATAAGTGGGAGCTGGGGGTCTATAAGCATATCCTTAAAAGGTCCCTAGTCGTGAGAGTTTCGAGACAGGGCATCGATTCTCCATAGTAGACTAGTGTATACAGTCGAGACCCCGACGAGGGGCGGTGGCCGGTCTCACAAGCCACTGGTGTTAGTTGGATCACCTAAGATGTATACAGGTGCTCATTGGGTTATGAGTACACCGGACAGGACTCGCCGGGAACATGCTAGTTGGTCATATACCAGACGTCAGATGGCAGTTCCCTGGTGACATGTGTGCAGGTTAGTTCATCGACCTGGGGATCGTCATTTGTCTCGTGTGAGTTCCCACTGTACTTTGATTACTACCCTACCACGGCTCAAAGGAGTCGTGCAAACAGGTTTTAGTTGGGTACAGTCCCGAGCCACATGGAGGCAGTGAGCGTATCTTCAGGGGTTCGTCTCTCCCGGTATTGGGGGTGAGGTCGTGCTGTGTCTAGGAGAGCCATTACACGAAGCCCTCGGCCGAGGCAAGGAGATTTACTGGTAGGTATTCCAGTAGTATCTCAGGGTGTTCTGGGCTACACTCCGACACGACTTGTACCGCTTTTAGGGGTCTGACTTTTACCAACCCCCTAGGCCCGCCATGCGATGCTCATAGACGAACGGACCGGACTGTACGGATATTGTCACTGACAGGCTCAGTAGGGAGTCAGGCTGAGTTCGCTTACAGACGTCCCTTTTGGTCAATACCTGGTAGCCCGTTATGTATTGGCTTATACCTCTAACGTGCTAGTGGTTAAATCCACAACCATGGTGTTGACGAGTCTTTAGAGTCCCCCACATTTAGTTACTCAGCTTTCGGGCGAAAGGTTGTAGAGGCCGTATGGAGATATGGCAAGGTCCGATCAGATACGTGCGGTATTGCACGGATCAGGATCGGACAGTCTGTACTATAGGCCGTATGGATATATGGCAGGGTTCGATCAGATACATGCGGTATTGCACGGATCAGGATCGAACGGATATTACTAGCCGGTTTTAGTATAAGCCGGATCCTAGCATAGTACAGTGTAGATTTTGTCTCATTGCATTTGTATTTCAGTCGAAATACAAATGCGGGTGTGTATGCACAGTATCGGGGTTTTTCCTGTAATTTATTACGGGACCAGTTTTCTGGAGTTGCCAGTTTGCTTTCCGTTTCGGCCAATTTCCATTGTTCCGTTCATTGGCCGAAGATTGGTGGAGGAGGGCTTATTTGCATTGTTGCAAATAAGCAATTGTGGAGGGGGTCTTTGCATATTTCCTTGTATCATGATAGTCTCTCATTGACCTTGACTTCTTCTCTTCATGATTGCTTGACTTTTAGTGGTCATGATGGTTGTTGATGGTTGGAGTTGTGTGTGGTTTTGCTTATGATCATATTCTTTCATGATTCCCTTTTGCATTATTGTTCCACCCACCCCCTTGTCTTTGTTTTTTTCTCTCTCCAATCACACATGGAAAAGGGGGGGCCGGCCATTCCAATAGAGAGGTGATTTCATTTTCATGAGGGGTAATTTTTGGTTCTCTTGATGCTTCAAAAATCACACAAGAAGACTCTCCAAAATTCCAAGTTCTTTTTCCTCCACCTAAAATGGCATCTCCATGAACCCCAAAGTGAGACTTGAGGACTACATATTCTACAGCGAATCTTGGGCACGTCGAGTAGCCGGCTTCGTGCCCGAGTTGCCTCGGCATTGAGGTGGGAGCCCGTAAAAGAAGTAGGCGATGTGGTGCACTTTCGGCGACGAGGAGGAGACGGGACATTCCGCAGGAGATCGGGACGATGATGAGAAGACCGGAGGACTTGGATCGTCGGTATATCTCTCTTCCCTTTCTTGTTGTTTGCTAGGACTAGTTAGTGGTTCGATCCGGGTATTAGTGCGCGGCGGTTTGCCAGTTCAAGTAAAATTTAAGTTTATCACCGCTTCCGCATTTGGCCGTCGGATTGACGGCCGGGACGCCGCCGTGCACTTACAGTGGTATCAGAGCCTCGCCATTAACTTAGTCTAGCTTGGTTTAATGTGTTTGCATTTTCGATCGATCAAAAATCCCAAAACCGCATTTTTTGCCCACGACAGTTTTCTGTTGAAATTTTTTGGTCTCCAAAAATTTTTCAGGTTGTATAAAATTGATGTACTGAAAATTTTAAGGACACTGTAGAAGTTCGACACTGTAATTCGCCAATGAGAGCGCGGAACCGCGGCCAAAACCCCATTTGGGCCGCGGTTCCGCCGCGCTATGAAGGGATCACTGTGTAAATTTTCTCCAGTGGGCTTCTGGGGTTAAAACTGGGGTTTTGGAATGTTAATTTTGGACCCAGAATTTCCTGATCTGCTGCAGTAATATTTTGGGGCCCACTTGTTAAAGTTTGATCGATCGGATATTTTAAACACATTATTTCACAGTATTTACATTATATCTGCGACCGTGAATGTCACTTGATCGGTAAATCCGGTCTAACTGCTATAGCCCGGTTAGACGGATTTGCGAACGTGACTTTCACGTTGATGTTCTGTTTTTGCTGTGATGTTGCGGATCGGTCGTGGGGGATAGCCTGGATGCAATGCTAGTACAGTTGTGGTTGTATTATGTACATTTGATATTGCGGGGCGAGCGTCCGACATGTGGACTGCCGTCACTGCCTGTTTGTATTATTATTTTGGGGCACGACCTGGTTGCGGTCGATGTACCCGTTGTATGTATGTTTTACTTTCTGTACTAGGATTGCCCCGCGGAGGGGTGCACGGATATCCGGGTTCTAGAGGGCAACAAGCCCGCATCTCATGGCATTGAGACGGAGGGGGCTTCACTCTAGAATTGGCGGGCTATTCGCCGCACTCGTAGGGGGTACAGGTTGACCCAGGAGGGGTGCCCAAGTTACCGGATTCCGTGAAGTGCTGGGTGGTCCATTCACGGCGCTGAAGGGGGCTGCCTCGCTTCAGGTTTTGGCGGGTAACTTGCCGCGTCCGTAGGGGTCTAGGATCTCATTGCACAGGCTATCCACACGACCAGGGGAACGTCGGGTTTCAGCAGTGGCTCTGTGAAACCCGGGGATCCCAGATATCTGTATTGTTCTGTGTTGCTGTACATTTCTGTGATGTTGCTTTTCTTTCACGCCTTGAGCGAAATATAATATATTGGTATATATATTAGTAGATGTTGTATATGTTTTGCATCCGCGCTAGTCCAGTCCCCGCTCTGTCGTTAGTTAGCTAACCTAACGGGTAATGACGGGACCCAGTGGCGAATGCGGATGGCATATACGTACATCAGTATATTTTCGTTCTTTGTGGTGTGATCAATTGATGGGACTGCGTTGATTCGGATCAATGCAAGTTAAAAACAAACCTAATCTGATGTTGTTGGAACACTTTTCAAAAAGCTGTTATTGCAAGGACGTTCACTTTTGTTTTGCATCGTGGTATTCAGTTGGAATATCCTGCTCCTCAGTCGACGAGGCAAGGGCCGAGATCCCTTCACCGGGAGTGACCCCTTGGACAAAAAGTTTGCGTCAGGGCAATGACTTCACTATAGCCGATTACTTTTGCTTTGCATCGTGGTATTCAGTTGGAATATCCTGCACCCCATGCTACGGGGAAAGAGCCGAGATCCCTTCACCGGGAGTGACCTCTTTAGCGGAAGTTGTCGTCACTATATTTCTAAAAAGCTATCCGTTCCTTCAACGATATCAAGTTCATTACGTTAAAGGTTTTCGCCAGAAACCATTCGTAGCCCTCCGTCATTTCAGTTAAATATTCGGTAGTATTCAAGCTATGTATTTTGACCTCACGCCAAGGCATAGTGATTGGTAGCTGCCGGGTATTTATCTGTTGCATAGATAGATGCGTTGGTTTGGGACAGTCGTACTACTATTTTGGCCTACGTCAAGGGTATGTACGGGTGGGTTCAGATTAACCTGGATAATGACGGGCAGAACTTGACATGTGACTTATGATATTTTGACCTCACGCCAAGGTCATAAGAGCATGGGGCAGAAATCACATCGGGAGTTTCAAAAGAACTGAAACTTGCCAGATATGCGCATACCATCTGGAGTATGATGATGTGAGCGGATTCCGTCACGTTATCATGCGATGATAGTTGGATCCCGATTCCCACTGATGAGTTAGTTTACTCCTCGGGTGACCCCGACTAATTCTTCTTTCTGGTTTGGAGGAGAATTTGAGGTACAGTGGGAGGTTTCCAGATTAGATAAATTGGTAACCATTCTGATCTAGGTTAGAGTGCACGCTGAGTGTTTCTTTTCTCTCTCTCTTTGGCAGCGACCATTGACCCGACCCTAAGACTATGACTCAGTGACCAAGATTGACCGAACCTTCTTGACACTGGCTTTTGGATTGTCAGAGTTGCGAACCTCATTGCCACTCCTACTTTTACCCTTTTCTCCAGGACACCCCGTATTACTACGAACGTCCACTTCCATTGGACAAAACCATCGTATGGTTAGATACGAACTCGAAGGGATTTATTCGAGGATGGTTTCCGGTTCTGGAGAAAACGGATAGGATTATTCAGTTGTCTTTTCTTTTTACCTTCTCTCAAGTTGTGAGTACTCCTTGGTTTAGGGGTAGTACACCTATTACGCAAATTGGATAGTCTTCTTCCAAACCTTAGGCTGGTGCCGACCGGTAGGGAATGAAGAAAACCAATTAGCCTAACGATGGTGTACAGAAGGTATTAAGTTCAGACAAAGCAAGGGATTAGTAAGAGGGCAAAGTAAATTGCAACAGATTTTCACGACCAAACCAAATATTTCGTTACCACTCCCACATCACCTTTCTATTTCTCCAGGACACTCCGTATCACTACGAAGATCCACAGTTTATTTGGATACTCCATCGTATGGTTATATACGAACTCGAATGGAACTTGTTCCAGTTCGGGGATGGATTCTGGTCCAGGAGAAATAGGAATAAGGTTTATTCGGTTGTCTCTTATCTTCACCCTCTCTCATTGCGAGTGTTCCTAAGATTGGGACAGTACACCCATTATGCTTATTGGATAGTCTTCTTCCAAACCATAGGCTGGTGCCGAACGGTAGGGAAGGAAGAAAACCATTTGGCCTAAAGGGGTGTACAGAAGGTAAAGACTAAAGACATATGAAGGGTTTTGGAGAGGTGGCAAAGAACTATACGGTTACAGTCGTGAATCTGGAAGAGGCATTACTAGGAATACCAGATTACCCCATCGGAACATTTCAATGTTTCAGTTTCACTGTGTAATGTTAAAGGAAAACTGATTTCCCGATTAGATACTTACTCCAGGGTATGTATTTACCAGGTACGATTCTCACATCTGTATGGCTTTACAGATGATGAGTGGGAGTAAGTTATTGGGAATTGGGTGATTATCCTCATTATATCGGGATTCGTTGTAATCGGTGATATTTGAGGAAATCACCTGGGCTGTTTGCCGGTCGGCAAATATTTGGTTTTGAATATCCGCAGTTATGCACCAATTTCAAATTGATATATCTGTACGTCTATTTTTATAGAGTGAGATATACCTTTCTGAAATTATGTCTACGACATTTACCTATATCAGTGGATGGTTAGGTAAGGAGCATTAAACAGCGGTGTAATTCTTCTTAACCATAAGTACAGTTTTCAACCTACGACACACAGTAAAAGAGTTGTTAGACTCAGTGGACATATACAGAGTATTGTATGTTGTCCAGTGTCCATTAGGACAGAGGGGTTGGTCCTCATACTATATTCTGTTTACTTATGACTTCTCTAGTTTTTAGACAGGTGTTTCGTGGAAACACAGGGTCCGAATTTGGAGAAGTTATAGGTATTTGAATAAAGTAGAGAACCAGGTATTGCAAGTATCGGGATTCTTCAAAGTGATTGAAGATGTAGGTACTTGTGTATGGTATTCAGTTGACAGTAATGATTAAGAGATCTTGCTTCTCTTTCAGGTTACTCATAATTGGAAGCATTCCTAAGTTGAGTAACGCTGATCCGCCTCCTTCCATTTAGTTGACATGCACTGGAGATAGATGCATGATTTGGATCTGGTTCAATTAAATCAGTGCCTCTGTTTCTATATTGGATATAGAACAGTTCATATCTTAACGTTGTTAAGGTACGGGGAGTTGTCCGGTTTATGATTAAAACCAGACACTGGACAACTCAAGGCACGTTTCTGTAATGGCTGTTTGTGGGTTGACCCAGGCTATGACGAGGGTTGACTTTCTACCATCTGGATGAACAATAGCAATATTGTTCTAGACTCGCCACAGTTTTATTAAAAATGGATTTTTTCAGAAAACAGTAGTGGGAGTATGGTAGAACTGGAGGTGATTCCAGAACCACGAACGATTACTGAAGATTTGACAAGGAACCTAAAGATTCAATCTGGAATGACATTCCATTGGCCACTCCGCAGATAAGGTGGGTAACTTCAGGCACCCGAGAAGTACTACGGTAGCCTCAAGGACGGTGACAGGGAAGTTCTTGTTTACCCACAATTACCATTGCTGTTGTTCCAGGCTGCGAGACCCGGTGGGAGGATGAGTATAGCGTCGTTCTAAACTAGTTTTAGAAGTGTACGTCTATATGACTCTGCCAGAGGGTTGTCGTAGTCAGTGGGAGCAGCGGAAGCATTGGTGGACAGGTAGCTTATGTCTATTTATAGACTAAAGCAGATGTAGCGGAGATAGATCATCTATTTCTGACGTGACAGTCATAGGTTTGACTTCATCAGAATAGGGGATGGATCTGTTGAGAAGGTAGTAGGGTGTGATATCCTGGTATTTGGATGACATACACAAAGTAGGAAAGGAAACTCCTATACTACAATCGGTTATATTTTGGTCGTCACACAGTGGTTTCTCCACAAAGGAAATGGATTTTATATCAGACATACTGGTTACTAGATCTACGGTTTTAGATCTAGATTTGGGTGTTTTCCCAATCTGGGTTCTTAGACAGCATTCTAAGGGTATTTAGAATGGACGACTCCATGCACGGTAGTGTACCTGCAGAAGATGGAGTCACCCTCTCTAAAGGTGTCTTATAGACTAAAGGGGAGAGGGATGTGCATGATTGACAGATCACTTGCTTAGGCAATTGAGTCAATCATGAGATGTCAAGTACCACACCAGATGTTGTTCTTGCACTAGATGCAATAAGTTGACATTGATCCAATCCTGGAGAAACAGTCGGAAGCAGTTTTAGAACATAAGTGGATGTTCTAGGGATATGATAACGACAGCCTCATTCGGGAGACAGTTATCATTCCAGGCTTCCAAGGTGACATGGACGACAAGGAGGTTGTCAGAGCTATAGTTTTTCCTTCAGATGAGGGGCAGTATTTTGGACAGGTGATCCAAGGCAATACTGAGGGAGGCATGGCGCAGGGTACTGATTAAGTTCAGTTGACGATACAGTCTAAGATGTTTGGATTTGGAGTTCACTTATGAGCTATGTCCCATCAGACATCCAGACACATTCTAAGACAGGTATTGCTCATTTCGGGAGATGGCTTTCTCCGTGAACATGAGATATAGAGAGACATAGAAAGAAACATCAAGGCGGATCCACTCACTGAGGCTATTCCTCGAACGCAATAGTTTCGCAAACGAGCTTTGTGAGACTGACTAGTAGAGGAGTTGGGTGTTCGGTATCACACGGGCTGTGAGTATGCGACATCGCAATAATTAGCCTTGAGTGCAAGTGGGAGATTGTTGGAGATAGTGCCCTCAGAGTCAATTATTAGGTCACAGGTACGTGATTGCAATGATTGATGGAGGACCTATCCCGGTAGGACAGTCTTACTCGAGATGATAGTATGCTATCTGGTTTACCTTTATCATCGTGTACTGTTTTAAGTGACCTGACACGTCGCTATTACACGTTGATAGAGCCCCTAGGATTCTTGCTTGACCACCAGCAGTATGAGGGCGATCATATAAGTGGGAGCTGGGGGTCTATAAGCATATCCTTAAAAGGTCCCTAGTCGTGAGAGTTTCGAGACAGGGCATCGATTCTCCCATCAGTGACCCAGACATATTCTGAGACAGCATCACCTGATGTCACGACCCGAAAGTACGGAACGTGACTGGCACTTAGATTACGAGACGTCTAAAGGCGTACCGTAACCTAAGTCAGCCAAAGCCCAGAAATCTAACCCAAAATCAAAAGAGAGTGAAGGAAAACCTTAAATGAAAACGGTTTTGAAATCAATTAAGTTGCATAGAATCCAAAAAAAGAACATCAAAAATTCCCGAAAATTTCGGCAGAGTCTCCCCTGTATTTTCTATCCCCCAAAATGGGTACAACAAGATAATAAACCTGTAATTATAAAAATGGCATCCCCAAGCGGGAGCTAGCTCTTCGCCCAAGGCGGATCACAACCACATGCAATATAATAGTAATATCAAGAAAAAGAGCATAAAAGAGATGCAAATACCAGAAAACACACGTCGGCTCAAGTGAGCTCGACCCAAAAGAAACCACAAATATACAAATCTCTCAGTCTCATCACTAGGTCGCATATACAATACAAGCGGTAGATGGAGAATACTAGATACAATGATAAAGCAAAAAGAAATAAAGTATACTCGCAACCCACCTACGGGCGATGTCGCGAGTCTGAGCAAAAGGAACTGATAACAAGATAGCCCGCCGCTACAAGACTGACGGGTCCGACCTGCAAGACACTGTGGCACAACGGGGGTGAGTTGCCAGCTCGTGAGTAGAATATAACATCTAGTAAGGCAATCGTAAGAATGCACGCAATGCGGAACAACATGTATGTCCATATGTGATATAATAACTCTAGTATGCATGCACATGTATGCAATATCTTTTCTAACTCTTTAAGTGTTTTAAATGTTAATGTTACTGCATTCTTAACTTTTAGAAAATGAATGTCTGCATAATAGCTAAATATCATCAAGAAATCCTCTGAAAACCCGTGTCAAGCATCGACACCAAATAGGAATCACATCTGTCTCAATATCGGGCTCCGTCAGTCCGGATCGGCCCATATCATAAATCTCACGACAACGGTCGGTATCCTCCGGATATCCGCCGCGCCAGACATCACCGGTAGGTAGTCTTCCCCTGCCAGGCTCATCGTCTACAACTCGATCTTCTTGCCCCGGGGTACCATACCGGGCCCACCATGTACCCGAGACGGTTCATCCACTCCTCGAATCGGGTCTCGAAATCCAACAGAAAACATGAAAACTCATGGTGGACGACACATACATCACGAGAAAACCGCAACTTTGTTTTAAAAAATGATAAATATAAGCTCTTGTTAAATTCTTGCGGTTTTCCCCAAGAATCCAGAAATCGCAGCAAAACTGAAATCCTCAAGAAAATCATAATGTCCACATGTTATATATATGACAAATGTCTATGATATCAATGTGTATGACGTAAATTTTGCTAGAGTTCTATGTAAATATGATGCTGATGCGAGATATGTGCATGCGATGCAGTTTCATATATCAAGTATGAATGCAGGTGATGATATTAAGATAAACAGGTTCTATCGTGCACGTGGCATGGCAATTACCAAAGGCGTGTGTGTCACATGAATAGTGCGCGTGCAACAGATGCCAATGGTAATGGTGTTCGTGTCCTACGAAGTGATATCGCATATATGAAGGTGAATGTCCATGCAATCTAGCATACGGTTAGCTGTGAGGGTATGCAATGTACATAAAGGGGTAAGCTTTCTAACAATATAAATCTTGCATAAAGTAGGGTAATCCTAACTAGGGGGGGCGCCTCGCGCCATCCAGACGATTCCCCCATAGATGAATATATCTACTCACCAGAAATCCCCGCTAATCTGATCCGGCCACCGCCTTGCCTTTTCGCGCCGTGTCCGAAGTTTCCCCGACCGATCCTATATTTGCACAATACCAAGCATAAGATTACAAAACCTAACACAATGCAAGTCACAACATACAATTATCCACGCTCTCGAAATAATCATAGCATGCACTCGGTGCGCGGAAAAACGCACGAAAATCGCAATCATTTAACTAGAATCGTCATTTCGGGGAAATCGACAAACTACCACCCGACTAGACGAAACCCCGCGTTCGCGCATTCTAATAATCCTATACGAAGCTAATAATATTGCTAACCTAACGCAAATTGAACGCATTCTATTTTCTACAAAAATCTAGTAAGCGATTTTCTTACCGATTCGTTACAAACATCGAAATTTATCGATTTAGCAAGCATATCATTACACCATTAACCACTACAACCAATTAGAAACCCAAAGCCCTAATTTAACTCTAACCCCATGCTTCAAACCCTAATCCACAATCAAATCCCTTACTTGAATTTTCAAAACTAACCATTTCAATGAAATTAATCATTTTAAAATACTAAACTAGCATTATTAAACTACAAATTAACAACTAGTTTAGGATTATACCTCCCAAGTGAACCCCAACTTGCCCTTGCCCTTGAAAGAAACCTCTTTTCACCTTGTTTTGAAACAATTTAGGGTGGGAAAGAGGTGGCTTAGGGTTTTGATTTGAATTAGAGAAGAAAAATGTGCATTTTTGTGGATTTTGTGCACTTTTTCATGGATTTTTGAAGAAAGAAAATGGAAAAAAATGAGGGCTGAAGGAGGGGAGGCTCGGCCTGAGCTTGAGGAGGGGGTTTGTGGACTTTTTGAGAAGTTTCTAGGTCAAACAAACATTATATGATATCATTTCAAGCTTTCATATCAACCTTTTTACAAAAAAACCCCTTTTAAGCCATTTTTTTCATAATTTTCCCACCAAAAATCTAAAAGTTTGCAAGACATGATATAATTTTATTAACACCATATTTTAGCTTATAAAGACTCCTAATTAAGAAATTTACCTAATTAAATTTGTATTTATCCCTAATTAAATGTATTTAAAAAAGGCTTAAAATAATAAAAAAATAATTAATTACGAATTTTTTTTTATTTAACTAGATAATTATAAGTGATATTTTAGTGACAAAATTATAGTAATATCTTATCTAAATTTTGTATAATTAGGTCTACAATGAAAAAATATCAATTTTGACTTTTTACGGAAAAAGCCGAAAAATTTGCCGATTACCGAAAAACTGCCTAAACGATTTTCGAAGGGTTACAATCTTCCCCCCTTAAAGAAATTCGGTCCCCGAATTTAGAATTTAACTACGCGTACCTTCAAAAAGATGGGGATATCTCTTCCTCATCTCGACCTCGGTCTCCCAGGTGACCTCCTCGCTGTTCGGGCCACGCCAAAGAACCTTGACAGACGGTATGACCTTCGACCTCAATTTCTTCACCTGCCGATCCAAGATGAAAACCGGCTGCTCGGTGAAAGAAAGGTCACGCTCTAACTGGATCGTCTGGTGCTGAATCGCCTGGGAAGGATCATGAAGGTACTTGCGGAGCATCGAGACATGGAATACGGGATGAACATCGGGGAAGCTGGGCGGAAGAGCTAACCGATAAGCGACTGGACCAACACGCTCTAGGATCTCGAAAGGACCAACATATCTAGGACTCAGCTTCCCTTTCCGCCCAAATCTCATCACACCCTTCATCGGAGAGACCTTCAGGAAAACATGATCGCCAACAGCGAACTCGAGTCGGCGACGACGCCTGTCAGCATATGATTTCTGCCTGCTCTGTGCCGCTCTCATCCTGTCCCGAATCAGCTGTATCTTCTCGGTCGTCTCCTGTACGATCTGCGGCCCCAAAATACTGCTCTCCCTGAGCTCTGTCCAACATACCGGCGATCGACATATCCTCCCATATAAAGCCTCGAAAGGTGCCATCTGAATCGTCTCCTGGAAGCTATTATTGTAGGAAAACTCGATCAAAGGCAAATGACGATCCCAGCTACCACCGAAATCCAAAACACAAGCTCTGAGCATGTCCTCAAGAGTCTGAATCGTACGCTCCGACTGACCGTCAGTTTGAGGATGAAAGGCTGTGCTAAAACTCAATCGGGTGCCCAAAGCTTCCTGGAGTTTCTGCCACAATCGGCTGGTAAACTGGGTGCCACGGTCGGACACGATGCAAGTCGGAACACCATGCAGTCGCACTATCTCATCAATATAAACCTGGGCGTACTGAGAAAATCCAAAAGTGGTCTTTACTGGCAGAAAGTGAGCTGCTTTCGTCAGTCGATCCACAATCACCCAAATAGAGTCATACCCTCGACTGGTCCTGGGTAGACCCACAACGAAGTCCATGGAGACCTGCTCCCACTTCCACTCAGGGATGGGCAAAGGCTGTAACTCGCCGGCTGGCCTCTGGTGCTCAGCCTTGACTTGCTGACAAGTCAGGCATCTCGACACAAAGTCTGTAATATCCTTCTTCATCCCGTCCCACCAGTAAACCTCTCTCAAATCACGGTACATCTTGGTGGAACCTGGATGCACACTGTATACTGATCTATGTGCCTCCTCGAGAATATCACGCCTCAGTCCCTCTGAATCTGGCACGCACAGTCGAGTCCCAAATCGAAGTATCCCCTGATCATCAATCACTAACTCGGAAACTCTGCCCTGTCGAATCTGCTCAATAATCTCTAATGTACGGGCATCGCCGGACTGTGCCTCGTGGATACGGTCAAGTAACTGTGGGCGTGCTCTGAAATGGGCTAGCTGTCCCCCTGTAGGAGTGAACTCGAACTGCACTCCGCTATCACATAAAACCTGCCAATCCGCCGTCGACTGCATCTGTACTGCGCTCAAACAAGATAAGCTACCTCCGGGCCTCCTACTCAAAGCATCTGCCACCACATTCGCCTTACCCGGATGGTATAGAATCTCGCAGTCATAATCCTTCACCAACTCCATCCAACGGCGCTGTCTCAGGTTCAGGTCTCGCTGCTGGAAGATATACTTCAAACTCTTGTGGTCAGTGAATATCTGGCAGGACTCACCGTATAGGTAATGTCTCCAGATCTTAAGTGCAAATACCACTGCAGCCATCTCTAAATCATGGGTGGGGTAGTTCTGCTCGTGTTTCCTTAGCTGCCGAGAAGCATACGCGATAACTCTGTCGTGCTGCATCAATACACAGCCCAGCCCCACTCTAGAAGCATCACAATATACCACGAACCCGCATGATCCTGAAGGCAATGCTAACACTGGTGCAGTAGTCAGACGAGTCTTCAACTGCTGGAAGCTATCCTCACATGCCTGGGTCCAATCAAAAGGAACCCCCTTCCGGGTCAACCCGGTCAATGGTGCAGCAATGCGGGAGAAATCCTGGACAAAACGTCGATAATAGCCGGCCAGACCTAGAAAACTGCGAACCTCTGTGACTGATACCGGTCTAGGCCAACGCTGAACTGCCTCGATCTTCTTCGGGTCCACGCAAATACCATCTCTCGTCACCACATGACCCAAGAAGTCGACATTGTCTAGCCAGAATGCGCACTTGGAGAATTTGGCGAACAGCTGATGCTCCCTCAAAGTCTGCAATGTGATACGTAAGTGCTGCTCATGCTCCTCCCGGCTCCGAGAATAAACCAAGATGTCGTCAATGAACACAATGATGAACTGATCGAGATACGGCTTGGATACGCGGTTCATCAAATCCATAAAAGCTGCCGGGGCATTGGTGAGCCCGAACGATATCACCAAGAACTCGTAGTGACCATAACGAGTACGGAAGGCGGTCTTCGGAATATCCTCCTTCCGAACCCGCAACTGGTGATAACCTGACCGTAAATCAACCTTCGAGAAAAACCCTGCACCCTGGAGCTGATCAAATAAGTCATCAATGCGGGGTAGGGGATACCTGTTCCGCACAGTAACCCGGTTCAGCTGACGATAATCAATGCATAAACGCATACTTCCGTCCTTCTTCTTAACAAACAAGACGGGAGCGCCCCAAGGTGACACACTCGGTCGGATAAGCCCTTTGTCCAGCAAGTCCTGTAACTGATCCTTTAGCTCTCTCAGCTCCGCCGGGGCCATCCGATAAGGAGGTATAGAGATAGGCCCCGTGCCGGGGATCAAGTCAATACAGAACTCAATCTCGCGCTCTGGTGGCAGACCAGGCAGCTCATCAGGGAATACATCAGGAAACTCTCTCACAACAGGGACCTGGTCCAACGGAACCTCTGTGGAGCTAGTATCACAAACATAGGCTAAGAATCCCTGACACCCTTTCCTTAAGAGCTGACCAGCGCGAAGAGAAGAAATCAAGCTGGGAAGGGTAGCGCTACGATCTCCCTGAATAATAATAACCGGCTCACCAGGAAAACTGAATCTGACTGCTTTTTCACGGTAGTCCACGGATGCATAACAGGTGGCTAGCCAGTCCATACCAAGAAGAACGTCAAAGTCTAGCATATCGAGGAGAATCAAATCTACTGAAGAATCTCTCTCCCCGATACGAACGGAACAAGATCGGTATACAAAACGGGCAACAAAAGACTCGCCTACCGGGGTAATAACGACAAGCGGCTGATCTAACGGAGATGACTCTCGGCCCAACCTCGGTGCAAAATACGTGGAAACATAGGAATGTGTGGAGTCTGGATCAAATAATACCCGTGCATCAAAAGAACATACTGGCAGAGTACCTGTCACGACGGCATTGGATGCCTGTGCATCCTGAGGAGTCAACGCGAACACTCGGGCCTGTCCACCACTAATAGCTGGCTGTCCTCTGCCTCTACCTCGGCCTCTGCCTCTGCCTCTGTCGCCTCGTCCTCGTGGAACCGGACCGCCACGCCCATGGCCTCTAGAAGCATTTGGCTGGCGTGAAGCATCATCAGGAGTAGGAAGTAAAGCTCTCTGAGAAGGTGGTGAGGGTGGTAAAGTCACATGCGGGACTGTCGCCGTGCCCGGACGTCCCATGGTAAAGTCACATGCGGGACATATCGAGGAGTATCAAATCAACTGATGAATCCCTCTCCCCGATACGAACGGAACACAAACGAAATACAAACCGAGCGACAAACGACTCGCCTACCGGAGTAACAACAACAAGCGGCTGATCTAACGACGACGACTCACGGCCCAACATCGGTGCAAAGTGTGTAGAGACGTACGAATGTGTGGAACCTGGGTCGAATAATACCCGTGCGTCGAAAGAACAAACTGGCAAAGTACCTGTCACAACGGCATTGGATGCCTGCGCATCCTGCGGTGTCAAAGCAAATACTCGGGCCTGTCCTCCACCGATAGCGGGCTGACTTCGACCTCGGCCTCTGCCTCCTCGTCCTCTATGAACAGGACCGCCGTGTCCACGGCCTCTCGGTGCACCTAGCTGGCGTGGAGCATCGCCTGGGGTAGGAAGTAGGGCTCTCTGAGGAGGGGGTAGTGATGGTGGTAGGGTCACGTGCGGAACTGTCGCTGCTCCCTGTCGTCTCACCGGACAGTCTCTGACAAGATGATGCAGACTCCCGCACCCAAAACACCCTGGAGACGGCTGCTGCCCCTGGGGATAAGAACCATATAACTGTCCCCGCCCAAATCCTCTGCCAGGCCTATCTCTCGGAAAGAATCTGGCGCGCTGTCTCTGAGACGGTACATCGGTGCGAATCCTCTTCGGCCCAGAAACGGCCGAAGTCCGCGATATGCGTGCCTCCATCCGCAATGCCGTATCCATAGCAGCTGAATAAGTGTCGTAGTGCTGGGCGCCAATGGCAAGATATAGCTGGGCATCAAGTCCCTGTACGAACCTCTTCACCATCTTCTCCTCGGTATCCACCAAATACTGAGCATATCGGGATAACTGTGTAAACTGGATGTCATACTCAGACACCGTCATCCCAGGTGTCTTGACTAAGGCCTCGAAGCTACGAGCTCTGGCGTCACGAACGCTCTCTGGAAGGAAACGGGCTAGAAAGACCGCTGTAAACTCGACCCAAGTCATAGGCGGTAGATCTGCAGCTCGACCTCTCAAGACTGACTCCCACCATGTCTGCGCGAGACCCTCTAGTCGGAAACTCGCAAGCTCTACCCATCGATCATCCGAACATCTCAGCGAACGGCAGATCCTGGCTAAACTGTCAAGGAACGTCTGTGGGTCCTCCGCTGCCTCGGTGCCGGTGAATACTGGAGGTCTCAGCCTCATGAAATCCTGTAGTGAAACCGGAATGGCCACGGTGGTAGTAGTAGGAGCAGGTATCATGGTCGTCTGTGATGTAGTAGGTACGTCATCCGGCCTCGGTGTACGACTGGCTGCAACTAGGGATCCTACCATCTGACGCAGCTCCTGCATGCCTCCCATCATCTGTCGCAACTCCTCCATACCGGTCTCGAGCCTATCCATACGGCCTGGGGAAGGTGGATCGGTCTGTCCCTGCGGCGTAGGCATACCACCCTGCTCAGTCCTAGTCTCGGACGAGCCAGCTCGAATCTCGTCTCTGGCGGCAGCCCTCTGTGCCCTCGTAGCCTTCGGCGGCATAGTGGCTGTTACAGGAAAACGAATAGTAAGGACAGTGCAATAGGATCATAGGATGCACGGAATTGAAGAAGGAATTTTTCAAGCAAGTATATCCTAAAGTCACTTAGGCGGAGTACCGTATCGTAAGTATGCCGCGGACATACGCACGCTACGTTACCCTGCTTAAGTCACTTACTCCATCTACCAAGGGTCATCCTACACTCACAAAGGTAAAACCTATCGCTCTGATACCAACTTTGTCACGACCCGCAGGGTACGGAACGTGACTGGCACTTAAGTTTACGAAACGTCTAAAGGCGTCCGTAAAATAAGTAAGCAAAAAGCCCAGAAAACAAAACCAATTAAGCAAAAGAGTGAAGAAAACCCAACATTTGAAAGCAAGTTTATCAATTAAGTCATGTGAAACACTTTTTAAAAACAATACCAACTTTTCCCGAAAATTTCGGCAGAGTCTCCTTCGTAAATACTAGCCCCCAAAATGGGTACAACATAAATAAACATGAATCCAACAAAATAGGGCATCCCCAAGCGGGAGCTAGCTCTTCGCCATAAGGCGGTCACAAATCCCACGCAATGTAAATGACAGCAAGCATAATAAAGCATAAGGAAGCATGAAAAAGTAGCATGTCGGCTCAAGTGAGCTCGACCCCAAAATACAGCATAAAATCCACAAACCTCACAGTCTCATCTCTAGGTCAATATACAATAATCTGGTAGAAACAGCAGATGGAGTACACTAGATACAAGAATATACAAGGTGGTACAAAATAATAACATAACCCACCTATGAGCAAATCTCGAGCCCAAGCAAAACAGGCAAAAGAACAAGTGCGTCCGCCGCTACTGAACTGACGGAGCGGACCTGCAAAAGACTGTGGCACAACGGGGGTGAGTTGCCAACTCGTGAGTAATAAATAACATCTGCAAAGGCTATCGTATGCATGCACACAAGCATCCTAGCATCTAAAATACAGGTATGACTGGATGCACTAGCAGGTGTGTATATCATATCAGTGTGCTAATATGTATGCAACATGAAAATCTGAGGTCTCAATAGGTATATATAAGAAATATTTTATCTCTTTTTGTTTTTGAAACTCTTTTAGAATGCCAGCATAATGTCAATGAATCGACGAAAATCGGTGTCCAGCAACGACACCCAAAAGCTGTCTCAAATCTCATAAATGTATCTCTGGCCTCAGCCGTCCGGCTGACCCATCTCAAATATCAATATCTCATCATCTAGCGGCCACGGTCGGTATCCTCTGGATATCCGCCGTCCCAAACAGTCACCGGTAGGTAATCCGTCCCCTGCCAGGCTCAACGTCATCACCACATTCCTCTTGCCCCGGGGTACCTTACCGGGCCCACCATGTACCCGTGCCGGTTCCTCCACTCCTCGACACGGATTTCCAAATCCACAGCAAACTCATGGTGGACGACACTTACATCACTAGAAAACCGCAATTTTTACATATTTTAAAATATAATAAGTTTAGAAATTTTGCGGTTTTCCCCCGAAATCCAGCAATATCATAAAATCTCAAGAAATCCTCATAAGTGCATATATCAATGATAATGAATGCGTATGATATCAATAATCAAGTCGCGATGTGTGATTAATGTATTAAGCATGAACAATTAATATGATGAAGTACATGCACATGAATAGCGATACTATGGTTTCATTTTTAAGGAATTAAAGGCAAAAGCAGCAGTTTAAGTATCAATTAGTAAAAGGTTTAATTTAAATGTTATCTAGTGTGGTGGCATGGCAATTACCAGGGTGTGTGTGTAAGCATGAATAGTGCTCGTGCTGCATATAAAAACCTGGTAATGGTGCATGTGTCCTACAATTGAGTTTGCGTATATGGGTATAACATATTGATCTAATTGCAGCAATTATCATGCCAGTAATATTATTCTAATGTCACAAGTGGTTATCCAGTTTACTATTTTTCAGTTTACTAAATCTATCGGGCGACTTGCGCCATCCAAACGATCGTCCCCCGTAGATGTTAAATCTACTCACCGGGATCCCTGGCTAGCTGTGTCCAATCACCGCCTTTCCCTTTCGCGCCGCGTCTGACGTCTCCGCGACCGAACCTGGAATTTACATCAATACCAGACATAAGGTTACACATTCAAGAACGACGCAAAACCCCAACGAAACTACTAAAGTTCGCTAGCTAGGTACAACGTGCACAAAGTGCGCGGAACACACGCGAAAATCGCAAAACTGCCGAAAAACGCCGATTCGGTCGCCCGGCAAAACTAAAACCCGACTACCCAAAAATCCGCACTCACGTATCCTAAAAGTCGTAGGACAAGCCATTACAATCATCAAGATGTCGAAAATAATCCATCACATAATTTATATACAAATCTAGTAAGCATATACATTCCAAAAAAATCGGTGCAACAATCGCCGATTTGCGACAAAACGACTACAATAAAGCATAATTACCCAAGCACACTACAAGCAATCTACAAACACTAATTACAACACAAAAGCAATGATTCCAATCCTATTTTCCATAACCACCAATTCTAGAATTTATAACCTAGCAAAATCCAATCAATTTCCACACTTGAAAACTTAATTAACACCAATTTCAAACCCAATTAGCAAGTCCACCTCTTAGATTTAGGTTAACAAAATACTAGATAGCAATTTAGGTTTAATCAACCAAATAATGTTTTCTAAAACTTAATCAACTCACTAATCATGTTTCACAAACCAATTCCATACAAAAACCCTCTCTTGAAAATCCTAAAAAAGTAATTTCACACTTCTAAATTTAATCAAATTAGCATAATTGAAAACTACATCAACAAGATAACTATATGGATTAGTTAATTAACCACTAGATTAACTATAAAACAATCTAATTAAGTATTATGGCTTCAAAACCCTAGCTAAAATTTTCAAGCAAAACCTAAGAAACTAGATTAAACTACACTAAATTAACACTAAACCATCTAACATAAGAACTTAAACAAAAGAATTTAATATGATAGAAATTATACCTCTTGATCTATGGATCAAGCAAGAAAATTTTGCTCCAATTGATGGCCTCAAGCACCAAGATCCAAGCAAGAATGGTTAAGGAAAGGATAGCATAAGGATTTTGTGTTGAAAAAGAGAAGGATTTGTGGATTTTTGATGTGGTTTTTGAAGAACTTTGAAGAAAAATGAAAAGAAAAGAGTTGAAGAAAGAGGGTGCAGGTTTTCGGCCAGCAAGGGGAATGGGGGAGGGTGTGGGCAAGTGGGGAAGGTCATGGGTCAAGTCCACAAAGTCAAATGCACCTTACTTTATTCATTTTAATTAAAATAAATCCAAAAAACCCCTTAAATCAACTCAAGAAAGCAACTAAAGAAAAGAGATCAGAATTTTCTGGACTTGGTCAGGGTTGGGCTGTCCTAGGGCTGAGGGAAAAGAGAGAGGGGTTTTACAAAAGAAATTTTATGCAAAAAGGCCCTCTACAACTCAAAAATTGCAAGTTTTAGCTCAAATTTCAATAAATTCGTTTCATAACATAAAAATTTGTTAAAAATCAAAATAAATTACTAAAAATTCATGTTATCACTAGATTATAATTATCATAATTTTAGAGGTTAAAATTAGCCCGGAAAAATTTGTATTTATCGCTTATTTAATGTATTTTCTTACCGGCTTAAAATAATATTAAAAAATTGAAAAATAGGGAAATTTTTTTAAATGACCAAAATTTCATAATTAACTCATTAGCTACTAAAAACAAGTAATTACCTATCCATTTTAAGTATAATTAGCCCTAAACTGCAAAATAACAAGAAAGACGGTTTTCGGAAAAATACCGAATTTTCACCGAATTTCAGGAAAACACCAAAACGACTTTTCAAGACGCTACATTTATGTTTTGCAGATTTCTTGGTGACCGATACCGGCAGTTATGAAGTTGTCTTGGAAATTGATGGTCTTACTTTCCATGCTCACATTGATTGTAGGGCAAAGAAAGTGATTTTCCAGATTCCCGGACATCCGGAGTTTGTTTTGCTGGAGGTAGCAGTTCTATCGGGCTAGTCGAGTTTAGGGCTAGGCCGACAAATAATGTTCTTTTGTCGATGGAAGTTGATAAGGAAGAAGCGCCGGCTATATTTCGAGAGTTCATGGACGTATTCAAGGACAGCTCGGGTTTACCGCAAAACGAGATATGGAGTTCACGATTGATCTTGTTCCTGGTGCAGCGCCAATCTCAAAGGCGTATTACCCAATAGCACCAGTGGAGTTGGAAGAAGTCAAGAAGCAGGTTGCCGAATTGCTAGAGAAGGAGTGGATTCGCAGCAGCAACTCACTTTGGAGAGCTCCAGTTCTTCTAGTAAAGAAGAAAGATGGCACAAGGAGGATGTGCATCGATTATTGAGAATTTAAACCAGGTGACTATTGAGAATAAGTACCCGATCCCTCGCAGGGGCAAATTGTTTGAGCTGCTTAGTGGCCCGAGGGTATTCTCGAAGCTGGATTTGCTATCCGGATATCATCAGGTCCGAGTTAAATCGGAAGATATTTGCGAGGCTGCGTTCCGACCTCGGCAGGGACATTACCAATATTTTAGTGATGCCATTCGGAGTCACGAATGCACCAGCAATATTTATGGACTTGATGAACCGAATCTTTTCACCATTCTTAGACCAGTTTATAATGGTGTTCATTAATGATATTCTGGTCTACTCGAGGAGTATTGAAGAGTATGCAGAATATTTGAAGATCGCATTGCAGGCATTGAGGCAAGAAAATTGTATGCAAAAATGAGCAAGTGCGAGTTTTGGTTTGAAGAAATGAAGTTTGGGCACGTTGTGGCTGGAGATGGAATCGCCGTTGATCCCGAAAGACTACAGCAGTTCGAGATTGGCCGATTTCGGAGAATGTTGTGGAGATAAGAAGCTTTCTTGGACTTTCCTGGTATTATAGAAGGTTCGCGGAGAATTGTGCTCCTTTGGCTGAGCCTCTGACCAAGCTTACGCGCAAGGAAGTACCATTTGTGTGGACGGATAAGTGTGCGTCGGCTTTTGTGGCGTTGAGGCAAGGATGGATAACTGCTCCAATTCTGACCGTGCCAGACAGTTCCGGAGGATTGGTGATTCACAGCGACGCATCTGGGAAAGGATTGGGATGTGTTTTGATGCAGCATGGGAAGGTTATAGCCTACGCATCAAGACAGTTGAAGACTCATGAGAAGAATTACCCAACTCATGACTTGGAGCTAGCAGCTGTGGTTCTTTTTGCTTTGAAATTTTGGAGACACTACTTATTGGGTGAAAAGGGTCGAAATATTCACCGATCACAAAAACCTAAAGTACGTGTTCTTTCAGAAGGAGCTATTTATGAGACAGCGTAGATGGTTGGAGCTGGTAGCTGACTACGATCTTGATCTTAAGTACCATCCGGGGAAAGTTAATGTTGTGCCGGATGCGCTTAGTCGGTTGCCAGCAATTCAGATGTTGACTGCACAGAAGGAGCTTATGGAAGACTTTCAGAGATTCAAGTAGGAGATCGTGCTACCGCATTCTTCAGGACAGTTGATGCAGCTGCAAGTACAGTCGTCATTGATCGAGAGTATTAAAGCAGCGCAGTCGAAGGACCCAAGATTGCAAAGGTTTCAAGAACAGGTTGAAGCTGGACTTCGAACGGACTTGTTAATTTATGAAGATGGTTCGTTGTGATATGGTAGCCGTTTGTGTGTGCCAAAAGGAGATATTCGTGAAGAAGTTATGAAGGAGGCACACAGTTCCGCGTATTCCGTACATCTAGGAGGCACGAAGATATACCGTGATCTACGACAACATTTCTGGTGGGGAGGCATGAAAAGGGAGATTGCTCACTTTGTAGCAAAGTGCTTGGTATGTCAGCAAGTTAAGGCTGAACATCAAAGGGTTGCTGGTTTATTGCAACCACTTCCGATTCCTCAATGGAAGTGGGAACATATAACCATGGATTTTGTGACTGCTTTACCGCAGAGTCCAAAGGGCAATAATGCAGTTTGGGTGATTGTTGATCGATTGACTAAGGCAGCTCACTTCATACCGTTTCGAGTTGGTCAGTCAACGGAAGCGTTAGCAGAACGGTACATGCAGGAGATTGTGAGATTGCATGGAGTACCTGTGAGCATCGTGTCCGACCGTGACACCCGATTCTTATCACACTTCTGGAGGAGCTTACAGGAAAGTTTGGGGACTCGATTGAAGTTTAGCACAGCTTATCATCCTCAAACAGATGGCCAATCGGAGAGAACGATTTAAACTCTTGAAGACATGTTGAGAGCTTGCATGTTAGACTTCAAGGGTTTATGGAAGGATCATCTACATTTGGTGGAGTTTTCCTACAATAAAAGTTTCCAGGCGACTATACAGATGGCTCCATTCGAAGCTTTATATGGTCGCAAGTGTCGTTCACCTGTTTTTTGGGACGATGTTAGAGAACGAGGATTATTGGGACCAGATTTGATCGTGCAGACAGTGGAGAAGGTTAATACTATCCGGAATCATGTGAGAGCAGCACAAGACCGACAAAAGAGTTGGGCAGATACAGCGAGAAGACTTCTGGAGTGATTTGGTATTCTTAAGGATAACACCGACTAGAGGGGTGATCCGTTTCGGAAGTCGAGGAAAGCTTAGTCCTCGATTCGTTGGGCCTTTTCAGATTTTGGAGTGTGTTGGAGTAGTGGTGTATCGATTGGCGTTACCGAAATCCTTAGCGAATGTTCATGACGTGTTTCACGTATCTCAACTCCGTAAGTATGTTCGAGATGAAAACACATGTGTTGGATCATTCGGAGCTGACTGTACGAGAAGATTTAACCTTTGAGGAATGGCCGACGTCGATTGTGGATCGAAGGGAAAGGTTCTTAAGAACAAGGTTATCCCTCTCGTACTTGTTCTTGGGGAAATCGCTCGCATGGAAAATCAACTTGGGAACGAGAAGACGAAATTCGACAAAAGTTCCACATCTATTCTTGTAGTTTCTTGATTGTTTATCCTTCTTTGTTCTTGGAATTTCGAGGACGAAATTCTTTTGTAGTTGGGTATAATATAACAACCTAGTTCATTTATACCAATTCCAGTTCAAGTATTTACTTATTTATGGTAGTTTCTTGATTTAACGTATTTTTGGGTGCGAATGGTATTTTATATTTTACATTGCATTCGACCCGACCCGCTTGCTTGAACCTTTTTGATTCTTATTTATACATTACCGTGACTTTTTGCATGGACACGCGCATCTCATGATTAGTACATACTGGTATTTTATCTAGTATTGCATCTTTTATCATATAACATTTTGAGTCACATAAAATATTTTAAAAATACATTGCATAGCCTGCATGATAACCCTAACCTCGTGGTAGCATCCGCGCATCTTGTTCTCGTCCCGTTCAGTGAAATGGACTTGTTTGGATGGCTACGCGCACGTGCGTGCATCCGTTCTTGGGGGTATGCTTTTTCTTTAACTGAGCATTCATTTTGAAATCTGGAAGTCGTATATATTTTTCATATTTTAAATCTGGATTTTTAGACCCGACCCGGGCGTGTTTTGGAGCAAATTTGTAATTGCCAAAATCTCAAAACGGACTAATATTATATTATTTTTTTAACTAATATATATATTACTAAATCATTCTTATCATAACAGTTTAGTTTTGTATATATATATATATATATATATTTTATATATTAAACTTACTCTCTCTCTCTCCCTCTCCCTCTCTCTCCGTTTCTCTCAATTCTCTCTGCCCCTCTCTCTGTAATATATTTCTAATATTATTTTAAATCTAAATTTTATATTATCTAACAGACTCTATCTCTCTCTCTCCCTCCTTCCCAACAAATCAAATCCCTTTCCTTTATTTTGACGCCGGCCCCACTCCCTCTTCTCTCTTCCTCTCTCCTCAGAAAGGACAAGTTTATCTCTCCTCTCCCCCCCCTCTCCTCTCGATCTCTCTCTTCCTCTTCCTTCTCTCTCCTTCTCTCAGAATTTCTCTCTCTCTCTTTCTCTCTCCTCTCGCAAAATCTTTTCTTTCTTCCCTCTTAATATATTTCTTCTTCCTCGTTCTTTTCTCACGAACCCATACTCGAAACCTAACCCTAGCCTTCGCCCGCTCCATTTCCACCGACCATACCTCGTCATGGCCACCATCATCTCGCCCTCGTGACCACCCTCTCCACCTCCTTTCTCTCCTCTCTTCGTTCCGACAATCCCAGAGTACCCACTGCACTCGACAAGGCCACCTGCAGCAACCTACCGCGAGCCCAACCTCTCCGGTGACTAGATGTCGTCACCCTCGTCACCTCCTCACATTCCTCTCCACTCCCCGACATCGCAAACCGCTACCACCACCCTCTACAAACCCTACGACAACAACAGCACCCAAGAAACCCACTGCCCTTTGCCGGAAAACCCCCACGCTGGAAAACCCCGTCGTCGTCGCCCCTTGCTGACTTCCCTGGAATCCCAGGACGCCTAACCACCATAAGATCTTCTTCTTCTTCTCTTCTTCACTTCTTTTCGCATTTCATTCTTGATTTATTCACTGTCGTTTTGGGTTGCCGGAATCAGGCCGTGCCGTCGACGACCCCGACGATCCAGCGAGGATACCTAACCCGTGTGAGCCCATTGTGCATTGTGTGGATTCGTTCCGTGTACCTTGCGCGCGTCACGACTTTCCCCGCCGACGTGTGACGTTCCGTATACCTGTATCGCGATCCGTCGAGGCAAGTAAAACTTGCTACATGCTATCTATATGTTTTTATAACTATTTATCTGAATATTAAACTTATAGATCGAATCTAAAGTTACGTGTTCCAAGTTAACAGTTTAATGTTCCGTTTATATCTTTTAGATTCAGAACTTGAAACTTACCCGTTGCGTTTTAGTTTACTATACCTAGTAACCACATCTGTATGTTAAATCACATGATAACTATTTACATAGTCTATGATAACCTTTTATAGTTTTACCCTTTTGGACACTCGTGTGCATTTTTAACCTGTTTTAAATTCATTTGCATCCCTAGATTTTTTAACCCATAATAATGAGATTTTAACAATCCATATTTGTTTAAGTGTATTATACTTGTTGTTGAAACTATCCCTCAAACCCAAACTGATAACCGTGTATCCATATAGTTTAATCTGTACCTATTTGCATATCATATTACATGTTCCAGTTTATTGTGCTATTAGTACCCATGCTTGTTTTGTATACCCATGCTTATGCTAGTTGATTTTGAGCACCCACATGATATCTTGTACACCCTGACATGACTTGTTACACCTATTACTTGACATGACATGGTACCGTGCAACTCTTGACATGACACCTTTATACATTACCTGGCTTGACCTGATGAACTATGGTCTTACCTGTTACCTGATCTTGTGTCTAATGCCGACAAATCTGACCTGCTGTCCTTACGGACCGTTCCTGTTGTCTATCCAGACAAACCTGTACCTGCCTGATCCTGTATTGGCATTAGCTCTAGATTACTTAATACCTGACTTGAACACATATAACTTGGGGGTATGGGGAAATCATTGATGAAACCTGACTTGTAACTCAACAGTGTGCTATCTTTACTGATCAATTTTAGAGGCTGGGCCAACCTTGGGATGATGCTGCTGACATCATCCATCGTTATCCATTACCTTTAGAGGCTAGGCCAGCCTTGGGATGATGCCATGGATATCATCCATCGTTACCCTTTTTCTTTAGTGCCTAGCGGCATGTCTCGGTTTCAGCCCGAGAATCTTCACCGTGATCCCGGACACGCACGGGATACTATTGAGTTACATCGATGATTCATCAAATTGATTTCAAAGACATGAGAGTAGTTAACCTAATAGACCAGTTAGATTACTCACTGCACACTATCTTTCATTGCCCTGATTTATATTGCTGTTACACCTGCTTTACCTTTTATAATCATACTTGCATGTCTTGCTACCCTGCTTATATATTATTGCTTGATGTTATGACGCGCTGACGTCTCGGTTTTGCATGGCCCAGATCCTCTACCTTTATTGCAGACTGATCAGGAGTATTGCCGCTGTTAGACCGAGCGGTGAAGATCCTGTTGGTATGCAGTTTTACTTCCAGGTGTTTCATTTACTGTATCTTTTGCTTCCGCATATTATCATTTCTTGACTCATTTACTCTGGCATATTATCATGGACATGTACTAGATAGTTTAGTTACTCTCCTGTTCTTGATATCTCTATAGCCGTAATGTGACTGTGGAAGGATTTTTCCTATCCACAGGTAGCATGGTTGGCTATGTCACGTGCCTATCTTAGCGTACTCTGGGAAGCAGGGCGTGACAAAACTTCTAGAAAAGCATAACCCAAATCAAACCCTAACCATATTTAATCTCCACTAAACATGTTGCATTAATAACCATATTATGTTACAAGATTATATATCACATATATAATATTTATTATAACAAAATAAAATAATACAATTAACATATATCGCATATATATCAATGTATTACCCGAGTGAGAAAAAGAATCTTTTAGTGAGCTTATATCAGTTAATGTAATTTAATATATCAAATATATAATTATACATCAAATTATCGAATCAACACTTGATCCGATAATCCGGCTATTTCATAAATAACCGACTAATATAATCTGTATCAGTTCATCGAATCAACACTTGATCCGATGATCCGGCTATATCACATATACCCGGCCGATATCTCATATCGTGAGAATCTAATACGGTATCACATACACGTATTGTTCTCGGTGCCGCACATATCATATATGTGCTGCTACTCCGTTTTGCCCGAGCCAAAAAACCTCTGTGTAGGACTCTAAAGAATCGTCAATATGCCGGCAGTAGGTGATGATCATATCAAACACCCACAAGCTGCAAACGGTCAGATAAACGTAACAGCCACCCAGGTATTGAGCGATCAGAAGATCAACAAGCAAGCCTGTACATTCTCCTGCGAATCCAATCAGTAACACTCCCATACAGTCCGGTCTCTTTGTCTGATATGTCGCATATCTCGCCTAGGGGTGGAAAACGTCAGATCCCAGTAGCTTGATAAGTCGTGTCGATATGAGGTCTATAACAGTTCGAGAAACTACTGATAACACTTACCAGTAAATCTCAGCAACCCTGGCCAGAGATTTCCAGTTATAGCCAATCGAACACAGCGCAACATCAACTCCCTATACCGGGAGAGACGAATTCCCTCCTATCGCTCATTGCCTCCATGTAATTCGGGACTGTACCCAAAAGCCACCTTTTTGCACGCCCTCTTGGACGTGGTATGATAGAAATTAAAGCACAGTGGGAATCACACAAGACTCTATGACGATCTCTGGTCTACAGACTAACCTGTACCAGTGTCACCAGAGAACTGCCATCTGACGTGAGGTATAATACCATCTGGGAGTTCTTGGCGAGTCCGTCCAGTGTACCCAGTCTCTACTGAGCACCCGTACACCATCCTTGATGTCAAACACCGATGGATATGGGATCATCCATCGCCCATCATATGGGTCAAGATGCGTATACGCTAGTCTACTCTGGTGTATCGATGCCCTGTCTCGATACACCCTCGACTAGGAACAGTTATAGGATGTATTCGTCGACTACCGTGGCCCCACTAGTATGATCTCATCATAGTCCCAGTAGTCGAGTACATATCCTAAGGGCTTTATCAACATGTAACATAGAGACAATCAGAGTACATGTTAAGATAAAGTGCAACCAGATAGCATACTATCATGTCGAGCAAGAAAGTCCTCCCCATATATGTCCAAGCATCCATTACAATATACATCATATGTACAATAATGGCCTCTAGGTCATACATATAACTAACAATCTCCCACTTGCACTAGGGCCATCTGTTGTGGTATCACATACCCAACAATTAGCTGTGGTTGAAGTATCTCATACTTAACCATCCCATAAAAGTCTCTACTGGGAAAAATGCCTTTATGAGTGGATCCGCGCTGTTGTCCTCTGTATCTACTCTCCTAACCTCGATCTCCCTGGAGATCAACCATCTCCATGATCAGGTGATACTGCCTAAGAATTATATCTGGATTTCTGATGGGACGGGGCTTCCTAGGCCAAAGCCATAACTCCATTGTCACACAATGGTTGGAACGAAGTTCATCTCATGAACTTATATATATCCAAACTGCCTCTTTGGTAGCATCCTTGGTAACGATGTATCTTGCCTTTAATCGTCTAGTAAGTCACGGTATCTAGCTTGGAACTCTTCCAACATACCGTCCCTCCACTGAGGGTAAAGACAATGCATGCGACTGACATTCAGTCGTCCTTATCACTCTGGAACCATTCCAGTGATTCTCCCCAGGATCTATTGATACCATCTCACTACAACTAGTGAGAATCTTAACATCCAATTAGATCTATCTCATAGATCCAAAACCCAGGATTCAGGAGGTATCGCTTTGATCCTATATGGAGAATCCTTGTGATAAGCGGAGATTGACCGAGCGTAGCATAGGAAACTCCTTCCCTATCAAGAGTATGTCATCCACGTACTCTATGAGGATCACCACCATACTCTCTACTACCTTTTTGTATATACAAGGTTCATCTACCATTTTGATGAAGTCAAACTCTTTGACTACCACATCAAAACAGACGTTCCAACTCCGCGATGCCTGTTTTATCGCATAAAACAACTTGCACACGTTTCCGCTGCTCCCACTGTCTACGAAACCCTCTGGCTGTGTACTTATAGACGCTCTCTTCCAAAATATCATTTAGAAAAGCAGTCATGACACCCAACCACCAGATATCATAGTCATGGTATGTAGCAGTGGCAAATAGGATCTGGATGGACTTAAGCATAGCTTTGAAAGTCTCAACCTTTCCATATACACCAAGTAATCTTCTCAAGATATTTTTGCTCCTGATGGGGATTTAACCCTTCAGATTAAGCAACCAAAGTCCATACTTTGTTGGTGTATAAGGATTCCATCTCAGATCACTAAGCATCCAGCCATTCTTATAGAGTCCCACTCCTGATGGCCAGCTCGAAACTAGTTGGGTCATCATCTCATGATGCAATCCTCGCTCCCACTGTCATAGAGAAAACCGAAGTATCTCTCAGGTGGGTGAGAAACCCTACTAGATCGGCGGAGAGGCTGAGGTTCGTTGGAAACTATTGAATCCTTTGGTTCTACCAAATCATCAGCTGCAGTTTGTATAGCTGGAACTCTTTCCAATTCTACCTCATGGGCAATAATTTCTTCACAAGAAATTCCCTTTCACAAAGGTGGCATGCTGAGAAACAAAACATCTTTTGTTCCTCGGTTTGGTAGAAGATATTCCCTTGTGAATGCTTGGGATATCCAACAAACTTCCACAGAACTGACCTTGCCTCGAGCTTGTCCGGATTTTGCTTTTGACATAGGCCGGACAACCCTAAATCTTAACATCTTTAAGAGATGATCTCTTCTCATACCATATCACATATGGAGTGGTAGGCATCTGATTTGGTTGGAACCCTATTCAATTGGTATGCAATTTCTCAAGTGCATAACCCCAAAAGAAAATAGGCAACTCAGTAGTACTTATCATAGAGCACACCATATCTCATAGGGTGTGATTGCTCTGCCCCGATACACCGATTTGCTGTGGTGTATACGGAGGAGTAATGCTGAGAGAGAATCTCATTCTCCTTTAGAATAGTCCAGGAATCCCGTGCTCAAGTATTCTTCTCCTTGATCACATCAAAGGACATAATACTTATACCCGGTTTTTGGTTCTCTACTTCTAACTTATATTCTGTGATTATCTCAAAAGTTTTGGACTTGTGTTTCAACAGGAACATATGTCTGAATCTTGAGAGATCATCAGTGAATGTAATGAAGTATAAAGAACCGGTCCTGGCATTTGTAGACAGGGGACTTTCATACATCAGCATGTATTAATCCCAAGAGTTCACTAACTCTTTCTCTGTTTCCAATAAACGGAGCTATGGTCATCTTATCTCTATGACATGACCGGCAAGTTTCACAAGATGTAAATTCAGACTAATTTAAATATGCATCTTTATGTAACTTCAGCTAGTCGGGTCGCATTGATATGACCTAGTCTACAATACCTCAAGAAGGATTCGTTCATTTCTGAACTCTTCCTCTTGTGTGTGTTCTGTACATTAAGAACTGTGGTTTGATTTAGAACGTCTGTGCTTTTAGATAACGTGCCTGATGCGATCAACTCTTGATATAGGAAATATTCAAAACATTATCCAACAATACAAAATTATATCCTTTCTTTACTTATAAAGAGACTGATATGATGTTTTCTATCAGGTTCAGTATCTAATAACATTCGTTCAGAATCAATGTATTCTGTTAATACAGGGTGATAACTACCAACAGACTTGGCTGCAACACTTGCACCGTTTCTATCTCATGAAATTTATCACCCGTTCTCAGTTCTCTACCTATCTGTAGCCCATGCAATCAATTATATATGTGGGATCCTGATCCGGTATCAAATACCCAGGACGTAAAGGATATTGAGAAACAATTCTGTGTAATGAACACACCCGAAGAAGATGCATCAACATGCACTTTCTTCATTTGGGCGGCATGGGAATTCTGGTAATCCTTTATTTCCTGTTCTGTCTTATAACAATTATAAGTTGGAGCGGGACCAACGTTCCCTAGTGCAGTATAACAAGCGGGTTCGGTCAATACATCCGTATTATTATCTTGATTAAAGGCGTGACATAGTCGTAACCAGGAGAGAAAACACTCAGCGTATGCTCTTGCAAGATTAGATTGGTTATTAATATATCTAATCAGGATGTCTCCCACTGTTTTAGTCAAATCTTCCTTCAAACCCTAAAAGGAAAGACTAGCCGGGATTAATTACACTCTACAAGTTCGCAAAATTTTCAGCCAGGCCAGTGCCGGTACTTTGAGGGAGGTTCCCCGTGCTTTCGCACGGACCTAATTAAAATAAACTTCGTTTTCCCAGGGGCGTAACCCCGTTAACACCTTTCTAGACACCTACTTGATCGGCTAATTGTAATGTGTAAAACTCTCCCAGGAGTAACTCTTACCTGCAGCGGGTATCGGGATCCAACTATCTCATAGAAGGTATGCAATCTCATTGCAAATTTCAACTCTTGAAATTCCCAATAATATTTTACCCCTAGTATCCTATGACCTTGACGAAAGCCAACAAACCATAGGCTACTAGTCAAGTTCAACCCCTCATTTCCCGATTGAATTAAACCCACCCGCACGACCCTTGACGAAAGCCAACAAAGCCGCACGACTACCCTAACTCAATCACATCATATGCTTATACAGATGAGCATAAATAGCTACCGCACACTACGCCTTGACGAAAGCCAACAAACATAGTACGAATACTAAATACTACTTATCTGAAATGATGGAGGGCTACGACAGTTTTTTAAGAAAACCCTTTGCGTAATGAACTTGATATCGTTGTAGAATCGAGTGATTTTAAATGGAGTATTTTTGAGGCTTTTCTAGTTTCGCTAAAGAGGTCACTCCCGGTGAAGGGATCGTTGTCTCTTTCCTTATCGAATAAGGTGCAGGATATTTCACAAATATCACTATGCAAAGCAAAAACTATAGAAGCAATCAAAAGACAAGCCGTGTTTGTAGTATCTGCTAGTTTCACTAAAGTGGTCACTCCCGGTGAAGGGATCTTGGCTCTTTCCTTATCGAATAAGGTGCTGGATGTTCTACAAGGAACACCGCTATGCAAAGCAAGAACTAGAGCTACCAGTTTTTGTTAGTTATATGTATGCCCTAGAGGCCATTACTGTACATAGGATGTATATTGTAGTGGATGCTAGGACATATATAGGGAGGACTTTCTTGCTCGACATGATAGTATGCTATCTGGTTGAACTTTACCTTAACGTGTATACTGTTTGTCTCTCTGTTACATGTTGGTAAAGCCCTTAGGATGTGTACTTGACTACCTGGACTGTGATGCGGATCATACTAGTGGGGACATGGTAGTCCATAAGTACATCCTTCAAAGTCCCTAGTCGTGGGTGTATCGAGACGGGGCATCGATATACCAGAGTAGACTAGCGTATACCTTCTCGACCCATACAGATGGGCGATGGATGATCCCATATCCATTGGTGTTTGACATCAGAGATGATATACGGGTGCTCAGTAGAGACTGGGTACACTGGACGGACTCGCCGAGAACTCCCAGATGGTATTATACCTCACGTCAGATGGCAGTTCTCTGGTGACACTGGTACAGAGTAGTCTGTTGACCCGAGATCGTCATAGAGTCTTGTGTGGTTCCCACTGTGCTTTGATTTCCATCTTACCACGTCCAAGAGGGCGTGCAAAACGGTGGTTTTTGGGTACAGTCCCGAGTCACATGGAGGCAATGAGCGATAGGAGGGGATTCGTCTCTCCCGGTATAGGGAGTTGATGTTGCACAGTGTTCGATTGGCTATAACAGGAAGTCCCTGGCCAGGGCTGCTCAGAGAATTGCTGGTAAGTGTTACCAGTAGTTTCTCGACCCGTTATGAGCCTTATATCGACACGACTTATCGAGCTATTGGGGTCTGACGTTTACCACCCCTAGGCAAGATATGCGACATATCAGACGATCAGACCGGACTGTACGGTAGTGTTACTGGTTGGATTCACTGGAGTGTGAGCGGGCTTGCTCGTCGATCTTCAGATCGCTCAATACCCGGGTGGCCGTTACGTTTAGCAGACCGCTTGCGGCTTGTGGATGTTTGATATGATCATCACCTGCTGCCGGCGTATTGACGAGTCTTTAGAGTCCTACACAGAGGTTTCCTGGCTCAAGCGAAACGAAATAGGAGCGCATATGAGATATGTGCGGGACCGAGAATAATACCAGTATGTGATACTGTATTCGATTCTCGCGATGTGACATTGATCGGTTATATGCGATATAGCCGGGTTATCGGATCAAGTGTTGATTCGATAAGTTGTTACTAATGATACCAGTCGGTTGTGTGCGACATGACCGGATCATTGAATCAAGTGTTGATTTAATGATTTAATGCATTATTATATATTTGATATATTACTTTGCATTAACTAGTATCGGTTCACTTTAAAATGGATTTTCTCACTCGGGTGTGCGCATTGCATATGCGATATGATTTTGTACACTTCTTTGTATCATGTTTGATGATACATGAATTTTGGTTAAGTGTAAAGAATTAAACAATGGTTAAGTGGATAATTAGGGCTTTTCTTTTCTTATTTATTTATATATACATTTATTATTTTTGGAAAACATTTAGCATGAGAAGAAATGGAGGCTTTATTTGTTGTTTTCATGAAGCTTCATGTATGTTTGACTTTGCAACCATTTTTGTCTCATGCTTAACCTAACCATCCACTAAACCATGATTTGCTCTCTACACATAACCATAGTTATGTTATGATAAGGTTGATTTTATTTATTCTTTTAAAAAGATTAATATATCATAACATTATCTTCTTCTTCCTCATCTTCTTCACTTGAAGAAAGAAAACCTCATCAATGGTGATTGATGCAAATGAGTGAGAAATCCAATTCTAAAGTTTACCCACTTCCTATTTCTTCATCCTCTACCTCTTGCCAAGTAGTAGAGTGTGTTTCCTTCACAAGTTTCATGACTTGGTGAAGGTGGAGCTTGATTCATCGATGCCTCGACGTAGATCATCTTCGGCTTGGACATCGACGACCTAGCCCGCCCATTCTCCGACGAAGACGACGCTAGAGCCCGGATTCTTCTTGGACAGCGGAGACGACTTCGTTGCGGAGCTATGGAGGTGGAGCACCTGATCTACAAAGGTTGTATTTCCGTATTTCATATAGTTAAGTGTTAACTAGATTCTTTTTCGCCTAGTTTTCTAGCAAACGATCCGTAGTCGGGTTTCTCGGCACCTAGATTTTTTTGAAATTGGCATGGTTGATGCCTTGTGAGACCTCATTAGGATGCCTAGGAACCCTACAGTGGTATCAGAGCCTAGCTAGAGCCTTAGGCGAAGTCTAGACGGAATTTGAAGTCCGAACGAACCGAAAACCCGACCCGGATCATGCTCTCTGTACATTTTTGAAAACAGAGGATTTTTCCACATTAAAAATATGCAGTAAAATCAGCAGAAAGATCTAAGAAACACTGTAAAATTCGTGGTCCTGATTCCACAAAAGTGGCGCGAATCCGCGGCCCTACAGTAGGATGATGCGGCGGATCCGCGGCGCTTTTGTCGCTTTGTGCATCAAATTTTGCACAGTAGTTCTTAGCTTTCTGTGCTGGTTTTTCTGGGAATTTTTAAAATTTATTCCAGAGTTTTATTTTCTGGGTTGATTTGGGGATTCGGTGTTTCGATCGGGGTATCAAATTTTGTCTATGTGGCTTTCCGGATAGTTTTTAGAATATGTTAAAAAGTTCGACCGGATATAAATACCCAATTTTTCCCCTGTCGGGAAATTTCCAAGTGTTGGATTTTTCCGTAGTTTAACGACGTTCTAAGTAGTGCAAGTAACGCGATGGTCCCTCTAGAAGACAACAAACCTTAACTCGATTATGTGACCGTCTTGAACTGCCCTTTGAACCTTCGGGTTTGGGGCAGTACGGCGTGCCACATGTGAGGCGTTGGCTTGACCCTTCTACGGCTGGACCGTTGCTACTGAGGTACGAACTGAATGTTGTTAGACTTATTTCATGTGTTGATTTGTATCGGGAAAAGTTGGGTGTTCGATTGTTCGATCGGAAAGTTTGACATTTTCTATTTATCCGGAATGGGATACAATAATTGGAATTCACAAGTAGTTATGTAATAACTAAATGAATGTTATAAACATAGCAGTTTAGTCTCACTTGATCGGTTGCCACGGAATTTTGATGTGATCAAAAGTCCGTCGCAATCACGTAGCGTACGCGGATACTCGCCGGGTAAACTTAATAGACAGCCTCGCTCCATAGCCCCGACCAAGTGACTGTAGGAGAACCCCGTCGCCGAAAGCATCCGTCCGGGTGCTCGCGGTAGCGGTGTTCCGCCTTGGTGCACTTCGTCGACGGTATCAGGGGTGCGGCCGTCTACTGAAGTTTGCGACGAGCATTCGATCAGGATGTTGGGAATCTTGTTGAATTGCCCGACTTGATATTGAAAAGTGTTTTCGATAATGAGACTAAAATGCGGGGTTTATAATTGTTAGGCATGCGATGTCTAAGAAATTCATTTGGTCAGGCATGCGATGTCTGAGATGGTTGCGGATTCCAACTGTTGTAGTTTTACACTTTCTTTTCTGTGACCGTAAGTGTAATATGTGATATCGCCGGTTTCGTTGCTATATGTCAACGACAATTGGGATGGACATATTTACTTACGTTGATGACATGTGATGTTATGTGTTGCTGGATATGTTATATTGGATCGTCGTGTTTGAATAGCCGGGGGTTTTTATGTGAGATGAGTGTTTTTCATTTTCATTCATGTAAAAACTTGTATGTAATATTCTTTTATTTGGGGCGCTTCCAGGTTGCGGAAGTTGTCACCTCTTGTATATTATTTACTTTTCCGCACTAGGATAGACCCAAGGAGGGGAGCACAAGTAACCGGGTTCTGGGGTCCAGTGGGAGACCAACTCGAGGAGTCGAGTCCGGGTCTCCTAACCCTAGAATTGGCAGGGTTGCTTGCCGCTCTCGTAGGGGTCTAGGGGTGTGGGATTGGCTATTCATCACGACCGTGGAATCCGTGTTTTATACTGGCTCGTATTAAAAACACGGACGTCCTAGTATATCCAATATTTCATATGTTTATTCTGCTGCGATATTTGTGATGTGTTTCTGTGATGGATATAATATTTAGTATATATGATATATTATATAGACGTTACTTATGTTTCACACCCGCGCTAGCCCTACCCTGCTCTGTCGTTAGTTACCTAACCTAACGGTGCATGCGGGGACATCGAGGCGAATGCGGATGGCATAACTGTACCTCATATCTATCTGTGATGTTTAGGTATTTAAATGATGGGACTTCATTAATGTGATTAATGAAAGATAAGAAACCTAAGATGTTGTAGAATCGAATTTCAAAATAAAACAGGTAGCTACAGTTCTTGCTTTGCACAGCGGTATATGTGATATATCCTGCACCTTATTCGATGAGGAAAGGACCGAGATCCCTTCACCGGGAGTGACTCCTTTAGCAATAACTGGCAGATGCTACACACTCGGTTTGTCTTTTGATTGCTTTTAAGAGTTTTTGCTTTGCACAGCTATATATATGATATATCCCGCACCTCATTCGACGAGGAAAGGACCGACGATCCCTTCACCGGGAGTGACTCCTTTAGCAAAACTAGAAAAGCCTAAAAAACACTCCATTTCAAAATTCATTCGATCCTACAACGATATCAAGTTCATTACGCAATAGGTTTTCAGAAAAACCTGTCGTAGCCCTCCGTCATTTCAGATAAGTAGTAGTTAGTATTCGTGCTACGTTTGTTGGCCTGCGTCAAGGCGTAGTGTGCGGTAGCTAACTGGTGCTTATCTGCATAAGCATATGATGTGATTGGATTAGGGTAGTCGTGCGACTTTGTTGGCCTGCGTCAAGGGTCGTGCGGGTGGGTTTAATTCAATCAGGAAATGACGGGTTGAACTTGACTAGCGGACTATGGTTTGTTGGCCTGCGTCAAGGTCATAGGACGCTAGGGGCAAAATATTATCGGGAATTTCAAGTGTTGAAATTTGCAATGAGATTGCATACCTTCTATGAGATAGTTGGATCCCGATACCCGCTGCGAGTAAGAGTTACTCCTGGGAGAGTTTTATACATTACAATTAGCCGATCAAGTAGGTGTCTAGAAAGGTGTCAACGGGGTTACGCCTCTGGGAAAACGAGGTTTACATTAATTAGGTTCGTGCGAAAGCACGGGGGACCTCCCTCAAAGTACCGACACTGGCCTGGCTGAAAGATTGGCGAACTTGTAGTGTGTAATTAATCCCGGCTAGTCTTTCCTTTTAGGGTTTGAAGGAAGATTTGATAAAAAAGCAGTGGGAGCCATCCTGATTAGATAAAATAATAACCAATCTATTCTTGACAGAGCGCACGCTGAGTGTTTTCTTCTCTCTCTCTCCAGGTAGCGACCATATCACGCCTTAATCAAGATAATAATACGGAATTTTGACCGAACCCGCTTGTTATACTGAGCTGGGGAACGTTGGTCCCGCTCCAACTTATAATTGTTATAAGACAGAGAAGGAAATAGGGGATTACCAGAATTCCCGTGCCGCCCAAACGAAGAGAGTGCATATGATGCATCATCTTCGGGTGTGTTCGTTACAAAGAACTGTTTCTCAGTATCCTTTACGTCCTGGGTATGTGATACCAGATCAGGATCCCAGATATGTAATCTGTTACATAGGGCTACAGATAGGTAGAGAACTGAGAACGGGTGATAAGTTTCATGAGGCAGAAAACGGGGCAAATTTTGCAGCCAAGTCTGTTGGTCACTGTCACCCTGTATTACCAATACATTGATTCTGAACGAATGTTATTAGATAACGAACCTGATATACAAAATCATATCAGTCTCTTTATTAGTAAAGAAATGATAAAATTTTGTATAGTTGGATAATGTTTTGAACATTTCCTATATCAAAAGTTGATCGGTTCAGACACGTTATCTAAAAGCATTGATGTTCTAAATCAAACTACAGTTCTTAGTATATAGAACACACATAAGAGGAAGAGTTCAGAAATGAACAAATCCTTCTTGAGGTATTGTAGACTAGGTCATATCAATACGACCCGACTGGCTGAAGTTACATTCTAGATGCATATTTAAATCAGTTTGAATTTACATCTTGTGAAACTTGCCAGTCATGTCACAAAGATTAGATGACCATAGCCCTGTTTATTGGAAACAGAGAAAGAGTTAGTGAACTCTTGGGATGATGCATGTTGATGTATATAGGTTCCCTGTCTACACATGCCAGGATTGGTTCTTTATACTTCATTACGTTCTCTGATAATCTCTCAAGATTCAAACATATGTTCCTGTTGAAACACAAGTCTGAACCTTTTGAGATATTCACAGAATATAAGTTAGAAGTAGAGAACCAATAAGGGTATAAGTATTATGTCCTGTGATGTGATCAAGGAGGAGAATACTTGAGCACGGAATTCCTGGACTATTCTAAAGGAGAATGAGATTCTCTCTCAGCATAACTCCTCCGAATACACCATAGCACGATGGTATATCGGGGTGGAGCAATTACACCCTATGTAATAAGGTGTGCTCTATGATGAGTAATACTGAGTTACCTATTTCCTTTTGGGTGTTATGCACTTGAGAAGCTGCATACCTATTGAATAGGGTTCCAATCAAATCAGTTGCCTACCGCTTCATATGTGATATGGAAAGGGAAGAGCCCATAGCTTAAGTTGGTTAAGATTTGGGGTTGTCCGGCCTATGTCTGAAAGCAAAATCCGGACAAGCTCGAGGCAAAGTCTGTTATGTAGAACTGGAAAGGTTCCAGCTATACAAACTACAACAGATGATTTGAAAGAACCAAAGGATTCAGTAGATACCAACGAACCTCGGCCTCTCCGCCGATCTAGTAGGGTTCCTCACCCACCTGAGAGATACTTCGGTTTCTCTATGACAGTGGGAGCGAGGAATGCATCATGAGATGATGACCCAACTAGCTTCAAGCTGGCCATCAGGAGTGAGACTCTGTAAGAATGGCTGGATGTTTAGCGATCTGAGATGGAATCCTTATGCACCAACAAAGTATGGACTTTGGTTGCTATATCTGAAGGGTTAAATCCCCATCAGGAGCAAGTATATCTTGAGAAGATTACTTGGTGTACATGGAAAAGTTGAGACTTTCAAAGCTAGACTTGTTAAAGCTTTTCGTCATCGACCAGGCGTGGATCATGATGAAACCTTTTCAAGCGACTATGCTTAAGTCCATCCAGATCCTACTTGCCACGGCTACATACCATGACTGCGATATCTGGTGGTTGGGTATCTTGACTGCTTTTCTAAATGATGATTTAGAAGAGAGCGTCTGTAAGTACACAGCCAGAGGGCTTCGTAGACAGTGGGAGCAGCGGAAACGTGTGCAAGATGCTTTATAGGATAAAGCAGGCATCGCGGAGTTGGAACATCTGTTTTGATGAAGCGGTCAAAGAGTTTGACATCATCAAAATGGTAGATGAACCTTGTATAAACAAAAAGGTAGTAGGGAGTTTGGTGACGATCCTCGTAGAGTACGTGGATGACATACTCTTGATAAGAAAGGAGTTTCTTATGCTACGCTCGATCAATCTCCGCTTATCACAAAGATTCTCCATATAGGATTAAAGTGATACCTACTAAATCCTGGATTTTGGATCTATGAGATAGATCTAAATGGATGTTAGGAAACTCACTAGATGTAGTGAGGTGGTGTCAATCGATCCTGAGGAGAATCACTGGAAGGGTTCCAGGGTGATAAAGACGACTGAATGTCAGTCACAGGCATTGTCTTTACCCTCAGTAAAGGGACGGTATGTTGGAAGAGTTCCAAGCTGGATACCGTGACATACTAGACGATAAAGGCAAGATACATCGCTATTTAAGATGCTACCAAAGAGGCTGTTTGGGTGTATATAGGTTCATGAGATGAACTATGTTCCTACCATTGTGTGACAATGGAGTTGTGGCTTATGCCAAGGAACGTCCGTCCCATCAGTGATCCAGACAGATTCTAAGGCAGTATCACTTGATCATGGAGATGGTTGATCTCCAGGGAGATCGAGGTTTGGAGAGTAGACTCAGAGGACAACACAGCGGATCCACTCACAAAGGCCTGTTCCCAGAGAGAGACTTTTATGGGATGGTTCAGTATGAGATACTGCAACCACTGCTATCAGATGGCCCTAGTGCAAGTGGGAGATTGTTAGTTATATGTATGCCCTAGAGACCATTACTGTACATAGGATGTATATTGTAGTGGATGCTAGGACATATATAGGGAGGACTTTCTTGCTCGACATGATAGTATGCTATCTGGTTGAACTTTACCTTAACGTGTATACTGTTTGTCTCTCTGTTACATGTTGGTAAAGCCCTTAGGATGTGTACTTGACTACCTGGACTGTGATGCGGATCATACTAGTGGGGACATGGTAGTCCATAAGTACATCCTTAAAAGTCCCTAGTCGTGGGTGTATCGAGACGGGGCATCGATATACCAGAGTAGACTAGCGTATACCTTCTCGACCCATACAGATGGGCGATGGATGATCCCATATCCATTGGTGTTTGACATCAGAGATGATATACGGGTGTTCAGTAGAGACTGGGTACACTGGACGGACTCGCCGAGAACTCCCAGATGGTATTATACCTCACGTCAGATGGCAGTTCTCTGGTGACACTGGTACAGAGTAGTCTGTTGACCCGAGATCGTCATAGAGTCTTGTGTGGTTCCCACTGTGCTTTGATTTCCATCTTACCACGTCCAAGAGGGCGTGCAAAACGGTGGTTTTTGGGTACAGTCCCGAGTCACATGGAGGCAATGAGCGATAGGAGGGGATTCGTCTCTCCCGGTATAGGGAGTTGATGTTGCACAGTGTTCGATTGGCTATAACAGGAAGTCCCTGGCCAGGGCTGCTCAGAGAATTGCTGGTAAGTGTTACCAGTAGTTTCTCGACCCGTTATGAGCCTCATATCGACACGACTTATCGAGCTATTGGGGTCTGACGTTTACCACCCCTAGGCAAGATATGCGACATATCAGACGATCAGACCGGACTGTACGGTAGTGTTACTGGTTGGATTCACTGGAGTGTGAGCGGGCTTGCTCGTCGATCTTCAGATCGCTCAATACCCGGGTGGCCGTTACGTTTAGCAGACCGCTTGCGGCTTGTGGATGTTTGATATGATCATCACCTGCTGCCGGCGTATTGACGAGTCTTTAGAGTCCTACACAGAGGTTTCCTGGCTCAAGCGAAACGAAATAGGAGCGCATATGAGATATGTGCGGGACCGAGAATAATACCAGTATGTGATACTGTATTCGATTCTCGCGATGTGACATTGATCGGTTATATGCGATATAGCCGGGTTATCGGATCAAGTGTTGATTCGATAAGTTGTTACTAATGATACCAGTCGGTTGTGTGCGACATGACCGGATCATTGAATCAAGTGTTGATTTAATGATTTAATGCATTATTATATATTTGATATATTACTTTGCATTAACTAGTATCGGTTCACTTTAAAATGGATTTTCTCACTCGGGTGTGCGCATTGCATATGCGATATGATTTTGTACACTTCTTTGTATCATGTTTGATGATACATGAATTTTGGTTAAGTGTAAAGAATTAAACAATGGTTAAGTGGATAATTAGGGCTTTTCTTTTCTTATTTATTTATATATACATTTATTTTTTTTGGAAAACATTTAGCATGAGAAGAAATGGAGCTTTATTTGTTGTTTTCATGAAGCTTCATGTATGTTTGACTTTGCAACCATTTTTGTCTCATGCTTAACCTAACCATCCACTAAACCATGATTTGCTCTCTACACATAACCATAGTTATGTTATGATAAGGTTGATTTTATTTATTCTTTTAAAAAGATTAACATATCATAACATTATCTTCTTCTTCCTCATCTTCTTCACTTGAAGAAAGAAAACCTCATCATGGTGATTGATGCAAATGAGTGAGAAATCCAATTCTAAAGTTTACCCACTTCCTATTTCTTCATCCTCTACCTCTTGCCAAGTAGTAGAGTGTGTTTCCTTCACAAGTTTCATGACTTGGTGAAGGTGGAGCTTGATTCATCGATGCCTCGACGTAGATCATCTTCGGCTTGGACATCGACGACCTAGCCCGCCCATTCTCCGACGAAGACGACGCTAGAGCCCGGATTCTTCTTGGACAGCGGAGACGACTTCGTTGCGGAGCTATGGAGGTGGAGCACCTGATCTACAAAGGTTGTATTTCCGTATTTCATATAGTTAAAGTGTTAACTAGATTCTTTTTCGCCTAGTTTTCTAGCAAACGATCCGTAGTCGGGTTTCTCGGCACCTAGATTTTTTTGAAATTGGCATGGTTGATGCCTTGTGAGACCTCATTAGGATGCCTAGGACCCTACAGTTTTTGAGACAAGTTTCTACAATATCTTTAGGTATCTTTTATTTCATTAATCTCATTAATGAAGTCCCATTTTAATATGCTTCACAAGCATCACATTTGAAACGAAATCTGCAATATAACATATATCTCATATATATAATATAAACATCCGTCTCAGGCAGTAATATGATCTTATCACAGAACATTGCAGCAGAAGAAACATATATGAAATATTGGATATACTAGGAGGTCTGTGTTTTAGCACAAGCCTGTATAAAACACGGATTCCATGGTCGCGATGAATAGCCAAACCCATATCCCTAGACCCCTACGAGAGTGGCAAGCAACACTGCCAATTCTAGGGTTAGGAGACCCGGTCTCGACTCCTCGAGATGGTCTTCCATTGGACCTTAGAACCCGGTTACTTGTGCTCCCCACCTTGGGTCTACCTAATGCGGAAAAGTAAATAATATACAATGGTGACATCATCCTCAGCCCGGAAGTGCCCTAATAAAAGAATATTACATACAAATGAATTTTACATGAATGAAAATAAAAACCCTCATCTCACATAAAACCCCCGGCTATTCAGAACACGACGATCCAATATAACATATCACAGCAACACATAATATCTCATATCATCAACGTAAGTAAGTATGTGTATCCCGATTGTCGTTGATGTATAGCAACGAAACCGGCGATACACCACATATTACACTTACGGTCACAGAAAAGAAAGTGTAAAACTACAACAGTTGGAATCCGCAACCTCCTTAGACATCGCATGCCTAACCAAATGAATTCCTTAGACATCACATGCCTAATAATTATAAACCCCGCATTTTAGTCTCGATCTCAAAAACAGTTTTTAATATCAAGTCGGGCAATTCAACAAGATTCCCGACATCCTGATCGAATGCTCGTCGCAAACTTTAGTAGATGGCCGCACCCCCCAGATGCCGTTGACGAAGTGCACTAAGGCGGAACACCGCTGCCCGCGAGCACCCGAACGGATGCTTTTGGCGACGGGGTTCTCCTACAGTCACTTGGTCGGGGCTATAGGGCGTGGCTGTCTATTAAGTTTACCCGGCGAGTATCCGCGTACGCTACGTGATTGCGACGGACTTTTGATCGCATCAAAATCCCGTGGCAACCGATCATACCGATACTAAACTGCTAGATTTATAACATTCAAATTAGTTATCTCATAACTACTTGTGGATTCCAAATATTGTATCACATTCCAGATGAATAGAAAATGTTAAACTTTCCGATCGAATAAACAAACACCTGAAAATTCCCAAATGGTTCTCAACACTTGAAATTAGTTTAAAAACATCCATCACATGCCACAGTACCAATGGTCCAGCCGCAGAAGGGTCAAGCCAACGCCTCACATGTGGTAACGCCGTACTGCCACAAACCCTAAGGTTTAGAGGCGGTTCAGACGGTCACATAATCGAGTTAAGGTTTGTGTTCTTCTAGAGGGTCCACCGCGTTACTTGCACGACTTAGAACCTTCTTAAACTACGGAAAAATCCAACAATCGGAAATTTTCCGGCAGGGGAAAAAGTGAGTTATTGATATCCGTTGAACTTTTTAACACGTTCTAAAATTACCCGGAAAAACTTAAACGAAGTTAAACTTTCCGATCGAATCAACGATACAAGAGATCTCCAGAAAACTCAACTCTTGAGTAATATTAAAAATTCCCAGAAGCGTACAAAATGACCAAGAATAAACTCCAGAAGCATGGGCCCACAAGTCCCAAGGGTGGCCGCGGAACCGCCGCCAAACCCATGGTTTGGCCGCGGTTCTGTGCTCCCTTTAGGGAATTTTGGGCTCGTACTTCACAGTAACTCTTGTAATTCCCTGCTTATATTTGTATGTCCGCGGCGGCGCCCCGGCCGTCGATCCGATGCCGGAAACGCGTAAACAAAAACTTTGCAAACTAGCAAACCGGCACCACTGCGCACTTTTATCCCTGATCGGGCCATTAACCTAGCAACTAGCAAACTAAAATAAGAGTAGAGAAGTATACCAAGCGATCCGTGTCCTTCGGTCTTCGTCTCCACTCCGATCTCATGCGGAATCTCCGTCCGTCACGTCCTCGTCGGAAAGGGCACCACGTAGCCGAAAAATTTTACGGGCTCCCACCTCTGGACCGAGGCAACTCGGGCGCGAAGTTGGCTAGCCGACGCGTCCAAGATTTGCTGTAGAATAGTGTAGTAGCCATTGTCTCTTTGAGGGTTTGAAGTTGCCTTTGGATGGAAGTAGGAATCAAGAACTTTGGAGAGGTGAGAAGGATTTTGTGAGCAAGCCAAATGAGATAATCAAATTTCCCTCATACAAAATGAAACCTCTCACTCCCTCTCCAAGATGTGGCCGGCCTCTATATGAAATATGGTGGAGAGAAAAATCAAGAAGGGAGGTGAGTGTTGGATAGCTCAAAGAGGTGACCACATCAAAAGGTTATGATAACAATATCAAATCACATTCTAATCTCATTTAATGCAAGAAAGAGATGGAAATAGAATCTAATGATACTAGTAACCATCATGATGCCACTAATATGCAAGAAACCCCTCCACAACAAGTTATTTGCAAACTTGCAAATAACCCCCTCCATCTAAAAGTCCGGCCGCGAAGGAACAAAGGAAAATCGGCCGGAACGGAATGCAAACTGGCAACTTCAGAAAACTGATCCCGTAATAAATTATAGGAAAACCCCACTACTGCATATACATGCCCGTATTTGTATTCCTACTAAA